>JAMXBD010000166.1:0-1200000 GCA_024138025.1 Combretum micranthum
GATCCTAGTTATGGCCCAATAAGAAATTTTCCAATTGTTAACATTCAAGGTAATGAGCTTTAAGATTTAGAAATTGAGCCCATTAAGGAATATAAATGTTAACATAGATGGAATTGGACTTTGTTTGAATTTAGGTCTAATTAGTTTAATATTGGTTATTGGACCTAAAAATTATGTTCTAGTCCAATTGGAATTTAATTTAGAGCTTAATTAAGCTATTGGGTCTTCTTATACGCTATATAGGTCTACTAAGGATATTTTAGGGCTTTTTGGCCCATAAATATAATTTAAGCCCAATTAGGTATTTTAATACCTGTAATTGATAATGAACATAAATATCTTGTGAATAGGCCCAATTGGTGCAGGTAAGGATATTGTGCCTGTATTATAGAATTTAAGCTCATAAAGCATAAAGTTAGACATTGTTTATATTTTGAAGGTTCAGGCTCCAAATAGTTAGGAAAAACTTGTTAGGATTTAGTTTAAGCCTATTTAGTGTAAATAGGTCTAGTTAGCTAGAAATTATGTTATTGGCTATAGGATTGTGTTTCTAAACCAATTTTATATGGTTAAATCCACTTGTAGTTTTTTTGTCAAATTGGATTCTATTTTAGAATTTAAGCTCATAACCGATTATTAAAGCCCAAAATTATCAACATTAGCCAAATGGAAGCTAATTTAAGTTCTAAGCTAATTTTAGGCTATTTAGGTCAAGTTGAATATATTCTTACTATCTTGGCCTTTTTTAGATCATTTACGTCAAATTAATCATATTTCTACTAATTATGTGCATGTGAATTATTTTAACTCGTTTAAACATAAAATAATTACCTATTCCCTTTTATAGTTCTTTTAAACCCTAAGTTTATAAAGCCCATCTATTTACTAAATACCCAATTTAAACTCCCTTGTATGGCTTGAGTTCATTTAATTTAATCAAGTCATAGATTGTCAACTAAGTCCATTTAGCATGCCAAGGCCCAAAAGAGTTCATTTTATTTTATTTAAGCCCATACTATGTCCATTTACGTAATTTTATAAGTAAAAGTTCTATTATACATACACTATCAGATTTGACCCACAAATTATTTCTATCAATTTTAATTTGGGAAAAAAGTCCTAATAATTTAGAAAATACCTAAGTTAACTAATTATACATTAATCAAGATAGTTTAACCATTAAATCAATTATTTAAGCTGAACATGCAATTTTTTATTATAAAACATGACTGGAATATTATCAAAAATTTTAAATTATTTTTTAGTAATAGTAAATAAATTACAAAAATTACAAAAATTACCATTTTGAAGTTAGACATATTAAAACATCATTCCGAAATTTTTCGTTTAGAAATAAATAAATTTTTTTTATTGGAATTTAACAACTCAAGTCCTATATATTGTTAGTTGAAATTGAAATAATTTTAAAAAAATAAATAACTTCCAAAAATCACAAAATTTCTAGTTCAAATATAGATACAATAAAATATCATTCTTATAAATTTTGATAAAAAATAAATTCATTTGATATTTTATTCACATTCAAAAACTCAGATTACTACAACATGTTGTAAGAAAACAAATCAATTATTTAAAAATACTAACGACCATGAAAAATCATGAAACTTTGTAGTGCAAAAAAAAATTTGTTTGGTATTTTATTTATTTTTCATATTTATCATGTCTATTAGGCCTTTAAAAACAGTAAAACAAGTTGAAAAATTATCAAACTTTCTAGTTTAAATTCTAAAACAGTAACTACCATTTCCCTAAATTTCACTCAAAAATAAATTCGTTTAGTACAGTAACTAATATCATAAATCTTATGTTCTTAGATGATTAATTTCTATCTAGCATAAATAATAGCATATTTGTTCAATTTTATCATGAAAAATTATTTGAAAAGTCACATAAAAACATATTAAGCATAATATATCATACCATTCTATATTCATCAATTCATATCACATATGCATCAAATCATACAAACAATAGCAAAATCAACATATTTCAGTTACACTAATTAAGTCATGATATTTTACTTAAATCATACAATACATATTCTATATTTTCTTTTTCATAGCCTACTATTTACTAACGTTTTTTTCACTAATCACACCAATTAATTAAACTACTTACTTGTAATAACAAATAGCACAAAATTCTTTACTACCCTACCTAGGAAATTTGATGAAGCTTCTTTTGTCTCTAAATCGCAAACCCTCTTAATAAACACATAATTTCAAGAGAGAGAGAGAGAGAGGATTATTGAGGTTTTAGATGGCTTAAAAAGGACATAAAACATAGAAGACTTAGTACTTATTTGGTTTTATTTTGAGAGAAAAAGGAAGAGAAATTTTCTACTAATTTTGGAGACTAAAAAAGGTGATTACCAAGGTATTTTTTAGGGTTTTTCCAAAACAAAAGTGTGGCAATGTGTAGTACAAAAGGTAGCTCCTTTAGAGAAGGTTCTAAAGCTTTCAAGGGGTTAAATGGGTAAATATATTGAAAAAATTCTGTTGAAAATTAGATGGATAAGAATAATATATTAGCTTCTAGAAGGTTTTTAAGTAGGTTTAAAGCTAAGATACTTAGTGGGTTGAATTGACAATTTGATTAGGGTCTTAAGATGTAATTAGAGATTAAATGGTCTTAGAAAAATAGCTAGATTAATTTAGAAATTTAATTTAGGAAATTTTAAGATGATGAAATAAATTTAACTAATTAGGTGATTTAAATAGATATTTGGTCATAATTAAGGTGTTGAGAAATTTAGGTATCGAATTTAGAGAATTTGTCGAAATTAGGAAAAATAGAAAAACAAATTAGGATATTGTAATTTTGGTAGATAGTTGGGTTTGGTTTAATTTATTATGTATGATGAAGTAGAAAATTGATGTAGTTTAATCTATATTTTCATTTAAAATGAATTGCTAGCTTGAAATTTCTAGTACATCTAATTATACTATATAATTTACTTAATTAGATTATCTAGCTCAAATTTCTAATTTAGGTTTTAATTTAGTTCAATTATTCTCATATTTTTATACAATCTAATTCACATCTTTTAATTAACCTAGTGAAATTCATAATAATAGTTCAGTATATAATTGCAATCGTTTGTTATTAAAAAAATAATCTAACAACACTTTGCAAAGCTCAAAGAGCTGTTATGGTAAGTATTCTGTTGACTTTAGCACACTATAATAGAGAGAAATGAAAAGTGAACAACATAAATTAGCATAAATTAAACATCACTATTCATAATTTTCGTGGTTTGACTAAATTATTAAAATGTTGTTGTATATGCTAAATCCTTGAGATTCGTTGTAATATGTCATGCCCCAGTACCCTAGTAGTAACAAATATATTGTGATACACTTTGATGACTTAGATAGTATTACATACATATGTTATTACTAGATTTACCTTGGAAAATGACATAGGTTTAACAAAAAAGGACCTTATTGGTTGCATTGATTAGAATGATGAAGATAAATAAAAATACATCACAATAAATAGATCTTTCTAACTATTGTTTGAATAATAAAATATTATAGACCATGATATATAACTAAAGTTCTCAAATACATATAACTAGGCAACACTAATATAACCTATCCCATGAATTCTTCCATCTTTATAACCTACCGGTGCTAAGCTTCTAGAAGCAACAAACCAAGGATGAAGATTCAACTTGTAAGGACTGTAGGAGTGTGAGCATAAACCACGGGCTTAATGAATAACCATAACATATACACAACAAAGCAAGTTATGATCAAACATATGTAATGCATCATTCAAACATATGACCAATTACAAGCTTGAACAATCCGGAATGCAAACACGATGGAGATTTACGCCCTGTCATCGGGGTTGAAGGAAATCCGATCTATAACCCACCTACCAAGGATAGAATAAGTATACAGGAAAGTGACAATCCTCACTATAGTTATATCTTTATGTTAATTTTCTTTTTAACACTCATTTCTTGTTTTAAGCCTTAGAAATTCCACTAAGTATTAGTCATTTCACAACGATACCATGGGTGGCATCCTTCATTACCAATTATACCCCATGGAATCGACAAAATAAAGGTAATCTTATGTAGAACTAATAGCCTCTTGCCTAGAAAAACCAAGCATTACTAGAGAACTGAAATTCTAACACGTAGTAGGCTATCGCATCATAGTGCAGTATATGCAATTTATGTAATGCATGTTTATTTGTTTATGGTGCCAATAGTTTTTAGTTAGGTTAAACGTGCTCAAGCTTCATATAGACAACTAACATACTATACATACATTAAATTCACAAGCATTCCATTATCACTTTTATTTAGTATTGCTTAGCAACCAAGTCATTCAAATAGCAAGCAATGCGCTTAACCCATATACAACATGAGTTTATCATTATTATTTTTGTTTATAAGTAGCTAAACTATAAACAAAAAATATATAATAAGTATGACTTACTGATAAACTCATATTTTATACACTTTTCATTTCTCAATTGGTGTTTAATTCGTGTTAATCTTAATTGAAATTGGAAGAAATTGCTACTTTGATGTGTTGAATTGTGTTATTTCAGGCCATTGAGGACTTCGGAGAATAAATAATTGAAGTGAATGATTTTTGAGTAAGGGAATCATTTTGAATAGAGCCAAATGGAATCAACACTGGCTAATCGGAATTCAACGCTATCAGTGCTGAGGCGGCGTTGCCCATCCATAGAAGCAAATTTCTTAAGACTGGTTTCTTGTCACGCCCCAAAGGTACCCTAAACTTGATAGTCCGTCGCATGCTAAACAAGACTTAAGAATCACTACCACAGTCATTCAAAAGTCTTGTATTAGATACAAGGCATTCCCTTACGACAATATAATACATATGCAGTTGGAGATAGATAGTTTAACTTGATAGGGTAAGCATAAAAACATAAACCACAGATATCTTAGGATCAGTTACAAAATACTAAAGGTCACTCCCCCACTAAACAAAAAGTCAAGATAATAGTTTTTAATAACAACTCGAGCGTTTAAGGTTACCAATAAAAGTCTATACGAAGCCAATTATAACTTTTAAGGGAAAACTCCTAACTTCGCATTACCTGATTTTGCCAAGTTCGAGGACACAACCATATGTGCGGAACTGCATCAAAAGAAGCTATGGGGGTATAAGCTATGCTAGCTCAGTGAGTTTCACTTCCCAAAATTAAATACTCCACCAAACAATAGGGCAAGCAAGTTATTTTAGACAATCATATGAAACGCACAAGCACACAGCATACAATACACAAGACTTTCCAGGAGTCCTATGTTGAATATATTTACACCCTCCATCAGGGTTAGGTGTTTCAGGCCCATACGACCATAGATTTCAATTTTTTTTATTTATATAGTGGTTGATTCATGTGCCCACCCACTCATTTATTATGTAGTTGATTCAAGTGACTACTCCACTGCCATTTCATTTCAGGCGACCCCACACCAACATTCGACTTTTTAGGCCCACTCGTTGCCTAGCTATTATGCCTTTTCCCACAAAGGTATAATAGCAAATGTAATGTGACTCAACATATGTTATGAATGGACAATTTAGTTATAAGATCATGGCATATTATTTAAGTGAATTATAGGCAATCATAGATATTTCAGACACTTCAATTATAACTAAATTATACAAATATTTATAACAATTTGCATTTTGATATTCTTATCATCAATTCAACCAAGCTAATTCACATGCATATTCCAATTTTATCTTATCCTAATTCTAATGCCACTATCATTACAAGCACAATCATAAGCATATAATTTAAAAAAAAGTGAACTCACTCGCCATAGACACTGGTCTCTAATAGTAGTACTTCGGAAACAAGAATTCCCCTGATTCAAGGTCATCTAAACGAAAGAAATACCCAAATGAGTATTTAAACCATAACTAATTCCAACTTATTAAATAAAAACTCTTAAGTTCGTAATTTTCGTGGTAGATGGAAATCCCAACTTAAAACGGTCATAACTTGGACATTTTAACTCAGAATTTGCAAATAAGTTATCGATTTCTATCAACTTTGAATGATCTATCTATTTATGACGTTATTCATAAGTTTTGAAAACTTTTAGGTCTTGGAAAAACTCGATCAGATCTGATCAGTAGCTAAAAGTTACATTTCCAAAATTGTTTTATGAAATTTACATTGTTCTATCATGTATATTATATGTGCGAGAAATATCTACAAGTTATTATCATGAATGACATGATATGACCTGTCTACTTGTATATCCTTAATGATTTTTATTAAAAAGAATTTTGGAAAACTTTTACTTTGCAACAACTTCAAGGACACTTCGTTGAGAAAAACTAACTTTATTTCTTTGAAAATCATCCATATTTTTACTAAGATAAGGTCTTGATGACCTATATGTCTAATACCTTCATTATCTTGATAAAATTCTTCGTTTAGGAGTTGGAAAATAGATGTTTTAATAAGGGTTTTGCCAAGTTACGAATTTTACAAAATTTTAAGGAATGAAAATATTGTTTGACCTAGTTTGGAATTCTTTCATTTGTTTTAGGTTTATAGATAAAATCCATTTATTCTTATCAAAATCAAGTCTTTAGCACATCCATTTCCTAGGGCTTCTAGTTTTCTATTAAACTCTTGTTTTGAGGTTAGGAAATAGGTGTTTACATATTAACTATTCCTTCTTACGAATTTTAAGTTTTTTGTTGGTGTTGAGACATAGCTCTAACTTAACTTTTGTAATCATTTTCTTGTTTTGAAAATTTCTCTTAGTAAAACTAAGCTCAAATTATAAAAATCATTCCTTTATGGTACCTGTCCCCTAAGCCCTTCATTTTATATGTAAGACCTTCATTTTAAAGTTGGAAAATAGGTTTTCTAACTGGTTATTTCTCAAGATCCAAATTTCAAAAATCATTTTTTTTATTGAAACAAAATAGATATTGAGCTTTGGCAACACCTTCATTAAGACTATCATATTGCAAATCTTTTATGTATATACAACAAATATCTATGGCATTTATGGACTCAAAATAAGTAGATATATTATATTATTCATGTCATAGATGCACATGTAACATGAACATTATGTAGATGAGAGTGATAATAAAAAATATATGCACAAAATATCCATAAGAGCAATATATACAATAATATAGCAAAATACTAGTAAATCAACTTAAATAACAAGATCCACACATTGTTATGGCAAGAATATCATGCTTTAGTGTTTCCACATCCCTAGCATAAAGCTCATGAGGATTTTTTATGGAACCACACATGTATGATCTTGCCATGACATGTTTTATTGTGGTAGGATCAAGATCGATTACCTATTTAGTGTTTTGGAACAAGATAACTTGAAGAAAAAAAATTTTGTGTGTGTTGTGTGGTGTGTGTGTGTGTGTGTGTGTGAGGGAGAGGAGACTCACAGCAATAGAGAGAAGCGAGGGAGAAAAAAAAAATTGTCTAAAAGTTTGATTTTGTGAAAAATAAGAGAAAGTGAAGAAGTGAAAGGTAAAGAGATTATATAGGAAAATAATTAGGGCTTTTGTATGATTATTTAATAGGAAAAAAAAAAACTAAATGGAGGCATGTACAGGGGAAGGGGGCGCCAGATTTGGAGAGAGGAGAGAAGGGAGCTGTGTTGATTTATTTGTGTAATAAAATTAAAATTCAATGAGTAATTTAAGTAGTAAATTTTGTATTGGAAAAGAAAATGTAAGCAAAATGATGTAAGATTATAACAATAGGTAAGAATAAGGGTATGAGTAGTTGTACTTGGTGAATAGTGTGATAGAAATCAAAAGGTAGATTAGATAATTAAATTACCGGTAGTAATGAAAATACGATAAAAAGCTATAACTGTAATTTTTATAAACAAAAAATTTTTTGTAATTATATATTTGAATTCCTTATTAAATTTCGGTTCTAAAGAGTCCTATATAATATTTTTATATTTTTGAATCCCAAGGGCCGGTTTTCGAGAACAGATCTCAATCGGGTCCGAAACGAATGAATTTCTCTAAAAATTGATCTTTTATGTTTTGATTAATTATTTAAGGCTATATTCTAGAGCTAACTCATTTCTATTGTTCCGGGGTTTCGTTCTCGGGATTGCCAGACTTAGGGTTTCCAGGTCCAACTAGTCCTAGAGTATTCTTTTAGGGTTTCGGTTTTCTGTTCCAATCTTCGAAACCGAATTCAGGTCGCTAAGAAAACGAGGGCTTACAAGTTACCTACCTTAAACAGGGTTTTTTCCTCAAAACTGAAACTTACGTACCTCTTCCCTAAAACAACTCGAGGTACTTTCTCTTAATTTCCTCTTCAGCCTCCCAGGTTGCCTCCTCAAGTGCGTGGTTCCTCTATAATACTTTCGCCTTTTGGATTTCTTTGTTATGCAACCTTTGCGTGTTCTCATCCAAGACTTGCACTGGGTGTTCCCCGTAGGTAAGGTTTGCCGTTAACTGGATGGTCCCAATTCCATGATTCTTTTCGGGTCTAGTTCATATTTCCTTAGTACCGAGACATGGAACACATGACGCGTTCCCAATGGATTTGGGTGCAGGGCTAACTGATATGCCAGATCTCCAATTCTTTCTAGTATCTTGGGCTCAACTTCCCCTGCATACGTACTCTTTGTATACTCTTAATCTGATTCACCTTTAAGTACACCGAACCATCCACTTAAAACTTGAGAATTCGTCCCTTTAAATTTGCCCAACTCTTTTGCTATTTTGAGCTCCTTTCATCTTCTGTTGTGTGATTCTTACTTTATCAGCTACCTCTTGTACTAAGTATAGTCCAATAGCAAGCTTCTCTGTGTCATCCTGAAACAAGGTGATCTACAACTTCGTTCAGATAAGGCTTCATAAGGTGACATCTGAAGGGTGAGTGATAGCTGTTATTGTAAGTAAACTCAATTGGTGGTACGTGATTATCCCAGCTACCCTTGAATTCCAAAACACATACCCTGTCTTCTAGGGTTTGGATTGTTCGCTCAGACTATCCATTGGTCTGAGGGTGATAAGTAGTACTAAAATGTAGCTTTGTACCTAAACTCTCCTGCAAACTTGTCCAAACTTAGATACGAACCTTGGGTTTCAATATGATAAATCCCCGCGGGTACACCATGTGGCCGCAACATTTCTCGAATGTAGAACGTAGCTAGCTTGTCCATAGAGTATGTGATGTTGATTGGCAAAAAGTGTGTTGAATTGGTTAATCGATCCACAATTGTCCACACTGCATCACAACCCTCTGAAGTCTTTGGGAAACCACACTCGAAATCCATGGATATTTGATCCCATTTTCATTCAGGTTAGGCAAAAGCTTTGATAATCCTCCTGGCATTTGGTGTTCTACCTCCACTTGTTGGCAAACTGTACTCTTCATAACATAATCGGTTACCTCCCTCTTTATTCCATTCTACCAGTAGTGGCTATTCAAGTCTTGGTACATTTTGGTACCTCCAGAGTGTATAGTATAGCTGAAGTTGTGGCCTTACTCAAAATTTCCTTCCTCGACTCCCCATCCTTCAGCACATATAGCCGTCCTTTCATCCCGACCACATCCTCCTCATCTATTACATGGTCAGAGCATTTTTCTTCTTAAGTTCCTTCTTAAGCTTCTACATTACTTTATCATATTTTTTAGCCTCATTGATCCTCTTAACCAAGGTTAGTACCAACAATAATGTTGTCTATCTCCAATTCCATACCTTATCCAATGAACTAAATCTTTAATTTCCTGAATTCTCTTATTAGTTTCTTTTTGAGTTGTGATTAAGGCAGCTATTTCCCATAATTCTTCTGGCTTAGAGCATCTGTAACCGCTTCTACCTTTCCTAAATAATAGTTAATTTCTAGATCATAGCCTTTGATTGACTCCAACCATCTTCTTTGCCTCACATTTAGTTCCTCCTATGTAAACAAATACCTAAAGCTTTTAGGATCTGTATATATATCCTGCATCTTTCTTCATGTAGGTAGTGCCTCCAAAGTTTCAAGGCAAAACAACTGCGGCTGACTCTAAATCATGTGTAGGGTAGTTCTGCTCAAGTAGTCTCACTTATCGAAAACTATAAGCCATGACTTTTCCTTCCTGTACCTATACACATCTAAGGCCATTCCTTGAAGTGTCACTAAGCATCATATAAGATTTCTTCAGGTTTGGTAAAGCCAAGATTGGTGCCAATACCCCCGTTGTTTTAATTCTTGGAAACTCTGCTTCCGCTTATTTGTCCATACAAACTCTCATTCTTCTGTGTTAATTGAGTCAAGGACTTAGCTATTTTCGAAGAATCCTTTACAAACATGCGACAATAGCTAGCTAATCCCAAAAAGCTTGTTACTTCTATTACTATTTGTGGTTGTTTCCAATCCACTATAGCCTTGATCTTCTCGGGCTCGACCGAGATACCTTTTCTTGTCACAACATGTCCTAGAAGGATAACTGATCTAGCCAAAAGTCACACTTAGACAGTTTGGCATACAGCTTATTTTCTCATAGACTTGCAACGCCATCCTAAGATGCTCTTCGTGTTGCTTCTCACCCTTTGAGTAGATCATAAGGTCATCGATGAAGGCTATTACATACTTATCCAAAAGTGGTTTACAAACTCTATCCATAAGGTCCATGAATGCAGCTAGTGCATTAATCAAATCAAAAGACAATACCATAAATTCATAGTGCCCATATTTGGTACAAAAAGCTATCTTTGGCATGTTTTTTGGGTTTTCCATAATTGGTGATACTTAGAGCATAAGTCAAGGTGTGAAAACACGCGTGCTCCCTATAACTGATTGAATAGATCATCAATCCTAGGAAAATGGGTACCTATTCTTAATGGCTCATTAAGCTTACGATAATCGATACACAATCTCAAAGATTCATCCTTCGTCTTCATAGATAGAATGGGTGTGCCCCATGGTGACACACTAGGCCCTATGAACTTCTGATCCAGCCGTTCTTGCAACTGAATTTTTTTTAACTCCTTCGGCTCCACCGGTGCCACCTCGTAAGGTGCCTTTGATATCGGTTATTTATTCGAGGCCAAAACCATTACAACATCAATCTCTATCTTCGGAGATAACCTAGAAAATTACGTCTGAGTACTCATCCACAACTGGTATATCTTTTATTTCCCGTGATTCTTTCTCATCAGAGGTATCCTCAATGGGTATTATGTCTTCATCCTCTATTATAAACTCAAAAGAATTTAACCCGTTTCCTCCGGGATTGGGGTCTCCCCAACAAACTCCACTTCTTTCCCGTATTGGTCATTAAAGCTTACTATCTTCTTTCAACAATCCCCAATAGCTCTAACCATGGTTAACCAGCTCATACCAAGAATGACTTCGTACTTACTCATCTCTAACACTATCAGCTTACCTTTTTAAAGGGAGTCCTTGTATTTTCCAACGCACAATCTTTCAACATCTTCCGAGTCGACACAATACTTCCAGTGGGTGTCTTGATTCGTACTGGAGGTGGTGGTGACTATTTGTAAATTGAGCTATCTAGCCAGACTAGTAGTGAGGAACGAGTATGTTGCTCTAGTATAACAACAGATAGGCCTCACTTCTATTCACCATTATACGCCCTGTGACTAAACTGGCATCATACTCTCCACCTTGGTCTAAGGCTGCCAATTTCACCTCATCACCATCTTCTTCCTCTACGATCCACTGTTCTTTGAAATTGTGGAGTCTCATTTCATGCATGGTTGATGTAGCACGACTCCCATTCATATTTTCGTCCTTTGCTTAGTTGGGTTTTACACTCCCACTTGCTCGGAATTCATAATAAGACTTGTGTCTCTTGCCTTTGAATCCTAAACTTAAGGTATCTTATGGTCGTTTCTCAAATTCTTTCTTTTCTAGCATTAAGACTTCCTTTTCCTTACTCCTTCAATTATTCGAGCTCTTTCACTAGCTTCAGAATAGCTTTCATCCTAGTCCTTCCAACTTAATTCTTGGTTTTCATCTGGACCTCCTAAGAACACTTGTCTCTTCAGTTCTTCGCTATCTCTGAAAATTCGAGTGCATGATGTAGAAGGTGAGTGAGCTTAGTTTCATTTGCTCAACCCTTCTGCCTCTTTGCTTTGCATGCAAAAAATTTGCACTATGTCTCACCCTCAAACTAGAAGGAAAATAATTTTCCAGAAATTCCCGACAAAAGCTTCCCAAGTGATCGAGGGTATCAAACTCCTTCTCCTTGATTCCTATAATTCTAGCATTGTATTGAGCATGTAAGTCCATAGTCCACTAAAGGTATGGTGGAACCTCATAAACGCAAAAGATTTCTCAATTTGAACCAACCAATTTTTTTTTTTTTTTGCTTCATTGGGTTTACTAAAGGGCTTTTAAAATACTAATTACTCTTTATGATGTCCGTAAAAAGTTTCGAGGGGATTTTTGGTAAGGCGACGGTGGTGGTGGTGCGGAATTCTGCACATGTTGGCTTTAATTTAGTTTTGTTTTTTATTTGAATTTCGAATGAATGTGCTTAGAAGATTAGCTAATTGTTTAAATGCATTTATTAAGTCCATCTGCTGGTTCTGGGTGCTATCCTATGTTGGTTTTGCTGGGATAAAGCAGGTTGGTTATTTTCTTTTACTAGGGAATTCCTTGTTTATGATTTCGATTTTTTCGGATTCATCTGCTTGTACATTACTAAGTTATCCCTCAAATACTTAATCGTAATTTGCGGAAATCAAGTAATCAATCTAAATTTCAACAAGTCATAATAATTTCAAATCATGCAATCTAAGTCAAGAAATTTTGATAATATCAAATGGCATAATTCAAATCATAACTCAATTTATGAAATAAGCAAAAGAAATCAATCATAATGATGCAATGGTGCAATGATGTGCAAGTATTTTGTTATTAATTATGGTTCCCTAAGAGCATAGTGTGTAATGTTCCTCATTAGCTGCATTCTTGTTCATGTCATTTGTTAAGAAAACAAAACTTGCTTCTTTAAATAAGTACGTATTAAATTTCATTAGATCATACTGAGGTCATCCATTCGGTCGAGTCTCTTACATTATGCTTACAAAACATGAAAACCATGCTATTTAACTGATTTGGACTTATCAAAATTACAATCTCATACCAAATCGAGAAGGAAAGACACGAGACAAGAAAACGAAAGACATATCACACTACAACCGCCTAAGGACATCACTAAGGCAACTCGACATCCCTCATTGCCTATTACAAAATTTCTGTTGGACTGTTTTGGGTCATGCTCGCCATCACTACTTTCTTCTCTCTTAGGAGTCTCCCGAGGTAGGGGTTGGAGGATAATCTCTACTAGAAGAACTCCTATCATCTCTTCTAACAAATAGGCTCAAATATTCTCTTATTGTCATCTTTTTCTTTCTAGGTGGCCAAGTCTGTTCCTCCTGCTTGGGCTCCTCCTCTTCTTCTTTCTTCTTCTTCTTCTTCTCTTCGATCCTATCTTCCATCTCTCTATCCTCTTCTCTTATCATCTCCTCTTTACTTTCCTCCGAAATCTCTTAACATTCTCTTGGGCTTCTCTCATCACGATCTCTTCGAAATTTTCATTCTCTATAGGATTAATGGGTATTTCACTTGCCACTCTCAGGCCTTCTCCATATTCATATAAGTCTCTCCAAAGACTAGGATCAAATTTGGGCTCTACCCTGTGGCTATCCGGATTTGCAATTCCTACTCAAGATCCGGATTGGGCGGGTTTGGTTTGTTGCCTGGATCTTCCTCAATTCTAGCTAGTTGAGGTTGTTCTATTCTCTTCCTCATCTACCCAATTTGGGTCTTCCTCGGGGTCCTCTTCCTCCTCACTTTCATCCTCATCATGATTTACCTCTACTGGGGTAATCCCTAACTGCATGCCCACTTCACTAGGGGTGGAGCCTAAATCTCTGTAGGTGTCGGTAAAAGGTCCAGATATATTCCTTGCCAATATAAGTGATTGTTCGCATCTACTTCAAGCCATTCCCTATGGGTCATCAAGTCATCATGGGCATATACATACAAGGGTCCAATGCTCCTCCATACTTGAAAGTCAGGGTATGGGGATTACCTTCCTTCTTTAAGATAAAAGCGGCCTCTCTTAACATTGGTTCATTTCCATAATCTACCATGATTCTCTCCATAGAATAGATTGTTTCCAACGTTGACCATCTCCTCCTCCTTATGAGATCATACCTAATCCAATCAACTACCATTTCCCACCTAGTATGCCGAAGGCCTCTTTTCTAGATTACATACATTTCACTTAGTCCTAGGTCTCTCGGCTAAAGCAAAATCCTCATATAGAGTTCTCAGTTTCAACCTATAATCCACAAATGTTTCACCAGTCCCTTTTAGAAACATTCTGGCTCTTTCTCGGGTTTCACCTAAGGATATCTATACCAAGAAAAGATTTCTAGTTAGTTTCAACTTTAAGTTCATTCTTACCCTAAGATTTATTTATTTCCACATTTTAAGTTTTTAAATTCTATTGCCATGCTTTACATTTTTGCTACTTTGATACCAACTTAAACTGTCATGCCTCAAAGGATACCCTAAACCTAACAGTCTGCTGCATGCTAAAAAAGACTTAAGAATCACTACCACAGTTATTCAAAAGTCTTGTATTAGATGCAAGGCGTTCCCTTACGATAATAGAATACATATGCAGTTGGAGATAGATAGTTCAACTTGATAGGGTAAGCATAAAAACATAAATCACAGATATCTCAGGATCAGTTATAAAATATTAAGGGGCATTCCCCCACTAAATAAAAAGTCAAGATATTAGTTTTGAATAACAACCTGAGCGTTTAAGGTTACTAATAAAAGTCTATACGAAGCCAATTATAACTTCTAAGGGAAAACTCCTAACTTCGCATTACCTGATTTTGCCAAGTCCGAGGACGCAACCATATGTACGGGAACTGCATCAAAAAGAAGCTATGGGGGTATAAGTTATGCTAGGTTAGTGAGTTTCACTTCCCAAAATTAAATACTCCATCAAACAATAGGGCAAGTAAGTTATATTAGACAATCATATGAAATGCACAAGCACATGAGCATACAATACATAAGACTTTCTGGGAGTCCTATGTTGAATGGATTTACACCTTCCATTCAGGGTTAGGTGTTTCAGGCCCATACGACCATAGATTTCACTTTTTTTTCTTATTTATATAGTGGTTGATTCAGGTGCCCACCCACTCATTTATTATGTAGTTGATTCAAGTGCCTACTCTACTTCTATTTTATTTTAGGCAACCTCGTGCCAACATTCGAGTTTTCAGGCACACTCATTACCTAGCTATTATGCCTTTGCCTCATAAAGGTATAATAACAAATGCTATGCGACTCAACATATGTTATGCATGGACAATTTAGTTGTAAGATCATGGCATATTATTCAAGCAAATTATAGGCGATCATAGATATTTCAGACACTTCAATTCTACACTAAATCATACAAATATTTATAACAATTCCCATTTCGATATTCTTATCATCAATTCAACCAAGCTGAATTCACATGCATATTCCAATTTTATCTTGTCCTAATTTTAATGCCACTATCATTATAAGTACAATTATAAGCATGTAATTTAAAAAAAGTGAACTCACTCGGCCATGGACACCGGTCTCTAATAGTTGTACTCTGGAAAGAAGAATTCCCCCGATTCAAGGTCACCTAAATGACAGAAATACCCAAATGAGTATTTCAAACCATAACTAATTCCAACTTATTAAAAAAAGAAAATTTAGGTTCGTAATTTTCATGGTAAATGAAAATCCCAACTTAAAACGGTCATAACTTGGTCATTTTAACTCGGAATTTTGCAAACAAGCTATCGATTTCTATCTACTTCGAATGATATATCTATTTATGATGTTATTCTTAAGGTCTAAAACTTTTATGTCTTGGAATGCTCTTATCAGATTTGATCAGTAGCTAAAAATTGCATTTCCGAAATTATTTTGTGAAATTTGCATTGTTCCTATCAAGTATATTATATGTGCATGTAATAGCTACAAGTTATTATCATGAATGACATGATATGAACTATCTACTTGTAATCCTTGATGATTTTTTATTAAAAAGTATTTTTGGAAAACTTTTACTTTGCAACAACTTCGAGGACACTTGGTTGAGAAAAACTAACTTTATTTATTTGAAAATCATCCATATTTTTACTAAGATAAGGTCTTGATGACCTATATACCTAATACATTCATTACTTGATAAAATTCTTCATTTAGGAGTTGGAAAATAGATGTTTTAATAATGTTTTTGCTAAGTTACGAATTTTATAAATTTTAAGGAATGAAAATATTGTTTGACCTATGTTTGGAATTCTTTCCTTTGTTTTAGGTTTATACTTTGATAAAATCCATTTACTCTTATCAAAATTAAGTCTTAAGTACATCTATTTCCTAAGGCTTTTTTTTCTATTAAAATCTTGTTTTGGGGGTTAGAAAATAGGTGTTTACATATTAATTATTCCTTATTATGAATTTTAAGTTTTTGTTGGTTGTTGAGACATAGCTCTAACTTAACTTTTGTAATCCTTTTCTTGTTTTGAAAATTTCTCTTAGTAAAACCAAGCTTAGCTTATAAAAATAATTCCTTTATGATACATATCCCTTAAGCCCTTCATTTTATATGTAAGACCTTCATTTTAAAGTTACAAAATAGGTTTTCTAAATGGTTATTTCTCAAGATCCGAATTTCAAAAATCATTTTTTTTATAGAAACAAAATAAATCTTGAGCTTTAGTAATACCTTCATTAAGACTATCATATTACAAATCTTTTATGTATATAAGACAAGTATCTATGGCATTTATGGACTCAAAATAAGCAGACCTATTTTATTATTCATTTCATGGATGCAAATGTAACATGAACATTATGTAGATGAGAGTGATAATAAAAAATATATGCACAAAATATCTGTAAGGGCATTATACAATAATAATATAGCAAAATAATAGTAAATCAACTTAAATAACAAGATCCACACATTGTGATGGCAAGAATATCATACTTTAGTGTTTCCACATCCCTAACATAAAGCTCATGGGGATTTTCGGTAGAACCACACATGTATGATCTTGCCATGACATGTTTTATTATGGTAGGATTAAGATCTATTACCTATTTAGTGTTTTGGAACAACTTGAAGGAAAAAAAAATTTGTGTGTGTGTGTGTGTGAGGGAGAGGGTGGCTCACAGCAATAGAGAGAAGAGAGGGAGGGAAAAAGTCTTTTTCCAAAAGTTTGATTTTGTGAGAAATGAGAGAAAGTGAAAAGTGAAAGGTAAAAGAGAGATTATATAGGAAAATAATTAGAGCTTTTGTGTGATTATTTAATAGAAGAAAAATAAAACTAAACGGAGGCATGTAAGAGGGAGGGGGGTTCGAATTTGGAAAGAAGAGAGAGAGGGAGATGTATTTATTTATTGTATGTAATAAAATTTAAATTTAATAAGTAATTTAAATAGCAAAAGTTTTATTGGAAAATAAAATGTAAGCAAAATGATATAAGATTATAAGAATAGATTGTAAGGATATAAGAATAGGATATGGGTGGTTGCACTTGGTGAATAGTGTGATAGAAATCAAAAAGTAAATTAGACAATTAAATTACCGATAGTAATGAAAATACGATAAAAGACTGTAGCTGCAATTTTGATAAACTAAAAAATTTTATAATTATATTTTTGAATTCCTTATTAAATTTCAGTTCTAAAGAATCCTATATAATATTTTTCTTTTTCCAAGTCCCGGAGACTGGTTTTCGAGAACATACCCGATCGGATCCAAAAAGAATGAATTTCTCTAAAAACCTCATCTTTTATGTTTTGATAAATTATTTAAGGTTATATTTTAGAGTTAACTCATTTCTATTGTTCCGAGGTTTGGTTCTTGGGATTGCCGGACTTAGGGTTTCTAAGTCTAACTAATCCTAGAGTATTCTTTTAGGGTTCGGTTTCTGGTTTCAATCTTCGAAAACCGAATTTAGGTCACTAAGAAAATGAGGGCTTACATTCCTACACTGCCAATGTAGGAAGAGATTCTGGTCAGCTTCAGCAATTGGTTTCTACGCCAACAAATTGAGAACCAATGCCGTCAGTGTTGGGGCGGTGTTCAATGTGCTTTGTGTCAAATTTGCTTAACGTCGTCTCCTACACTAGTGGCGTAAAGGATGCAACTACCGGCATATGTTTTGGTAGTTAAAAAATCTATGCCTTTATTGTGTATTCATGGTATCTATAGGAAGGAGAGCTATTCTAAAAAAAAAGAAAAACAAAGAGTACGAAATAGAGAGTTTTAAGCTTTTGTTAGATCTACCTTTGAAGAATAGAGATTTTACCCTGTTTTTCATGTTGTTGTGATCAAGACTACTTTTAAGAACTATTGTATTGTTAGATTATTCAATTAATTATTGTTTCTATGTTTCTATGTTTAATGCAATTTAGTTTGCCTGCTATTATGTTGTTTATTAGTGACATTATACATATTGATGTGATATTTGTAGTTAAAACCATGTTTTCCTAAATTGTAACGGTGGGAACTTGATTAAAATCTGAATGTGCTAAGATGATTATTGAATTCAAGTTATGGGATTGCTAGAACATTGATTATTTATGTTAAATTCCTACTATAGGTCTTATATCTAGAAGGATTTTAATTCATAAGGATTTTGACAACTCGGGAGAGAAGTCAGAGTTTGACAAGAATTTTTTAATTTAGATTTAATGACAAAAAGCGGGAGCTTAGTGATTAGATCTGGTTTAGAAACTCAATTTTGAGACTAATGCAATGTTTTGAGATCGATTTTTCACTAAGGAATTAGGCGAAATTGGTTTTAAACATTAGACAATTGTAGAATTGGAAATTTCTCAATTGTAATTTTGATTCCACTGGTAGTTTGAGTAGTGGAAGCTACCAAATTATTGAGAGGTAAAATTGGTTTTGAAACTTCATTTTATGGGTTTAGAATCAAAGAGTTTCATATAAATATTCATGTGTTCTAATAGTTTACATAACATGAATTCATTATGATTAGAAACATTTGGAGTTAATTTGTGTTCCCACTAAAAATCATTATAATTATCCATTTTGAGCAATAGCAATCATCTAATTAGTTTAGATAAAAGTAATTAGATAATAAGCCTTGAATTCAAATGCCTAAATATTATTTGGAACTAATTTGAGTTTGGTATTTAATTATTCCTCGTGGGAATAATACTTGTCTCATCACTATATTACTTGATTTGATCCAATGCACTTGCTGGTTTTATAAACATTTTTGGCAAATTGAGTTTTTGGTGCCGTTGCTGGGGAACAATTAATATTAAACAATCTTTGGTTCTATTGGTAGTTTAGGTGCATTTTATGTTTTTGTGTGTTTTATGTTTTTTGTTTTCTTTTCAGGTTATATGTGTAGGAGTAGAAGTCAAGAACTTCTACCCATTGATCCTGAAATAGAATGCACCTTGCATTTGTTGATAAAAGGAAATAGAATAAGAGAGCAAGAGAAAAAGAAGGAATGGTAGAAGGTGAAAATCATCACAATCAGATGCAAGCTCTTGCTAGAGCATTAAGGGATTACACAGTACCTACTATCTTAGGTTTCCTTATAAGAAGACTAGCTGTTCAAGCCAATAATTTTGAGATCAAACGTGGACTCATATAGATAATTGAAGCACATCAATCTAGAGGAAATCCAAATGAGACACCAAATGATCACATTGCAAAGTTCCTCTAGTACTATGACACCATCAAGATGAATGGTGTTACTAATGATGTTATTCGTTTACGGCTTTTTCCTTTCTCATTTAGGGATAAAGCATTGTCCTAGTTTAATTCATTGCCTGAGGAGTTAATCATCAATTATGTTGATTTGTCAAACAAGTTCTTAAGGAGATTTTTCCCACCTGATAGGATACCGAGATTGAGGAATAAGATAACGAATTTCACCAAATTTCATGGTGAATCTTTGTATGAGGCTTGGGAGAGATATGAGGAGGCAATCAGAAAGTGTCCACATCATGGATTGCGTGACAATCTCCTTATTGAGATTTTCTATTTGAGTTTGGATGGGACATTAAGATATTTAGTTGATGCTGCTTTAGGAGGTGCACTAATGGGAAAAAAGTTATGATGAAGCTAGTGTTTTGATAAAGGAAATGGCATCAAGTACACACAACTGGAGATGAGAGAGACGAAGTTAAAAGTAGCAGCAATGCAAGACAATGAACCTATGTCTCAGTTGAGAGCTGGTGGGTGTCGAATCCAACAAATAAAAACCTACTTTAAGATTTGTGTATAACAGTGAATAGGTTCGTCTCCACAGGGATCGGGAAAATTTATTTCTATCAAGAAAGAATGTAAATGAAAGAAGATTGGGGGGTTTGTTCAATCAAAAACTATTAAGTATTAAATTATCTCTAAAACTAGCAATCGCAAACAAGAATTGAATTCAATAATAAGAAATCTCTAATCAAGGTGGTACTACAGGTCAATTCCTAGATTCGATCATTGATACAAAGATCGTTATTCTTTTTCTGATCAGATTGGTTATGGATTACAATACGCTCTGAAACCCTATCTCTCCTTACTAAATTGATAACCAAGATAAGATCTTTAGTTATTTCCCTTATTGATTAGATAACCCTAAACAAGCTCTTAGGATTTAACCTATGAATAGCAATAAAATTAGAGAGACTACCAATCCTAATTAATAATCCATAGAGTATGAATTATTTAAATTAGATTATATATCATCACAACATGAATTAACTATTTGATTATAATCAACCGTTGTTGTGTTACTCCTATTAGAATAGATGAACAAATACGGATTCAGTATTCTAATTAACAATATATTGTTTTGTCAATTGAACAACATGGCTAAATTGTAACAATCAAACACAACAATAATAACAAGACAATTAGATGATATATATATAATCAGAAGAAAAGAACAATTGATTAAATCGAATTAGATCTCACAAATCTTTGTAGAATTGAATCTGTAGCAATCCCCTTGATTAGAATAAGATGTTTAGCCACTCATGATTTTCAAATTCTATCTCTAGGATTTATCTTGACAAAAGATATTCGAATTAAATTC
The DNA here is from genome assembly GCA_024138025.1 of Combretum micranthum. Lineage (NCBI taxonomy): Eukaryota > Viridiplantae > Streptophyta > Magnoliopsida > Myrtales > Combretaceae > Combretum > Combretum micranthum. Next base: position 21,167 of record JAMXBD010000166.1, read on the forward strand.
TCCAAATAAACCCTAAAAGGTATATATAACAAAAATAGGTAATTGAAAGGTCATCATTCAATATAGGCTGGCAGTTATAAGAAATGCTGGCGGCTTTGCTATTATCTTAGCCGGCTTATGTCTTCGAACACTGGCAAAACCCAAAAGGCCGGCAAGAAGCCCAGATACGCCGGCGGCTTAAATATATATTCATGCATCTAGTGTAGTAATGGCCGACGGCGTTGATAGATAAGCTGGCGGCCTTCATATAATGTTCAGCATCCAGAGACGAGATGGCCGACGGCCTAAATATATATGCTGCCGGCGTTCCTTCTTCAATTTGTTCACTGGCGAAATTCAAGATACGCTGGCAGCCTTCAATTCTTCTTCAGCCTTTGTATGATTTATATTAAACGCCGATGAAATCAACAAAGGCGGCGGCTTAAGTCCATGAATGACCGGCCTATCTTGCTGATTTTTGCTCCTTGTATATATTTTACTCCAATCTTGTATTATTTGCTTCTTTTGGATTCAAAGACCTGATATTCATATAAATCACGATTAAGTACCGATTCCATATAATTTCTACAAAATTAATAACAATTAATCCAAATTAAACAATGAATTATTGAGTAATATTCATCTTAACAAATTCCCCACACTTAAACCATTGCTTGTCCTCAAGCAATACCATATAACCTAAAATGAAATCTTATCATGGAGTGTGCTTGTTTTAAATTCAAATTCAAGCATCTTTCTTTCTTTTTATAACTTGTGATTTCAGTGCCTACTGCTCTAACCAAACTGATTACTGTAATTAGAGTACTAAAGTCAAAATTCAGCAGTAATCTAAACAAAAACAAACTTTAACCACATATTTAACCAAAGATCTTCTACTCAAAAGTAAATACTCAGTCCAATAAGGAAAAATACCCATTTAGACTTCACTGGACATCTAACCGACATATACTCTTACCAACACAGAATAAAAGCATTTGATATTTTCTTTCCCTAGATTTCTCTCTGTTTATTATAAGTCTTATTCCGTTTGATTGCTTCAACATTCATTTTTTTTTTTCATTCAAGCATATATTTAGAGCCTTCAGAGATGAATCTCTGGACGGGTTTTTGTCCGTTTCTTTTCAGCTCTTTCTTTTTCTAATTTTTCTTTCAAAGCACATATATGAACTTTAGCCTTTCCTCCCTTATCGTTATAGTGAGTTCATTGAGTCGGTACATCCCGGGTCATCACCCAAGTGACCAGGTTTTAAAGGGACCCCTACGAACTCTTCCTCACTCTAACATTCAAGTTTGGATACTCATAACTCGATTGTTTGAGTTAGAGTATAGGCTTATGCTTGTTTCTTTTGAATGGAACAACAAATTTAAGACTTTTTTATCAAAGATCACTAAGAAAAAGACTTCATTTATCTCTTTTACTAAGTGTTGAAAAATTCTTTAATAAGAACTTATAAAAGTATATATAAGTTAGCTTTCTTCCTAGAAGTAAACCTGTTTATTTTTCACAAGGACTCGACTTACTTTCAAACTTCCAAATCTAAAGCCAAATACACAGTAAATCTGTTCCTTAAAGATTTCACTACTCAATTTTAACTAAGTACTCAAATCACAACAGTATAGGTGAGTAAAGCACTTTCACAAGTCAATTTTTTACTTTTTAATTTTTTTCAGCACAATTCCAGATTTCATAAATTTTTGAAAAAATTAGGCCTTAAATGCCTATATTACTTAAGAACAAACATTCAAGAATTTAAAGTGTGGGTACACTTTCATATCCAGATGTCTTATATATCATAAATCCAAAAATCAGACATCAATCACAAGATGAAATACTCCAATTCATATCTTATCCCTCCCCCACACTTATAATAAACAGTGTCCTCACTGTTTCTAATCAGCACAAAGTGAGAGAAAAATAAAAAGAAATAGGAATAACGGTACTTCCCTGATTTATCTTGTGGAGCAAGATGAAGCAATATGAGTAGCTTGCAAAACGATTGTAAGGATAGAGTGCATTTATTTCTAAATCACCTGTGACAAACAAAAGCAAAAAGAAACAAGGTTGGGAATCAAGTTTAATCCGACAGATCGGATTATCAGGAAAATCAAAAGTCTACCCATAAAATGGGTGCTTAATTAAGTACAAATTAGAAATCGAAGCTAGCAGGAACTCTAGCTTCCTTCTTCCTCTGTGCTATCCTCCTCCTCGGAAGTCTCATACTGAATATGATCGGCTGCAGCTTGATTGATACATGAAAAGGCAGCTTTTAACATGTCGACCAAAGACTTCCTAAACTTCTTGTGTTTCTTCCGCTCTTTCTTATTTTCTCTTTTCAGTTTGACAATCTCTTGTCTCAACTGATCATAGCGGCTACCAGTAGGAGCAGGAGGTGGTGCTGATGATGTAGAAGGTCCCGTATAGGGAGTAATTTCGGGCACTGCCTCGTCCTCGTCTTCATCATCATGGCTAACAGCATCAGCAGCATGGGATGGCTTATTCAAACCCCATAACCTGAATGGTGCATTTGTGATTTTCTTGCATTCTATGCCTTCATCCCCTTCAGGTTGTTGAAAGATTCCCATTCCTTTCAGTAAGGCAGTTATATATCCTCCACATGAGATCACTTTCGTCCTGGTGTCGGATATTTGTCTATCTATAAAATTTACCACCTCGACACCAAGGTCTATCGGACAACCCTTGATCATACTATGTATAAAAATACATCAAAGCTCGTTACCTTACTATGGCTTGTCTTCTTACAGCTAATTGTATGTGATAGTATATGATGAAGCAGCTTGTGCTCCATAGCTGTAAAGGCAGTAGACAAGCTTTTTGATGGAATGAATGGATCCGTCTTTGGCTGAATTAGTTCTAACCAGAACTTTGAAGCGTCCATGTCTTGTGCCAGCTATTAGAAGATCTGCTGTAGCTTCCATAGTATCATAAAGACCCAGGGTATACCCAACTTGCTTCAATTCTATTTGTCTCACTTCCTTATATGCCTGAAACTTCATGGTTGTTACCTTCTTGTCTCAAGATACATGGTCGACAGGAACTCTATGGTTACATCTTTAAATGTTGGTTCCCGTACATCAAAAACTTTAAACCAAGTGTGATCTTTGACAGCTTGAGACACGATATCCACCATCCCATATTGATTCAGCAACTCCCAATCAAGATATTGATGGTTAATGAACTTCATCTTCTGGAATTGCTTCTTTCTCTCTTTGGCATAATCTTTATGGATTAGTAAGTCAGATGATTGAGTTTATGACATACTTGTATTAGATAGATTAAGTAAATTGATAGTTATACAAGCATGGATGAAGTAAACTCATAAGTGTTTTTTTTTTTTTTTGTTTTAAATTTTTGAGTTCAAAGCTGTCAGCCTACATTAGTCAGCTTAGTTTTTAAACGTTGAAAGGGGATCTTTTAAAAATTTCGTTCAAACTTCACGGTTTAAAATCTCATTCAAAACAGCCGTTGAAAAACATAATGACTTAGTTTGAAATTTTTTATTTCAAAAATTCATCCAAATTTCTATATTGATAATCCATATTAACAAACCAAATCACTTTGAGTGTATCAACTACACATTCATACCCACGAAATTGAAGTTGGAACCTTAATCTTCTTAAAAATTCAGAAAAGCCCCAATTTTTCATCTTCATGAACAACGGTGAAACCTTAGAATTTCAAGTTCAAAACTATATGAATCAGCCACTCAAACTGAATCACAACACAATTACAACCTAGACACAATTCATTAACATCAATTTAACCCAACAAATCCTCAACTCCGTCGACCCACAATTCGCACCACCCAATTCTCGCCAAATTCACAATCCCCACATCCAACAATCATATACCAAATGTGCATGGAAGTTTTTCAACAAGTAAAAGAAAAAAATATCAAGAGAAATAAAGTTAGAAGCACTTACTTGTTGTAGCTTTCAAAAAAAAATGGGAGCTTGTAGTCCAATGGAGCTTAGATGAGTGAAAGAGAGACGAAAGAGATGGATAGAAATGAGAAGGAAGGAGAAATGAAACCTGTTTTAACCCGCGTCTGTCACTTACGCCGGCTATCCTGTATATACGCCGCCGGCGTATGTGACAGTGTAACTTTTCCACAATGTCCAGTAGCATGATCGCCGGCGGCCATTGAATTTACGCTGCCGGCCTTCAATGTTCTTTAAAGTCCTCCCGAGACAAGATGGCTGGCGGCGTATGAATTTACGCGGCCGGCCTTTTCGGGTTGTCATGACCATGTCCAGAATGATGATGGCCGACGACTATCATACTTATGCTGCCGGCCTTTAATGTTGAACCAATTTACCCAGAATGGTCATGGCCGGCGGCGTTGAAATTTAAGCTGCCGGCCTTTAATACAAAAATGGTTGGCCGCCTATACTTTCAAATTGGCCGACTGCTTTTCTTTTCTTTCTTTCTTTTTTTTTTTTTGTAGTCAGAAGAGATAACAAAATTAGACACTCGGGTTAGTAAAAAAAAAAATGTTAGACATGGGTTGCCTCCCATGGAGCGCTTTTCTTTAACGGCTTTGGCTAGATGTAACGGAGCTCATTTGTACTCGGGATTTCCCAAACTGATTTCTTCAATATTGGTCACTTGAAAACCTTCATAAAAAGGTTTCAAGCGATGACCATTTACTTTAAACATCTTACCAGTTTGATCGCTCTTGATCTCAATTGCACCATGATTGAACACATTAGTAACAATGAAAGGTCCTATCCACCTAGATCTCAATTTACCAGGAAATAACTTTAATCGAGAGTGATAAAGCAAAACTTTTTGACCAATTGAAAATTTTTTTCTTGAAATCATTTGATCATGAAAAACTTTAGTTTTTTCCTTGTAAATTTTTGAGTTTTCATAGGCATCAAGGCGAATCTCTTCAAGTTCTTGCAATTGAAGCTTTCGGTGTTCACCTGCTTCATCCAATCTCAAATTGCATTGCTTCACAGCCCAATAAGCCCTATGTTCCAACTCAACAGGAAGGTGGCAAGGTTTGCCAAACACTAGAAGATATGGAGACATTCCAATGGGGGTTTTATAAGCCGTTCTATAGGCCCACAATGCATCATCAAGTCTAGTGCTCCAATCTTTCCTGTTCACATTGACAGTCTTTTCAAGGATGGATTTGATCTCTCTATTGGATACTTTAGCCAATCCATTTGTCTGTGGATGATATGCCGTAGAAGTGCGATGAGTGACATTGTACTTCTTAAATAGAGCTTCTACAACTCTATTACAAAAATGTGTTCCACGGTTACTGATGAATGCTCTTGGTGTCCCGAACCTAGCAAAAATGTGAGATTTGACAAAATCTACAACAACTTTAGCATTGTTAGTTCGGGTAGCCTTTGCCTCTACCCACTTTGACACATAATCAACTGCAAGAAGAATGTAAACATTCCCAAAAGAAGAAGGAAAAGGACCCATAAAATCTATACCCCATATATAAAAAATTTCACATGCAAGAATTAGGGTAAGTGGCATTTGATCTCTATGTCCTAAATTTCCAACTTTTTGACATCTGTCACAAGACTTGCAGAACATATAAGCATCACGGAACAAAGTAGGCCAATATAAACCACACTCTAGCACTTTACAAGCTGTTCTTTTAGGGCCAAAATGTCCTCCACATGCATATGAATGACAAAATTGCAAAACAGAAGAAATTTCATCTTGAGAAATACACCTTCTAATAATTTGGTCAGAACAATGTTTCCATAGATAAGGATCGTCCCAAACATAATATTTAGCATCACTTTTAATTTTTTCCTTTTGAGCTCTAGACAATTCACTTGGCAAAGTCCTAGTAACTAGATAGTTAACAATATCAGCATACCAGGGAGTTGTCTTTTGTATATTTTGCAATGGGACGGACTCTTCACTATTGGGTATTCTACTGAGATGATCCACAACCAAATTTTCTGTGCCTTTTCTATCCCATACCTCCAAGTCAAACTCTTGTAATAAGAGTATCCATCTGATGAGCCTCGGTTTTGCTTCTTTCTTTGAGAGCAAGTACTTCAGAGCTGCATGATCTGTAAACACAATCACTTTAGTACCAAGTAAGTAAGAACGGAATTTTTCTAAAGCAAAAACAACAGCTAAAAGTTCTTTTTCCGTTGTTGAATAGTTGGATTGTGCACTGTCAAGTGTCCTTGAAGCATAACAAATGACATGAGGAGCTCTTCCAATTCTTTGTCCAAGTATAGCACCAACTGCATAGTTGCTCGCATCACACATAATCTCAAATGGAAGACTCCAATCAGGTGGTTTGATAATTGGAGCAGAAGTTAGCTTCTCCTTCAGCTTGTTGAAAGCATGCTTGCAGGCTTCATCAAAATCAAATTCCACATCTTTTTGCAATAATTTGCATAAAGGTTGAGTAATCTTGGAAAAATCCTTGATGAAACGCCTATAGAAACCTGTACTGCCAAGAAAAGAACGAACTTCCCGTACACTTACAGGGTAAGGCAAAGATTTAATTACTTCAATTTTAGCCTTATCAACTTCAAGTCCCTAAAGATACAATGTGCCCTAAAATAAGACCTTGATCAACCATAAAATGGCATTTTTCATAATTAAGTACAAGATTTGTGTCTATACATCTTTTGAGCACTTTTGTAAGGTTAGTTAAACATGAATCAAATGTGTCACCATAGACAGTAAAGTCATCCATGAAAACTTCTATGATATTCTCCACATAATCTGAAAATATACTAACCATACATCTTTGGAATGTCGCAGGGGCATTGCATAATCCAAATGGCATCCTTCGATAAGCAAAAGTTCCAAATGGACATGTGAAGGTGGTTTTTTCTTGGTCTTCAGGTGCAACTGGAATTTGATGAAAACCTGAGTAACCATCAAGACAACAGTAATGAGAATGTCCAGCCAATCTTTCAAGCATTTGATCAATAAAAGGAAGCGGAAAATGATCTTTTCTTGTAGACTTATTTAGCTTCCTATAATCAATACAGACCCTCCATCCATTTTGGACACGAGTGGATACCAACTCACCTTTCGAATTTTCAATCACAGTTAAGCCCGTTTTCTTAGGAACAACTTGAATTGGACTTACCCATTTGCTATCAGAAATTGGATAGATCATACCTGCATCTAGAAGTTTCAAAATCTCTTTCTTTACCACTTCCATCATAGGAGGATTCAGTCGACGCTGAACTTCCCTTGAAGGTTTGCAATTGTCTCAAGCATGATCTTGTGCATACATGTGGAAGGGCTCAGTCCTTTGATATCAGCAATAGTCCATCCAATGGCTTCCTTATACTCCTTAACACCCGAATTAGCTTTTCCTCTTCCAGAGTACTCAATTTGCTAGAGATGATTACCGCAAGAGTATCTTGTTCTCCCAAATATATGTACTTTAAATGCTCTGGTAAAGGCTTCAACTCCAATTTTGGTGCCTGCACAATAGAAGGGAGAAGTTTTGGATTAGTAGAAGGTAAATCAATGTAAGAAATACCATACCTTAAGGGCAGCAACGATTCCAGTTCTTGAACAGTGTCTTCCAAGTCAGAATGAATCACAAACTTCTTACCAATTTTCTTCAATTTCTCAGTCGTAGGCTCTTTTCAAGTGCAATTTTCAGCCTATTTTCATCACTGAACTCAAATGATTTCTGTGCTAATGGGTCACAACATCAATCACAAAACAGAAGAGACATCACTAGGATACTTCATGGCTTCATAAATATTAAATTTAATAATTTCACCATCAAACTCCATAGTGAGTGTACCATCATGAACATCAATTTTTGTTCTAGATGTTTTGAGAAAAGGTCTTCCTAACAAAATTAATGATGAATTAGCAGAATCATCATTTTCCATGTCAAGAACATAAAAGTCTGCAGGAAAAACCAACCCATTCACTTGCACTAAAACATCCTCCAAACACCATCAGGATACACATTGGATCTATCAGCAAGTTGAACAATCACCCAGTTCTTTTAATGGTCCTATATTCAACATGATAAACTGACAATGGCATACATTAATTGACGCCCAAATCACACATTGCCTTGGTAATTCCAACATTTCCTATTTTACAAGGAATGGTAAACATACCTGGATCCTTGCATTTAGGAGGAAGTTTCCTTTGAAGTATAGCAGAAATATTTTCTCCTACACTAATCTTTTCATTTCCTTTCAGCTTTTTCTTGTTAGTGCACAATTCTTTAAGAAATTTCGCATATCGAGGTACTTGTTTGATTGCATCGAGCAAAGGAATATTTACCTCTACCTTGCGAAATGTATCAAAAATCTCCTTTTCTTCTTCCAATTTCTTAGATTTTGCCAACTAGAAGGAAATGGAGGTGTTGGCACCATAATCTTAGATTCAGCTGATGTTCCTCCCATTTGATTATCTTGAATGTGTGATTTTGTCACCTCTTTTTCAGTTTCTTGATCCAACTTATTCCTGCTTCCTTCATCGGATTGCTGCAATTCCTTACCAGATCTCAAAGTGATAGCATTAGCACTTTGCTTAGGATTAGTAACGGTCTGAGAGGGTAACTTACCTTGAGATTCTAACTTACTCATTGATGTGGCAAGTTGACTCATCTGATTCTCCAAGTTTTGGATACTTTGCTTTGTCTCATGCTGAAATTGCTTCGTGTCATCCTGGAATTGTTTTGTATTAACAGCAAGAGATTTAACAATGTCTTCTAGAGACATCCCTGAACTCGAAGATGAAGAAGGTTGTGGTGCTTGGTTTTGTGGCCTTGGACGGTACTGTGATTGGAAATTTTGTGGTCTAGACCCGTAACTGAAGTTTGGATGATCCCTCCATCCAGGATTATAAGTATTAGCATAGGGATCATACTTCTTTGTGGTAGACCTGGAAATCCTCCAATCGCATTTGCTTGCTCATGTGAATCTTCTTGAAGAGTAGGACACATGTCAGTGGGATGATTGATAGCAGCACAAATCCCACAAGCCTTAACCTGCTGTTGATTCCCTAAGGCTATCTGTTGCACAAGAGAAGTGAGATTAGAAATTTGATTCTCAAGATGAGGGACATTTACCTCATTAACTCTTCTTGTGATAGGATCATGACGGTATTCAAACTGTTGTGAATTCGCAGCCATCAAAGATATCAAATCCGAGCCTGAGCAGGGGTTTTGTCTACTATAGCTCCTCCGCTTGCTGCATTCATCATTTTCCTTTCTATTGGCAGCAAACCTTCATAGAAATATTGGATCAAAAGCTGTTCTGAAATACCATGTTGTGGACAACTGGCAACCAATTGCTTGAATCGCTCCCAATATTCGTGAAGATTTTCTGTCCCTTTGTCTTATCCCACTAATTTCCCGTCTAATATTTGCAGCTCTTGTGGCAGGGAAAAATTTGTCCAGAAAAGCTTTAACCATATCAGTCCAAGTAGCAATAGATCCAGGAGGTAGATAAAATAACCAATCCTTTGCCTTGTCTTTCAATGAGAATGGGAAAGCTCTTAACTTGATTTGATCTTCAGGAATCCCTTGAGGTCTCATGCTGGAACAGACAATGTGGAATTCCTTCAAGTGTTTATGAGGATCCTCATTTTCCAGACCATGAAAACTTGGCAACAGATGAATAAGACCTGACTTCAATTCCAATGCTACATTCAACTCCGGATATTGAATACAAAGCGGTTGTTGATTCACATCCGGTTCAGCCAACTGTCGTAAAGTCCTATCCTGATTTTCCATCTGTCCTTGTTCTTGTAATATATCTTCCCTTTCAGATTCACTGGATGATTCAGCCAGTTCCAGTGCTTGGTTCAAACCAGGAGATGAAGATGATGTAGTGGCTGCTTGAGCACGCAATTTGGCTTGTTTTCGCAGTCTCCTAGCGGTCTTCTCAATTTCTTGATCAAACTCTAAATCACCTGTATGAGAAGAACGAGTCATAAAAGAATAGAGACAAATCTTTGACACCAATCCCCGACAACGACGCCAAAATTTGGTAGGTGTCGAATCCAACAAATAAAAACCTACTTTAAGATTTGTGTATTGATAAGATCATATTTTATACAAATCTTGATAATCAAAAGAGCTAGAATGGATATTTGTTTTGATTAAATTTTATGTTTCAGGACTAATTTGGATAAAGAAATCAAAACAAAAGAATTTGAATTGAAAAGAGGAAAAATTGAAGTCAAGGCCGGCAATTCATCATTGAAAGCCGCCGGCTTTTAGACGGCGTAAAATCCAAGGCCGTTGCAGCATAGCCAGCTTTGCCCAGCACAAGTTAAACAACATTCAAAGCCGCCTCAAAGCTGCCGGCGTAGAAGATGAAGAAGCCAGCGTAAATGAAGGCCGGCAGCCTAGAACTGAAACATCACCAGCTTTGAATGAGTTACATTATAAGCCGGCATGAAAGCCGCCGGCTTTGAGACAGTGTACATCGAAGAATTGAAGAGACATGAAGACATGAAACGCTTGGAGGAAAATGAAGCAACACATCTGTTTGAATGCCTACGCCGGTGTCAAAGCCGCCGGCTTTGGGACGGCGTTCGTTATAAATCTGCCCAACGCTTCATTTTCTGACTATATACGCCGGCTAGATCTACATCTAAGCCGCTGGCATAGAAGCGGCCTACATTGTAACTGATATTGAAGGCTGCCAGTGCACTGCCTGCGCAAAGGACAATTTGAAGATACGCCGCCTGTAAGCCGCTGGCGTAGGATCCAAAACGGCCGGCGTACATTGTGAAACAGCAAAGTTCATTAAATGTTTTGCACGAAATTTTTCCTATAAATAGGGGGTCTTCTCCTCACATTCGGAATCATCCAAGCATCCAAGTATCCAAAACTCCAAGTAGCTCTAGAGCATTTAGAATAGGCATTTCATAAGAGATTTTTGAAGAGATATTTGAAGTTATACATGATTTGCAAGTGAAGATTTAGTATTTTGAATTGGTGATTTCTAATCTTATTCTTTTTATGCAATTCATATACTTGAATATTCTGATCATAATGAAATCATTTGCAATTTCTTATTTGATTGTTGAATCATCATTCATGAGTAGCTAAATCCTTTTTGTGGGAAGTTGATGAAGCTCTAAACATGCTAAAATGATTTTTGAATCCATGTTATGAGATATTTAGAATCATAAAATATTCATATTGAATTTTGATTATTCATCATGTTTTGGTGTATAAGAATTCTAATAACTCGGAAGGGAAATTAGTGTTCACATGAATTCATAAATTGAGATTAAATTGCAATTGCGAAAGCGGCGTAGTTTAATCTAGTTTAGAAATTGTCCATGAATATTAATGCAATGTTTTATGTTGATTTCTCACTAAGGAATTAGGAGATTTTAATATAAAGTATTAGTCAATTATAGAATCGGGAGATTTATAATTGTAATTTTGATTCCACTAATGATTTATTTAACGGAAGTTATTGAATTGTTTTGTGGTTAAATCTTGATAATTTCTTATGAATATTCATGAATCTAATTATCATTATAACATGAGTTCAAGTTGATTGGCAATAGTTTAAAGTGGATTCTGCTCCTTCCCACACTTTTCACCATATCCCTCTTTTTAAAAAGCTCATTGCATTCATATAGATAATTAGTTAGATAATTTAGTTTAAATTAATCATCTTGAAAAGATCAATTGCCTAGATATTAGTATTAGTTGATAATTGTCTAGTAGTTAGTAAATCCTCATGGGATCGACACTTTATTTATGCTATATTACAATAGAAGACCTAGTACGCTTGCTAGAATTATGCTTTAAAATTCACTACAAAAAACAGCACATCATGTATAACAGTGAATAGGTTCGTCTCCATAGGGATCGGGAAAATTTATTTCTATTCAAGAAAGAATGTAAATGAAAGAAGATTGGGGGGTTTGTTCAATCAAAAACTATTAAGTATTAAATTATCTCTAAAACTAGAAATCGCAAACAAGAATTGAATTCAATAATAAGAAATCTCTAATCAAGGTGGTACTACAGTTCAATTCCTAGATTCGATCATTGATACAAAGATTGTTATTCTTTTTCTGATCAGATTGGTTATGGATTACAATACGCTCTGAAACCCTATCTCTCCTTACTGAATTGATAACCAAGATAAGATCTTTAGTTATTTCCCTTATTGATTAGATAACCCTAAACAAGCTCTTAGGATTTAACCTATGAATAGCAATATAAATTAGAGAGACTACCAATCCTAATTAATAATCCATAGAGCATGAATTATTTAAAATAGATTATATATCATCACAACATGAATTAACTATTTGATTATAATTAACCACGTTGTTGTGTTACTCCTATTAGAATAGATGAACAAATACGGATTCAGTATTCTAATTAACAATATATTGTTTTGTCAATTGAACAATAGGCCTAAATTGTAACAATCAAACACAACAATAATAACAAGACAATTAGATGATATATATATAATCAGAAGAAAAGAACAATTGATTAAATCGAATTAGATCTCACAAATCTTTGTAGAATTGAATCTGTAGCAATCCCCCTTGATTAGAATAAGATGTTTAGCCACTCATGATTTTCAAATTCTATCTTTAGGATTTATCTTGACAAAAGATATCCGAATTCAATTCTCCAAAGAAACCCTAAAAGGTATATATATACACAAATAGGTAATTGAAAGGTCATCATTCAATATAGGCTGGCAGTTATAAGAAACGCCGGCGGCTTTGCTATTATCTTAGCCGACGTATGTCTTCGAATACTGGCAAAACCCAGGAAGGCCGGCAAGAAGCCCAAATACGCTGGCGCTTAAATATATATTCATGCATCCAGTGTAGTAATGGCCGACGGCATTGATAGATAAGCTGGCGGCCTTCATATAATGTTCAGCATCCAGAGACGAGATGGCCGGCGGCCTAAATATATATGCTGCTGGCATTCATTCTTCAATTTGTTCACTGGCGAAATTCAAGATACGCTAGCAGCCTTCTTCAATTCTTCTTCAGCCTTTGTATGATTTATATTAAACGCCGATGAAATTCAACAAAGGCCGGCGACTTAAGTCCAAGAATAGCCGGCCTATCTTGCTGATTTTTGCTCCTTGTATATATTTTACTCCAATCTTGTATTATTTGCTTCTTTTGGATTTAAAGACCTGATATTCATATAAATCACGATTAAGTACCGATTCCATATAATTTCTACAAAATTAATAACAATTAATCCAAATTAAACCAATGAATTATTGAGTAATATTCATCTTAACAAGAGCACTGATCTCAGCCCTTTTCCCTCATCATTTTCTAACAAATACATACCCGTAGCTGTTGATTATGTGTCTAAATGGATTGAAGCAGTTGCTTTACAAACTAATGATGCCCAAGTTGTTATCAAGTTTTTGGAAAAGAACATTTTTACCATATTTAGGGTACCTAGAGCAATCATTAGTGATGGGGGTACACATTTTTGTAACAAACAATTTGGTAAACTTTTGTTTAAGTATGGTGTTGTTCACAAAGTTGCTACCCGTTTTCATCTACAAACAAGTGGACAAGTAGAAATATCCAATAGGAAGATTAAAAGAATTTTGGAGAAAACAATTAATACATAAAGAAAAGATTGGTCTCTTAAACTTGATGATGCATTATGGGCTTATTGAACCGCTTTTAACACTCCAATTGGAATGTCTCCCTACAAATTGGTTTTTAGTAAATCATGTCACCTTTCAGTTGAACTTAAGCACAAGGCATATTGGGCCATTAAACTCCTCAATTTTGATTTGAAAACTATAGGAGAAAGGAGAAGCCTTCAGTTGAACCAATTGGAGGAATGGAGGAATGAAGCATATGAGAGTGCTCGGATCTATAAAGAGTGAACAAAGAGATGGCATGATAAAAACATTTTGAAATGAGAATTCTTGCTTGGTCAATGTGTTTTATTGTACAATTCTCGACTTAAATTGTTTCCAGGAAAGTTAAGGTCCAGATAGTTAGGACCTTTTGTTATTAATCATGTTTTCCCTTATGGTGCAGTTGAATTGAAAGCAAATGACAATCGGACTTTTAAAGTCAATGGCCAGTTGCTTAAACACTATTATGAAGGGAAACCAATGATAGTGATATCACTATCATGAACTGCAAAAATCCATGATGAAATTGGAGGAAGTTGGGCTAAGTGACTTTAAATCTAAGCGCTGCATGAGAGGCAATCCCTGGTGATCTAGGTAAGTAATGTTGCTTTGTTTGTATTTTTATGTGATTGTGTGTATTTCTATAGATCAAGATAGGAAAAGTAATTGGAAGAAGGATTGGTTTTGGAGAGGATTAATTAGAAAAGTGCAGCAAAGTGGTGCAGAACATCTAACACTGGCTATTTAGGAATGAACGCTGCTAGCGTTAAAGCAGGTGTAAAGGAAGTTAGAATCAAATGTGCTAACGTAGGCAATTTAGTGTTTTACACCGCTTGTAATAGCTGGTGTACATTTGGATTGACAAATGTCCTCTACGATGAACGTAGGCTCTTTAGAAAGAATACCGCCGGCGTAGAGGCAGCATTGATTATGCTTAGTATTCTTTTTTTTAACACCAGCAAAATGGCCATATACACCATCGGCATATATCCAATGCTGATAATGGTCAGTAGCAAAATTTTTAGTGCCAGCATTTGAAACCCTTAACACCTCTAAATTTTAGGTGGTGTAAGTTTTTGCAAAGTGTCATTCACGATTAACACCGGCAAATGGACTATCAATGCCGCCGGCGTACTTATAAATTTTGCCAGTGTTCGACCTGCAAAGAAATTTTTAACAAGTTCTGTTTTTCTCTCTCTCATTCATCTACTCATTTAAACTCTCTCACACTTATCCTAGTTCTCTCTATCACCCCATAACACCTTTACTCACTCACTCATTTAATCACTCACGTGAACATTGGATTGAATTATTTTCTTTCCATAAAAAATCAAGTAAGTTTTCTAACTCTTTTCTCTAATTTAATTTCTATATTATTATGCTATTTAGATTGTTTGAGAAAGATGTGCAATTGTGGATTTGATGGATTTAGGATTGGAGGATGGGTTTGAATTGTTGGTTAGATTGTTCTACTATTGGGACTACTGTTATTGCATTACTAAATTGATGTGGATTGCATGCTTGAAGTTAAGGATTTATTGTTTGTAGTGTAACCCAGGTTTTTCATAAGGAATTCAAAATTTTTTATATGAAATTTGGGGCTTTTGTGTTTTGATTAAAGTAATTATGCTAGATTGCTTTGATGCTAAGATTTGAAATTCCTATACTTTGTATTGATGAATTTTTCCATGTTATGGTATAGGAATCATCTTAGGTAACGATATTTTTGAATAGGATTGAAGAAGTTTGTAGATTTCTAATTTGCATGAAAATCATGATTTCAAATTTCTAATTTTTGAATGTGTCCATCTAACATTTAAGTCTATGTTGCCAATGTTATTCCAACCAATTGCCAATGTAGAAATTCCAAAATTGAACTTACACTTCATTAGCTTAACTGATATGCTTAATTGTTACTTTTCTAAAACTTCATGATAAATCATATGTGGGGCATATAGATTTTGGTTCAAACTAATTGTTTTAGAATTTGGTTGGATTGGGCTTATATGTCAATTGAAGAAAACCGAAATAGATTTGTCTAATATCATAATTTAGCATTGATTTTAATAGTTCTGTGTGCTTAAGTGAAATATTATTATACAGGAATGGCACCAAAGAAGAAACAAAAGACCACTACACCATCCTCTTTAAGTTCTCAGACTAGAAATGTGATTTCTAGTCAACAATACGCTAAAGATAGAAAAAAGAGACTTGAAGAAATGGCATTCATGAATAGCCAATATTTGGGCTGGAATATTTTAGCGGAGTATGGTATGCAAGAACCTATCCAAAATTTGGTTGAAGATAAAAAAATGGATCCAAGTGTTTGATACGAGAGAACCAGCTTATAGGAATTTAACTTTGGAGTTTCTCTTAGCATTGAAATTGAAGGGGGATGATGAGGTGGATCACAATGTTTTCACTTTCCAAGTCTATAGATTAGTGAGAACTATTGCTTTGAAAAGAATAGGAGTGTATTGGGATGGTATGAAAATGAAGCTGAGAATTATACTTTACTGAATGGGTGACTTGCTAGTATGGATGCTGAAACTTATTGGACACAATTGATCCTTCCTGTTAAAGATCCATATATCCCTTCAAAGTCCATTAACTCTACCTTTCAGAGGACAGACCACAAGCTGCTCCACCACATAGTTACACATACATTAACTTACAGGAAAACTAGTCACAACAAGGTGACTACAACTGACATGTTCTATTTGTATAGCCTGATTTCAGGCTATAAAGTGGATATGGGTGTTGAAGTGGGTACTTTTCTGTGGAGACAAGCAGATGATACTCGCACTAAGCTCATCTTTTGTGGGGGATATGTTACAAAGCTATTAAAGGATTGGAATTTTTCAATTACCTACAGGTGATGATGTGATTCCTAGTAAGAAGATTTCAGCTGCTCTTTTTAGGTCATGGGGCTTGGTTAAGATTCCTAAGGGTTCAGCCTCATGAGATGTAGCCTCTAGTTACACCGGCTGATAGGCCCTCTACATCATCAGTCATGCCACCTCATCTTGCTTCATCTCTACCTAGTAGACACTCTATTGATCAACTGGCACAGGAAATGGAAGAATTTAGGAAGGAATTCAAAAAGGAGAAAAAAGAAGAAGAAGAAAAAGAACTTTAGAAGCACATTGTTTAAAATGCTCAAGTCGGCTATCTCCGTATCAACTCAGAAGCTATAGCTAAAATGAATTATCAAACTTCTTCAGCTGAGACCAGCAGTGATAGTAGTCAAGAACAAGGAAGCTAGAGTCTTTGCTAGTTTTCCTATGATTTTCATGTGTTCTTCGCCTTGTTTTATTTGTTGTCATGTACTCAATTAAGCACCAAATTATTTGGGTGGACTTATTATTATTAGCCATTGATCTATACATATATATGTTAGTAAGTTTGCTTTAGTTATTCTGGTTTGCTGTTTATCTTTTTTTGTGTCTATGAATACAGGACTTACTCAAACAGATTTTCTCTCTAACAAGATCTACTCAGACTTCACACTTTGACTCCGAATCATTTTGGTCAGGGAAGTACCACTTCAGTTTATTGTGATTTTTATTTCTTTCCGCTATTGAGCATAATAAACGGTGCGGACATCGTTTAATTTAATATGGGGGAAGGGATAAAAAGCATAGAAACGAAAGTGTATCATGTCTTCCGATGTTGATTTTCTGTGTTGTTACAATTGATATCTATGACATTTGAAGTTAAATTATCAATTCATACTTGGAACTTTTGTCTTTAAGCACAATATGGCAAGATTAAGGCAATTTTTTTCTAGAAATCTATAATTAGACAATGACTTGCTTAGATGCCTTACTCACATTCTAATGTAATTAATTCACTTAATTGAAATTAAGTAGTAAAATCTGTGAAAAAAACAAATTTATCTTATGTTTAGCCTAGGAATTAGAAGTTTGAAAGTCAATCGAGTCTTTTTGTGAAAAATAAACAGGTTCACTTTTAGGAAAATTTAGCTCTTATAGAGTCTTTTTAACATTTAGTAAAAGAGGTAAAGGAAAGTATTAACTTAGTGATCCCTTATAAGAAGGTCTTGAATTTATTGGACATTTAGAATGAAAACAAGCAAAGCCTTTACTCCCTAACTCAGGTAAGTGAGTCATGAGTATCCAAACTTGAATGTTAGAGTGAGGAATAGTTCGTAGGGTTATCTTAAAACCTGGTCACTTGGGTGATGAGCCTGAGATGTGCTAACTCAATGAACTCACTATAACAGGAAGTGAGGAAAGGAAAAAGTTCAATTCATGAACTTTGAATAAAATAAAAGAGATTTAAGCTGAAAAGAAGCGGGCTAAAATCCGTCTAGAGAATTCTCTCTAAAGGCTTAAGAATTGCTTGTTTGAGATAAAAAGATAATAAATGCAAAATATAAACTCAAAACTTTGTAAAAGGAAAAATCTAAGGAAAAAGGTGATGCCATATGCTTTCATTTTTTGTTGATAGGATAGTATATTAGCTAAATGTCTAGAAAAGTTTAAATGGTTGTTTTTCTTGTTTTGACTGTGTTTACTTTTAGACTGAAAAGTCTTATGCTAAACACAAGGAGTAAAGTTTGTTTGGTTT
Source organism: Combretum micranthum (assembly GCA_024138025.1). Classification (NCBI taxonomy): domain Eukaryota; kingdom Viridiplantae; phylum Streptophyta; class Magnoliopsida; order Myrtales; family Combretaceae; genus Combretum; species Combretum micranthum. The sequence continues at coordinate 39,383 of JAMXBD010000166.1, forward strand.
GGATTTACTATTAAATTTTGATTAAAGTAATTTAATTACATGTGAATAGTAAGGTTAGAGCAGTAGGCACTGTAATTGCAAGTCATGAAGCTTAAGGAAAGAATTACATTTTGTAATTCAGATTTCAATTTTTAGTTTTATTGTTTTTCTTGAGGACAAGCAAAAGTTCAAGTGTGGGGAAGTTGACAAACTCATATTTTATACACTTTTCATTTCTCAATTAGTGTTTAATTTGTGTTAATCTTAATTGAAATTGAAAGAATTGGTACTTTGATGTGTTGAATAATGTTATTTCAGGTCATTGAGGACTTCGGAGAATAAATAATTGAAGTGAATGATTTTTGAGCAAGGGAATCATTTTGAACAAAGCTAAATGGAATCAACACCGGCTAACCGGAATTCAACGCTGTCGGCATTGAGGCGGCATTACCCATCCACAAAAGAAAATTTCTTAACACTAGTTCCTACACTACCAGTGTAAGAAGAAATTTCAGTCGGCTTCTACAATTGGTTTCTATGCCGGCAAATTGAGAACTAACGTCGCCAGCGTTAGGGCAGTGTTCAATGTGCTTAGAGTCAAATTTGCTTAACACCGTCTCCTACGCTAGCAGCGTAAAGGATGTAACTACCATCATATGTTTTGGCAGTTGAAAAATTCATGCCTTTATTTTGTATTCATGTGTTTGTAAGAAGGAGAGTTATTCTAAAAGAAAAAGGAAAAACATAGGGTACGAAATAGAGAGTTCTTAGCTTTAGTTAGATCTACCTTTAAGAATAGAGATTGTACCCTATTTTTCATGTTGTTGTGATCAAGACTACTTTTAAGAACTATTGTATAGTTAGATTATTCAATTAACTCTTGTTTCTATGTTTAATGCAATATAATTTGCCTGCTATTATGTTGTTTATTAGTGACATTATACATATTGATGTGATATTTGTAGTTAAAACCATGTTTTGCTAAATTGTAATGGTGGGAACTTGATTAAAATCTGAATGTGCTAAGATGATTGTCGATTCAAGTTATGGGATTGCTAGAACATTGATTATTTACGTTAAATTCCTACTATGGGTCTTATATCTAGAAGAATTTTGATTCAGAAGGATTTTGACGATTCAGAAGAGAAGTTGGAGTCTAATAGGAATTTTTGAATTAAGATTTAATGATAGAAAGCGGGAGCTTAGTGATTAGATTGGTTTAGAAACTCAATTTTAAGACTAATGCAAGTTTTGAGAACAATTTTTCACTAAGAATTAGGGAAATTGTTTTAAACATTAGACAATTGTAGAATTGGAAATTTCTCAATTGTAATTTTGATTCCACACTAGTAATTAAGTAGTGGAAGCTACCAAATTATTGAGAGGTAAAATTGGTTTTGAAACTCATTTTATGGTTTAGAATCAAAGTTTCATATAAATATTCATGTGTTCTAATAGTTTATATAACATGAATTCATTAGATTAGCAACATTGGACTTAATCTGTGTTCCCACTAAAACATTATAATTATCCATTTTGAGCAATATTAATTATCTAATTAGTTTAGATAAAAGTAGAATTAGATATTATGTAGAATTAGATAATAATCTCAAATTCAATTGCCAAATATTATTTGAACTAATTCGAGTTTGGTATTTAATTAGTCCTCCTGGGAATAATACTTGTCTTATCACTATATTACTTATTTGATCAAGTGCACTTCTGGTGAATTTGCTTTTTTATAAACATTTTTGGCAAATCAAGTTTTTGGCACCGTTGCCAGGGAACAATTAATATTAAACAATCTTTGGTTCTATTAGTAGTTTAGGTGCATTTTATGTTTTTGTGTGTTTTGTTTTCTTTTCAAGTTATATGCAAAGGAGTAGAAGTCAGAACTTCTACCCATTGATCCTGAAATAGAATGCACCTTGCATTTGTTGAGAAAAGGAAATAAATAAGAGAGCAAGAGCAAATAGAAGGAATGGCAGAAGGTGAAAATCATCACAATTAGATGCAAGCTCTGCTAGAGCATTAAGGGATTACACAGTACCTACTAATGTCGGGTTTCCTATAAGAAGACCAGCTTTTAGGCCAATAATTTTGAGATCAAACTGGACTCATACAATGGTTGAAGCACATCAATTTAGATATCCAAATGAGACACCAAATGATCACATTGCAAAGTTCCTCCAGTACTATGACACCATCAAGATGAAATGGTGTTACTAATGATGCTATTCGTTTACTTTTTCCTTTTTCATTGAAGGGAAAAGGCATTGGCCTGGTTTAATTCATTGCCTCAAGAGTCAATCATCAATTGGTTGATTTGTCAAATAAGTTCTAAAGGAGATTTTTCCCACCTGCTAGGATAGCAAGGTTGAGGAATGAGATAACGAATTTCACCAAATTTCGTGGTGAATCTTTGTATGAGGCTTAGGAAAGATATAAGGTGGCAATCAAAAAGTTTCCACATCATGGATTGTGTGACAATCTCCTTATTGAGATTTTCTATCTGAGTTTGGATGAGACATTAAGATCTTTAGTTGATGCTGCCTCAGAAGGTGTACTAATGGGAAAAAGTTATGATGAAGCTAGTGCTTTGATAAAGGAAATGGCATCTAGTGCACACAAGTGGAGTTGTGAGAGAACAAAGTTAAAAGTAGCAGCAGTGTAAGACAATGAACCTAGGTCTCAGTTGACAGCACAGATCTCAGCCCTTACAACTCAGGTAAGCAAACTGACCACTACAAATTCTATTACTCCTAATCAAACTTTGTGATGTGAAATTTGTTCAGGACCACATTCATTCAATTAATATCCACATTGCAACTCACCAGCATCATCAAGTAGGGAGCAGTTGAACTATGTGGGGAATTTCCAAAGGGGTAACTTAGGACCTTATTCAAACGCCCACAATCCGGGCTGGGTAAATCATCCAAATTTCTCATAGAGAAATGAGAACAACGTGTTCAGACCGCCACATGAATTTCAATGACAATGTCTAATTAGGAATGCTCTACCACCACCACAACCACAACAACAACAATAAAATCACCCCTCAATGGAAGATCCTATGAAGAATTTCATGCAAAAAATGGAAACAATGATCAACAATTAACAAGCAACCATCAGAGATCTTCAAGGGCAGATAAGTAAAATTTCTCAGCAGATTAGTAGTAGATCATTAGGTCTTGCCTAGCAAGACTAAGGAGAATCTAAGATTGTGAATGCAATCATGTTGAGAAGTGGTAAGGAAATTAAAATTGCTGATCAAAAAGTTGAGGAGAAGGAGGAGTGTCGAGTGAAAGACAAAGGAAAAAGGAAACTAGAGGAACCCGATCAGAAATCACAATATGTGAAACCTTGTGTTCCTCTGGTTCCCTTTCCGGAAAGATTGAAACAACAGAAGTTGGATGAACAGTTTTCAAAATTCCTTGATGTCTTCAAGAATCTTTAGATAAACATTGCTTTCTTAGAAGCTATTCAAGAAATGCCTTCTTATGGAAGATTCATAAAGGAAATGCTTTTTAAGATGAGGAAGATGATGTCGTGAACTAGTTGTTCTTACAAGAGAGTGTTCAATGATTCTTCAAAAGAATTTATCTAATCTGCTAGCAAAGTAAAGAGATCAAGGGAGTTTTACAATTCCTTGCACTATAAGGAATGTTCATTTTGATAAAGTATTGATATATTCTGGTGCAAGTATAAATTTAATGCCTTATTCTTTTCTAGAAAACTAAGGGGTGTTGTTGAAAATGTCACTTTGCAATTGGTCGATAAATTGGCATTTATTGGCAGACAAGAGTATTAAATACCCAAGGGGTGTTGTTGAAAATGTCCTGTTAATGGTCGATAAATTCATATTTCTAGTGGGCTTTATCAGTCCAAGATACGAAATCTTATTTTTGGTATCAATTAAGGTCAGAGAAATTTTTATTTAGGTTTTTAAACTAGGAATGAGTTCATTACAACTCATAGATTTGTTCTAGGATTTTTATTGGGTCTTAGATTCACTATCTAATTCATATGTTCTATTTTATTATCATATACTAGTGTGGAAATTCTCAGGGATTACATAATAATTTAATTAAACCATACTTTTACCACATCAAGTAATGCTACTCCCCAAAAATCAATTGCCTACAACAATAATGGAATTTTAAAAATTTGTACAATATACTCAAATTTATGTTCAAGAAGTAGCTTATTTCTAGAATATAATATGCAATAGCTGATTGAGGGACTGATGATAAAAAACAAATAGATCACATCAAACTACATTTGAAGTTGGTACAAATATCAATTGTCATTTAGTCACCGATCCCAACTAGATAATCCAATCAAACCAATATGAAATTGGATCTGCTATGTACCGTTTGCAATCAACATGAAGAATGTAGCAGAAGGAAGTCCTCTACATTAGGCCAGGGAAATTGGATGGATTAATAAAGCCTTTATTGTTGAATTCAAACAATTTCTTCAATACTTTGAATATAGTCCAGTCACAACTGCATATTTATAAAAGTAAATATTTCATCTTTAATGCTTAAGAGCAAAGACATGCTACTTGCAAGCATGGGCTATATTTAACTTTAGAAAAACTAAAATATAATATGACATTTATTTATTTTTTTTAAATTTATTATACACGTAGGATGAAATTATACATAATTAACCAACTCAAAATAAAAATGGAACCCATAAAATTTTTCTAGGGATAATTATTGACTTTTAAGAAAATTAAGGGTTCATGTAATTTTAAAAGTTTTAAGTAGAGATACTAGTTTATTACAATTGTGTTGAATTTTGTATATTAATAATTTCATTGTGATATTTACTAAAACTTCATAAGTATGAAAAACTTCTAATTAGATGTACTTAGTACGTTTTATAAGAGATTCTATAATATGAAGATAAATGATTTATAGTGAAGCGTAAAAGTGTCATTTGATTAAAAATAAGAGGGTTTTATGGTCATCCTAAAGCATAATTAAATGCTTTGTCATTTGGCAGACACATGATTAAAGATGAAGAGACGTTGTTAAAGATGAAGAAAAGTTGTTAAAGATAAAGAGTTATTCCTTGTCTCCTATATAATCTAAGCTTCCTCCTACACCAAAACCATTCCTGAACAAAGAATTCTTTCAAAATCCTCTCTAATAGTGATCTTTGCAACAAAGAAGATCAAGAAGCAAGATCAAAGTAAGTTAGTTATCATCAATTCTTTAACAATTTAAGAAGTGATCTATTCCTAAGGTTCTCTTTTGATTTTGAAGAGAGTTTTGGAGAAAAACCCTAAGTCTATTGGAAATTAATGTTCTACAATCAAGGAAGAGCAAGCATCAAGAGAGGTAAGTTGAATCTTTTCTTTTCCTTTGGTAATCTAAAAAGTGAGGTCTTTTATGAGTTTTTTGGTTTTTTTTTTTTTTTTTTGTTGAAGAAAATCATGTTTGTGGAGGAGTTTTTGGATAGAACCCTGTTCTTTTATTGATTTCGTGGCTTTACAAATCAAAGGAGAAAGATGTGTACGAATTTAAAGTTCGTAGTCTTTTTTTTTCAATTTAAGGTCATATATAAGGTGAATTTATGATTATTATGTGAGAAGATGTTTTGATTGAATATTGATGATTTAGATGTTGATAATGTTAGGGTTCCTGTTTCTAAAGTGATTTTAGGTATGACCTTACCTTATTTGATGCTTCTGTTTGTAGGATTAGAATTGTAAACTGATTAATTGTTATTCGGTTTTTAAATGTTGATTTGTTGCTTGTCTATAGCTAGGTCAAGTAGATTGAGAGGACCTTTGCTACTAAGACAGCGCCCTGATGATCTGTGTGTATCGTTTGTCCCATGTGGAGTCGTTTACAAAGATGATTCCGATAGTCTAGGAGTAATGCGAAAATGGTACATAGGGTGTATGGGAGTCCCAACACAATATATATATATATATATATTACCTATTTTCCATACTAGTTGATTTTATAGCATCATGAGTTATTCTGAGTTTAGGACTAATGGCTAATAGTTCTAAACTATGTTGTTTGTTGGCTAATCAAAGATAGTAACCTATTGATTTTGCATATAATATTAGATTGTATGTGAAATCTGTATTATGCATGTTCATGCGCATGCATTTGTGATATGGGCATATTAGGCCTTTATGCTCATTCCTTTCTATTTTTTTAGGAATAAGTGATGAACATGTAGTGTGTGATCTAGCTAGATATGGTGTTTATGTGAACTAAAGGGAGGATGATATGGACCTGACTTTCCTACTAACGTTTATATCTTCTGCTTTGAAGATAGACAAAATTTAAGATCTTATAAAGTTTATATTTTTATAAATCTAAAGTTTTTTGAGAATTTTCTTAAATGTTTAGTTTAAATTGAGTTGGCCTTTAGTTTATACCAACAGGTTGTTTTCAAGTTTTTGGTTATTACATTGATATTTAAAAGTATCCCTATATGTGAAATGTTTATGATATTATATTAATTCGTGGATTAGTTGAATAATAGTCTTATCATGTCCATATCAAGTGAGGACATATAGCAAATTGTAATATCTTCAGATTGGGGTGTTATAGCTTAAATGGTATCAGAGCATAGGTTTGTGATCTTTACGAAATTTAGGTTATAAACTCCTTAGGATTTTGAGATGAAGAGAGGGGGTAAATCATGGGATCACTAGTAGCTATGGAAAGCTTAGAATTTTTACCTTTAATAAAATTTTCTTAGTTAACCTCCTCATTATGATTTCTTTATTGTTTCTTTCATTACAGCTTATCATTTATAAGTATTTATTTATTTTATTTATGTCATTTTTTTTATTAATTATTTTCATGTATCTTGCTTTGAATATTTGTTATCTATTTTATTTATTTATTTTTTTTTGTTGTTGTTTCCTAAAATATGTAGAAAAGTAGTTAGTAAAACAAATAAAATCATCAAAATCAGAAATGGTATTTTATAAAACCAAAATACACCATGACTCAAGATATAACCTTTTATGTTTCTACCACATACATGTACATATTTTATTCAGAAGTTAATAGATCTAAAGAAATATAATTGATAAAGCAATAATAACTACAGTAAGTTGAAGAGATTATTAAATATATCACATAAACGAATTAAGAATCAAAACTTAATGAAGAAGATTAGAACTCAATAGTCACAATTTTAGTGGCTACAATTTCCAGAATTAATTGAATGAAATAAATCATTGAAAGCTCCTCTTTAGTGACCTAGACGCAACCTACCATAGTTAACAAATCTTTAATGATGCAATGTCAATAAATTTTAATGATTGTCAATTATGAAATTCATGAAAAGTTTAGAGGAAAACATAATTTAAATTAAATGATAAAAATTCAAATGGTACAAGAATTGAAATAAACTTACGTAGGCAACCCTAAAGATTGTAAATCACTAATAACAAAGTTAATATATTATAACAATAATTAATGTATATATAAAAGAGAATGAAATGAGAAATTACCCTACCAAATTTTTCATAGCGGTAATGATGACTCCATAATGAGAATTTATGAAGTTTAAGGATTAAGAATAATTATAGTAAATTGAGCCGAATATGGGAGGTAAGACTAATAGGTTCATGGTTTGTCTTGTTCGTTAAATGTCATGTTGAAGGGTAGTAGTATTGTCTGCTATTCATTCATGTTGTGTCCAAGTCTTGTCATCTCCATTCTTATCGTGTTTAGCATTTGTTTTGAATCAAGTCATTTTGAGTTTGTCTTAAAAGTCAAGTTGCATATTAATTTGCTACTGATTAGTTCAACTACTCTTGATACTTATCAGCCCCTCTCACTATTAAATTTATGATGGAATAAAAGAATGAAAATTTCTTGATCAGAAGCAAAATGATGAAATATATGTGAATATATATGTACTATATTGTGTAATATGACTAAAATGAGTAAAGACCAATAAATTAAAGATAAAATAAAATTATAGTTACGATAGAAAAATAAGAAAAGACTCTAATGCAAAACAAAATACCAAAATCAGTAGACCTCATAACTATAACGTTGATAGTAATAACAAATGTAATAAAAGTTATCCAAGACCAAAATTATTAAAGTAATGGTAAACTCATTAAGTTAACTAAAATGAAAAGGAAGACTTTCTAAAATGAAAAGGAAGACTTTAAAATAATTTAGAACAAAATTGAGAACCAAAACAACAAAAGTATAAATAATGATTATACAAGCAAGCGAAATATACCAATAAATAACTCTATTAATGATTTATTGGGAGTGCAATAACCAAATTAATATAATTATATATATATATATCTATGGTTTTCCTTTCATTTTTTTTTATATGGTGAAGTGGAATAAAGATGATATTTGAAGGAAGTATGGAAATGAATGACCACTTAATTAAAAGCTATTAGTAAGCATAAGGATGAAGAAAATGCTAATACAGTTGTTGGAGTATTCAAAGTGATTTACAATGAAGGTTGAGATAACAAGTATAAGTATGATAATGAATGGTCAAAAATATAAGAAAATGATTGGTGAAATGGGAGAGAAACAAAGGCTGCTACTGAGATAAGATGACAGTATTGAAGATGATAAGTAGACAAAAGTTAGAGGTAAAAGAAATTTGACTAAAACTGATTAGAAGGAATTGGAGGAATAAAGAAAATCCTTATAGATGGTTGACAATTATATTGTTAGCCTAGAAGACATAACCTTGTAGACATGAAAGTAAGTGAGAAAGATCATGCTAAAGAATGAAAGTAAGTGAGAAAGATCATATGAAGACTAGATGAGAAGAATTGGGATAATCAGTGAATAAGAGAATAGTTAATCTTATAAAGATATAAATGTATACGTGGAACAAAAGTTGCAAGAAGGAAATGTGATCTTAGTAAGTTATAAGGTATAAGAAATCTAAGGATGATGAGCAATAATAACATCCAAACTAATACATGAAAATAAGTTTTAGTCTGATTTTTAGAAAAGCCTATATGAAACCATAGATATAAATCGTTATATAAATAATGACGATGGTGGTAAAATTAGATTAAATCAATAGAAACATAGATGTTAACATCATCTGAAATAATAGACTAATGTGAGTTCATTCTTTTGAGTTAAGGTTGAAAAAATAATAAATTCTATAATTTAAGCTTTTTGATTGTTATTTGAGAATCATAAGTTGAATATGTCCTAAGGAAGTTTCAATAGAAATGGTGGCAATTAGAGGTAAGACATAATGATCGGATAGTTTGGATGGATATTTCTAAAGAACATCATATGGTTGTTTTAAAGGATGTAATTGAAGGTTTATGTGCTAAAGAGATGTAAGTGTACAATCAAAGAAGATCTTTTATTGAAAAATAGATTGAATAGAAGTAGAAGTAACCAGATTCAAGTGGAGAATAATCATGTATAATCTGATAACACCATGGATGGATTTGTAGAATAATAATTATAGAGATAAAGTGCATTAAGAAAATGAATATCGAGTAAATATTGGAATGTTAGGAGTAATGATGTCAAAGGATGAGTTAGAAGTCATTTATTGATTTCAAAAGATTTACTAAATACCATAAGTGTCAATCTTAATCCTCATCAATATGTTAGTGACAGATATTAGGAGTTGAGAAAGTGTATTGGATGCGGTATAGCAGTTAATGAATACTTTGGGATTAGATAAATAATATACGAGTGATATAAATATTGTTCGATAAAGAATAATAGTGGTAAAAACTAAGTTGAATTAATAGAAGTGTATTTGACATAGCAGCATTTGAAGCTTCAGGTCAATAAAAGGTTTGAACCTCTAGAATTTAAGGTTGAAATTATAGTTGTAAGATTTTCAACTTTCGAAACATTGCACGAGGCGTTTGATTTGGAGATTTAATACAAGGGAGATTTTCAATAGAAAAAGCTAATAAACAAAGGCAAGATTTCATGGTGGACATTATAAATAAGTTTAACTTATATTTTGGAGGTTTATCATGTAGTTGTGGAAGAAGTGACCATAATTTGAGCAGTAAAAGTTAGGAGTGATGGAGACATCAATGGAATATATTCTAGTTAGAAGATATAATTATGTGAAAAACGTAGGAAAGAGTTTTAGAAGTAAGTGAACATGGACTAAGGAATTAGAAATTGAGTAGAAAACAACTTAAATGCTGCAGAAGAAGTGGAAGCATGGATAAAGGAGTTGGAAACAAAGATTAAAAGAGTTATAGTAATCTATTTAACTTTTGAAGACAAAAGTTTCTTTTAGGAGAAGAAAGATGTAATATAAAGATAAATGATTTATAGTAGAGGGTAAAAGTGTCATTTAATTAAAAATAAAAGGGTTTTATGGTCTACCTGAATATATAATTAAATGCTTTGTCGATTGGTAGAACGTGATTAAAGATGAAGAGACATTGTTAAAGATGACAAGACAATGTTAAAGATGAATAGACGTTATTAAAGATAAAGAGACGTTATTAAAGATGAAGAGACATTGTTAAAGATGAAGAGACATTATCAAAGATAAAGACTTATTCCTTGTCTCCTATATAACCTAGTCTTCTTCCTACACTAAAACCATTCATAAACATAGAATTCTTTAAAAATCCACTCTAATACTGATCTTTGCATCAAGAAAGATCAAGAAGCAAGATCTAGGTGAGTTAGTTATCATCAAGTCTTTAACAATCTAAGGAATGATCTATTCCTAACGTTTTCTTTTGATTTTGAAGAGAGTTTTGGAGAAAAACCTTAAGTCCGTTGGACATTAGTGTTTTGCAATCAAGGAAGAGCAAGCATCAAGAAATAGGTAAGTTGAATCTTTTCTTTTCCTTTAGTGATCTAAAAAGTGAGGTCTTTTATGAGTTGTTTGATTTTTTTGTTGAAGGAAGTCATAGTTTTTTGAGGAGTTTTAGGAGAAACCCTGTTCTTTTAGTGATTTTGTGGTTTTACAAATCAAAGGAGAAAGGTGCGTATGAATTTAGAGTTTATAGTCTTTTCCAGTTTAAGATTTATATGATGATGAATTTATGATTATTATGTGAGAAGATGTTTTGATTGAATACTTGATGATTTAGGTAGTGTTGGTGAAGTTAAGGTTTTTGCTCCTAAAGTGATTTCAGGTACAACTATACTTTGTTTGCTGCTTGTGCTTGTAGGATTGGAAATTGTAAACTAATTAATTGTTATTCAGTTTTAAATTTTATTTACTACTTGTCTATAGCTAGGTCTAGTAGATTGGGAGGACCATTGCTACAAGGACACCAACTTGATGATCTGTGTGTGTCGTTGTCCCAAGTGGAGTCGTGTACAAAGATGATTCCGGTAGTCTAGGAGTTGTGCGAAAATAGTACATAGGGTGTGTGAGAGTTTTCAACACCAATATATGTATATATTACCTATTTTACATACTAGTTGATTTTATAGAGTCATGAGTTATTCTGAGTTTAGGATTAATGGCTAATAGTTCTAAACTATACTGTTTGTTGACTAATCAAGATAATAACCTGTTGATTGTTACATATAATACTAGATTGTATGCAAAATCTATATTATGCATATTCATGCACATGTTTTTGGTATGGCATATTGGACCTTTGTGCTCATTCCTTTCTATTTTTCAAGAACAAGTTACGAACATGTAGTGTTTGACGTAGATGGATATAATGTTTATGTGGACTATGGGAGGACGATAGTGGACTTGACTTTCCTGCTGACATTTAGATGTTCTGGTTTTGACATTGACAAAATTTAAGATCTTATAAATTATTATATGTTTCTATAAATCTAAAGTTTTCTAGAAATTTTCTTAAGATGATTTAATTTAAATTGAGTTGGCCTTGGGTTTATGATAACTAGGTTGTTATGAAGTTTTGGTTATTACATGATATTTAAAAGTATCTCTATATGTGAGATGTTGATGATATTATATTTAATTTATAGATTAGTAGAATAATAGCCTTAGCGTGTTCATATCAAGTGAAGACACATGATGGGTTATAATGTCTTCATATTAGGGTGTTATAGATTCTATATATGTATATATATGTATATGTATAACGTGAAAAAATTATTAATTAAAAATAAAATTAACATATAAAATCTGTATTAGTTTTGATTACAAAAAAAAAAAAAACTGTAACACAATCAATATAATGATTATTTATGGTATAGTACAATTAAATAATAGTTGTTTTCAAGAATTTATTTAGTTAAATATAATTTTGTAATAAATTATTTTAATGCTATTAATTATTGTAAAAAAGGGTAAGTAAAATGAGAAAAAGAGAATATTAGCATTTAAAAAAGAAGGAAAGAAAAGAAAAGAAAAGTAAAATTACACTCATTGAGTTTGAACCTGAACGTAAAATAAACACCTAACCACTATGCAATATTTATTTTAATAATTTACTCGCTATATTATATGTTGTTATTTTTTCAAAACGAAAAGTTCTAGCTACTTATTTCTTTGTCCAGAGGGAACAGGCCCACTAATGGTTACTATCTCGTGCTATCCTTGTAAAATTTGAATTGGTGCCTATTCTATCATCCCTTACACTTATGCGATTGGGATAGGTACTTTATAGGATGGGATTTTTTTGCTCCCTCTTGATATGGATGCAACAAAAAATTTCCACCACAACAAAATTAACACAGCAAAAAAAACATGCTACAAAGTGCCAATGACGAGAAACCCATGGGAAACGAAACCATTTTTTCCATATCCTGATGCACGTGTCCCGGTGGAGGGAGGATTAGGTGAGTATTATTCGCGGAATAACAAAATGTGTAATTTTCTATTTTAAATTGAAAAAAAAAAAAACCTATATATTTTGTTAGTCCTTGCCCATACATTAAATCTCGAGTTTTAGATACAGGACGATAGGTAAAGGACCTTATTTTATTAGGTCGTAAGGTATGGCATGGATTCTAAAACTTTTTGGGATCTTCCATTAACAACAAAAAAAAATAAGGATTTTCATGTCTTTTTATAGTTCTTTTAATTTATTAGATCATTTTTATCAATAATTTACTCATAGAGTTACTTAAAATGTTACATCATCCTCTTAAGCAGTTTTTTATACTAAAAAACTCTCTATTTTATTTGTGGGTTACTACTATAAGATAGTTAATTTTTTTTTTAAATTTTTAAGTGTCTCACAATACATAAATTATATAAAGTTAACATTAAAAAACAAAAAAAAAAAAATAGAGTCATTTTTTTGGGTTGCTTTGCAGTGCAACCTACTAAGACTAAGCAACTCTCTCATTGGTTAAACAACTTATAAAATGATTGCTTAGCCTAAATTCATATACTAAGTAATCGGATAAAATTGCTCTTAAGTGTATCATGAAATATATAAAATCTAAAAATATGTTAATAACTGATGTAAAAGATCTTTGAGATAAAATGATGAATTTTCTTTTTAAAAAATTAAGAATGTTGATATGGATGCTCTTAACTAGCAAAATAAATGGAAGTTACTGATTGGTGCCTCCTCGTTCTTTGCATGATGGCGAAAGGAAATTAAAAAAAAAAAAAGATTAAAATTGCCGAGCTTTAAATTGTACTTATCCGTATATCATCGTAGGATTGACTTGTTAAATGTTTTTTCAGTTAATGTGTTGGAAATTTCAAGCAAGTTTCGCTGAGCCAATAATTTATGGAGAAGGACAAAGAATGTTGGATCCAGTGTCCCTTGACACTGATATGATCCAATTTTTTCCATTTTGACTTTTGAATGATCATTCCATCTCTTAGTCAATCCTTGTACTTATGTGTTTAGTCTTCGTTAAGTCCTCTTTTATTGCGTTAGCTTTGTCTTCGCTTATTAGCGTCAGCAGTATTCGTCATTCCTAACGCCTCATGAGCTGACGTTATTATGATATCTTCTCGGCTACTAATGTAATTCTACAACCAAGTTAATTTTAATGAAATCGGTCCGATTATCTAATAATTCATACAATATAATCTCCAAAATAATTAATATTTAAATTATTATATTTTTTTAATGGTTAATTAAACAAGATTATAAAGCTTCTATGCTTCCATGATAATAAAGATAAAAAATATATCAATGTGCATAGTTATTGACAATAATTGGATATATGCAATTATGCATAATTGAAAATAAATAAATGAAACTGATTATTGTGGGTCTATTTATTTATCTTATTTTGACCTTTTTATCATCTTATTATTATTATTTTTAAACAGACATTTACTAAAAAATAGATATAGATGAAAAATAAATATTTTTACTAATAAACACATAAGATAATATAATTAATTGGAGTAGTTTTTAAAATATGAAAAAAAAATTTTTTTTTGTTATTTATGATAGAATAGTATCATGACCTCCAAAATAGATAATGTCGGGATGTGTCCTTAAATGGTCAATAACTATGAATTTTAAAAATAAAATTTGCATGTCTCTTGCAGGTTTCCAATTGTTGCCAATAAATGCTTTTTATTACATGAGCACAAAAGAGTTTTCATTGAAATTTTAGCAAGATAATGTAATTTTTTTGACGGACTATTAGGAAGGAAAAAAAGGAAAAAAAAAAAGAAAAGAAAAAGCCTCGAGAGTGCGCAAATACGTCATCACTCGACTAAGAGTAGCATCATCATTTGTCACTAAAAGTATACATGAAATATACTTTGAATGCATAAATAAAAAAGTTAAGAATTTCGATTAATTATATTATTATTAAAAAAATTATATAAAAATCATTAACAGTTAAAGTTAAGTTTGTTTAAGATATTAATATTTATAAAAATTAAAAAAAAAGTTTTAAACTTTTGAAATAAGGCATAATTAGTGGTATTAAAAAAGCCTCTCAGTCGGCCACCTTCTTCTTCCTTCTAGTTGTCCCCGCCGGCCATTACCACCACCATCTTCCCTTCACCATCCTCAATCCATACAACGCACCGCCCGACGTCAATAGCACCGTGCAACATCATTCTTCCATTCATTTCTTTTCGTGGACTACTGGTCGAGCGGAGGATGATGGATGATAGTGCCGTTGGAGTCCGAATGGAAGAGGATGATGATGCACGGTGGTTGATGTACAGCGATGTGTTTTTGTATGGATATGAATGATAATGTTACCCACCCTTTTGAATGTGTAGGGCCGCCAACGCTCTCATGAATAAGATGTGCATATTATCCTGACACATGGATGAAGCAAGTTTCCTTTTTTTTTTTTTTTTTCTTTATATCTCTCCTATGTATTTAATTATAAAGTCGTTAGAAAAAAATAAAAAAATAAAGAGAAACTACTATCTAACCCGTGTGTTCTCAACTTTAAAATTTTTAATAGCCACTTCACTTACCTTTTTTATTATTTTTTTTAAATTTTTTTATTATCTTGTAATGTAATGAAATCAAATATTTTAGCGTGGACTTATTATTCTTCTTAAATTGATAATTAATTCCTTTTTTTTTCCTTTTTCTGACATAAGATTTCGATTTTTAAATATTTTGTGATTTGATACATTCTTAGATTTGTTTTAAGATAGCAAAGCCATAAAGAAAACCCAGGAATAATTTGCAAAGGATAAGTTCTGCCCTTCCAATGTGTGTGCGCCTTGTCATCAACTTCTTTTGTTCTTTAATGCTTTATCTGTCACATGTATCCTAAATTGACTTACTTTTGTATTGACTAAGAAACATTTAGTCGCGAGAGTGTACGGGTATCTTGTCTCCAAATGTGTGGATCCCCACATGTTTAAACACCCAATAATTTTGATCATTTTATAAAGACGGGGAGCTTGGATGTTCCATGTTTACGTCAGTAATTTTTCTTGAGATTAATGTTGAATGTTCGTGTATTTAATATTATTA
Source organism: Combretum micranthum (assembly GCA_024138025.1). Lineage (NCBI taxonomy): Eukaryota > Viridiplantae > Streptophyta > Magnoliopsida > Myrtales > Combretaceae > Combretum > Combretum micranthum. Next base: position 55,209 of record JAMXBD010000166.1, read on the forward strand.
TCGGATCAAGTTTAAATTTTTTTTATATTAAAATTCTTTTATTCGGTATTTGAGTTATATACTATTCGTAATATATTTATGTGTGGTATAAGATGTAATTAGTTTTTTTTTTTAGCAATTTGAACCCATTAGCCGGACAAATATAAATTACCCAACTGAGGACCAAACCATAATTAAGTAATTATTAAAATTGTTGTATATATCTGTTCATTATTATAATTATATTACATGTTCTATATGTATACAAATTTCGTTAATAATTTTGTCGTGATATTTCTAGAACTTTATAAGTATAAAAAAAAATTCAATAATTAATTAAGGATTGCAATAGATTCCATATACCTTAAAATTTAATTATTATTTAAAAATAATATAAAATTATTTCATAAATCTATATGGATTATGTTGTTAGTAGAAATAGATTATAAAATGTACTTAAATAGGATCATTATTTAATGATGGATAATATCGAAAATACTACTTAAATTTTCATAGAAAGTTCAATCAAATACGTGTAGTTTGCTATTGAACAATTTAGTACCTAAAGCCAGTTTTCATATATATTTTTCCTACCATATTAAACTTACTTTAGGTAGAAAAATACATGAAAACTTGCTTTAAATACCAAATTATTTAAAACCAAATTTAATACCTGATTGAAACTTTTTGTAAAAGTTCAGGTACCATTTTTAACATTAACCCTTAATAATTGATATTCATTTTCATTTCATATGAAACATAAGTTATAGAATCAAATCATATAATCGTGTCACTTACTAATACTTTATACCATATGACAAAACATTATTTAAAGACAATGTAATTATTATTATGATATACTATAAACAAACAATAGTTATTCACAATAATTTGAGGGATAGTTACAAAATACTCCTCTAACTTTTATTTAGATATAGATTTACCCTTTTAAACTTTCAAAGTATACTTTTTGACTACCTAAACTTTTAACATTTGATATAATTAAGGACAATTAACTTTTTTTTTATGTGCTCTATGAAAGTTTAGTTGGTGAGCCTACACATAGATGAATGTTTATGGGGAAAATACACACATAGGAAATGTTGACGAAGTAATTTGCAATTCCTCTTATTTTCTTTTAATTGTGCTAATTTTTGAAACTTTAGGGTCCAAATACCTGAAAATTTAAAGGGTGAATATATATTGAAGTGAAGTTTAAGAGAGTAATTTTCATTACTACAAGCATCTAGATACCAGACATGCCTCAAGGCATAGCATCCGAGTGCTAGCCATTTTTCACATGACTTAAAAGTGTTTTATCGTGGTGTAGTGGGCTAGCATCTAAATTAACAATTTCCATATACTATGCTTTACTTTGTAGATGATGTTTGAATGATAGCTTACGGTGTCTAGACTCTAGTTAACATAAACCAATCGTTAGAGCATTAATGCTGGAGCCAAAGAGACAAATTTTGTGAGCAACTAGTTTTTTAGGGCACTTATAAATTATGGTTGTTTAGGCAAATTTGTAATTTTAGAGAAGCTTATTAGTTACAATCAAACTCTTCTATGAAATCCCTCTAACTTCCTTGAGCTTCATTTTCCTTATTTTTGTGAGTTATTGTCTAAAGTAGTGTCATTTGTATCTCAGTTGCAAATCTTTGTAAGACATTATTCTAAGATATTTCATGAGAAGTAGAGTATTGAGTTATGCCTAAAGCAGTAGGAAATCCTTTGTGCACACACAACTCTTGTGAGAGTTGTTTGTGTGTGATTTTGTAATTGTGGTGTAACTCCTTGGGAGCAGTTCTTTTAGGTTGAAAATGACATTTAAGAATTCCTTCATTAAGAGTCATCTGGGCTCATGGAGATTAGGAGATAGATTGAATATCACGTCATGTTATGACTTGATCACTTCATCTCGTAACTCTAGTTATTATTGTTATTCATGTCATGCCCCAAAAAAGATGTAAGACATAAACAATCTACAATGTAACATACTTTAGTACTATACACAAATGCTACCATTAACTGCGTGCTTCTAATTAACTTTAGATTCAATAAATCATTATTTAAGTTATGTACATTAAAGTATCTAATAAAAGTATACATCTAAAATCATCAGAAATAATCCCTATAATCCATTTAATCATAAGAATCCTCATTTGAGTCATCACTTGAAAAAAAAAAACAATAAGTCGAATCCTAGTATACTACAACATAAACACATGCGATATGATTATACGACCTATTATAAATGCAAATGTAATAGTTAACAATGTGATCTTTAATTTAGGTATAGTACAACAATAGTAAAGTACTCATACTTTGGAAACACACTAAGGAAATTTGGGGATCTAAGTAGTACAACAGCTCAAGGAGTTGATATAAGCAGCTCAAATACCTATATCTCCTATGTGACAAGGAGTTGATATAAGCAGCTCAAATACTTATATCTTCTATGTGAATATCTACATAAGTAACCTTATTTAGGAATCAAAGTTGTTACTCATTTTATAGAGGGGCATTTTAATAATTGGGCTTAAAGCCTAACTTAATGCCAAGAATAGGTCTTTTAGGCTAGTGACATGGTATAGAAGACCAGGTCTAACAAAAGATGTCTTAAGGAGATTTGGCTTGGTAAGTTCAGAATAAGCATTGCTAGACCAATTTATTCCGCTCTTAGCCTTGTTTGATTTTCTTATGCATGAAATTATATTCAAAAAATATCTTTCTAAGCTAATTTCGCTTCGTTTAGCTATAATAGGGCTTATATAGAATAAAATAGGCCTATTTTTGTTTTATATTAAAGATTGACTATTTTAATAGGAAAATGGACTTCTTTTATGTTATAAAAACCGCCATTCTATTCCAAAACCCATGCCTATTTATATAAAAGAAAGGATGAATTTGGCTATTGGATCCATGAAAGAGATTCAACGGTCGAAAGCAATGCTTTATCTTAACCATCCATCCAGATGTCATCTAACGGCTACCATCGGCCTCCAACATCCATAAATAAGAGGCGTCTCTTCTAATTTGCAAGTCATTTTATGTATTGATAAGATTGAGAATAACACAGAAACTCTAATGGAATATATCTAGAAAAAGATCAAAGTAACTTTGCAAAGAATAAATCAAGAATGATTGAATCTATTTGATTTGATCTTCTATTACACTCAAATACTCAAATCCCAAGTCTATCTATTTCTCCTCATACGCCTCTCTCTATGACATCTTACATGTGTCATTACTTTAGGACTCCTCTTAAGTTGATTGTCACACTTATTGCACATGATCAACCAACTGCAACAACCCCATTATACATTTAATTGGCGACTTTATTGGCGAGAGTGAATTCTTAATATAGATGGCACCTTAATGCCATAAAATTGGATAGGAAACAAAACCCCAAGATCAGGAGAATTAGCCTGATGTTGTTAAACAAGTCTACATAGTGGATGACAATTTTGTGCTTGTGGTTGTACAATCCCCCATAGTTGATAGTATGCTCTTGATATACACTATGCTGGAGGATACACAAGCTCTCAACCAATTGCTGAATGGTTTCATGCAGTCGCCACTAAGTATGGCAAGAACTATTGCTGCTTGGGAAGCATGCTTCCCAGGATTACTTTGTTTACATTGAGGCTACAAGTAGCTAGCATTATACCAGCTATTGCTATTCTAAAGGGCACTCAACATGCATCCTTACATCATGCTCAACATGAGTAGACTTATGTCCTTACTTCTAAAGATGAAGAGGGACATCAGTAGGAGTAAGTGCAACTACTATCACCTCTATCTTTAAGGGATCCTACACTTATTGTCAGAGTGGTAGCAAAGGTTTATCTTGGAGGCTACTCTTCCTCCAAATGCAATATGTAGCCTACTATGACTAGCATAGCTACACCTCGTAACATTACTCATATGCTTCAAGTGGGAGTCAATACTTCATCTTCTTTCGCGTCCTAAGTGATAAAGGAAGACTTGAAGAAATATCTAAGATAGGTGCAACGTCACACCTCCACAGGATACGCTAGAAGAATATACTATGGCCTAAATAGTTTATTAGATCGGAGGTTATTTAGAACAATAAAGACACTACACACATATAAGTCATATGTAAGAATATCTTTACAAAATCTAAGACCGTCATATGATAAAGTACAAATTTTGCCTCCAAAAACTTCAACAATACATCATAAAGACATAATGTAAACCCCGAATTTTTCGTGACTCTTAGAAAATTATCCTGGAATTAAAATATCAATCGAAACCCTAAAAGCTAACCCAAGTTAAAACCGAACCCTAAACAATATTAAATACGAAATTTCATGGCCTTAAGAAAAAGAGAACCTTCAAAAACAAAAATAGAAATTACATAATCGTTCGACTCAAAAGCTAAACATAAGACAATTCATTTGCCCGATCCTAACACATAAATCGAGATGAAATATCCAAATAATATTCAACAACAAAATTACGGTTAATTTTGGAATAAAAAATCTAAATTTATACCGAAAGTCAAATTGAGTCATCACACAACCCTAGACTCAAATAAACAATCCCGATAACTGAAAAATATCAAATAAATCATAAAAAAAATTAAAACATAAATTTTGAAAAAAAAATAAAACAGTCATAAATCCCAAAAACTTATAATACGAATAAATCTTAAAGCTAGAATTAAAACTGGATCCCTAAAAGTCAATTAAGCAAACAACAAGCCCTAGTAAAATTAGATCCGGTAATCCGATGCTCTTAAACCCTAAACAACATAATCGAGATAATTGTGGATAATAGTTTGTAATAATATAGCGAAGCTTAAAAATATTATATTTGTTAATTTTTAGTGTATTTCGTATCCAAACTAGATCAGTTTTCGAAAATCGTGCCCCGATACATCGGATGGTGAAAATATTCCAACAATACCACTAGACTTGTAAAAATATAAAGTTTCCAAAAATATCAGTTTTAGAATTTTTTTCAATAACTAAAAATATCAGATATAGGCAGTTTAAGCATATTTTTTTTACTATCGATATTTTAATTGTCTAGTCTACTATTTATAGTACTAACTCTATTATTTATTATTATTTTACTATCTCTACTTTTTCTTACAATCTACTCTTACACACTACCATACCTACTCCTTATAATTTACCTTCCCAATACAACTTTATTCACATCATACCTTACACATTACTTCTTTTTATTACAAAACAACAAAAATAAATCAATTCCTCCCCTTTCTTTAATCAAAACCGGCACCCCCCACTCCTATCTCCATCATAGTTATTTATTTTTATTTTATTTACTTACATCTAATTTTCACTCCAAAATTCTATAAATACCCCATTCCTCTTTTATTCTTTCACACACATCCCATTTTTCTTACCAAAACTCTACCAAATTCACTTCACAAATTCTCTCTCCAAGTTCTCTTCCAAATTTTCCCTTCTCTCCACAAAAACCACCACCCACATATTACTACAACCACATCTTTTCTTCTTCAACAAATATATATAACCTTAGGTAAAACTTCTCACATTTACTGATCATGTTCATGTAATTTAGCATGAGCTTAGTGTATGTTTCCTAGACTCATGAGAGTTAAGGAAGCAATAATATGTTCATGTTTTGTTCTTGTTCATGTCTAAATTTTCATTATGTTATTATTGTTATTATGTTGTTGTTATTATTGTCATTATTATTTGCTCTAATCTAACTTCTATATGCTATTATATATATTTATGTATATATATTTCTTAGAGCCTAAGTGCTTACTAACCTAACATCTTATTATTATTACTCTTATTATTATGATGATTTTTCTTTCCTTTCTTTCTTTTCTCTTCTTTTGAGACTAGTCTATTCTTAGTCCTAAGAAGCCTTGATGAAGCTAAAGCTCCCAATACATAACCGAGTTTATTTGATGAAGCTAAGGTTCCCAAAACTTGAATATATTATTTCTCTTGTCTTTTGGTTCTTATAACCTTTCTTATATTATTATGTGATATTTTTATCTTTTCCATACTATATAATCATATGCATGCAGCCTTATAATGATATTGTTTCAACAAACTTAAAGTGGAATTCTCTTTAATAAAGGAAAATGGAACCAAACTCTTTTATTATCTAACTTTGAACTTAAACAAAGATTTTATCATAAAAAACATGGAAAAAGTATTTTTATAAATTCTTTTCAAAAATTTAGACAAACACATCGTAAATTTCCTTCAATAACAATAAAAGATGATTTTTACCAAAGAAATTAACTAAGGAAATAAACACTATCTTTTTATGATGAGTAACATAAAGTTTATTAAAACTTAGTATTAATAAATTTTTGATATTCAATTTTTTCATAAAAACTTAATGATAGGATTTATTTTCTAACTTCATAATAAAAACCAAAAACTAGACTAGTTTTTAAAGTTAAGATAAAAGCAACTCACTAAGTTAAAATCCACTTAGAAGTAAAATCGGTATACAACTTAAGGAACTAAGTTTTACGAAGCAACATCCACTTTTTTTTATGGAATTAAGAAAATACAAATAATATTTATAATGACTAGGCACCCACTTATAATAAACTAAAGATTTTCCAATAAAGGTCCATGTATGGGAAAAATCATAAATTAATAAAGAAATATTGTAAAAATGAAGGTTTAGAATAAGTCACTCATAAATTTTTCTTATACGCTAAAACTTGAAACATCTTTTATACAACTTGAAACGATTTTTCCTCATAACTACATAAAGATTTATATTTTGAAAAATAATTAGTTAAAAGAGTTTAACATAAAATAAAAATGTCCATGGGCTCAAAAAATGAGCATGAAATCATGATTTTCTTTAATTAAGTTTCACACTTATAATATCTAAAAATTAGAATTTTGTTTAGAGAGTCACACTTAGAAAATTCTTTAAAAAGAAATATACTTGAGTTTTTATGCCACAAATTGGGAAAACCATGTTTTATAAAAATAAATTGTTGAATAAGAATTTGTGAACAATATAAAACCTATAAGGATTTAAATATATATATATATATATATATTGAATTATGATATTCTTATTGCTAAGTCACAAATTTACGAAACAACAAATTAATCACAAGTCAAAGAATGACCCTTCACAATACTCTATCTTCACAAAATTGTTTACAAACTTTATTTTGAGGCAACATCACTAAAATCATGCATACAATATGAGTCTATTAATGGAATTTCTCGGAAAGAACCACAGAAACTCTATTATCAAAGAGCTACACCTCTTGATCTCTTATTAGAAGAAAATGATGAAAACAATTATCAAAATAAATATTTTGCAGGATCCACCTATGAATGGAACATAGATGGAGCCTCAGAATAGAGAATATTGAATGTTCTCAACCAAATGATATGTTTTCAAACAGCAATAAGACCAATGATTCATTAGATGATCATCAAATAGCCTTAATGATAATTTCTGGTTTTATTGGACAATTAAAAGGCTGGTAAGATAATTATCTCAATGAAGAACAAAGAGATTTCATTCTTACATCATACAAAGTAGATGAAGCAAGATCTGAAATCTTGGATGAAGAGAATAAACCTATACAACATATGGGTCATTCTCTAATCTCTTCCATAAGTCAACATTTTATTGGTGATCCGTCTCACTTTAGAGATGGGTCATTAGAATTGTTGTCTAATATGAAATGTAAATCATTAGGAGAATTTCGCCCATATAAGGATGTATTCTTCCAAAGAGTTCTTCTCAGAAATGATTGTAACCAATCCTTCTGGAAAGAAAAGTTTTTAGCTGGTTTAGCTAACCCAATAGGTGAACAAGTTAGAAGCAAAATCAGAGAAGATTACAATAGCGAAATACCATATGATTCACTTTCTTATGGAGAAGTAGCCTCCTATGTTAACAAGATTGGAACCAATATTTGCACAAACATAAGGCTACAAAAATAAATGAAAAATGAATAGAGACAAAAACACTAAAGTCTTGGTGATTTTTGTGCTCAATATGATCCTTCTTTTGAACAACAAAAGAAGAAATCTAAATGTTCATAATGCACTTCTCATAAGAAACCTAAAAGAAATTTCAAAAAGAATTCCAAAAATTTTAGGAAAAAATATGAGAAGAAAGAAAAGACCAAACCTCATATAAATATAAGGGAAAGTCTTACAAAAAATTAAAATATTTTAAATGTGGAAAAATTGGTCATACAGCTAACCACTGTAAGATTAATACCAAAATCAATGAATTAAATCTTGACGAAGATACTATGGAGAAAATCATGCAAATATTTACAGAAAATGATTTTCTACCATCTTCGGAATCATCGTCTGAAAATGAAACTGAAGGAATTCAAGTCAATGATGTTGATTCAGATGATTCTTCTAATGAGTTTATGTTCTAACTGAAGAAGAAAAAGAAATCCTTCTTAAATTAGAACAGATGTTTGAAGAAGAAAAAATGAAATGCATCAAGGATATAGAGAAGAGAAATACTTTTGTACCAAAACTTTCTTATAACCTTAATGAAATCCTTGAAAAAGAACTAATGAAACAAAAATCAATTTCTGTTAATGATCTTCATTCTGAAATCAAAATTCAGAAAGAAGAAATAAAAAATTTGAAAAAGATGCAATTGGACTTACAAAAAGGTTTTCTTGAATTAAAACAAATCGTTTTAAAACAAGAAGAATCTGAGTCTGATAATAAAGAAAATCCTAAGGAGGATCTTCCAAAGTAAATGAAGATTATCTATTACACCTTGTAGAAGTAACTACAACAAAATGGATAATCAACATTAAACTCAGAATCAACAATGAATTTATTTTGAAAACAACTGCTTTATTTGATACTGGAGTATATTTGAATTGCTTAAGAGAAGAGTTAGTTCCTACAAAATATTTTGAAAAAACAACCCAGACTCTTAAATCTACATCAGGTAACAAACTGCAGATTGAATTCAAAATATCGAATGTAGAGGTATTAAAAGATAAAGTCTCCTATAAATCGCTTTTATTCTTGTCAAGAATCTTAAGTAAAATGTGATTTTAGGAACTCCTTTTATCACCCTCATATAACCATTCATTGTCAACAATGAAGGTATTGAAACAAAATTTCTGAAGAAAAAAAGTTATCTTTAATTTTGTTTCAGAACTAAAAACAAAAATGTTGAATGAATTGAAAAGAAATTCAATCTCAGAATTGAATTACCTTATCAAAAATAAAGAAAAACATCTAGAGTTTTTACAAGATGACTTAATGTTTTGTAAAATAAAAACCAACTTTCAAATAAATCCTTGAAAGAAGAAATTTCTAAATTACAAAATGAGATTGTAAAAACCATATGTTCTTCTTTACCCAATGCTTTTTGTGATAGAAAATGTCATATAGTTTATCTACCTAATGAAAGTGATTTTCATGAAAGGAATATTCTGACCAAGGTAAGACTAACTCAAATGAACAATGAAATCCTAAAGCATTGCAAAAATGAAATTAATAATTTATTGCAAAAATCAGTAATAAGGAAAAGTAAATCTCCATGGAGTTGCTCAGCTTTTTATGTTAATAAAAGTACTAAAATTGAGAGAGGAACATCTAGATTAGTGATCAATTATAAACCTCTCAATACTACACTCAAATGGATTAGGTATCCATTACCTAACAAAAAAGATTTACTAAACCGACTTCACAATGCAAGAATCTTCTCAAAATTCGACATGAAGTCTGGATTTTAGCAGATTCAAATCATAGAATCTGATAGATACAAAACCGCATTTACTGTCCCTTTGGCCAGTATGAGTGGAATGTAATGCCTTTCGAATTAAATAATGCTCCCTCTGAATTTCAGCGAATCACGAATGAAATATTCAATGACCTTTCCAATTCATAATAGTTTACATAGATAATGTTTTGATCTTCTCTCCTAATATAGATCAACACTTCAAACATGTAAAAACATTTATGAATGTTACAAAGAAAAATGGTCTTGTTGTCTCTCCAACAAAGATATCTCTTTTCGAAACAAAAATTAGATTCTTGGGATTCAGCATACGTGATGGAATTATATTACCTATACAAAGGTCAATAGAGTTCACCTCCAAATTTCCCAATAAAATTAAGGATAAGAATCAACTTCAAAGATTCTTAGGAAGCCTTAATTATGTTGCAGATTTTTTCCCAAACTTTAGTGTAATATGCAAACCACTACATAATATGTTAAAGAAAAATCCACCTCAATGGTTTGAACAACATACCAATGTTGTAAAGACAATAAAAAACAAGATTAAGAAAATCCTTTGCCTTCATATTGCAGATCTATCCCTACCAAAAATAGTAGAGACTGATGCTTTTGATATAGGCTATGGAGGAATCCTTAAACAAAAAATGAATGATAAAGAATGCATAGCCAATTCATATCTAAACACTGGAACGAATGTCAAATGAACTATTCTACAATCAGAAAGGAAATTTTAGCTATAGTTTTTAACAATTTCTAAATTTCAAGGAGATTTGTTAAATCAAAAATTTCTTTTAAGAGTTGATTGTAAATCAGCTAAAAATGTCTTACAAAATGATGTAAAAAACTTAACCTCAAAACAAATTTTTGCCAGATGGCAATCAATTTTATCTTGTTTTGATTTTGAAATTGAGCACATCAAAGGCTCATCAAATGCTCTTCCTGATTTCCTTACTCATGAATTCTTACAGGGAGATACCTCCCAAAAAGGATAAAGGAAAACAGAAAGAAGTCCCAAAGAAGGGATTGACCATTGTCAGGTTATGGCTACAAGCTACGGCTCCCAAAGACCAAAATGTTCCAAATCCTCCTCTGAAGATTAATGAAAGATCATCCCAGATGACCAGCCAATCATCTAATGAATCTGATGTCCAACCAGATATCTCAAATGTTATAACCCTGGACCTAATCAATGCAATAGCAATGGCATTGAGTCAATCCAACACCGTAATAGCCCTAAAGGCACACCACACACCATCACCATCAATAACCCTTGTGGCAAAAGATGGTATACAAGAAGAAATTCCAATGATAGAGGAAGTGAAACCTCTAACCAAGAAAAAATCACACATACAGGAAGAAATTCCAATTATAGAGGATGTGAAACCTCTAATCAGAAAAAAGTCACACCAAAATATTTCAATGACAGAGGTAGCTTCTTCCTCCAGGAAAGAAATTGTCCCTCAAAAAAATATTCAAAAATCAAAATTCTTCATCAAGGAAATTTTCAAAAATATCATCACAGCAGAAATGGATGTTTTAGAAAATGATCCAATTACATTTGCTAGAAAAATATTTTTTGATAGATACAATTATGTTCCATATGATTTTTACAAAAATATGGAATTTTATGAGAAAATCTTAACTGAAACTAAATCAATTTCCTTTAAACATTTTCAACAAAATGGAGTAGTTTTCTACTCAACAGCTCGAATTCACAAAGTCTTCAACTTTAGTGAATGGACAAACAAATATGGCCAACCTTATGAACCAATCAAATTTCAGGTCTTTGTGACCAATGCTTAACCCAATCACTACATGCAATATAATTATTATGATTATAAGCAAGCATAGTGGAATACCTTATTCCGTTCAAATGAATCAAGATCCCATACATGGCTCATCTTCTTTGACAAATGTTCATATCAAAACCTTCCCTACTAGTTTTTGCACACTGGTGGGAAGAATTTAGAGCCATTAGTGAGATCGTTCACCAAAATGCATAGAAAGGATTCAATGCCTTTCTAAAAAATTATTTTTTAAAATCCTATGAAACACCCTTTAAAAAAGAAATGTTTTATTTTATGCATATCAGTGTTTCTTGGGTAATCACCTGGTTCTATGAATTTAGACCAGTAAATGCAACAACTATTCTCACAAGAAGATACAAGGTCAAATGGTAAGATAGCTTTAGAATGTGGGATAAAGTTGAAGAGAATGTTATACTCAAATGGGTTAATAGCCATTCAACAAATGTCTCAACAATGGTTCCACAATAGACTCCCTTTTTCCATGATAAGGGATTCTTAATGTCCACAATATTGCAAGCTAAGACGCAAGAGCAAATAAAGAAGCTCCTGGAAATGGCCTTGGCAAGCATCAATGAATCAAGCGCTGGGTCTGCAACCAAAGAAAGTTCAAACCATAATGAAAATACAAATGAAGATAACTGCTATGGAGTTGACATAACATCACCATAGAATAGTCATTACCAGAAGAGTATACGAAATGTGTATACCTTTTGAATCAATGTAATAAGTAGAGTATATGACATGTATATACCTACTAAAATCAGATGTACAAAAAACGTACATCAGCAATGTATCACAAGAATCACTAGAGAATTCACCAAGGTAAACTCACTGAAAGGTGACACAGTAATTCTTAAGATTCCTTGACTTTTCACTGTTTACTATAGTGAATTGTCTGCCATAATGGTACTATTTTCTGTACAACCCATGACTCTCCACTATCTACTATAGTGGACTGTCGGCCACAATAGTATTATTCACTACAGTACAACCTTTGCTCTCCCTTCTATATAAGGAGAACAATTCCATAATGCAGGACCAACAAAAAACAACACACAATCCTCTCTACTCAAACTTCCCTCTTCTAAAAAAAAAAAAAAATCCAAAAAAACTTCCGCACTCTCCATATCAAACACCTCTTCCATCAACACATCTTCCTTCAGTTTGTTTTTATAGTCCCTCAAAATTACATGGAATCATTCTTATAATTTTGTTTTGAGGTAACTTTCTTAATGTTTTTAATGTTTAATGCTTTCATATTTCTGTATCTCTGTAATCCAATTTCTATGAATAAAATATATCTATTCCTTTATCAATCTTTCATATGCATTCAATTTTTATTTAATTTATTGTTAGTTCGATCCTTTCTTAATATATATTATATATACATACACACAAAGGATTTTTTAATCATATAAATATTTGTATTTTCGCTAAAGGATTTTTGGATGAAGAAAAGTTTGAAAAGTTGTACTTAAGGAATTGGAATTTTGTAATGATTTTGTAACCTATCGTTTCCAAACCCATACAGCTTTTTATGATAAAAAAATAACCTTAGAAATAGATAAATCTTTTCGAGTAGGTAGAAAACGACATATAATATGCAAAATTCCGAGTTAAAATGAGTAAGTTATGGAAATTTTCAGTTGAAATTTCATTCTATGCAATTTTTTATGGACATAGTGAAATAGAATTAGAAAATTTAAGTAGAACTTCTATGAAATACTCATCCCGGATATTTCTTTGACTAGAAGAAAAAGAAGACGGGATTTTCCTACCTAAGGATTGCTATGTCTAAGAAGATTGTGATATGGACGAGTGAGTTTTCCTTTACGTTTTATGTATTCGCCCATGTACTTATAGAATAGAGCACTAGACATTAGGGAAAGATAAAAATTGATATGCATGCGAGTTATTATAGGTACTATGTATGTGATTCATTATGTGTGAGCAATAAATGATAAGCATATCGGAGCTCATCTGGTTGATTAATACAAATTGTCTTTATGTATATTGTTGTGTGTATGTGCAAATATTGATTGATCACCTTAAATGGAGTACTGTCAAATTGGAAATTTCTTATAACTGAATTGCTCATACATGTCACTTAGAATATTTTCTTCGCATTTGCTACAACTCCTCAGCGTAGGACCAGAAAGGCAAACTGCCTAGCTACATCATGAGGGATTAGGACGTTCAAGGAATACGACCTCATGGTGTATCTAAATTGGATCGATGACTTTTGGTAAGGAAAGCCCAGAGACTAGTAGTACGGTTCATTGGAACCCAAGACATGTTTAAAATTTCAAGGAGGTTGTTGGTGACCCATTCAAATCATTCCCTAACCATCGAATGGAGGGGTAAATCTATTCTACATACGAAACCGGATAGCTGTATATATTGTTTGATCATATGGTTGTTGCATTTCATATGCTTGCTTAATGGACTTGTTTGATTACTTTGTTATGAGTACATTTTGCGTAAGGAATATCTCACTAAGTTAGTTATGCTTATTCCACAATAGATTTCTGAATTTGCAAGATTATTGTTTTTGTGCCCGAGACCACCATGACCGTCCGGGTAGAACCTACGTTTTTGGAAAGCTTTTGGAGAATTCTATTTGAAGACTTTAGATTAGATTTCTTTCAGAAATCTTTTAGTTTTAGTTATTTGATTTACTAAGACAATGTTATTATGGAGGTTTATCAAGGGAATGCCCCGTAGAAGTTGTAAGACCTTATATTTTGATGAATCATAATAGTATTGCTTCGATTGTTCTGCTGCCATTATCTTAAAATGTGTAACTCCACCGGTCTCCATTTGTTGTGAATGTACGCCTTGTACCAATATGAAAGCTTATGAGTGGTAAGGTAGTCATTCTCAAGTTTTAATATTGTGTACGGTGGACTGTTATGTTTAGGGTATCCATTTGGGCATGACACATAAGACCTTTAAAAAATTACAAAACACTGGATTAAACTATTACAACATTAATTCGCTCCATTACAAAACAAATTTCTCTTTCTAATCTATAAATACATGACTCCAACATCTATACAACTCCATCTTTTGGTCTTGATCTCAGTCTTTACTTTCAAATGCTAGTAAACAACATGTCTAAGGGAGCATGAGCATAACAAACTTAGTGAATAAAAAAGTCCTAACAAAAAACCAAATAAATTTGAGTAATGTTTAATTTACAATCATATGCAATATATCAATCAAGCATATGCAACAAGCAAAGTTTAGATGACCGGAATCCAAACTCATGAACATTTATGCCCTCTTTTAAGGTTTGAAGGACTTTCTTAAAGTAATTCATGCCGAAGAGAAATGAAGAACTAAGGAAAGAGAATTCTATTTTTTTAGAAAATCATTTATTATTAATAATTTACTACAAGTATCATAATCTCCACTTCACTTAGAACTTAGAGTCACTAAATGTTAATATTTCCAAGGTCGAATCCTACTCAAGCGGCGTCCTTAGGGACCTACTTAGTTTCTAGGGGTCCAACAACCCAACGATAATCTTTACTAAATTCATTGGCCATAACAAGCATTATCAAAGAATCAAACAATAACACGTGATGTGAATACCATGTAAATGCAAATGATGATATTATGCAATGCATGTTTGATTCATTTGTAAGTCAAATAGGACTTAATTCAAATCATTTGGTGACCAATAAAATTTATAAACAATTGACAATACATATAACTCAATCAATATCAAACAATTGGTTATCACTTTAATATTAAAGACTGTTACTAAATCAAGCAACATATAACATATATTATTCCCCGATCTATGAATATAATAAATTTAGCTTTTATTTAAAGCTATTGCTACCATGTTGCAATAACCACAAAATGAAAAGATTATAGTTACTCACATGTGCATCTTGACTAATCGTGTCGTAGTCAATCGAGAAATCCAGGTCTTGAGTCACAATTCCTATAACATACATAACATCCATCACTAAACGTATAACTATCTAAATTAAATAAACTTAGGTATTACAACTTAATACATTCTTGATCTATACTTTCATTACCTAACCTAAGAAAGGTTCTTGAAGAGATCTTAAACTAGACCTTGTATATACATGCACTATATTTTATATATATATTATATATATTTTAAAACAGGTGAATAAGGGTCATGGCCAAGAACTGGGTCGTGATTGGCAATCATGGGCACAATCACACTCGTGATTGTTGAAACTTCCACACCCAACACTATTGAGGCTTGAATCACATCTGTGATTCAACAAACCATCAACCCCGAGGCTACCCAAGCTCGAATTACACCCATGATTCAATAAGAGCACAACTCTAAATGCTATCTAGGCTTGAATCATGCCCATGATCACTCTAATATGCAATATATGAGGCTATCAAGGGTAAATTCACACCCGTGACTTGTCTAAAACATGACTCCAGATACTACCAAGCCTTACTTTATGCCCGTGATTCATCAAACCTGTAACGCACTAACCTAAAGGCGTTATCAGCCTGCCATGTGTCTATAACAAAGATGGACACGCCAAAGCTATAAAATTTCTTAATCCACAAATAAACATCATATATCACGCCTTAGGGGGTACCCTAAACGTAACAGTTCACCACATGCCATATAAGACTCACGAATTACCACCTTAGTCATTCGGGAGTCTTGTATAGATGTAAGATGTCCATTTACGACAATAGAATACTTGAACCGATGGAGTTAAAGAGTTTAATTTGGCATTTAATAGCATTAGAAAATAAATCAAAACACATATATAATTAGTTACAAAATCTAAGGGGCATTCCCCCGCAAAGAATATCATTTAGAGGTCTTTTATAGTCATCCAGAGTCTCTTGGTTTCCTACGGAAGTCTAAACAAAATTGAATACAACTTCTAAAGGAAACGCCTAGCTTTTGTACCTGAGCTGTAGGTTGCCTCTGTTTAAGCCATATGAATTGGTGCTACAACAAATAAAAACTGTAGGGACTTAAGCTATACTAGCTTAGTGAGTGAGAACTTCCAAGATCACATTCATAACACATCATAAAAGCAAGTGATTAGTCAGACAAGTGATATGCATCAAACATATGGAATCAACAAAAATATGACTAGTCGAAAATCATATGTGAATGGACTTTCGCCCTCCATCTCGGGTTAGCAGATTAACAAATATTGTGGTACTACTAAAATATGCCATTTAGAATCACAATCAATCAACTTATAAATTCGTTTGTGGATCACGATTAACCAACTCATTAATTCGTTTATGGATCACGATTAACCAACTTTTACACCGTTTCGGATCACGGGCAACCAACCAATGCTAATGCTCCATCCCCATTTATGATATGAATTAGTGCATATTTATCTTCAATTCCGAACAGTCAATTATACCAATTCCTTAAGTGATCAATCAATAGATGCAGACAATCAATCCTAATTCATCTATACACGCAATAGTTAATCACCCGGCTTCGATATTCTTATTTTCAATTTCTCATATCAACAACAACCATACATAATTCCCATTCATCACCATCATGCATATCCATTTTATCTTTACCAAATATCTAATGCAACTATCATTACAATCACATACAATAAATGGAACCGGAAGTAATACTTACTCGGCCATTGGATCACCGGTCTTTTAGTAATAGTAATCCGGTGGTAGGGAATCGTCGATTTCGAGATCACCTAAAAGGAAGAAATACCCTAATAAGTATTTCATCACTTAACTATTCCAAAATATTTAACAAAACTAGTAAATTCGTAATTCTCGTTATTTGCGGAAGTCCCGACTTGAAACGGCCATAACTTTGTCATTTTAACTCGGAATTTTGCAAATTATATATCGATTTCTATCTACTTCGAAAGATATATCTATTTATAATATTATTTTCAAGTTTTGAAAATATTTGAGTCACGAAATATTCTGATCAGTTCTAATCAGTAGCGAATTTTTATTCCGAAAAATAGTTTTGTAATTGTTTGTAACATTCCTACTATATAGATTAACTATACATGCAATATTGATGATTTCCTATCATGAATAGCATGTTATGAGCTTGATGTATGCACGCTCTTGACAATATTTACAAAAAGAAAATTTTAGAATTTCTTTATTTTGTAAGACTCCATGAATATTTACTTTTAAGAAAACTAGTTTCCTAACTTTGATCATTTTTTTGTTTTGGATTTGTTTCTTAAGAAAATCTAATTATCCTTGTTAAAATTGAGTCTTCATTATATCTATTACCTAGGACCTTCATTTCTACATAAAAATTCCCATTTTATACTTTGTAAACATGTTTTTAAATAGGGTTATTCCAAAATCCGAATTTTGAAAAATTAGTTTTTGAATGATTTCTTTGAGAAAGACTTGTTCAATACATTAAAATTTAAGGATCTATCATACCTATCCCTTAAAGACTTTATTTCTTAAATAAAACTTTCATTTTGAGTTGGAAAATAGGTGTTTTCATGACATCATTCCAAAATTACGAATTTCTTAAGTTGACTAGCAACTCAAAATTTCCTATCTTATTTCTACTCTTTGATTTGCATATTATCCTTAGCAAATCTCATTTCAACTTATAAAATCATTACTTAATGATATCTATTACCTATACTCTTCATTTTTCATATAAAACACAAGTTTTGGAGTTGATAAAAGAGTTTTTAATGCATGGCTTTGAAGTCATCCGAATTTTCATTTGAACATTTCAAACAATTTTTTTTTTTCCTTTTTAAGTTTCTTGTCTCATCTGCTTAAAGATCTACTGACTACAACATTTATATACAAAAGACAAAACCTATATGATCATTAATGCATTAAAACACAAAATATTCATCAGATCATGAATGTCAAGTATAATAAGTATTTAAATGCTAGATCTACTACTTAAGATGCATGAGATGTAGTTTGAAAACATATAAATAGATTTTTGTGCAAGATCTTTGTTTTATTCTACTTCTACATGCATTAACATGAAGATCATGCAACAAAAACTCATTTAAACACAAGATCTACTCTTGTAATGGTTTGATATTCATGTAGTAGTATTTTCTTGTCCCTAGCAAGTGCTCGTGGGGATTTAAATGTGAAAATACTCATGAATAGTCTTCCCATTACAAGATTTAATGGTAGAAAGTTGTAGGATTCATCACCTAAAGCTTGAAATGAGTGGGAAATGAAGAAGAAATTGAACTTGTGTGAGTGTGTGTGTGCTTAAGGTGGGTAATGACAGGAGAGGAGAAAAGGAGAGGGTTTGTGAGTCTTTTGAAAAATGAAAATGAATGAAAGAGAGAGAAGGCATAAAAGATATTATATAGTAAGGTAAATTAGGGTTTGTTTAATTATAATAAAGAAGAAAAAAAATAAAAAAATTGAGGGCATTAGGGGGGGCATGGGGGGTGCGCCGGTTCACTAGGAGAGGGAGAGGGAGAGGGAGAGAGTTTAAATTTGCTTTGTTTTGTAATTTATGTAATAAAAAGTCTTAAATTGTAATAATTCTTAAGAGATAAATTTTTCTTGGAAAAGAAAATGTAATGGAGCATTTGTAAGGATATAAGAGTAGGGAGTGGCTTATGAGTATAGTAGGTTGTACTTGTGAATAGTAATGAATAGTAAACAAGACAATTACTTTACCGATAATAAAGAAAATACGAGAAAAATGCTATATCTGTAATTTTTATAAACCGAAAAATTATAAAATTTATATTTTTGAAATAGTTATTAAATTTCAATTCTAAAGAGTTTTTCGGAATATTTTTCGAATTTCGAGTTCTGGAGCTCGCTTTCCCATAATAGATCTCTAGAAGGCTTGGAATAGAAAATTTTTCGAAATCAGATATTTTCAGGGTTTGAAATATACTTTAGAGCAATATTCCTCATTAAATTATTTCACAAAAGTTCTTTTAGTTTGAAATCGAAGGAAAGCCGGATCTAGGGTTCTTATGTTTCTCTCTTAGGCTTAAGCTAAACAGGTTTAGGGTTTTAGTTTCTGATTTTCGAAGTTTACTCGATTACTAGGAAAACCGGGGTTTACATCATATATCACCAATTACTCTCAATAAGGTAACATTAATACTTAAGAAAAATAAATCTTCCTTACATCTTCTATTAGCATGAACTAAAACCAGACTTAAACATCGTAAGGAGATCCTAAAAACATTAAAAGATCTCGAAAGCTAAACAAATCATCATATGGTCTTTTCAACTATCTAATCTAAATAATCTAAATATCAGCAGGATAATCTGGTCCACTATCGCTCTCCCCATAGTCCATGAACACACCATAGCTCAATAAATCATATATTATTGGATCTTCACCTCTTGTTGGACAAGATAAAAGAATGATCGAAAACGCTCAATATGCCGAACTGAAAACACATGCACATGAACAAATAATAAGCAAAATAAAATACAACTTAATAACTAATGCAACAAACACAAATTTATTATCTTTGATTAGCCAACAAACAACACAGTCTAAGATCATTTGTGCCTAACCCCAAGCCTAGAGTATCTCAAGGCTCCCTAAAAACAATCAATATAGGAAATAGGTAGTATATACATATATGGTGTTGGGAATCTCCCACACACCTAGGTTATCATACTCATACTACTCCTAAGCTATCGGAATCATCTCTAGCGTAACTCTACTCAAGACAATGCCACACAAGGATCATCAGGGTGTTAGCATTAGTATCATACCCTGCGTGATCTTTACTAACCGCAGTTTAACACAATCAACAAACGATTCAATTAAAAGTCAAATAATATTCGATCAGTTTTACAATTCTAAGCCTACAAGCATAATCAACAAACACAGTAAGGTCGTACCTATATCAAGTTCAAGGAACAAAACTTTAATTCCACAAAATAACTTATCACAAGTAAATTCCAATTCCATTTGTGATTTCATAAAACAAACAAAATCCTTCAATCGCTTAAACCTTAAACTTACAAAACTAATAACCCAAATCTACAAATTCCTAGATTCATACACACCTATCTCCTTTGATTGAAAAAATAATAAAATCCCAAAATACTACAATTTTGGGATTTCTTTCAAATTTCTCCAATAATTTTGACTCCTACCAATCAATATGATAATTTTAACAAAAGATTATATTTTTAGATCATCAAAAGGGTTAAAAGAATCAATCATCAAAAGGGTTAAAAAATCATAAAATCTCCAAAAGAACAATTTTTCCCCAAAATCCTTCAAAACCCTAAAATTCCCCTTCAATGAAAATCAAACCAAATTCAGAAAAGAAATCATTTTTATATCTCTACAAGGATAGAAAGGATTTACTTACTTAAGATTTTGATTCTTGATCCTTCTTAATCACCAAAATCCAAATCTCTATGCAAAATAGGATTTTTCTTCAATTTCTCCTTCAAAACCAATAGAAACCCCTAATGAATTGATAGATTCCTTTAAATCCTAAAGAAAAAAAAAAATTCAATTATCTATAATTTTGGATCTTGATCCTCATTGATTATAGATCACAAAATATCCACCAAAAATTAGGGTTTCTCCACAAATTCCACCAAGAATTTTATTCCTAACAAAACTAATACAAAGAACCCATAAACTTTTTTTTCTTAGATCAACAAAGGATTAAGAAAAACCCACTCACCTATATCTTGAATCGTGTTTCTCCTTAAGGTTTCTAAAGGCTTAGAATATGTTATGAAAAAGAGCTAGGTTAAGGATCTATTTAAAGGGCATGAGAAAATCCTAAAACCAATATAATTCGTATGTTATAAGCTGGTAAAGAAAGCTAGCAGCCTACAACGAAAACTGGTAGCCTAAAGCTTCCGAGTTTGTTTTTCAAACATGTAGGCCGATAGTAAGCCAACAATGCAAGGTTGCTCTGCAGGTGACGTAAATGGCCAGCCTTTAGCTGCAAATTTTCCGTCTTGAAATTGTCTCACTATTTAATAAAAGTATTTATATTATTTATTATGGTTGACCATAAAACTCTCTTATTTTATATTAAATGACATATTTCCCCTTCTTTATTTATCTTTAAATTACAAAATCTTAACTCATATTTCTCCACTTCGGAAATTTACATTTTACTACTACATAATATGATCTTAACTTCATCAAAAACACTTCTACGCCAACGTGTAAGACTTGTATAAGTCTCCTCAACTTCAAAATGATATTACTCAGACCTTTAAACACTTTACTAACTCTACACAACTTCAACTTCAACTTCAACTAACTAACAAAAGTTCATTATCTATTTGATTTAGGACTTAAACTACTAATTTCATCACTTCACTTTACTTATATAACATCTAAAGCATGAACAAAATTATATACTTTCTTAGAAAACAAAAACACTAGGATACATTTACTTATTCCACAAAATTAACGAGGTAAAAGCAAGTAAGATCTTACCTAAGTTGAATTTGACTTGATGATGGAACTTGGACTTAAATTTTAGAAGATTTGGGAATGAGAAATTGAAGTGAAAATAGTGATATGTGTGTGTGTGTGTTTTTGCACTTGCTATGAGGAGAGAGGAAGTGAATTTTTTTGACAATTTTAGTTGATAATTATCTTATATAATCAGGTAAAGTGTTGTTTGACTTTGGTGGCATTTAAGAATTGTTGTATATATGTGGGTGCATTGTCATGCCCTAAATGATACCCTAAATGCAACAGTCCACCACACTCAATATTAAAGCTTAAGTATGACAGTCTTAGTCATCCCACAAGCTTTGACATCGGGTGTAAGGCGTACATTCATGATCATAGAGGACCAACTTTGAAACAAGTTGTTTAAGAAGACATTCATATAGTAGTTAAGAATGGAAATGATAACATAATATCTTAAATATGGAAATATATATAAAGGTCTTACAAATATCAAAAGGGTAATCCCCCGTTAAAAGATATAGTCCATCAAGGTCTATTGAAGCCTAATCAAAATAATTACATGAGATTTACTTAAAAGTCTAAGTCTGCATCTAGTCTTTGACTTCTTCCAAAAACTACTTAGGCGAAAAAGGTAATACATGTGAGAAATACCCCTAGGGCTTAAACCATAAATAGGGTAACTGCAAAATGTATCTATAAAAGGGTAAGCTTCTTCCTTAGTGACAATTAAATCCATAAGTAAAGTACTCAACAATCAATAATCAAACAAGTTATTTAATCAAACATATGAGATGCAATCAATCATATGAGCAAACAATACATAAGATTTTCCGAGAATCATATGTTTGAATGGATTTACCCCTCCATTCGGTGGTTCGGTGTTCTAGGCAACGAGGCCATAGTTTGCAAATAATAATTTTTATAGTTTTATACCAATTCCTACTAATCGCTAAAATGTAGTTGATTCAGGTGGCCATTTACTATTTAATTACTGGCAATCAAAGCCATAGATTATAATTTCAGGTCCTCGACCTCATTACTATGCCCTTGTTCCATCAAGGGTATAATAATGAATGCAATGTGACTCACTACGTGTCATGCATGAATAATTTATTTAAGTGATCATGGCATAATATTAGTCATTTTATAAGCGATCATAGAATTTGCAAACAATCATTCTTATGCTACATCATACAATGTTTAGTTAACAATTCTTACCTCGATATACTTATCACAACTTCAATCATATAAGTAGAGCACATGTGCAATCATGTTTTACCTTTTCCTAAAGTCTAGTGCTACTAAACTACAAGTACATACATAAGTACAATTGCGAGAATTTAAACTCATTTAGCCATATCAGCAGAATCTCTTTAGTTGAAATTGTCATCCAGGTAAGATAGCTCAGACTCTATGTCACCTATACGAAAGAAATACAAAAAATGAGTATTTCTTGAAAGTTCTACTTAAACTTGTAACTCTATTTTACTAAGTTCGTCAAAATTCGCGTAGAGTAAAATTCCAACTTAAAATGGTCATAACTTGCTCATTTTAACTCGGAATTTCACATATTATATACCGATTTCTACCTACTCAAAAATATCTATCCATTTATAAGTTTATTTCCTACATACAAGGTCATTTGGCTTCCTAAAAGTCATAGTACAGATTCAAAACGAAAATCCTAACATTTGAAAAACAATTTTCTAAACTTATCTTTGTTCAAAAATCTTTTAGCAAATATATATATATATGTATATAGTTGAAAAATTATTTGAGTATATATATAACTCACATTATATGCAAAAATCCCAATGATGTTGTCTCAATGATTATTATTCGTAAAACAATTCATCTTAAATTATTGAAACTTTAACTTAGAAAATCCTTTTCTAAGTGTTTTGGAAAAACTTTATAATTTCTTAGGTTATTGTAAACAAGTATATTCTTATTTTTTTTAATTTCTTTTCTAAAAAAAAATAAAATTTCCCTTAACTTTGTCTTTTACAATTTTGCTTTTAGTGATAAAAATAAAGTTTTCAAAAATTTTGATTAAGTTGTTAATAACCTATTTGGAGTTATAGATTTGCTTTTAGAATGGTTTTGATAAATAAGTCTCTTTCCTCTTATATTTTTATTTATGAATTTCTTTTAAAATAAATTTTATTTCTAAAACTTGGTTTTTTTATTTCCTTTACCGATTTTTTTGAAAAGAAATCATCTTTTTAAGTTATTGATAAAATCCATTGTCTTTGAATTTATCATATTTATATTCTTTTTATTTCTTTGAAAATAGGTGTTGAGATATAATTTACTCAATCTATAATGGATAAAACTTAATAAACTTGTTATTAATCTTATAGAAATCATGAGGAATTGATACTTAATCAAGTTAATGTTGTGTTTCAGGTTTATAAAGCTAAAGGAAAGACTTAGATGAATAAAGCATGGAGAAAATGACCAGAAGCCTGATGGCCGCCAGCTATGAGAAGATGGCCGCCAGCCATGGAGCCTCTGTGAAATGAAGAAAATCGGCCAGAAGAGTCATGGCCGCCGGCCATGGAGCCGGCCATGGAGCCGGCCATCAAGACTGCACCATTTGTTTCGCGAATAATAGCTGCCAGCCTTGTTGCGACATGCCTCCAGCCATCTTTCATGCGAAAAACACTCTTTATATCTGATGTTTATCTTATATATATAAAGAAGGAGGAGAGAGAAGGGAGGATTCATTCATTATTCATTATTGGATCATTCATTCTTTATACTTTCAAGAACCCTAAAGATTGCTTTTCTTGAATCATGAACAACTAATCTCTTAATCTAGCCAAGGGATTATTGCAACTCAATTCAAGATGGATTGTGAGACCTAATTGGGTTTGATTTCTATTATTCTCATCTTTGCATATTTGTATTTCATCTGATTCTATTGTTATTATTGCTTGATTATCTCTTATAACTTTGGATTCGGTTGTAGGATGATTGAACGATAATCAATCAATTAGATCTCATATCCGTAATTGTATGAGTAATCTAATATAGGTGATGAAACAACACGGTAGTCATAAATAGATGGTTATTTGATGTTGTGATGAAATATAATCTAATTTAAATGATCCATGCTCTATGAGATTGTTGATTAGGGTTAGGTTTCTCTTTTCTTAATGCAATTGATGGATTAAACCTTAAGAGCGTATTTAGGGTTATCTATTGATTAGGAATAATAAAGATCTTATCTTGGTTATTTAATATCTAAGGAGAAATTGAATTTCAATGCTTATTGGAATTTATAACTAACCTATTCAAAGTAGGAATAATAATATTTGAGTCTATGATCAATCTGAGAATTGAGTTGTAATGAAACCTAGGCTAGATAATCTTTTGAATATATAAATCTTCTTAATAGAAATAGGTTTATTTTATTTGCTTGATTTCAAAACCCCCCAATTTTATTTTCTTTTTCTCTTCTCAACCCCGATAGAAACTTAGGAATTTTTACCAGTCCCTGTGGAGACGATCCTGCTCATCCTATACACAAATCTTAGAGTAGGTATTTATTTTTGTTGGATTCGACACCCACCAAATTTTGGCGCCGTTGCCGGGGATTGGTGTCTAAAAAAATTTCCCTGTTTCTATTTCTTTTTATTTTGATTTTTGTTTATGACCCGTGCTTCTCACAAAGGTACTTTAGAATTTGATTCAGATATAGAGAAGACGGAACGGGAATTGCGCCGACAATCAAAACAGCGTATTCTAGACGCAACTTCAACTTCATCTCCTGGATTAACTCAAGCATTGGAATTATCAGAATCATCCAGTGAGACAGAAAGAGAAGAATCTGAAAGTTTGGATTTAGAAGAAAAAAGGAAGAGATGGCAAATCCGGACCGAACACTTAGACAATTAGCAACTCCGGATGTGACTCAACAACCACTTTGTATTCAATACCCTGAATTGAATGTGGATTTTGAGTTGAAATCCGGGTTGATTCATTTGTTGCCTTCTTTTCATGGCTTGGAAAACGAGGACCCTCATAAACATTTGAAGGAGTTCCACGTTGTCTGTTCGGGTATGAAACCTCATGGGATATCTGAAGATCAAATTAAATTGAGGGCTTTCCCATTTTCATTAAAGGATAGAGCCAAAGATTGGTTATTCTATCTACCCCCTGGATCAATCACCACTTGGACCGATATGGTGAAGTCATTTTTGGACAAATTTTTCCCTGCTACTAGAGCCGCAAACATAAGGAGGGAAATTTGTGGGATTAAACAAAGAGAAATTGAGAATCTGCATGAGTATTGGGAAAGGTTCAAACAATTAGTTGCCAGTTGTCCTCAACATGGCATATCAGAACAACTCCTGATACAATATTTCTATGAAGGATTGCTTCCTTTGGAGAGGAAGATGATGGATGCAGCGAGTGGAGGAGCGATAGTAGATAAAACCCCTGCTCAGGCTAGGGATTTGATCTCACTCACGGCTGCAAATTCCCAACAATTCGGTTTCAGACAAGATCCTTCAACAAGACGAGTCAACGAGGTAAGTGTCTCACACTTAGAATCTCAATTATCTAACTTGACTTCTCTTGTCCAGCAGGTTATCCTTGGAAATACCCAACAAGCGAAAGCTTGTGGTATTTGTGCTTCAAATCACCCCACAGACATGTGTCCAACCCTTCAAGATGACTCATATGCGCATGCAAATGCAATTGGTGGATTTCCAGGACAAACACATCCCCCTCAAAGAAGATATGATCCCTATTCCAACACATACAATCCTGGTTGGAGGGACCATCCAAACTTCAGCTATCAACCAAGGCCTCAACCACCACCACAACAAGCTTCGTCTTCAAGTTCATCACTTGAAGATATTGTCAAGTCTCTTGCAATTAACACGAAGCAATTTCAGGATGAGACAAGAAAAAGTATTCACAATTTGGAGAGTCAAATGAGTCACCTTGCCACCTCTGTAGGTAAGTTGGAGCAACAAGGTAAGTTACCTTCTAATACTGTTAATCATAAAGAAAATGTGAGTGCAATTTCCTTGAGATCTGGAAAGGAATTGCAAAACTCTAGTAGGAAGGTAATTGAGACCACCTCCAAAGATTTTGAAAAAGAGAACCCCCACATGGAGGAAAAACAAGTAGAAAAATTTTCACCCCCGTTCTATAAGCCTGTTCCCCCATTCCCTTCTAGGTTGAATAAGTCCAAGATATTGGATGATGAGAAGGAAATTTTGGAGACTTTTAGAAAAGTCGAGGTAAACATTCCATTATTGGATGTGATTAAGCAAATACCTCGATATGCGAAGTTTCTGAAAGATCTTTGTACAAATAAGAAGAAGCTTAAAGGGAGTGAGACAGCTTTTATGGGTGAGAATATATCTGCTGTCCTTCAAAAGAAGCTACCACCAAAGTGCAAGGACCCTGGTACGTTTTCTATTCCTTGTATAGTAGGTCATGTTAGAATTGAAAATTGCATGTGTGACCTAGGGGCTTCAGTTAACATTATGCCTCTTTCAATCTATAAGAAACTGAATATTGGATCTTTGAAAGAAACAAGAGTAATCTTGCAACTTGCAGATAGATCCAATATATATCCATCAGGTATTTTGGAAGATGTTTTGGTACAAGTCAATGGATTAGTGTTTCCCGCTGACTTTTATGTAATTGATATGGGTGAGGAGATATATTCACAATCACCTACACTTTTGCTTGGGAGACCATTTATGAAAACATCTAACACCAAAATTGATGTGAATGAAGGAGTCATGACAATGGAGTTTGATGGGGAAATCATTAGATTCTCTGTGGATAGTGAAAAGAAAATCACTTCAAATATTTCTCAAATTTTTGCTATTCATAAAGATGAAAAACAGGTTGTGGAAGATTTGGAAGATAAGAGCCTAGTTGATGAATCTAAGAAGGATGGGCTTGGAGAGATTAGTGTTGACACTGGACAATTTGAGGAGAAAAGAAGAGATGATGAGTTGAATCTCAAGAAGGAGGATGAGCTTAAAAAGCACACTAGTGATCAATTTTATGATCAATTGTTGAGGGCTTTAGATGGAGAGATCACTAGGGTGAATCAAGAGAGGAGTTTATTGGAGATTTTCCCCATGGCTGAAAACGGGGAGACTTTTATCTTTGAGCCTCCATGAGATGAGTTGGAATAGTCCAGCTAAGGACTATAAAGAAGCGCTTCATGGGAGGCAACCCATGGTTTTATTAGTTACTAATGTTTTTGCTTTTGTGTGCTTTTGTTTTTCTTTTTGTTTTTGTTTTGCAGTTAGTTTGGTTTTGAAGGAAACATTCTCTCAAGAGCTTTAAAGGACAAGAACTTCAAAAGAGCTTCAAGTACTAAACCGGGGAAGTATCGTTATTCCTTTATCCTTCATCTTTATTTCCTTACCTATTATGGGCTGAATTAGGAACAGTGAGGACACTGTTCAAAATAAGTGTGGGGGAAGGGATAAGATGATAAGGAGATTTGAGTATTATTGTCTGTTGATGTCGGAATATTTGAATATATTTGCATATTTGAGATATCTGATCTGATTTGTGTACCCACACTTGAATTGTTAAATTGTTTGTTCTTGAGTACTATATGCCTAATGGCGATTTTAGGCAAAATTTTTTGCCAAAAATTTTTTCAAAAATTTTATGAAATCTGGAGATTGTGCTAAATGATTTATATAGCATCTACATAATTATATGGAAATGAACTTGCTAAAGTGCCTTACTCATCCATTGTTGTGATTATAATACTTGGTCAAAATTGAGTAGCAAAATCTTTGAGGAACAAATTTATCTTGTATTTAGCCTTAGAATTGGAAGTTTAAGAGTAGGTCGAGTTCTTAAGTGAAAAATAAACAGGTTTACTTCTAGGAATAAGTTAACATGTATATACTCCTCTTGAATTTTTTTTAAAGAATTTTTCAACATCTAGTAAAAGAGATAAATGACACTTTTTACTTAGTGAACCATGATAAAAAAGTCTTTTATGTGTATTGCATTCAAAGTAAAGAAACAAGCATAGCCACTACTCCGCTAACTTAAGCAATTGAGTTATGAGTATCCAAACTTGAATGTTAGAGTGAGAGAGAGTTCTTAGGGGTCCCTTTTAAACCTGGTTACTTGGGTGATGAGCCCGGGATGTACCGACTCAATGAACTCACTATAACGATAAGGGAGGAAAGGCGAAAGTTCACTATATGAGCTTTGAAAGAAAAAGAAAATATAATAATAAGAGCTGAAAAGAAGCGGGCAAAAACCCGTCCAGAGAACACACTCTGAAGGCTCAATATATGCTTGAATAAATCAAAAGGAATATGAATGCTAAAGTACCACTGAAATAAGACTTATAATAAATATGGAGAAAATCTAAGGAAAGAGTTGATATCATATGCTTTTACTTTATGTTGTGAGGAGTATATATCTGTTAAATATCCAATGAAGTCCAAATGGGTGTTTTTCTTTACTGAACTGAGAATTTACTTTTGAATAGAAGAATCTCTTGCTAAACATTTGGATTAAAGTTTGTTCTGTTTAGATTAGCTTTTGAATTTTGATTGAAGTATTTTAATTACATGTGATCAATTTGGTCAGAGTGGTAGGCACTAAAATTGCATGTCATAAGAACAATCAAAGAAAGATGCTTGGAATTCAAAAAGTGAAGTTAGCACTCTCTATGATAGATTTCAATTGTGGTTCTAATTGTATTGCTTGAGGACAAGCAATGGTTTAAGTGTGGGGGAATTTGTTGAGATATAATTTACTCAATCTATAATGGATAAAACTTGATAAACTTGTTATTAATCTTATAGAAATCATGAGGAATTGATACTTAATCAAGTTAATGTTGTGTTTCAGGTTTATAAAGCTAAAGGAAAGATTTAGATGAATAAAGCATGGAGAAAATGACCAGAAGCCTGATGGCCGCCAGCATGAGAAGATGGCCGCCAGCCATGGAGCCTGTGAAATGAAGAAAATCGGCCAGAAGAGTCATGGCCGCCGGCCATGGAGCCGGCCATCAAGACTGCACCATTTGTTTCGCGAATAATAGCTGCCAGCCTTGTTGCGACATGCCTCCAGCCATCTTTCATGCGAAAAACACTCTTTATATCTGATGTTTATCTCATATATATAAAGAAGGAGGAGAGAGAAAGGAGGATTCATTCATTATTCATTATTGATATTCATTCTTTATACTTTCAAGAACCCTAAAGATTGCTTTTCTTGAATCATGAACAACTAATCTCTTAATCTAGCCAAGGGATTATTGCAACTCAATTCAAGATGGATTGTGAGACCTAATTGGGTTTGATTTCTATTATTCTCATCTTTGCATATTTGTATTTCATCTGATTCTATTGTTATTATTGCTTGATTATCTCTTATAACTTTGGATCCGGTTGTAGGATGATTGAACAATAATCAATCAATTAGAACTCATATCCGTAATTGTATGAGTAATCTAATATAGGTGATGAAACAACACGATAGTCATAAAATAGATGGTTATTTGATGTTGTGATGAAATATAATCTAATTTAAATGATCCATGCTCTATGAGATTGTTGATTAGGGTTAGGTTTCTCTTTTCTTAATGCAATTGATGGATTAAACCTTAAGAGCTTATTTAGGGTTATCTTTGATTAGGAATAATCAAAGATCTTATCTTGTTATTTAATATCTAAGGAGAAATTGAATTTCAATGCTTATTGGAATTTATAACTAACCTATTCAAAGTAGGAATAATAATATTTGAGTCTATGATCAATCTGAGAATTGAGTTGTAATGAAACCTAGGCTAGATAATCTTTTGAATATATAAATCTCTTTAAATAGAAATAGGTTTATTTTATTTGCTTGATTTCAAAACCCCCCAATTTTATTTTCTTTTTCTCTTCTCAACCCCGATAGAAACTTAGGAATTTTTACCAGTCCCTGTGGAGACGATCCTGCTCATCCTATACAAATCTTAGAGTAGGTATTTATTTTTGTTGGATTCGACACCACCAATAGGCTCCTTCTTTAGAAACTTGAAAATCTTATTTTCCTAAGTGGATTTATAATTTAATGAGTTGATTTTATCTTAACTTTAAAAACTAGTTTACTTCTTGATTTTTATTATGAAGTTTAAAAGACTTTAATCTTAAGCTTTTTGTAAAGAATTTGTATACTAACAAATTATTTTTACTAAGTTTAGGCTATCATATTATGAAAAGAAGGTGTTTATTTCCTTTATTTCTTTGGTAAAACCATCATTGTTGTCATTTGAGAAAACTTTGAGAAAGCTTGAGAAAATATTGCAAAAATCAATTTTCTAAGTTGTTGATGACAACTCCTTTATTTAGTGACTAGTTACATAATAAAAAATTTTAGTTTCAAGTTCTTTTATTAAAGAAAAATTGCGCTTTAAATATTATTGAGACAATATCATTATGAAGATGCATGTATATGAGCATATAGTATGAAGATGATGAAAATATAAGATAAGAAGCAAGATAATAATAAGCAAGATAGTATGATCAAGTATTAGGAACCTTTGTTTCATGAAGGTAACCTGGTTAAGTATTGGGGGTCTTAGCTTCATCAAGACAACCCGGAACTAAGTCCCAGAAAGGAAAAGAAAAGCAATAATAAGAGTAAATATAGTAATAAGCTTGTTAGTGAGTTAGTGAACATTTAGGCTCTAGAATATCTATTGATATACATATAGATAGTAACATATATATATATGGTTAAGTTTGAAACATAATAACAATAATAATAATATAGCATCATAATAATAACAAGATAGTAAAAAATGGAATTCTTGGCATGTGCAAGAATAAAGCATGAATATGTTGTTACTTCTACAACTCATATGAGTTTTTGAGAAACAACACCATAGTCATGCTAAGTTACATGATATGAAAAATAAATGGTAGAAAAGGTAAGAGTGTTTACCTAAAAAGAAAGTATGGAAGCGGTAGTGTAGGAAAAGTGTTACACCCCGAAGGATACCCTAAATGTGGCAGTCTGACGTACACAATATTAAAGCCTAGGAATGACCACCTCAGTCACGCGAAGGCTTTCATACTATGTACAAGGCGTCTACCATATAGAGGAGACATATCAGAGTGATACATTTTATATTGATACAGTTTGAGTAATAATGTAAAGGAAATATAACTCATTATACTTCAAATACAATTCACTATACTTCAATTTCGATTCATCAAAAGATTTCACTACACAAAACTATTACAAAGCAATTCATAACACCTAGCTAATATCTTCAAGTACTCATGCTTTCTACTGGAATCCCAAGGTCATACTCGGCTCTAGACATCTCAGTCCCCACTTAGCATTCTTGAGATAACCTGTTCATTCAAACATCTATTGGGGTATAAGCTCCACTAGCTTAGTGAGTGAGAACTTCCAAGATCACATTTATATCACATCATACAAACAAGTGATTAGTCAGACAAGTGATATGCATCAAACATATGGATTCAACAAACATATGACCAGCCGGAAATCATATGTGGATGGACTTGCGCCCTCCATCCTGGGTTAGCAGATTAACGAATCTTGCGGTACTACGCCATTTAAGCTCACGGTCAACTGAACCATAAATTTGTTTGAGGATCATGATTAACCGAACTTTACACCGTTTAGGATCACAGGAAATTGAACAAATGCTAATGCTCTATCCCCATCATGATATGTATGAGTTCAATTTCATCTTCAATTCCGAATAATCAATTATACCAATTCTTTTAAGTGATCAATCAATAATCGTAGACAGTCAATTTTAGTCCATCTATACAAGCAATAATTAACCATCCGGCTTCGATATTCCTACATTCCATTTCTCACATCAACATTAAGCATACAAAGTTCCCATTCATCCCCATCATGCATATCCATTTTATCTTTACCAAATATCTAGTGCAACTATTATTACAATCAAATACAATAAATGAAATCGAAAGTAATACTCACTCGGCCATTGATCATCGGTTTCTTAGTAAAAGTAATCCGGTGGTAAGGAATCGTCGATTTCGGGGTCACCTAAAAAGGAAGAAATACCCTAATAAGTATTTCATTACTTAACTAATCCAAACTATCTTATATCAACTATCAAATTCGTAATTCTCATCCTATATGGGAATTCTAACTTAAAACGGCCATAACTTGGTCGTTTTAACTTGGAATTTAGCAAATTATATATCGATTTCTATCTACTTCGAAATATCTATCTATTTCTAATATTATTTTCAAGTTTCGAAAATTTTTGGGTTTCGAAATATTCTGTTCAGTTCTGATCAGTAGCAATTTCCAATTTCGAAAAATAGTTTTGTAAATGTTTGTAATGTTCCTACTATATAGATTAACTTTACATGCAATATTGATGATTTCTTATCAGAATGGCATGTTATGAGCTTGATGTATGCATGATTTTGACAATATTTACTAAAAGGAATTTTAGAAACTTTTTATTTGTAAGACTCCATGGCTATTTATTTTTAAGAAAACTAGTTTCCTAACTTTGATCATTTCCATTTGTTTTGGATTTATTTCTTAAGAAAATATAATTATCCTTGTTAAAATTGAGTCTTCATTATATCTATTACTTATGACCTTCATTTCTACATAAAATTTCCCATTTTACACTTTTTAAGCATGTTTTCAAATAGGAGTTATTCCAAAATCCGAATTTTGAAAATCTAGTTTTTGAGTGATTTCTTTGAGGACAACTTGTTTAATACATCAAAATTTAAGGCTTTATTATACCTATCCCTTAAGGACTTCATTTCTTAAATAAAACTTCTATTTTGAGTTTGGAAAATAAGTGTTTTCATGGCATTACTCCAAAATTACGAATTTCTTAAAAAGATAAGTAACTCACATTTTCCTACTTTATTTCTACAATGCATCATGCATATATGTATTACCTACAAGCTATTGTTATGAAGGTTATGAGATGATCTACCTATATGTATACATATAGTACCAAGAATTCTTTTTGAAAACCTTTACTTTGCAAAACTTTGAATTTTACTAGACTTAAGAAAATTAGTTTTTCTTCTTGTAAAATCATACTTGCTTTTATCAAAACTCAACCTTAATGACCTATATAATCATCACCTTCATTATTTGAATAAAAACCTTCATTTTGGGGTTAGAAGATAGGTGTTTAAATAGGTGGTTTGCCTAAGTACGAATTTTACAAAATTTTAAAGAATGAAAACATTGTTTAACCTATTCTTAGAAACCATTTGTTGTTCTAAGGTTATATTTTGATAAACCTCTCTTATCCTTATCAAAACTTAGTCTTTGTTATATATATTTCCTAGGACTTCCATTTTCCTATAAAAATTATCATTTTGGCATTTGGAAATAGGTATTTAAATGGTGGCTATTTTCAAATCCAAATTTTGAAAAATTCATTTGAGTTTGTGTTCTTTGCAAAACTCATTTAGTCTTTCAAAAAACATTTCCTAATCAAACCTACCCCTTAAGGCTTCCATTTCTTTAATAAAAATCTTGTTTTGAAGTTGAAAAATGGGTTTTCAAAATTGGTCTTGGTTGAGATCCGAATTTACAAAATTTATTTTTGGACATACCTTTTGCTAAAATATATCTAAACTTACGGAAATTCATCCCTTACATAACCTATCTTAAGAGCTTTCTATATCTTGAATAAAAACTTCATTTTTAAGTTGGAAAACATGTTTTTAAACTATGCCTTGGCCTAAATCCGAAAATAGAGTTGTTATGAAAATTAATCTTTGAAAATCATCTTTGAACTATATAAAATGAAGTCTTGATGATATATATACATTAAGCCTTCATTATCTCATGTAAAATTTCATTTTGACACTTGGAATGTGGTTTTTAAAAATGGATCTTGCGTAGATATTAATTTCACCATTTTTGTTTGAGTTCAAAACCAAGATCTACACTTTCTATAAACATAAATATAAAAGAAATCCATGGTAGTAAACTATAAACTCATAGATCTAAACTTTACTCATCAAGATCATTAATTTATGATATCTATTCCCTAAGTTCTTCATTTTAAATGAAAAATACACATTTTGAAGTTGAAAAATAGCTTTTCTAAATATGGTTCCTTTTTATCCGAATTTTCAAAAATGATTTTTGTTGAAACTAAAATAGATCTTGAGCTTTCTAAAACTTTTCTACTATTATCAAGCTATTACAAGTTATTTAAGAAATAAATCAAAATTCTAATGCATTTTTGAACTTAAAACACTAGATCTAGTTTACTATACTAGTTATAAATACATAAACACTAAGATAGTTATGTGAATAATGAAAATAAGCATAAATCATTAGCAATAACAAAATAATAACTCATATAACAAGATCTAAAGCATAAACAAAATCAAAGATATAAGAAAAGTTAGATCTACAAAATATAACTACTTTTAGCAATAAAATAATAATGATACAAGAAAATAATCATGGAGAAGAGGAGTGTTTTCATTTTGGCATCATCATCCTTAGCTTTTAGAGCTTATAAAAGGTCATTTGATGCATGAAACTCTCACTATACCTTACCTATATCATCTATGGAAGCTTAAGGAGAAGGTATGCTTAGAGAATCTTCAAGAATGGAGTATGGAAGTGATTTTTTTAGATGGGGGCAGCTTGTGTTCTTGCAAGAACAAGAACAAAAGAAGAAAGAAAGAGAGGAAAAAATAGAAGAAAAGAGAGAGTAAATGGTGTAGGGTTTCAAAGGAATGAAAGAATGTAAATGAGAGGCATTAAATGGAGAGAGAGGAGTACATTAATTGAAAGAAAAAATTAAAAAAGGGCAGATTTGGGGAGAGGGGCTGCACGTGAATTTGATAAAAGAGAGAGAGAGTTTAATTGTCTTGTAACTTGAATTTTTGAAAGTGTAACTTATGTTACTTAATTTGCTAACTGAATGAGACTTTAAAACCTCAAATAAATTGATAAAATAAAAGAAAAGTGGATGATTTTGGGAGAGTGGCAGCTGCCATGTATGGGGAAATGGAGTGTAAGAAGAGAGAAATAAAACTTGAATAATGTGTAAAAGTGACAAATGAAGTGTACTTGAAGTATGGGTTGAAAAAGTACTTTTTATTAAGAAAATATATAAAATAAAATTAAGAAAAATACCTTTAAATTAATGGCAGAATTTTCATAAATAAAATTAAATAATTATTTGAATTATTTTAGTTTTTCAATAAATATGTTACCGGTATGATCAAAATACGCGAATATGAGCTATAAATGATATTTTTATAACTCGAAAAATTCAAAAAAAATTATTTTATGAAAATAAAAATATTTTTCAATTATTAATTTAATATATTTTATTTTTAGTATCGGGTCTTAAATAGAAACTGATCCCGTAAAAACCCAAAACTAACTAAATTTTAGAAAAACAGAAATTTTTTATGATATATAAAATATTTATCTAAAAATATAAGAGTTTATAAGAATAATAAAATTGTGTAATGAATAATAGTGAATAGTAAAAAAGATCAGTTAATTACCGATAGTAATGAAATACAAATATAATTGCAAAATCAGATATTTCTAGTTATCGAAAAATTATAAAACTGATATTTTAGAAATCCTTATGAAAATACGAGTCTAACAGTACTAATGGTATATTTTTTATATCTCGAGCCCTGGGACACGCTTTTCGAAGTCTGTATCCGAACGGGTTCGAAATAGGTCAAAAATTTACCAATATGATATTTTTAAGGGATCTTATATTACAACGAGTTATTCTACATACTTACACTATACCTCGGCCTCTAGGATTAAGGGCGCGAGATTGTCGGACTTAAACTACCGTATTCCACTTAGGATCTCTGGGTGGTTTTCCAATTTAGATCTTAACCAATTTGGAAACTGATGTTTTATGTTTATACAGCATTTTTAATTTGAGAAAATTATTTTAAATTTTATTTTTGTAAGTATTTAATATCTCTCAATGTTTTTGGAATTTTTGAATTAAGTTTTATTTCTGAACGTTTATTGTTATTTACTTTTTAATAATTTGTTTTTGGCTTCTATATTACCCGATTTTGCGATTTGGAGTTAAATATAAAATTTGTCATACGTAGTGGTTTTGAATTTAAAGACTTTTAAGTTCTTATTTTTTTTTAAGGAATCTCATTTTCTCAAGATTAAGAAATTTCTAGATTCGTTCGTGATTTAGGACTAGTCAAAATTTGGTTTTAATTTGGAGTCATTTTTAGAGTTTATTTTCAATGTTTATTTTAGAATTATTTACTGAAATTTTCCAGGGCTAACAAAAAGTTTGGATAATGTATGTGTGTAGAAAGTGTAGGAAAAATAGGTGGTAGAGGGAAAGAAAAGAGAGAGATTTGGGAGCAAGTGTTTGTAGAGAGAATTTGGGAGAATTTTAGTATGGTAAATGAATGTGTGAAAGAAATGGAAGGAGAGAGGGTATTTATAGAATTTTTGGAGTGAAAATTATGTGAGTTAAATAAATTGAAAAAGAAAAATAAATGTGTGTGTGGGAGAGGAGTGTCCGGCATGATGGGTGAGGACAAGAGAAAGAGAGAGAGTTTTTATTTGTTTTGTATTTTTATTAATTAAAAGTAATAAGTTGTAAGGTTTGATGTGAATGAATATGTACGGAAAAAGTAAAAGTAGATAATAGGTATGTAGACTGTAAGAATAGATGTAAAAAGGTAGAGATAGGTGAATAGTATAGAATAGTACTATGAATAGTAGATAAGACAATTTATTACTAATAGTAATATTAGCTATATCTAATATTTTTAGATATCGAAAAATTATAAAATTGATATTTTTGAAATCCTTGTATTTTTACGAGTTTGTTGGTATTATCGGAATATTTTTGCCATCAGGTGTACTAGGAAATAGTTTTCGAAAAATGATCCCGTTAGGATCCGAAAGATACTAAAAATTATCGAATATGATATTTTTATGCTTCTTATATTATTACAAACTATTAGCCACTATTATTTCTATTTTGTTGTTTCGAGGTTAAGAGCACGGGATTGCTGAATCTATTCTACTAGGGTTTGATGTATATTTGTCGACCTTAAGGTTTCCAGTTAACTTTCAGTTTAGGGTTTAAACATAAATTGTAACATAAAATCTAGGGGATTTTGGCTTGTTATGCATGAAAAGAATTAAGCTTGGTTAAGTCTAAACCATCAAGAAAGAAATAATTGGAATTAATACGAAATTTGATCATTTTGAATTATAAATTTATTTAAAAAGAATTTTCTTATGAAGATCTATGATAATAAATTTATAATTAAAATGTTGAGTTTCAAAAATTCAAGTCTTTAAGAAAGTTTGAAAGCAAAACACTTGATTGACAATTTGAATTAGATCAATTGAAATATTTGAACTCCTAAGAGACTTAGTTCACTATATGCATGAATCTTAGACAAAACTACTAACTAACTACACTATTATTCCAACTTTTATAATAACTTTATATAGTTCTTAAAAATCTAATTTCTAACTTATCTTGATGAAAAACTTGGGTCCCCCTTAAAATAAACTTTGCCCTCAAAGCTCGAAGCTTACCTAGTTCGTCAAATAATTAGGGATAATTTTCTCTGATCTCTTCTTCTAATTCCCATGTAACTTCTTTGGTTTAAAGATCCCATAAAACTTTGATGCACATGATCTCTCTGTTCCAAAGAGTTTGTACTTTGAAGTCTGAAATCCTTATTGGATGTTTTTCATTTGTCAAATTCTCTCCAAGAGTGATAGCTTCCAATTCGATCACTTTGTCTAGATTTAGAATGTATTTTCTTAGAACTGATAGATGAAAGACATTGTGTAAATTTGCAAGACTTGGTAGAAGTGTCAATCGTTATGCTAGATTTCCAATTTTATCCAAAATTTCAAATGTTCAACATATCTTAGACTCAAATTACCTTATAATCTCCCTTTATATAGACTTTTGATTGGTCTTATCTTGATATAAACATGATCTCCTGTATCAAATTTGAGCTTTCTTCTTTTCATAGCTGCCAAACATTTTTGTCAATCCTAAGTTTTTTTCATCTTTTGTTTAATGATTGCTACCTTGTCAATTGTTTCTTTTACTAATTCAGGTCCAATTGCAACTTTCTCTAAATTATCCCAAAACAAATGTGATCTACATTTACATCCATATAATGCCTCATATGGTGGCATTTCAATACTTGAATCGTAGCTATTATTGTAATCAAACTCCACAAGCGGCAAATGTTTATTCCAATTTCCTTTGAATTCCAAAATGCAAGCTCTTAACATATCTTCCAAGGTTTCTATTGTTCTTTCTTTTTGCCCATCTACTTAGGGATGATAAGCCTTGCTAAAATTTAACTGTGTTCCCATTGCTTTTTGTAAACTAATTTTAAATCTTGAAACAAACCTCAGATCTCTATTTGATACAATTCAAGCTGGCACTCGATATAATCTAATTATCTCTTTAACATATAATCACACCAATTTCTCTAAGGAGTAAGTCATATTGATGCGTAAGAAATGAGTTGATTAGTAAGTCGATTCACAATTACCCATATGCCATCATAACTCGTATTAGTTCTTGGCAAAGAACTTACTAAATACATAAAAAATTTGGTCCCCCTTCCATTCTAGGATAGATAGTGGTTGCAATAATCCAGTCGGCCTTTGGTGCTCTATTTTTACTCTTTGGCGAGTTTCACATTAAGTAACAAAGTTTTCTACCTCTTGTTTCATTCTCTTCCACCAATATGCACATTAAAGTTCTTTATAAGTTTTAGTCTCACCTGAGTGCATTGCATATCCAGAGTAGTGTGCTTCATGCATTAATTCTTTCTTCAAAGTTGGATCATTTGGAACACACAATCTATTCTTTAACCTGAGAACTCTTTCTTCATCTAATTTGAAGCCTTTGTACTTTTTCTTGTGCAAGACCTTGAATAATTGCTTGTAATTCCATATCTTACTTTTGTGCTCTCTTAATTCTTTGAAGTATTGTTGGCTCTAAGATCAAGTTTGTAATTTCAATCTCTGGATTTTGTCAAGTAAACTCCAAATTCAATTTAGCAAGTTCTTTTATAAGCTTTTTTTGTTCTATTATCATCAAGGCTATTTCTCCATAATTTTTACAGCTCAGAGCATATGCCACTGCATTAACTTTTCCTAGATGATAGTTGATAATCAAATAATAATCATTTATCAACTCTAGCTACCTTCGTTTTCTCATGTTTAATTCCTTTTGAGTAAACAAATACTTCATACTTTTATGATCTGTATAAATCTCATACTTTTTCCCATACAAATTTTGTCTTCAAATTTTCAAAGCAAATACAATTGTTATCAATTCCAAATCATGTGTAGGCTAATTCATCTCATGAGGTTTCAATTACCTAGATACATATGGAATTACTCTTCCACTTTGCATTAATGCACATCCTAGCCCATTCTATGATCCATCACTATACATGGCAAATATATCATTGTCATTAGGCAGCACTAAAATTGAGGCAGATGCTAATCTTTAGTTTAACTTTTGGAAGATTTGTTCCCTCTTTTCATTCCAATCAAACTTTTCATTCTTTCTCGTTAGTTGAGTTAAAGGTAAAGCTATCTTCAAAAAAATCTTGAACAAATTTCCTGTAATATCCTACCAATCCTAAAAAACTCCTTACTTCGGTTATTGTTTCTAGTTTCTTCTATTGAACAATGGCTTTAACTTTCCTGGATCTAGTGAAATTCCTTGATCTATTATCACATGTCCAAGAAAAGATATTTGTTTTAACCAAAAATTGCATTTTGACAATTTACCATACAATTTGTTCTCTCTTAAAATTTGTAACACCATTCTCAAATGTTCCTCATGTTGCTCATCTGAAGTGGAGTATATTAATATGTCATCAATGAAAATAATCACTCAACCATCCAACAAAGTTTAGAAAACTCTATTCATAAATCCATGAAGACTATTGGTGCATTGGTTAATCTAAAAGGAATTACTAAGAATTCATAATAACCATATCGAGTCCGTAATGCCACTTTAGCTACA
Organism: Combretum micranthum; assembly: GCA_024138025.1. NCBI lineage: Eukaryota > Viridiplantae > Streptophyta > Magnoliopsida > Myrtales > Combretaceae > Combretum > Combretum micranthum. The sequence goes on from JAMXBD010000166.1 coordinate 96,235, forward strand.
TCTTCTACTTTGATTTAGATTTGATGATATTGCAATTTTAAATCAATATGAGAGAACACTTTTGCTCCTTTTAGTTGATCAATTAGATAATCAATTCTTGGCAAAGGATACTTGTTCTTGATAGTAAATTTGTTTAAGTCTCTATAATCTATGCAAAGCCTCATTTTCTCATCTTTTTTTTTTTTAACAAACAAAACAGGGGGTCCCCATGGTGATGCACTAGAACGAATAAATCCCTTGTCTAGCAACTCTTGCAACTGAGTTTTTAACTCCTTCAACTTCACTAATGCCATTCCATACAAAGACTTTGAAATGGGTCCGATTCTAGGCATTAAGTCTATTGTAAAATCAACTTCTCTTTTAGATGGTAGTCCAGGTAAATCTTCTAGAAAAACATAAGAAAATCACATACTACTCGAATATTTTGAATATCTACTATCCCTTATTCTTCATTCATAGAACATATGATACTCCATTTTAACTCACCAATTCCTTCTCCATGTACTTTAATATCTTTTACTTCCATTTGATCACTTCCAAGTATTTCTCCGAAAAATATGATCCTCTTCTTTTTTATCATTAACAAAAGACGTCTAAAAATCATAGAAGTCATTCCCAGAATAACATCATATTTCTGCAAATCTACTATTATAAATCACAGTCTTTTGTTGATTAATTTCTAATGGACATCTTTTTACGATTTCGTGAGTAACAATATTCTGCTGGTAGCACTCGATATTCCTAAACCTCTCTTCATTTTCTCAATAGAAAACCCAACTCTTTTAACCAAACTAAAATTTATAAAGGAGTTTTAGCACCAGTATCAAACCGAGTATATGTAGAAGAGTCTTTCACTTTGATTGTTCCTCATTTAGAATTTAATCTCTAATTACTATGCATTTTAAGGAATTCTATATGAATCATCTAACATGCATTGGTGAAGAAACTCATAAATTAAGTTTGATTACATATCTACTATTAAACTGGAATTTTCCATTTCATCTTCATGAGGTTCATCTCTAGATCCTTCAACTATCGAAGTGCCTTACATAGCAAACACCCTACCTGATCCTGTGGCCTTCTTCCCTTGATCATTTCTATCCTTCTTTTCTTTCTTCCTACTAGATTCTACAGGTTGGGTAACTCCCACATTTTGAGTTCTTTGAGGCAATTAGTTGACACATGCCCCACTTGCTTGTAAATAAAACATGTAGCCCCATATCCTTTTAGGTAATTAGTAATTTATGCTCGAATTCTTCACAAAAGTAACAACGATTTCTGAGTTAAGGACAATCTCTAGGATAGTGAGATTCCTTGCATTTCCAACAAACAAGATTACTTTTCCCCATCATGCCTCCTCTTGATGTTCCAATAGATTTTGAAAAATTATTCTATTTAATGGGGGAACATGCTATAGCTATCATAGGATCTCTTCCTAAAGACTTGACCTCTTTTTTTATATCTTTCTCTCTTATATTTCTTAGCACTTTCTATCACCCTGGCCTTTTGTACTAAAAAAAAAAAAATCATCAATTTCAAATTTAGCAAGTCTACTTTGATAGTGTGGCTCCAAACCTACCATAAACACTTGCCTCTTTAATTCATCACTCTCTCTATAAGCAGTAGGAGCAAATTAGAATAATCTATTGGACTTAAATTCAAATTCATCAATATTTTGATTTCCTCGAGCCAGATTAATTAAGTATGTACTATACTTAGCACCGAAACTACTGGGGAAACATTCTTTCAAAAATTCTCTTCTAAAAGTTTCCTATACAACTGGTTGAGGTAAAGTACTTTCCTTAGAATCCCACCATAATCTAGCTCTCAGTCTCAACAAATATGTGCCATATGATACTTTGAGAGCATAAGGTACTTGTAATACATTGAATAATCTCTTTATTTGTGCTAACCAGCCCTCTACTTCTTCAAGTTTTCCCAGGAGACCTTCAAAGTATCTATTACACTTATTATAGAAGCAAATTCCTTTAAGGTCTATGTATAAGTGGTGGAGGCATTGGCATTTCATGTACATTTAGAGGTGGTGCTTGACTTTCAGCAACTTATTCGATAGATTATCCACCTCTTGAGGTATAGCAGTTGGTGATGGAATTGGTGGGGTAATAGTCCTAGTTCTTTGGAGTGTAATAGGAGGTATAGGAGGTGCCTCAATTAGACTAGCTAGTAGCACTACTCTAGGTTGTATCCCCTTTGCAAAGCTTGTAGGATCAAAGCATTTTGTTGTTGGATAGCTTCTAAGATAGTTTCCAACTTGTCTGGAGGTGGCTGAGGTACATTTTTGGGGTTTGAGTTGTCTCTGCTTAGTAGGTCCACAAGCTTCAAACGAAACCTTTGGTGCAGGAGCTTGAGCATTCCATGCTCTTCGTCCACATCTGTTAAAGTCAATTTCCAAATAATTAATTTTAACATTACAAATATCAAAACTCTTGTTACATACTCTACTGCGTAAATAACATTAAAACATAACATATACCAAATATTTCATAACTACACACTACAAACACACTTTAGCTTCTAAGCCATTTAACCTTTATTTACTCCATTTAGATCCATACTAAATTCTATTTGTTAGTTTAGGCTCCATTAGGTTTAAGCAAAAGTATTCTTATAGAAGTCTTATACATACTCAATTTCTTTCTTACTCTTATAACCATACTCTAATACCAACTTTTATTATACCCCCATAGGATACCCTAGAAGTATACACTGTGGCATGGACAATTTATAGGATTGTAGGTTATTTAGAATAAGAAAGACATTACACACATATAAATCATATATAAGAATATCTTTACAAAATCAAAGACCGTCACATGTTAAATTACAAATTTTGTCTCCATAAGACTTCGACAATACATCATAAATACATAAGATCTTTAAAAAATTACAAAAACGCTAGCTTAAACTATTACAATGTTAATCTTCAAAACTCCATTACAAAACAAGGTTCTATTTCCAGTCTATAAATACATGACTCCAATATCTATACCACTCCATCTATTGGTCTTGATCTCAATCGTTACTATTAAATTCCTGTGAACAGCATGTCTAAGGGAGTGTGAGCATAATAAGTTTAGTGAATAACAAAATCTTAAGTTCAAAAAGCAAAAAGAATAACAAAATCTTAACACAAAACCAAATAAATTCGAGCAATGTTTAATTCATAATCATATGTAATGTATCAATCAAGCATATGCATCAAACAAAGGTTACTTGATAAGAATCCAAACTCATTAAGATTTATGCCCTCTTTTGGTGTTAAAGGGATTTCTTAAAGTAATTCATGCAAAGGAGAATCGAAGAACTAAGGAAGAAGAATTCTATTTTTTTTAATCACTTATTAATTATTTACTATAAGTATCATAATTTCCACTTCACTTAGAACTTAAAGACTCCACTAAGTGTAAATATTTCCAAGGCCGACTCCAACTTAGGTCACATTCTTCGGCACGTACTTAGTTCCTATGGGGCTAACAACCCAATGATAATCTTTACTAGATTTACTGGCCATAACAGATTATCGCAGAGTCAAAATAATAGCACGTGACATGAATGCCATGCAAACACAAATGATGATATTATACAATGCATGTTTGATCCATTTGTGAGTCAAATAGGACTTAAATCAAATTATTTGGTGACCAATCAAATTTACAGACAATCGATAATATATATAACTCAATCAATATTCAAAAATTGGTTATCACTTCAATATTAAAGACTGTTACTAAGTCAAGCAAAATATAACATACATTATTCCCCAATCCCCATGCATATAGTAAATTTAGTTTTTATTTAAAGCTGTGTGCTACTATATTGCAATCACAACAAAATGAAAAGATTTTAGTTACTCACTTGTGTATCTTAACTAATTGTTGTAGTAGTCAGTCGAGAAATCCAGGTCTTGATTCACAATTCCTATAACATACATAACATCCATCACTAGGCATACAACTAACTAAATTGAATAAACTTAAGTATTATAACTTAAGGCATTCTTGATGTACACTTTTGTAACATAACATAAGAAAGGTTCTTCAAGAGATCTTAAACTAGACCTTATATATACATACACTACACTATAGATATATTATTTTTTTTAAAAAAGGGCAAAAATATGGGAACAAGGGATCACGGCTGTGATTCGCAATCATGGGTACAATCACGCCTGTGATTGTTGAAACTTCCACACCTGATATGATCAAGGTTTGAACCATGCCTATGATTCAAGAAAACATCAACACCCGATGCTACCCAAGCTTGAATCATACAACGATCCCTCCATGACGTGACATCCGAGCTACCAAGGGCAAGTTTACACCCGTGACTTATCTAAAACATGACTCTAGAGGCTACCAAGGCTTACTTCATGCCTGTGGTTCATTAAACCTTAACTCATTTCTCCACTTTGAAAATTTACACTTTACGACTACGTAACATGAGCTCAACTTCATCAAAAAACTTTCACATCAACATGTAAGACCTATATGATTCTCCTACAACTTCAAAATGATATTACTCACAGCTGCAAACCCTTTAACAACTCTACACAACTTCAACTTCAATCAACTAACAAAAGTTCATTATCTGTTTGATTTATGACTTAAACTATTAATTTCATCGCTTCACTTTGCTTATCTAACATCAAAAGCATGAACAAACTTATATACTTTATTGAAGAACAAAAACACTAAGATACACTTACTTATTCTACAAAATTAACAAGGTAAAAGCAAGCAGGACATTACCATTTAGCAAAGAGAAATTGAAGTGGAAAATAGTGATGTGTGTTGTGTGTATGTAGGTGCATACTACTAATTGTGGGGATTTTGGTTTGTTATGCATGAAAAGAATTACATTTGGTTTAACATGCATGAATTTAGTTTTATTTGAAGTCTAAAACATTAAGAAAGAATTAATTGGAATTCATACAAAATTTGATCACTTTGGTTTATAAATTTATTTAAATAGAATTTTCTTATGTAGATTTATTATAAGATGCTTTATAATTTAAAGGTTGAGTTTCAAAAATTCAAGTCTTTAAGGAAGTTTGAAAGAAAAACACTTGATAGACAATTTGAAATAAATCAATTGAAATATTTGAACTCCTGAGAGACTTAGTTCATTTTATGCATGTTATCTTAGACAAATCAACTAACTAACTACACTATTATTCTAACTATTATACTAACTTTATATAGTTCTTAAAAATCTAATTTCTAACTGGATTTGATGAAAAACTTAGGGAATTCATGCAAATTGCATCTTCTACTAGCGTCATTAACCTGACACTTCCATACTTGCAAATGATTACAAAGAAACCCTATCTTAAGGATTATACACTCGAAAGTTCATTAACTTTAATATGACATAGGGTATTGTTAGGGAGCACCTTCTGAAGTTCATTGAGACTATCAAAGTCTATGGACTTGAAGATGATTTGAAGCTTAAGGAATTTTCTAGCTCATTGACAGAGAAGGCATACACCTGGTAGTTAATCTCCCCCCTGGCTCCATTGATTCTTGGGGGACCATGTGCAAATTGCTTCTTGAGAAGTTCTTTGAAACTCAAGAATGAGTGACATTAAGAGGCATGTGGTAAAGTAAACTACGCTTGAAGAATGATATGATGAATTACATCGAGCATTTTAGAGAACACTCCTTAGTTATCCAAAACACATGTGATGAAAGAGAATTTTATCGAAATCTGCATCTAGGGTATGTTCATAGAATATGTTATGCACCTAGAGAATTTATTGCTTAAGTTCTTGTCGATGTTAGTTTATAATGTGTGAAGGACAAACAATTCTGTTATCAAACAAATGGATGATTTAAATAAGAAGCGACAATTATCAATGAACATTGCTCAAGGAAGGAGCTTCAAGGGTAGTGAGGAATCAAGAAGAGATAACACTCCGAAATTTCTACCTTCTTAATGTGGTATGAATAAAGTTCATGCTGTCCTTAACCAATGGCTCAAGGATAGTGTCATTAGATTGCCAAGGGTTGAGCAGGATCCAACAACATAGGAGAAGAGTGATGTGAGGTTCTGTAGGTTCCACAAGACGATAGACACCTAACAAAAGATTGTTGGATGTTGAGGAGGATTTTCAATAAGAAGGTTCGTAGTAGTGAACTTAAACTTGATAATAACAATGTGCATAGGAATCCCCTTTTTGCATATAATAATCAAGGAGTTGTTAATTTGATCTCTCATAATCCTACAACCTGCTAGCAAGTTGATTGCCCAGAAGCTAATGAGAAAATGAATACACCACGAGAGGAAACACCTGTTGGTAAAGGAAAGGGAGTTGATGTAGGCCCAAGCAATCATGCCTCTTTGGCTTTACTCAAAACTTCTAATGTAAGAACTTTTTTTTATCTCCTTCGATTTAATGAGGATTCTAGGATTGCAGATACAAACGCATTGGTGCATATTTTAGAACAGTAATACAGACAGTTTAATGCAATGCAACCAATATGCAAGATGGAAAAGGAGCATGACAAGATGATAATATTTCATGAAAATGCATTAGCAATCCAAACCATAGCCGTCTATTGTTTGTAGAGAGGGAACCTAATGGTTATTCCATCAAAAGGACCTCCATTGACAATTGCTCCTCACTTAATGTTATGCTTATGTTAACCTTTAAGATAGCAGGATTCGATATGAGGAATTTGGTTAGACAACTAATTGACATATGCAACTTTAATAATGTCCCTACTAAGATAATGGGTTTTATTAATGTGGATTTTAAGGTTAGCCCTGTTCACAGTTAACCAAATTTCGTGTGATAAATGCTTCTGTCTCCTATCACTTATTAGCAATGTTGTCAAAATTGGATTAGGCTTTAACCTGGACATGCTAGGAGATCAAGGGTCAAGGGGTTGAATTGAGTTTAACCAAGACTCGAACCGGGTAAATGACAATATAATGATAATTCATATTTTGATTTTAAAAAATAATATATATTTATATTAAAATACAAATTAAAATAAATTATAACTTAACTATTTACTAAAATAAAGTCATATATAATGCTTATGTGATTCAAAGATCATTAACGAACTATATTTTTTTAAGTACACTCTTTTAATTTTTTTTATAAGTTTATGTATAGTAAGATTATTTACATAGTCCATACAAGGATTTTTTTTTCTTTTTTTTTAATTTTTGTTGTGACAAAATTATTCTTAAGAAAATGATGTTTTCCCTAAAAAATAAATTATAAAGTCGATGCATTAGAATACAATAACTAGAAACTAATCAGGTTGACCAATCAGCATAACAATTCATCTATTATGTGCTTCTCTTCTTTCCTATTGTTCTGTGTTAATTAATTGGTTCCATTTTGATACCACCTTCCTGGGAAGGATGAACAAGAATCATACGTGTGAATATTTGTCAAAATAGGGTATATTACTAGATTGAACTAAGATGATACAAAGATGCCAGAAATTTCTTTTAATTGCTTTTTTTTTTTCTCTGAAATCAAAGAATATACAGGGTCTAATATGCTAAATTCTCTAGGTGATGGTGACTGTAATTTGTAGACCAAAGAATTTCATAATAGTGCAAATAGTAAGAATGATGAATAGCAAACTTGCAAAATACAAGGTATAATAAGAGAGATGGATAAAAGTTTCCAAGGTCATGCTATTAATAATCAATTGAACATGAACACCAATCTAAAGCCCTTTCCTTTGATTTCACTATGTGTATCCAATACCAACCCATCCACTTTGAGCCACCACCATTTGCTTATTTGGTATTTATAACTATATCTACCATTACCAATGTAATATAGGAGTGGAGTATAGGTTATATAAGTCATCATTACCTCTAAATAACATGTAAAGTTGTGAATTTTTTTGCTGCCATTTGTGCATCTAATCATTACATACAAACATTGAAATGGTTGTCCTACATTGCTTGAATGAGGAAATCTAGACATGTATATAATTAGAAGAAGAATGAGGAATTGTGTGGCTAGTTCCATGAAGGGTACATGATGCAAACATTTAAGAATTGGACGTTTGGTTCTTTTTAACTCATTTGACCCTACCGGGTTGGCCGAGTCACAGTTGAATCAGGTGGTTTGACCAGATGAAAGTAGTTTAATGCAAAAATGATTCAATTTGAAGGACTAGTTCACTCTCTTTATTGACTTTGGTTGAATTGCCCAGGCTAGTTCAAGTGTGATTCCATTGCTTGTTAATAGAGAAAAAGTGGATCCACCATCACAATCTTATCCCTTCAATGCTGCATCAGTGTATGGAGGGGCATTAGAAGGGGAAAGATGCTTTCATACATGTTGCAAGGAACCTATTCAAGCATGGGGAATTCTTCTTCATTAAAGCTGAGTTTTATGATAAATATGTTGATTAAGGAGAAATCGCCATTGGTAAGCCCACTAGCATATCGTTGCTAAAGTTACAGGAAGTGTAGGAGCAGGCATGGTTGTCAAACTTGAGTTTCTACCTAGAATTGCTAAGGGATCCATAAAATCGGAGCATAAAATCGAAACGTAGAATCGTAAGATTCTACAACTAATGTAAATTTGCTTACAAAAACCATTATGTACTTACGAAACTAATAAAACATTAAATAAATAATGAAAATAAAGAATTTAGTATTAAATTAGTTACATACAACCAAAATTTAAGTTTTACCAATCATAATTTACAATACTATCATTAATATATTTAGTGCAATTTTATAATTTAAACAATTATATTATTTAATGATGATTCATAATCTATCATTATTAAGATATATTGCAAATCATTTAAATTATCATGTGTGAGTAGCTAGTTTTGTGTAGTAATGAACATTTTCATGTTCACTATATTTTTGCACAAAAAATATTACATCTATGGAAAATAAATTATATATAGAAAATTATTAAAAAAGAAAAAAATATAGCATTATATATATATAGTTTAATATTCATTCAAATTGTTCAAAATATATCAGAGTATACAACCTAAAAAAAATAACTCTCTAAAAATACAAAAAAAAGGAAATAAAAAAAAAAAAAAAAAAAAATAAAAAATAAATTAACCTAGATTAAGATAAATATCAAGAACCAACCCAAAAAACCCTAAATTTAAATATATTAAATTGATTACATTTTTAAAGTTTAAATAGAAAAAAAAGTGTAAAATTATAACTTTACGATTTTACTACGATTCTACTTACGATTCTACTACCGATTCTACCACCGATTATACTTACGATTCTACGATTCTACAATTCTACTAACGAGTTTATTCAAAAAACAATTTTGTATGTGATTTGAATCGAAATCTCATCATCAACTCATAAACTCGTAGAAATGTACGAGTAGACTCGCGAGTTTGACAACCATAGGAGTAGGATGTTAGAAAGCGTAAAGCACATCATGTATCTGGAAGTTAGAGGAAAAGAAGAAGGCGGGGGGGGGGGGGGGGGGGGGGGGGGGGAGAGAGAGAGAGAGAATTTGTAATGATTAAGTGCTACACAAAGCAGATGAGTGCACTGTATGAGGCATTTGTATCCTCTCCTGACCCCTTAGACTTGCAAGAAGCCTAACCTGCTCCCTTACAACTATAATACCATATTAAGCCACAACCTAAGGAGATTGAGGAGATGAACCTTGTAGCTCTGAAAGATATGCTTAGACCTATCTTTATCAGTAAGGATTGGTTAAAGAAATCAAAGATCTCTTAATGAATCTAATTAAGGAATTTAGAGACATCTTTGTGTAGACGTATGAAGAAATGTAAAGACATGATCCTAGCCCTTGTAATGCATTCTTTAAGTATAGCACTAAGAGTTAAGCTTATGAAATAACACCAATGTGTATTTCACTTGAAGTCAAGGTATAAATCAAAGCTAAATTGAAAAGCTTTTACAAGTTAGCTTTAGCAAGCCAATTGAACACCTAACTTAGCTTGCTAACATTGTACCTACAAACAAGAAAAATGGCCAAATACATGTTTGTGTGGATTTTCGTGACTTGAATAAAGCTTGCCTCAAAAGATGAGTTTCCTCTCTCTAAAATTGATTTGTTAGTTTATGCAATAACTAGACATGAACTTTTATCCTTCATGGATGGATTCAGTGGATACAATCAGATCAAGATGATGCTAGGTGATGCCAAATGCATAGCTTTATAGATGCCTTTTGGGAACTTTTGTTATACCATGATGTCATTCGATTTAAAAATATAGGAGTCACTTATCAAAAGACAATGACTATAATCTTCCATGATATGATGATGCATGATCATATGGAATATTATGTAGATGATATTATCATCAAATCACTCATCTTCACCACTTGAAGAAGGTGTTTGAAAGGTGGCAAACATATAAATTAGGAATGAACCACTTAAAGCGCATTTTTTGGGGTATCGTCAGGGAAGTTCTTTAGATTTTCGTGCATTGGAAAGGGATAGATGTAGATCCATCCAGAGTGGAAACCATTCAGTCCATGTCATCACCAAAGAGCTAATGGGAATTGAAATAATTTATGGGGAAGGTATCATATATTAGGCCATTCATCCCGACACTTGCCGAAATCTCCTTTCTAGTACATCAGATGAAGAAGAAAGGAGTACAATCTAAATTGGGTCCAACATAAGAGGAGGCATGTCAAAGAATCAAGGGAGTACTAAGTTTCCAATAGACAATGACAATGCTATTGAAAGAAGAGTGAATGATTTTATATTTAACATCAACTGATAGATCCATTAGGACCTTATCGGTGCAAGAAGTAAGTGGTGTTGAATGTCCAGTGTATTACTTCAATCGAACTCTTCAAGGTAGTGAAATTAACTACCCAGCACATGAAAAGCATTGTCTTGCACCAATTTTCATAACTTAGAAATAGCGACATTACTTCTTGTCACATAAAGTCGTCGTGATGACGAATTTAAACCCCATTAAGTATCTTATGTCACAACCGGCTCCATCCGGGAGGATCACTAAATCGATGTTGCTTCTTGGAGAATTCAAAATTATAGTTTCATCTCCAAAGGAAATCAAGTCACAAGCACTAGCTAATATGCTAGCTCAATTCCTTGGTGCCAATAAAGATAAAGTTATGGAGGCCATTCTTGGTGATTTTAATAAAGATTTACTTGTTGTGGGAGTGATTGGGGAATGGTCTATCCTATTTGATGGGTCATCTAGAAGTAGTAGGTGTGGAGTTAAAATTTTGCTGATGTCCCAAATGACCAAGAGATCCCCTTAGCCTTCAAATTTGATTTCCACTATACAAATAATGAGGTAGAGTATGAGGCTTTATTACTTGGAATGTTGTCTACTCAAGAAGCTGGCGTAACTCAAATATACATTAAAGACAACTCAAACCTTATCATAAAGTAGGCTAATGAGAAGTTTAGGTTAAAAGAACTCGAGTCGGCCCCACATAGAACTGATGTGCAATCATTGGTCACTATATTTCATTTTGTAAGATATGAGCATGCTAAGTGCTCTAATAATAGATATCCTAATGCGTTGGTGAAGTTATCATCTAAAGTGCCAATGCAAGGTGCTAATGCTGAGATGAGTGTCCAAATCATTAGAAGAACTGTGCCTTGTCCTACTTTGCAATTAATTAAAGAAGATATTGATTTGCCAAATGACTAAAGTACGCCTATTAAGGCACAATTGGCACATCTTAAAATGGCTTCCATGATGACACTCAAGCATTTTATCTTTATACATAGTACTTTATACTATAAAGGTGCTGAAGGAATTTTATCTAGTCGTATATATACTAATGCAACTCAAAATAAATTGTAAGTGTTTTATCAGGTTTGGTCCGGTGAACATGGACCACATTTATATCATCAAATTCAACATGTATGGTATTATTAGCCTTTGATGGCAAGAGATACGTTCTAGTTGCAAATCAATTGTCCATATTGTTCCTTACTGCCCAATGAGGTAAAATGTAAATTTGTTGCAAGTACAATAGAATGATGACATCTATATATAAATTTCATAGAGATAATGTCCTCTCCATTGATGGTTAAGATGCTAGAATGATTAAGTAGAAAGCAAAGAAATATATCTTATAGGATGATGGATAGTCTCGAATTTCCTTCCAAGGACGATGTGTGGCACCATCCGAGACTGAATTCATTTTGAATGAGCGACATCTAAGATATTGTGGTGAACATAAGGGGGTAAGGAAATTGTATTTCTAGATCCTTGATAAAGGATATTATTAGCCAACCATGGAGGATAACGTCTTCAACTATGCAAAGAGGTGTGTCCCATGCTAACTTCATGGTAAGGTAATCCATGCCTTAGTAGTAGAGCTTCATAGTTTGACAACCCCCTAGCCATTTAAAACTTAGGCATTTGACTTGATTAGGCCAATACATTTACCATCTAAAGGATGTATATGGATCTTGATAGGCATCGAGTGTTTCACAAAATGGGTAGAAGCAATCCCTTTGACGAAGGTGACGGGACCAGTGGTAGCTATGCTCATGAAGGAGAAATATCATATGTACATTCGGCATACTAAAACATGTATTAACAGAAATGGAACTTCATTCACCCATGTGCATGTTCAATAACTACTGGAATCCTATGGTATTAACCACATAAAGTCCATGCCATATTATCCCAAAGAAAAATGGCTAAGTAGAAGCGATAAATAAGACTTTGATCAAAGTCCTCAGTAGAATCGTACATGACAATATGAAGGAATGAAACGATAAATTGCCTCTAGCACTATGGGTCTAGCATACATTGAAACAAACTCCTACACAGGTGTCACCATTCTCCTTGGCTTACGGAGCAGAGGCTATAGTTATAGTAGAGGTTCTTGTATCATTAGTACAATTGGCTTTAAATGCTGAGTTAGTGCTTGACACATTTCACATGTTAGACTCGAAGGCATTAAATGAAAGGCATGATATGGGTAAATACAACTTAGCCAATTATCTTTAGAGGCTTAGTGTCTAATACAATCGCATGGTAAGAAACATTTTCTCAAAGAAGGTGATGTTGTCCTTTGAGCAGTAGAGCACTTAAGGAAAGGGATACCATCTCCGAAGTTCACTCCAAAATGGGAGGGTCCATTTATAGTAGAAGAAGTTCGTGATAGTGGATATTACAAGTTGTCAAATTCGAAGACAAACACAATCACCTCATTTGCTTTGAGTACATTAAAAAATTTCTTCTATAATGATTGATGTAATATGCAATTTAATGAAATCATGAAATTTGTTATCTATCATTTATGCCTTTTATTATCCTTACTATTTACTCTTTATTATTTATTTATTTATTTTTCTACAATAGTACTTCCCAACTGTGATGTTATGAAGAGATCCCATAGCATACTAGGTAGCCATCATGCCTTAATGCAAAATTTGATGTCAAAGCAACCTCAATAGTGAAAGGTCAAAGCAATCTTATTATTGCAATTGTTGTAGCTTGGTAGAAGCTTCACTCCTAAGCACACAACACATATAGAGTTTTCTACATCAAATAAACATGAGATTGAAGCAATCTCAGCTGTATTAGGATGAAGCGACCCCATAGCTAGCTTAGCAGCCGTAACACCTTTTTTTATAGATTTTAAGGTTGAAACAACCTCATTGATGAATGGTCCAAGCAATCATGCCATGTTAGCCACAATTGCTTACTACAAGTACTTGCTCTTAAGCACTTAACGGGTGAGAAACCCTTTTTGCGGCACTTTCTCATGAGATTTAAGTAATCTCAGTTGTGAAGAGTCGAAGTGACTCCATGGTAGGCTTGGTAGCTATAATACCAACTTATACAATCTCTAAATAGAATGAAAGAGATTTCATTATTATTTAGTAGAAGTATTGCTCGAAAATGTTGAAATACTAAATAAAGTGACATAGTAACGTGCATAAAAAAAAGTGATATTAATCATTTCAAGTAATTTCCTATCCAAAGGATGCTACAATGGAAAAAGTATTAACTCCTCATAAGTAAAAGCATGTAAGAGGAAAGAGAGGAATCAATGTTTGATCATTTCATTAATTAAAAAAAAAATGTCAATTACATCAATGAGGCAAATGTTGCTCTCTGCTTATACTAGCATCAATGTCTACGATCATTATGCTTAAATTGGCATTCAACATTTCCTCTTTACCATGTAAAACACTCAACCACTCTTTTTTCTTCTCTATCCTGCTTCTCACTAATTCTATGTATTTACCAATGTGGTGACATGAAATTAGCTTGCCACAGTTGCAGTCACTAACTCCAAACTATGAATATGAAAGTCTAATTGCAATGCAACATCATATGCATGTATAATCAACTTTAACACTTTCTTCTTAAGTGAATCCCAAAGGTGAGTAATTAACAGCATCACCTCACCTAACATAATCATTGCAGACTTGCCCAATAGGGTATAAGCAAAAGAAGAGTTTTCCTATAATTCCTTATCTAATATAAGGATGTTTTAATGGCATTATGAGATGAATAGGTACATCAAAGTGATAGAATTCTCTCTCAGCTTCCATACTTGAGTCTAGAAGAGGAGTTTCTGACCTGTCTTAAGGAGACAGGACGGCAACTGGGAGAGAAGGATGTGCTGCAATTGTGATGACTGGAGGAACATAGGACATATTGTTGATTGATGGAGAGGAACAACTTTGTCTTGCATGCTTGTGAAAAGTAAAAAATAAGCATGACTTTTAGCATTTGCAATTGGTTGGGGTACTTGGACCTTTGTTGGAAGCATAGAGGCTCCATCTGTCTCAGTATTTGCACTTTCATTTGGCGAAGGCACCTGCACTTCAATAACAACATCCTCATCAGTAAGCTCTTCAATAATAAAGATATCTTCATCGTTGTATGCTCAATCGAGTCGCTGTAAGCATCTTGAGGTACGTGATAAGCATTCCCATCATTCTTATGTTGTGATGAACTTTAGGAGTACTTCCATAGTTAAGTGGCTCATTACCATAATTTCCCTCATCCAACGGGGGTCACTCAGATATGGATTGCCTTTCTTCCATATTAGAGCTTGACTAAACATAGTCTTACAATAAATGAAAAGGGAGGCGATTAAGATATTAGAACCTAAATGCTTGAAAATGTATGTATAAGTAAAAGCCTTGATCTTCATAGGAGTGTAGGGGATGAGGATATTTAGATGTTGCTTTTCCATGATGTACTTGCTTAGGAGGTTGTATTCCTTCCTTGTTTTGCACCATTGTTAATGCCCTGCTTCTCTTTGTATCTGCCTAACTTGGGGAATCAAAGGTAGATATCATTGCTTTAAATAATCACCTTAACTAATGGCTTTACGTTTTGAGCAAGTGTATAACTCCAAAATCCCTTTACATAAGTCCTCCAATTCGATAACCAATTAGAGGAGATGACCTTATTACCCTTCTCAAAACGAATATACATCTCACTAAGTTTAAAATGTATATACTTGAAATCTGCAACGATATGAGTGCACAAAAAGACTCGAAGTCCACTGTAGAGAGTATGTCTCCTGGTAAGCCTTGGTTGTATCTAAATTGGCATTATACTCTATGTGGAGAGTAGAGCTGTAAACCCCCAAATTTTTGGAATCGATTTAGCATAAAACCCTAAACCGGAAGTCAAATAAAACCCTAAAAGTCAACAAAACCCTAGTTTACCATAATCGATTAAGTCCAACATTGCCGTTTTCTTTGGCCCTGGAAAATGAAGTTGAGATGATTAGCTAGAATAGTTTGTAATAACCATAGGTTATATAAAAATATCAGTTTTGCGAAATTCGGATGTCCTTCGAACCCGATCGGACACAGTTCTCGAAAAACGTGTCCGAAAGCCCGGAATAGGAAAAAATTCCAAATACACATTAGACTCATAAAAATATAAGGTTTTCAAAAATATCAATTTCGAATTTTTTGGTGAGTAAAAATAACAGATATATCATTTATAAGCATTTTTCTTACTACGGTACTTTATTAGTTATATCTATCTTACATTACACTATTCATTACTATTCTACACTATTCTTTTAACTCTACTTTTTCTTACACCTATTCTTACACACTCATAACCTATAATCCTTACTTTTTACCTTTCCCATAACTTTTATTTACATCTTATCTTGCACATTACATCTTTTATTTAACAAAAATCAAAAAATAAATTCTCTCCCCCCTCTACATCAAGTGGCCGGCGCCCCCTCTCTCCATCTCCTCAATTTTGTTTCAATTTTTCTTTATTTTAATCACACAAAATCACTCCATATTTTCCTATAAATACCCCCTCCTCTTTCACTTCTTTCACACATTCACTACCCACAAATTCTTACCAAAACTCTCTCAAAATACCATCCCAAAACTCTCTCAAATATTTCTACAACAACTTCTACCAACAACTAAAAACCCATAACCACATAACCATACCAAAGTCTTCTTTAGGTAACCACCTTCTACTATTTTCTTCTTCTTCATGTCATGTAACTTTACATGACCACAGTGTGAGTTTCCAAAGACTACAAGTTATGAAAGCTACATTATGTTCATGTATTGTTCTTGTTCATGAAAAATCTATTTATGTTCATGTTATTATTTTTGTTCATATTATTGCTACTATATCTAAATATTATTATCTATATATATACATATCCTTTAGAGCATATAAGCTCACTTGCAATTTATTTACTTTTATGCAATGCAATTTATTTACTTTTCTTTGCAATTTATTTATTTATTCCTTGTTAAATTAAGACTAGTCTCTAGTCTTAGACTTGTCCTCATCAAGTCAAAACAAGTTTTCTTTCATTTTATTTTGGGACTAGTCTACTTCTTAGTCCCGGGAGCCTTGAAAAAGCTAAGACTTCAATACTTGACTTTATTATTTATGTTTTATGTTATTTTGTTTAACTATTAGTCTCATAAATCATGTTCATTTATATTGTTGTCCAAAAATTCCAATTTCTAAAATAATTAAACAAAAGAAGATTTTGACACTTAGAAATAAGTTTATGAAAAGGAGAAAATCTATGGTTTGAAAAACAAAAATAAAAATATCTCTTTTCAAGTTACAAAAAAATAAATTATTAAGATTTTAGAAACTACTTTACTATAAAAAGTTCTTAAGTCATATATTGTTCCACATTGTTTTTATAAAAGAAAACAAATTTTCATGCATGAATGATTCTATCAAAAACATAAGATATGAGGAATTTTCAATAAAGATTTTTGCAAACAAATAGACAAAGGAATTTGTACAAGAAAAGTGAATAGGGAAATAGGGTATTTTCCAAAAACTCTAAATAATATTAGTGTAGAAAATTTAGAAGGAAAAAAAAAATTTATTTTCAAAACGTTACTTGGGTTATATGATAAGCCAATATGAAACTTTTTGTAAAATAAATGAAACAAATATCTATTTCAAGGAGTTTACAAACACGAAATTTTTTTCCTAAACAACTCCAAAACCGACATGGTTTTACTTAAGTAAAATAAATGGACAACAAAACACTTGAGCATGAATGATATGAGCTAAGTAGACATAAAAAGAGAATTTTTCAACTATAAAATAACTAAGTATTTATCAAACAAATTTTGATTCTTAAACCAAAGTTGTTTTTACTTGGGAAAATCCGTAGTGAATTTTGTCTCCACTGTTTCGAAGCTTATATGGCTTTGTTTGATGGAAATAATTTGGAAATGGGTAGATCTTTTCGAGTAGGTAGTAGAAATCGGTATGTTATATACGCGATTCAAGTTAAAATGACCAAGTTATGACCATTTTAAGTTGGAACATTCCTTTATACGAACTTTAACGTTCTTATTGACATTGTTTTGTCAAAATTCAAGAAAATCATCAAGGAATACTCATTGTGGGTATTTTCTTTGGCTAGGTGACCTCGAGGAAGGATTCTTTTACCCCGAGGATTATTACGATTAAGTGGAGTGTGTGAATGACTCATCCGCTTAGAGGAATAGTCGACATGGCATCGTAAGTTTATTTCCATTAAATGCTATACTTGTTGTGCTTGTAAATTAGTTGCATTAGAGTTAGGAAAAGATAAATCGATATGTATGTAAAATAATTCTTTAAAAGAACTTTAAGAATATTGGAGCCGAAATTGTTTTAAATGTTTGTTTTAGTATAGCATTTTATTTGTGTGAAATTCCTTGATCGCCTTAAATTCAAAAATAATTATGCTATGACTTTATAAACAAATGAATTCATGCATACCGCGAAGTGAGTCACATTGCACTTTGGGTTATTATCCTTGGGTGAGAAGGATAGTAAGCTCATGTCGAAAGCAACACTTGGCGGAAGATCCGAAAGCAATTGCTTAGCGGCTTAAGGAAAATGCTTGGCGGAAGATCTGAAAGCAAGGTCAAATCAAGTAGATTTGGAATGCTTGGCGATGAGTGCTCACAAGCTTAAATTTTTTTTTACTAAAGCTACTTGTTTTGAGGTTAAGTATCACCAAACCCCGGATGGAGGGCGCAAATCCATTCAACATATAGTTCCCGGAAAACTATATGCTTGTTTGCTCACGTGTATGTTGCATTACATATGATTGTTTAAATCAACTTGTTTGAATCTTGTTACAAGAAGTTATTTATGGAAATAGTTCTCACTAAGTCTATTAGCTTATACTCCAATAGATATCTTTTGCAGTTTCCCTGCTTATGGTTAAGGCCACGAGGACCCTGCGGGTAGGTAATCTCTTTTGGATAATAGAAATTTAGATAAAGTGTAGCATTTAGTTTGATGTACAAATATCCATGTAATAGCTTAGGGATCAAGAGGAAATGTCCCTAATTTTGTAAAGCCATTGATATGAATGAATGATTATTATGAATCCTCTTTTCTTAATGTGTTATTTATATCTTCTTAAATCATAATTCCATATATGGTCCTCTAAATTGTGAAGCACCTTACACTTAATATAAAAGCTTTTGGGAATGGCTAAGGTTGTCATACTTAAGCTTTAATATTGAGTGTGGGGACTATGATGTGCTGTATTAGTATTGAATTTTAAAGCATCTTTCTAGCAAGCGTACTAGGCCTTCTATTGTAATATAGCATGAGTAAAGTGTCGATCCCACGGAGATTTACTAACTACTAGACAATTATCAACTAATGCTAATATCTAGGCACTTGATCTTTTTTAAAATGATTAAACTAACTTATCTAATTAATTATCTATATGAATGCAGTGAGCTTTTAAAGAGATGGATATGGTGGAAAAATGTGGGAAGGAACAGAATCCACTTTAAACTATTGCCAATCAACTTGAACTCATGCTATAATGATAATTAGATTCATGGACATTCATAAGAAATTGTCAAGATTTAAAAACAAAGTTTAAAAACCTTTTAAACCACAAAATAATTCAATAACTTCCGCTAAATAAATTATTAGTGGAATCAAAATTACAATTATAAACCTTCCGATTCTATAATTGACTAATACTTTATATTAACATCTCCTAATTCCTTAGTGAGAAATCAATATAAAACATTGCATTAATATTCATGGACAATTTCTAAATTAGGTTAAACTACGCCGCTTCCGCAATTGCAATTTAATCTAAATTTATGAATCATATGAACCCTAATTTCCCTTCCGAGTTATTAGAATTCTTATACACCAAAAGCATGATGAATAATCAGAATACAATATGAATGTTTCATGATTCTAACTATCTTATAACATGGATTCAAAAATCATTTTAGCATGTTTAAAGCTTCATCAACTTCCCACAAAAAGAATTTAGCTACTCATGGATGATGATTCAATAATCAGATAAGAAATTGCAAATGATCTCATTATGATCAAAATATTCAGATATATGAATTGCATACAAAAAATAAGATTAGATATCACCAATTCAAAATACCAAAGCTTCACTTGCAACTTCTTGAATAACTTCAAATATCTCTTTAAAAATCTCTATGGAATGCTTGTTCTAATCTAAGTATTGTAGTATGATTTAAAGCTACTTGGATGATTCTGAAAGTGAGGAGAAGACCCCCTATTTATAGGAAAATTTTGTGCAAAACATTAAATGAACTTTGCTGTTTCACTTTGTACGCCGGCAGTTATGGATCCTACGCCGTGGGCTTACAGGCGGCGTATCTTCGAATTATCCTTTGCGCAGGCAGTGCACTGGCAGCCTTCAATATCAGTTACACATGTAGGTTGCTTATACACCGGCGGCTTAGATGTAGATCTAGCCGGCGTATATGGTCAGAAATGAAGCGTTGGGTTGATTTATAACGAACACCGTCCCAAAGCCGGCGGCTTTCCTGCCAACATAGACACTCCAACAGATTTGACTCTTCAATTTCCTTCAAGCGTTTGACATCTTCATGTCGCTTTAGATCTGTGATGTACGCTGTCTCAAAGCCGACGGCTTAAGTGCCGGCTTTTAATGTAACTGCTTCAAAGCTGGTGATGTTTCATTTCTGAGCTGCCGACCTTCATGTACGTTGGCTGCTTCATCTTCTACACCGGCAGCTTAGAGGCGGCTTTGAGTGTTGTTTTAACTTAAGCTCAGCAAAGCTGGCAATGCTGCAACGGCTTTGAGTTTTACGCCATCTGAACGCCGGCGGCTTTGAATGGTGAATTGCCGGCCTTGACTTCAATTTTTCCTACTTTCGATTCAAATTCTCTTGTTTTGATTTCTTTATCCAAATTAGTCCTGAAACATAAAATTTAATCAAAACAAATATCCATTCTAGCTATTTTGATCATCAAGATTTGTATAAAATATGATCTTATCAATTCCCCCACACTTAAACTTTTACTTGTCCTCAAGCAAAATGAAGAATAAAATAAAATCTCTTTATAGATAGTACAATTTTCCAATTTAATTTCAATTTCTTTAACTTGTTTCTCTTGTATCTACAGCTCTAACCATACCCATTTCTTGCAATTAGAGTACTATAATCAAAATTTAAGAGTTAATCCAAACAAAACAAGTTTTAATCTCAACTTTTAACAAAGGAAAATTCTATTCAAAAGCAAATACTCAATCCACTAAGGAAAAATACTCATTTAAACTTCTTTGGATTTCTAGCTTATATATATTCTAAGTAACACAAAATAAAAGCATGTGGTATCTACTTTTTCCTTAGAGTTTCTCCTTCTTTATTATAAGTCTCATTCCTTTGCATATTTTGCATTCATTTTTCTTTTTCTTTCTCAAGCATTTATTTTCTTTTTGGGAGGTTTTTGCCTCCATCTTTTTGTTTTTTCAAAGCTCATGAATTGAACTTTTGCCATTCTTCCCTTCTCGTTACAGTGAGTTCATTGAGTCGGCACATCCCAGGCTCATCACCTAAGTGACCAGGTTTCAAAATACCCCTAAGAACTCTTTCTCACTTTAACATTCAAGTTCAGATACTCATAACTCAAAATTTCAAGTCAGAGGAGTAGTGGCTATGCTTGTTTCTTTCTTTTTGAATGCAATAACAATATCAAAGACTTATTTTTATGAAGGATCACTAAGTTTAAAAGTTTCTTTACCTCTTTCACTAAGTGTTAAAATTCAAAGAATATATACAAACTAAAATTTCCAAGAAGTAGACCTATTTATTTTTCAACAAAAGGACTCGACCAGCTCTTAAATTTCCAATTCCAAAGTTAAAAATAAAGTAAACTTGTTCCTTAAGGATTTTACAACTTAATTTTAACTTAGTAAACCAATCACAACAGCAGGTGAGTAAGATACTTTCACAAGTCAATTTCATTGATTTTCATTCTTTGCTTTGTACTATCTCCAATTTCAAGAGATTTTTGAAAAAATTTTGGCAGAATTTCCTCATGATTTGCTTTCAAACCAAAAATACAAGGTGGAGATTTTTCATATAAATAACATCAACAGTCAACAGATCATATTCATCACTTCAACACTTCATGCAATTCTATCCCTTCCCCCACACTTCAACCAAACAGTGTCCTCACTGTTTTGCAACAAATAAAACATAGGAAAAAGAAAAATGAATTGGATACTTCCCTGAAGTCAGTCGATTCATAGTCATCAAAATTTGCATTGCAAGAGATTTGCTTTGCTCGTTTCCTGTAATCACTACAAAAGAAAAAAAAAAAAAAAACAAAAAAAATAAAAGAAAAAATAATAAATGAGTTCACCCACAGGAACTTGGGTACTCAATAAATATACAGGCCAATATATAAAAACAATAAAGCTCAAATTGAGAGCTAGCAGGGTCTCTAGCTCTCTGGCCCCGGGCTCTGTCTGCTGCTGCCCTCAGGAGTGTGTCTCTCAGTGTCTCCTGGGCTGGCTGTCTGTGTGTGCTCTGAACTGAGCCTATCTGAGTGATGTGACTCAGATGAAGTCTGGTAGGTCATGCCAGCCCCCGTCTCTGGGCTAATGCAGCAAATAGCCGTCTTCAGCGCCTCAAAGATAGTCTTCCTAAATTTCTTGTTCTTTTTCTTTTCCTTCTCCTGACTATCTCTAAGCTCCTGACTCTGGCGCTTCAGCTCCTCAACATCCAGCCTAAGCTGGTCCATGCCGTACGCTGATGAAGTGCCTGCAGGAGGAGGAGGAGCGGATGTGGATGGCATCTCAAATGGGGCATCTCCAGGAAAGATATCCTGGATATCAACCTCCTCCAATACCGGTGGCTGTGCTGGCCTGGGGTTTTTCAGCAATCCCCAGCCTCTGAATGGTGCAGATGTAATCCTCTTGCACTCAAACACCTCGTCATCCTGTGGAGGCTCGAAAATGTTCATCCCCTTCAATAACCGTGTAATGTAGCCTCCACAACCCAGACCTCGAGTCCTCGTGTCCTCCGCCTGCCGGTATATAAAATTTGCCACCTCCACCCCAAGATCAATCCTGTAGCCTCTAATAAGGCTAAACAGGTAAAACATGTCGAATGTAGTCACCTTGCTGTGACTCGTCTTCTTGCAACTCAGGGTGTGTGCAAGAATGTGGTGAGCAGCTTGTGCTCGACAGCACGGAATGTCGTGGCCAGTGACTTGGATGGGACAAAATGCTCATTTGATCTCTCAGGACCAACTAGGTGGAACCAATAACCCTCCTGTGTCATGTCCTCTGGCCAACTGTTGGGCAAATTCCTGTTTTCTTCCTCACTATCATACAGTCCCAGAATGTGGCCTATCTGCTTCAATTTCACTTCCCTGATCTGTCCATAGGCCTGGAACTGAAAAGTGGACTCCTCTCGGTCTGGGATATTTTTCACCGTGGACAAGAACTCTATCGTCAAGTTCTTGTAGGCAGGCTCCCGAAGGTCAAATAGTCTGAGCCATGCTGGATCTTGAATAATTTCTCTAATTCTGTCTACCATCCCGAACTCATCCAAGGCACCAGTCTAATAAGTACTGGCTATTCAAAAAGTCATTCTTGACAAGCCTCTTCTTTCTGTCTTTTGCATACTGCTGACTAGAGCAGATTTCGGTTCTCTGAACCCGATGTAGAGGCGTCTGTGGTCCTGGTCTCTTTTGTCTTGGAGCCATTCCTACAAATAATTTGAATTCAATTAGTATTAAGGAATGCACAATTTCAATGAATTTCTAATTTATGCCTAAAACATGAGCTAAAACAATTTATAAATAGGCATATAATTAAATGAAACTAAGAATCATGAGCTTGCAATGGATTATTTACACTTGCATAATTAATCAAAGCTGGCAACTTAGGCTTGCCAGCTCAGAATTGAACGTTGGAATTTTCAAAATTTCAAACAGAAATGTTTTTCAAAAATTTTTCCTTTAAAGTTCCAAAAACATTTTCATACAGAATTTTTATCAAAATCGAGCACAATTCCAAATTCCATTCAATTCGAAAAAAATTTAAGCACAATGCAAGAATCAAGCCACTAATAGTATTAAGAATCAGAAAATCCAGCAGATGTAATTATCAATTCCTAATTAGCCCCAATTTCGAAATTTGATACACCCCAATCTCAAGAACCCTAGCTTTTCAATTTGACAGTACTCAAGAATCAAATCATTACATTTTACAATAACAACAAATGGAACGAAATGTAGCTTCAACAGCATATCAAACAATCCAATTCATCAAAATGCTCAAGTTCATATTCCATCTACGAAAAATCAATCTCAGTTTAATCTATGAATGAATTGACAAATCTAAGCAATGTAATAGATTAAAACAGAGAACTAAGAGTTAGAATCTTACTTGAACCACTGGAATTTACTCTATGAATGAAGCCAAAGAATGAATGAAATCGTCGGGTGAGAGTGATAGAGAGTGATAGTGGGAGAGCGAGGATGAGAGAATGAAAGAGAGAGAGGGGATTCGTACCTGTTATAAGCTTCTGCAGCACTTACATCGGCATTTCTGCAATTTAAGTCGGCGGCTTACAGCCAGTGTAAATAGAAAAATTACATACCGAGAGCTCAAAGCTGGCCGCTTATCGATTTACACTACCGGCTTAAGTGGATACGCCGGCAAAAAGCCGACGGCTTATATTCCTAGATCCCGGCCTTGATTGGGAATTTTCAGAAACCAAGAAATCTGCAACATACGTCGGTACTAAGCCAGCGGCCTTTACCTTCCCTTGCCGAAGTAAATCTTGTCAAAGCCGGCGGCGCCTAGACCTTTCCAAGCCGGCCTAAATCTTGTGCTTCATACGCTGGCAACTAAGCGGCAGCCTTCACTCTCCACTGCCGGCCTCTTTTGCGGTGTCACCTACTCCTGTACTCCTTTACGCCGCAAAAGCTGGCGGCGTTGAGCCGGCTTCTCCTGTTTTTCAAAGCTTGCTCAAGGCTGGCAGCTCTGAGCCGGCTTTAGCCTTTTCAATTTTTTTTTTTAAATATCACCTGCCACACTAATACTAAGTTAGTAAAAACAAAACAAATAAAAATTATTCTAAAATTAGACATGGGTTGCCTCCCAAGAAGCGCTTAGTTTAAAGTCGCTTAGCCCGACTTTCCTGACCTGATCATGGTTCTTTGAGATTCATGACAGTAGTAGTACTGTCAAGATTTTCCCCTCAAAATAATGTTTGAGCAGTTGCCCATTCACTTTAAAAGTCCGATCATCCTCAGTTTTTAATTCAACCGTTCCATATGGAAAAACTCTTGCAATCTCAAACGGTCCCGACCATCTTGACCGTAATTTTCCAGGAAACAACTTCAAACGAGAATTGTAAAGTAAAACTTTTTGTCCAGGAAAAAATTCTCGTTTGATGATGTTCTATCATGCCATTTCTTTGCTCGTTCCTTATAGATACGAGCACTTTCAAATGCCTCATTTCTCCATTCTTCCAGCTGATTCAATTGGAGCAATCTGTTTTTACCTGCAGCTTTTTCATCAAAGTTAAGAAATTTTATGGCCCAATATGCCTTGTGCTCAAGTTCTACAGGAAGATGACATGATTTACCAAAAACAAGCATGTATGGGGACATTCCAATAGGGGTTTTAAAAGCAGTCCTGTAAGCCCATAATGCATCATCTAATTTTGAAGACCAATCTTTTCTTGATGCATTAACAGTTTTTTCCAAAATCCTTTTTATCTCCCTATTGGAAACTTCAACTTGCCCACTTGTTTGTGGATGATAGGGGGTAGTCACTTTATGTGTAACACCGTATTTTGCCAAAAGTTTTTCAAATTGCCTGTTACAAAAATGAGACCCCCCATCACTAATTATAGCTCTGGGCACCCCAAATCTGGTAAAAATGTTCTTTTTCAAAAATCTTAAAACTACTCGGGCATCATTTGTTTGTAAAGCAACAGCTTCCACCCATTTTGAAACATAATCAACTGCCACAAGTATATATTTATTTGAAAAAGATGAGGGAAAAGGACCCATAAAGTCAATCCCCCAAACATCAAAAAGCTCAATTACCAGAATATTGTTTTGTGGTAATTCATGCCGTTTAGAAATGTTACCTGTCTTTTGACATTGAGCACATGACATAATGAAATTCCTGCAGTCACGAAACAAGTTAGGCCAATAAAATCCAGATGATAACACTTTTGCTGCAGTCCTTTGAACACCAAAGTGTCCCCTGCTTCTTGAATGACAGTGTTCTAAAATGCTAAGCTGATCAGATTCAGGTACACATCTTCTAATTATTTGGTCAGCACATTTTTTAAACAGATATGGTTCATCCCAAAAATAGTATTTTACATCATGCAAAAACTTTTTCTTTTGAGGATATGATAAACCATATGGGATAATCTTACTAACCAAATAATTCACAATATCAGCATACCATGGCAAATCTAGAATTCTACTGCATGCAATTGTTCATCAGGGAACTTTCATTGATGGGAATGTCTAAACTATCAGATTCAAGTCTAGACAAATGGTCAGCAATAACATTTCAGTTCCCTTTTTATCTTTAATTTCAAGATCAAATTCTTGCAGTAGTAAAACCCATCTAATCAACCTAGGTTTTGCATCAGCTTTAGCAAACAAATACTTGAGAGCTGCATGGTCAGTGTATACTACAACTTTAGAACCTATCAGATAAGGCCTAAATTTATCACATGCAAAGATAACAGCTAAAAGCTCTTTCTCAGTAGTGGCATAATTTCTCTGGGCCTCATTTAGTGTTCTACTTGCATAGTATATAACATGAAAGATCTTACCTCGTCTCTGACCAAGTACCGCTCCAACTGCAAAGTCGCTGGCATCACACATGAGTTCGAAAGGAAGCTCCCAGTCTGGCGCAATGATTACTGGTGTAGAAATGAGCTTTTCCTTTAATGAATTGAATGCCTGCAAACATTTGTCATCAAAATTGAACACCGCATCTTTTTCCAGAAGGTTGCAAAGAGGTCTGGAAATTTGGAGAAGTCCTTGATGAATCGTCTGTAGAAGCCAGCATGTCCAAGAAAACTTCTGACTCCTTTAACAGTCGTGGGTGGTGGTAACTTCTCAATAATCTCCACTTTGGCTTTATCCACTTCAATTCCTCTCGCAGAAATTTTGTGACCCAACACTATCCCTTCTCTAACCAAAGTGGCATTTTTCCCAATTCAGGATCAGATTGGTATCTTTGCATCTTTGTAGAACCGAGGCTAAATTCTCAAGACAAAGATCGAATGACTTTCCAAAGACTGAAAAATCATCCATGAAGATCTCGATAAAATTCTCAAGCATATCAGAGAATATAGCCATCATACACCTCTGAAATGTAGCAGGTGCATTGCAAAGTCCAAAGGGCATTCTCCTAAAGGCAAATGTGCCATAGGACAAGTGAATGTTGTTTTCTCTTGATCATCGGGTGCAATAGAAATCTGATTGTATCCAGAATATCCATCAAGAAAACAGTAATAATCATGCCCTGCAAGTTTCTCCAACATCTGATCAATGAAGGGAAGTGGAAAGTGATCCTTTCGGTGGCATCATTCAACTTTCTGTAATCAATACAAACTCTCCACCCAGTCACAGTACGAGTAGGAATCAATCATTTTGCTCATTTTTCACTACAGTCATACCACCTTTCTTTGGCACTACTTGAACCGGACTAACCCATTTACTATCAGAGATAGGATAGATGATACCTGCGTCAAGTAGCTTCAAAACTTCTTTCTTGACAACTTCTTTAAGTTGGGTTAAGTCTCCTTTGTGGTTGAACTGTAGGTTTACACTCAGCTTCCATAAGATTTTGTGAGTGCAAATCATAGGGCTAATACCCTTAATGTCAGCAATGGTCCATCCGATTGCTTCTTTGTGCTTTTTCAACACTTCAATCAACTGTTGTTCTTGTCTATCTGTCAATGCAGATGAAATGATGATTGGCAAAGTATCGCCAATTCCAAGAAAAGCATACTTCAGATGGTCAGGAAGTGGTTTAAGTTCCAAGGTCGGTGGTTGTGTCAAAGATGGAACTTGCTTCTGCTCATTTGTACCCAAGGATTCATAATATCTGGTTTTGATCATTGGTACATCTTCCAGTATTTCTTCATCCTCTTCATCACTCCAATTGTCCACGTCTCTCAAGACGGACTCCATAGTCTCCACACCAGTTTGTTCCTCAAGCGAATCAGAAACCAGCTCATCAATGGTATTGACGGTGTAACAGGCATTAGTATCATCAAATTTCTTCATTGCCTCATAGACATTGAAAGTAACCTGTTCATCCATCACCCGTAATGTAAGCTGCCCTTGTTCCACATCAATTAGTGCTTTACCTGTTGCAAGGAACGGTCTGCCCAAGATCATGGGAACTTCCCTATCTTCATCCATGTCTAAACTACAAAATCCACAGGGAAAAAGAATTTGTCAACTTTAACTAGGACATTTTCCACAATACCCCTAGGGTATTTTACACTTCTATCAGCAAGTTGCAAGGTTACATGTGTATCCTTGCAATCTCCAAGTCCTAGTTTTTGAAATACCGATGAAGGCATTAAGTTGATACTTGCACCAGAATCAATTAAAACTTTATCAAAATAACAATCACCAATGGTGCAAGGAACAGTAAAACTTCCCTGATCTCGGAGTTTAGTGGGCAGACTGGGTGTTTGTTTCTGTAGGATCATGGAACATTCTCCAGTGAGTATCACATTTCCATCAATCTTCCTCTTGTTAGACAGCAATTCTTTGATGAATTTGGCATAGGAAGGCATTCCTTGAATTACTTCTAAGAATGGAATGTTGATGTGCAGCTTTTGAAAACATCCAGGAATTTTGAAAATTGCTCATCAAGTTTTGTTGCTTTAATCTTCCTGGAAAAGGACGGGAGGAACATATGATTTCACCTCAGGTGGTTTTTGAATAGTTCCTCCACCTTTCGTTTCCCTTTGTTGTTTTGTGGTGGAATTTCCTCTTGATCTTTTTGATAGTTTCCTCAACTGGAGCAATCTCCTTTCCACTTCTCAATGTGATTGCATTTACAGACTTGGGATTCTCCTCCGTGTTGCTTGGTAAAGACCCAGATGGTCTATTACTCACTTGCTGTGCAAGTTGATGGAGCTTCCCTTGCAAATCTTGAATGATTGCATTCTGATTGTTGAGTGAGTTTGTTGTGGTGACAATGAAATCCCTCAGTAATGCATCAGTGGATGATTGAATTTGCTGTTGAGGTGGGGCATTTCTTACAAATCCTTGTCCTTGAAAACCAGGTGGTGGCTTTAGAACATTGGCATCATTCCGATATGAAGATTGGATGATTTCGCATATTCGGATGATATGTGTTTCCAAAATTACCCTTTTGGAAATTTCCCACATAATTGAGCTGCTCATCATTTGAAGATGATCCATGCGGACACTCAAAAGAGGAGTGTGGTCCTGAGCAAATCTCACAACAAAACACTTGTTGTTTTTTATTGGAAGTATTTGTAGTTGTGAGTTTACTTACTTGAGTGATGAGGGTTGCCATTTGAGCCTTGAGTTGTGATATATCTTCTTTGTCTTCCAAAGATGCTACTTTAGATCTTGTTCTTTCACAACTCCAATTATGAGCAGCAGAAGCTAATTCTTCAATAATCTCACTAGCTTCCTCATATGTTTTTCCCATCAGTGATCCCCGATGTAGCATCTACTAATGACCTTAAAGCTTCATCAAGACTGAGGTAGAAATTTTCAATTAGTAGATTATCGGGTAAACCATGGTGTGGACATTTTCTGACCGCCTCTTTGAATCTTTCCCAAGCATCATATAATGATTCTCCAGGGAATTTGGTGAAGTTGGAAATTTCATTTCTTAATCTGGCGGTCTTGCTGGAGGGAAAAATCTCTTCAGAAACTTCTTTGTCAGATCCCATGTAGTGATCGAATCTGGAGGTTGGGAATTGTACCATGCCAAAGCTTTATCCCTAAGAGAAAAAGGGAAAAGCTGAAGTCGGATGACTTCGTTTCTTACACCATTAAGTTTGACAGTGTTGGTGTATTGAAGAAATTTGGCAAGGTGTTCATCTGGCGTCTCATTCGGATATCCTCCAAATTGATGTGATTCAACCATTTGAATCAGGGACGGTTTAAGCTCAAAGTTGTTAGCCTCCACAGTGGGCATTCGTATGGCGGGATCTTGAATAGTAGGCACTGTATAGTCTCGAATTGCCCTTGGAGCGGGAGGCTGGTTGCAACTGGTTTTGTTGCATTGTTTCCTTGATTTTCTGCCATTGCTCCTCTTCTTTGGTTCCTTCTTCTCTGTTGATGCAAGGTTCTTTCAATTTCAGGATCTAAAGGTAGAATTTCAGCACTTCTACTTCTTCGCATAAAACCTGCAAAGAGAAAAGGAAAAATTTCAAACTAAATTCAAACCTAAACTACTAGCAAAGCTGAAGTTAGTCTAATATTAATAAATCCCCGGCAACGGCGCCAGAAAACTTGATGTGCTGTATTAGTATTGAATTTTAAAGCATCTTTCTAGCAAGCGTACTAGGTCTTCTATTGTAATATAGCATGATAAAGTGTCGATCCCACGGAGATTTACTAACTACTAGACAATTATCAACTAATACTAATATCTAGGCAATTGATCTTTTTAAATGATTAAACTAACTTATCTAATTAATTATCTATATGAATGCAATGAGCTTTTTAAAGAGAGGGATATGGTGGAAAAATGTGGGAAGGAGCAGAATCCACTTTAAACTATTGCCAATCAACTTGAACTCATGTTATAATGATAATTAGATTCATGAACATTCATAAGAAATTGTCAAGATTTAAAAAAAAGTTTAAAAACCTTTTAAACCACAAAACAATTCAATAACTTCCGCTAAATAAATTATTAGTGGAATCAAAATTACAATTATAAACCTTCCGATTCTATAATTGACTAATACTTTATATTAACATCTCCTAATTCCTTAGTGAGAAATCAACATAAAACATTGCATTAATATTCATGGACAATTTCTAAATTAGATTAAACTACGCCGCTTCCGCAATTGCAATTTAATCTCAATTTATGAATTCATATGAACCCTAATTTCCCTTCCGAGTTATTAGAATTCTTATACACCAAAAGTATGATGAATAATCAGAATTCAATATGAATATTTCATGATTCTAACTATCTTATAACATGGATTCAAAAATCATTTTAGCATGTTTAAAGCTTCATCAACTTCCCACAAAAAAATTTAGCTACTCATGGATGATGATTCAAAATCAGATAAGAAATTGCAAATGATTTCATTATGATCAAATATTCAGATATATGAATTGCATAAAAGAAATAAGATTAGATATCACCAATTCAAAATACCAAAGCTTCACTTGCAACTTCTTGAATAACTTCAAATATCTCTTAAAAATCTCTATGAATGCTTGTTCTATCTAAGTATTGTGTATGATTTAGAGCTACTTGGATGATTCTGAAAGTGAGGAGAAGACCCCCTATTTATAGGAAAAATTTCGTGCAAAACATTAAATGAACTTTGCTGTTTCACTTTGTGCGCGTTATGGATCCTACGGCGGCTTACAGGCGGCGTATCTTCGAATTATCCTTTGCACAGGCAGTGCACTGGCAGCCTTCAATATCAGTTACACATGTAGGCCGCTTCTACGCCGGCGGCTTAGATGTAGATCTAGCCGGCGTATATGGTCAGAAATGAAGCGTTGGGCTGATTTATAACGAACGCCGTCCCAAAGCCGGCGGCTTTCATGCCGGCGTAGACACTCCAACAGATTTGTCTCTTCAATTTCCTTCAAGCTTTGATCTTCATGTCGCTTCAGATCTATGATGTACGCTGCCTCAAGCCGGCGGCTTAAGTGCCGGCTTTAATGTAACTGCTTCAAAGCTGGTGATGTTTCATTTCTGGCTGCCGGCCTTCATGTACGCTGGCTGCTTCATCTTCTACGCCGGCAGCTTTGAGGCGGCTTTGAGTGTTGTTTAACTTAAGCTGGCAAAGCTGGCAGTGCTGCAACGGCCTTGGATTTAAGTCTGAACGCCGGCGGCTTTGAATGGTGAATTGCCGGCCTTGACTTCAATTTTTCCTACTTTTGATTCAAATTCTCTTGTTTTGATTTCTTTATCCAAATTAGTCCTGAAACATAAAATTTAATCAAAACAAATATCCATTCTAGCTCTTTTGATCATCAAGATTTGTATAAAATATGATCTTATCAGACTATCATGTTTAGGGTACCCTTTGGGGCGTAACAGAGCATAACTTCCAATTCAAGCAAGTTCTCCTTTCGACCCTTGACATCAGGGATTGATGGTAGATTCGTTAAGATATGCCATTAGAGGAGATGTGCATTATGAAATGACACATTTTGTTGGTTCAATAGTTAGAGCAAATCTTGTGCCTTAGGTGGATAATAGCCTAAATAAAATCTAATTTTATTATATTAGGCCTACTTAGGAGTCATTAAGGCCTAATAGCCTAAATAAAATCTAATTTTATTATATAGGGCTTTTATCTAATTCATTAGGTCCAATATCCACTTTTACTCTAATTGGACTTAATTACAATATTAAAGCCCAATTCTGCTTAAATTATAAGTTGTATTCGTTAATGAGTCAATTATTAATCCCTTAAAACCCATAAATAGTGAAAGAGCAAGATAAATTCTTATTAGGCTTAAATTAAGACCCCTAAAGGCCTAATATTTCTAAGTAAGAACCATAATTTTTTATTTTATGCGTCTAATTGTTTAGATCTATTAGGCTGAAAATGAGTTCCATTCAAAATGATAAATAAGGTCTTATGGAAATTATGGTCTTGCCTTAATGAATTGGCTTGAAATAATAAGTAAATATATACTTGATGATTGAAGTTGTATGATTAATACTTATATAGAGTAATTTTCCTTCAATAGATACTTGTTCGCTATCATGTCTATTAGTTGATGATATTCAGATCTTGGACTATAATTATTAGGTGCATAATGACTTGTGTGCTATTTGTTTAAGATAGACATCTTCAAAAGAACTAATATTTAAAGATGGCGTAATGAATGATTAATTAATTGTACGTTCTCATTACTTAACCTAAGCTGAGGGGCTACAACCTTACTAGGAAGTGTTGACATAATAGTTAGGCGCTTAGACCATCGATGATGGCTTTGCCATGTAGCTAATGGGAGAAACGATAGCGGGATAATGTTTACTTATACTCGGTGAGAAGTAATGTAGTGTAGTTTACGTTTATAGAATCAATTGAATGGCATTATATTATGATTAAGATAAATAAAGATGTCTAGCTATTGTGAACCCCAAACAAAGCTATTACTTAGATTCAGATTGGAGATAAAGGTATTTGACTTGCCTTTATCAACCTCTTGAGTAGTTGTTGCTATTTAGGACCCCTGGGGTTCCTAGCGTGTTGTCAAAGTGTGGTTGCTCTATTGTTGATTTATTACACCTAAATTACAAGACATAGATTATTGGTTGTTGCAATGCATTTAAATTACATGCATGTGATCATATCGTGTATGCTTGTGTTGCTATTCTATTGGGCTTCGACTCACTTTTCCTTTTTCAAGTATGATGATCCTTATGGTTACTTTGGGTATGGTATGGATATTGATGATTTGGTTGACAAGTGGAGCAATTAGGATCGTCATATTTGCTATGCTTCTGACTAGGGTTTTTATATACCATTTAAACTTATATTTCTGATGTTGGCCTAGTTTTGAGCCTATAGTTTGTATTTTTCATTTATCAGTACTCAAATGGATACTTGATGTTTCAAGCTTCTAGGTACTCTATACTATTTTTAAGATGTTTTATATCATGTTTTGAGATTTATATATATGTGTGGTCTTCTCATGAGTAGCATTCTTGGAAATTCTTTATAAATTTACTCTTTTAGAGTAATATGAAATGTCTTCAAAATATAATTAAATGATTTTAAAATCTAAAATTGGTTAGTAAGCAATTAAGATAAACTCATAGTTTAGGATAGCCTTTGTGTATAACACATGGCAAAATTGAATATGTTTTGACTCTATTCGGGGCATGACAAAAAACACACATTTAATTCAAAGATAGATCAAGATTTCAATAATGAAAAAAAAATAAAAAATCAAAAAACATGGAAAAAAAAGAGATAATAAGATGATAAATTGATAATGATAATATATGATAAATTAAATGTTAGTGTGGATAGTTATTTAAGATAGAATATGGGGTTTGTACATAGAGTAATGGGAAGTTTTAATTTAGCAAGTATTTTACCATAATAATTTCATACAAATATTATAAATCTATGATGGAGCATCTTTACTAAAATAAAAAAAAAAAAAAAAATTTATCACAGATAAACTTTCCACTTTAATATTATAAATTTTGTCCAACCAAAAATTGTAAATATTATGATAAGTTGTAAATATAGGCATGGTTTATAACTAAACTGAACTGGAACCGGAACTGAAACTGTCTCCTATGGTTCTGTTTCTATTCTATGAAACTACCGATTTTCAGTTCCAGTTTTAGAATTGTAGAACCGCCTTTTTTTCAAGTAAAAAGTAAAAAAAAATAAAAGAATTTAAATTTTAATAATATAAATTTTAAACTCAAAATAATTAATTTTTGGGTCTAAAAGTATTAAATTATTTAACCAAAAATTTAAAAAATTTATTTAGAATGTGTATTTATTTATATACAAACACAATTAAATATCAATTGTGGTTAGTAACATAAGATCACAAAATACTCAAGAGGATAAAAAGAAAATTAAAATACAAAAACTAGTCTCACATTATTAAGGAAATAAATTGAATTTAGGAAAAGTTTATATAAACGAAATTATATATGATTTTAAGCTATGTTTATTTGTGTTATTGATAATAACACATTAAATATTATAAATAGATAATACATTTTGATATTCATATGAAATAATACAAATATTAATAATTATATATTTAATATCATTTTTAAATTTTTTTCTCTAATTTTTTTTAATGGAACCGGCGATTTTAGGACATGAATTGCTTGGAAATCGAAAAACCAGTGGCTCTTTAGCCAATTCTAGAACCACCTAAGTAGTCCTGTCACGCCCTGGAGGGTACTCTAAACGTGGTAGTCCACCGCTCATAATATTAAAGTATGAATGACAACCTTAGTCATACAGGAGCTGCGATTCACATGCAAGGTGTGCTTCCAAGATAGTAGGAGATTCTCAGGGTATTATTTTAAGCAGATAATAAAAGCATGCAATAACTTCAGAGATTTAAATATTGTAATATTCATTTAGAATAAAAGTCTCTTACAACTTCTTAAGGGCATTCTCCTGTTCTAATAGTTGTTCAACTAAGCATCAACAAATAATAAATATAACATAAGTTTACTATAGATTTTTCTTAGAAGTCTACATCCAACTAAATACATATAAACTTCTTCCAAAAACTCCTAGTAGCTTTGCTCACACCTGACAAAAGGGGTTCCCTTGATGCCAACCACAGTAATCATACTGTAACAAAAAACTATAGGGAATAAATAAAGTTAGCTTAGTGAGATAACTCTCATCTACAAAACATTTCCACAAAACACACAAGTATTTATATTAGACAAATCATATGAGAATACATCAATCACATGAGCAAACAAAATACACACGATTAACCGGAAATCATGTGTAGCATGGATTTTACGCCCTCCATGTCGGGGGTTGAGTGTCACTCGCCCATACGACCATCAATAATTGCAGACTTATCGGCTCCTGCTTGCTCTGTAGACTTTCCGGCTCCTACTTGCCATCACTACAACTCCTCGTTTCCCCACACGAAGAATAGTAGTAAAAAATAAATGTGACTCACAAATATGATATGCATGAATCGTTTTCAATATAGATTATTCCATTATTGTCAAGTTCAAGTTAAAGGTGATTAAACAATATTCATCATATCATGCAAGAAATCAAAAATTATTCATCAATCCCTTTTTCGGTATTCTTAGCTTTTATTCAAAAATATTAAATCCAATCACACAACATTTGTTCATTTATCTTTTTCTTTATTTTCTAGTACTAACTACTTACAAGCACAAACAAGGAAATGTAGCTAGTAAGGCATTAACTCACTCCATGACGATCGCTCCTAGTCGAAGTAATCTTCTGGGAATGCGATATTGGTTCCTGCTTCACCTAAACAAGATGAAACACCCAAAAATGAGTCCTTCATAGTCTTCTACTTTGAAGATTCTAAATCTATCATTAATGTGGTAAATCATATTAAAGGAAATTCCAACTTAAAATGGCCATAATGCTTATTTTAACTCTGAATTTCACATATTATATACCATTTTTTACCTACTTGAAAAGATCTATCTATTTCTAAACTAATTTCATCAAACTAAGTCGTTTGAGATCCGAAATAGTGGTGATCAGATATCACCACGAATTTCAACAAAACTTGCTTCCTTATTTTTACAAAAACTCATATAAAAAAAGATAGATATTTATAATTTGTAAACCTTTGAAATGTATTTATATATGTATTCATTGACTCATATCAAATGCATGAAATTAATGAAGTCGTCTCAACCATGAATTTTTGGTAAAAGTAAAGTCTTTTAAAAGATTTTGGAAAAGTGAAACTTTTGAAAATTTCCTTTTAGCTTGCTAGAAAATATCTTAAGTTATTTTAAATGAGTTTTTTTTTTCCTTGATTTTATTTCCTTAGTCTTTTTAAATTTCTAAAGAATGATTTTTATTTTCTAAGCTTAGTTTCTAATACTTTTTAAAGTAGTAATAATTATTATTTATATAAATAATTTCCTTATTTCTTAAGATCATTCTACTTTTATGAAAGAAAATTTCTTGGTGTTTGTCAAATTAGTATTAATGAAAAGTGAAGTTTAGTAAAACTTTTGTTTAATCTAGAATTTCTTTCTATTTTATGACTTTGTAAAGTGTATGTATGTTTTGTTTAAAAATTCCTATTTTCTTAAAATTTATAATGAACTCCTCTAGATTTCTAGAAAAAGGCTGTAAAGATAATTTCCTAAGTTTTTATGAAAAATATTACTTCCTTCATAACAATATTTATTTTTTTAGAGTTTTAAGAAAACTTTTCCTCATTTATTTTGTTGAGACAAAAATCATGTGTTCATGCATGTTCATGAATATGAAATCATAAGTTATAAAAACATAAGAAAACATAAAAATTAAAGAAATAAGTAGTAAAGAAATATGTCAAGTATTGGAACCTTAGCTTCATCAAGGTATCCCGGGACTAAGAATAGACTAGTCCAAAAGAAAAAGAAAATTATTTTGACTTGATGAGGACAAGTCTAAAACTAGAAGACTAGTCTTAAAATAACTTGAAAGTAAATAAATTGCGAGGTACATAAATAAATTGCAAAGGAAGTAAATAAATTGCAAAACAAAGGAGTTTATATACTCTAAGAGATATATATAACTACATAGATATATTTAGTTAAATATATATATGAAAACAACATAAAGGAGCAAGTTTTACGAACAAAACAAAGTATGAACATATTGTTGCTTTCTTAACTTTCATGGTTTTAGAAAACACGCATTATGCTCATACTAAGTAAATGAACATAAAGGAAACTTAAAGAAGTATTATCTATAAAAACTAAACTTGAGTGAACTTTGAGAGAACTCTTGGAGAAATTTTGAGAGAGTAATTTTAGTGTATGAAAGGTGTGAAGGAAATGGAAGGAAGCTATGGTATTTATAGAAAAAAGTGGAGGGTAATTTGTGTTAATTAAATAATGAAAAATAAAACAAATGAGTGTTGTGGGGAGGGCCGACGCAAATTGTGAGTGTGAGAAGAGAGAAATTTATTTTTTATATTTTATTAATGAAAAGTGATATAAAAGATGTGAAGTTGTATTGATGAAAATTATAAGAAAATAGAGGTATGGTTATAAGACTAGGTTGTAGAAAAAGTAGAGATAGATATATAGTGTAGAATAGTAATAAATAGTGTAATGTAAAGTAGACATGACAATTAAAGTCCCGGTAGTAAGAAAAATTATAAAACTGACCTTTTTGGAAACCTTGTATTTTACGAGTCTAACGGTATATCCGAAATATTTTTACTATTCTGAGCCCCAGAACATGCTTTTCGAAAGCTGTGTTCGATCGTACTCAAAACGAATCATGGTTTAACTAATCTGATATTTTTAAGTTTTCTCATTTATTAAGAATTATTCTACATACTAATCTCTCACTCACTTACTTACTTAGGGTTACAAACACGAGATTACCGAACTTGAACGGTTACGGCTGACTAGGGTTTTGTTGACTTTAGGATTTCCGGCTAACCTTCTAATTAGGGTTTAAGCTTAATTGATCATAAAACTTTGGGGATTTACAGTCCAGTTCTAGTTTCAGAACTGCCAGTCATGATTTCAATTTGGATTCCTAGTTTGAAACCGAACTTTGCTTATATCTAATAAGATGATCAAATATTAGTTGATTTAGCATACATAATAACAATAAGTGGTATATAATAAAGTTTTAGTGTCCTGAGGAACGACATTTCTGAAGTGATTGAGGATGGAACAAGTATTCCTGTACTCATCACATTTGAATATGCAAGCATGGTTAAAGAAGTATATACTTTTTAAGAAACCTGATGCAATCTCCAATTATTTATGTATTTATTTATTTATTTTTTACGGTTTATATGGTGTAGTAGAAACAATTTTATACATGGAACGTCTAATATGCAATTCGCTATGCAACAACAAGCTAGACTTCATGGAAATGAGTATTGGATTTATCATAAAAAATTCAAAAAAAGAAAACCTTATATTCAAGAGATTGTGTGTATACTGGTTTCCTCCAGAAGAAGGGTACATCAAAATTAATACTAATGCTTCGATGGATCTCTTTGGTAGAGCAGCAATTGTTGTTGTCTTGAGAGATGATCATGGCCAATGAATAGCTGGCTTGGCTCATCAACTTGGAAAACTTTTAGTACTTGAGGCTGAGCTGTGGGCAATTTACGTTGGTCTTCAGTTAGCTCATGTTATGAAGTTCAATTTTGGCTAATTAAACCTTGATTCTCGCAGTGCGATTCAATTATATATTAACAGAAAGCATAGTTAGCAATGCAAAATTTATTCTTGTATCTTTGATAAATATTTGCATACAAAATTGCCGGATCTTTGAGAAGATAAAACTTGCTTATAGCTCGAGAAAATCCAATTTTATTGCAAATAAACTTGCTAGCTTGACGCATGATTAAGAGATGGGGGATTGGTTTGTCTTATTTCTCCATATTTAAATGGGTTTTAAATATAAATATTA
Organism: Combretum micranthum; assembly: GCA_024138025.1. NCBI lineage: Eukaryota > Viridiplantae > Streptophyta > Magnoliopsida > Myrtales > Combretaceae > Combretum > Combretum micranthum. Next base: position 135,377 of record JAMXBD010000166.1, read on the forward strand.
TTTATTTATTTGGACTTGACTCATGGGCTGAGTACCAAGACCTATTGAGTCTAGTTCAACTAATGGGATGGCTTGGGGAGATTTGGCTTGGTAGGTTTGGAACACGGATCGTTGGACTAGTCCACCACATCCAACCTTTTTCAGGTAAACTTATGCACACACAGGAGATGACTATAGACATTGGCCCATGAGGAACTCATTCATGATAAGCATGAATTGATTTTGCTCTATCTTATCCGTCAATCACTAATGTGATCTGATGGTCGTCATCCATGCTAAGTACTTATAAATATTCAGTCATTCCTCCTCCTCATTTGTAACTTTTGGAGAGAGAAGACAAACAACATTCTTAAAGGAGGTTTTATTCAGAAAGATCAAACAAGACAAATCAAATGATTTCTACTCCAACTATTCAAGAACTATAAGGTTGATATGCGAGGTCCACTTAAGCCCTATTTATTACTTGTGCATTTGAGACACTGAAACTGTCAGTTTCTCCTCTCTTGTCATTTTCTACAAGCCATCCCGTTATTAAGTGTCATTTCCTCAGCAGCACTCTGAAGTCATGTGTTAAACGCGAGATTCAAGTAACGCATACTTGACCGCTACAATACCAATTTTGTCGCTGTTAATAAAGGATCAACAACAGCACGGGAATAGATAGATTTCTAAGACTTTTTGAACGTGTATTTGTGGAAGTTATCATAATATTGCTTATGCGTGAATGCTTTAGATAACTACTTTATATTGGTCTATATCAAGTCCCTCCAGGTATATTTATCCCACTAAAAAATAAAGGTAAAAAGTGGCGTCATTTAAATGGTTAAAGCATAAATGTAATATATATATAGTATAGTATAATATTTGCCGCCATTTGCTTGTGTTGCAAGTTGCGCCTGCCATTGAAATTTTAAAATATCCTCATTTGTGTGTAATTTAATTATGCAAACGCACGTTGACGAACAGGTGACAAGTCGTCCTTTCTTACCGGGTGTTTCCAATGGAGTCATTTGCAGTTCACCGAACTACAAGCAATCACAAGACAAATGAAATTTTAACTGCAAACAATAGGACACACGATTTGTCCCGTGTAAGGCATAAATAAATATAACTATAAACCTATTTGAATATTCATAATTGATTAGATTAAATTAGGCTTAATTATACCACATTGTTATAATATTTGGAAGTAATTTTATTTGAAATTGAAAGAAGTTGATCAATTTAGATTATTATTGTTACGTGTCAATAAATAAAAAATTTAATTAAAACTTAAAACATCTGTTATGTTATAACACGTATGAATGATGATATGAATTAATCAATTACTCTAAATATTATGATTTTAAATAAGTTTAATTCTAAATATTATGACTATTAGGTATTATTTTCTCTATTAATTAAATTTTCTGTCTTGGTTTTTTTTTTTTTTTTTTGGCCTTTCCCCCTGCATCGACAAGCCTCCTTTGCTGACTTTTATTGCCATTTTTCGCAATAAAAAAATCCGGTGGATCGTCGACTCGTGTAAAACAAATCCGCCCACTTTTAAATTGAGGACAGCACGCGGAAAACGTCCATCATCAGTTCGTTAAATTACTCTCATATTTCTCAATTTCCAGACCAAAAAGTTCTATTTTTCTTTAATACGTTTGACTTGACGTAATATTAATAATAATAAATAATAGCCACGATATAATAATATGATATTTTCATTTATCAATACCTCTAAGCTCTTGCTCACCTCTATATATATATATAATGTCCACCATAAGATTAAGAAAACTTTTCCAACTTGATATCTAATATAGTCGAAAACTTACACACATCAAATATTTCCTCGCACCGGATCAAGTTAATCATGGCATATATGAGTCGCCCTCATTCAATAACCTTAGAACTCACGTTAATATCAGCTGAAGACCTTCGTATAAACGGAAAGCAAATAAAAAACAGCGCTTCCGTTGTCGTCGTGAGAATTGATTCTTACAGAACTTTTGCCACGAAAATCGCCGCAAAAGGCAACAGCTACCCCACATGGAACGAGAAGTTCCATGTGGACTTACCGTTGAGTATATACCATCTAACTCTTGAAGTGTACAGGAGATCGTCCTCTTGTGATCGTATTATCGGGACAGCGAGAGTTCCGGTGTCAGATTTTTTTGGAGACCTTACTCCTGAGAATTACTTGCATTTTTTGAGCTATAGATTGAGAGATGCCGATGGGTGTAGGAATGGCATTGTTAATCTTTCTGTAAGAGTGAAGTCGTCGTCGCATGGTTGTTTAACGTCTTCTTCGCAGCGGGAATTGGGGGTTCCGGTGGAGGAGAGGAGAGAGAATGTAGGAATAATGACCGGATTTCCTATCTGGGACCATAATGTTAATTCTCGTTATGGACATATTTAGTATCTTTAATTTTTCTTTTTCCTTTTTTTTCTTTTAAATTATTAGAATAAGCAGCCATAAAGAGTTAAAATAAGGTTTCCTTTTGCATACACAGGAACGCTTGTGGACAAACTTGCCACAACCTAGTTTGGACCTGCTTCTGGGTCCAGAAATTTAGAACCCGTAACCGCCCTGGCTAGGAGTGGGACGGGTCCTACACGATCCATCCATCTTTTCTTTTCAAATTAGAAAAGAAAAATGTAACGTGAATTCCCAGCATGACGATGCAAGAATATAATGTTCTAGTGGGACTTAGTGTTCATCTACTTGATGAGTTTCAAAGGAGGTCGAAATCGAAAATGGTAGCTCAAAACCGATTCCTAGAAAGAATTACAAGCGATAGAGGCCAAGCCAATATTACTACATATCCTGGGGATGTTTCGTTCGCTTGAAGGAGAAAGAGGAAAAAAAAAAAAAACAAAAGGGGAAAGCTTAAGAGATGACGATGTTTTAATTCATGTGGGATCGGTTTTATTATTTTAAGGTAATTTATATTTCTGTATTTTTTAATTAATAATTATAAACTTTTTACTGACCTATCAAGTTCATACATCCTTGTGTGTTTTAGGCAGGTTTGTCTAGAGTTAGACCTAGACCTAGTGAGGTGAGTCTATGGATAGAATAATTATGGTCGGGTTGTGCCAAGTTATGGTTCGAACCCAACTCATGGAGATATCTAATCGAACCTACCACATAAGAAGGTACTTAAGAACTTATCACAATCATATTTAGAAGAAGTCTAGAATATTTGAATGGAATCCTTATTTTAAGTTGTGAAAGCTGAATTTATCTAAATAATTTCCCCTTCTTTCTTCATTTCATTGTTCTCTCTCTCTCTCTCTCTCTCTCTTCTTTTTTCTTTTTTTTTTCTTTCTTTTTGTTTTCCTTTCCTTTTTTTTCCTTTAGTGAAAGAGAGCAAATCAAATTTGTTAAAGAAACTTTCTAAGTTGAAGAAGTCTTACTCCAATCTATTTTGTAAGTCATATGATATGATGTTTTCGTGTAGTCATCGTGTATGTATTGTTGTTTTATATCTAATGAATGGATGTTGTGCTGGCTGCAATATGAATACCAAAAAATAGTAAACAAATGTTTTTTTTTATTAATTCTTTGAATCAATAATTTTTGTTTGCATATTTTATATTTTTTTTGTTGGATTATATATATTTTCATTGAAAATTAGGATAGAAGTCCATATACATACATACCATACCATAAACATTATGCATAAAGATGCACTAGAACCAAGTTATGTGCCATATAAACAATAAAAGATGACTAGTTTCTAGTGGATGAGTGCAAACAATAGGGCTTCCACATAGTCCCTAGCTAATCAATATCCTTTAGTAATAGACTTAGCACAAAATCTAGTGGCACAAATCCAAACCAACCATCCATCCATCTTCAAAATATGCATCATGTTAGCCACTTTATCAATGACAAAATTAGCCTCCTGCAACACTTGTTTGATGTTGATCTGATCAAAATTCAAGCAACTTTGCCTGCAAATTAAGATAAGATTTCGAAGCATTAGTTTTGCTTTGTAAGTTAATTAACTTGTTAAAAATCGCACTATTGCAATTTTATAAAATGGAGGCATAATTGAGTCACCAGTTTCATGCTAAAATAGATAGTCCACAATTCTGCTTCAAGTGCAAATAGGCATCTAACTTTTTTTTTTCCCCAAATCCCACTATCCAATGTTCCCCTTCATCCTAAAAAACAACAATAATGGTTGCATGTCTAAATGAGTCTACCAAAGCATCTGTAATTGTATTTACATACCCAAGTGTTAAATGACTCCATTTAACTACAAGTGACTTTGAAAAAGAAGAAGAAAAAGTTGTTTATCTTCTAAAATGTGACCAATATTCATTTGCTAGATTGCATATATATTGATGTAAAGAGAGATTCATAGTATTTTTTTTTTTTAAATGCAATGTATTGTTTCTATCCATCCAAATTACCTAGAAAGCTAATCTAAACAAAATAGATTGAGAAGCATGCACACATTTAAGGTAAGATCTTCTAAAGGATACGTAAAATTTAATCTAATCAGATAACTACAAATAAGAGTTATTAACCAAGACTAATTCTAATCCTAGATTAATCCAAATAGTTATGACTTCTAGAAAATCTCTTAAAGCATATGTTGTGTCTTCTTTATGCAAATGGCATCAATAAAGATAATTAGTACCAAATATTATATTTAATTTGTTACTTGCAAGAATACAATTATTATGTACTTTCCAAATAAAAAGTTTACATTCTGGACTCAAATTAGAAGACCAAATGCATGTGTAATCATGATACTCAATCATTGTATCAGGTTTTTATAGGATAAATAGGCATTATAAAAATTAGAAAGACTTGGTTATTTCCACTTGATTTTAAAATAAAGCCAATCTAAATGAGTTTCCTCCAGCTTACATGGTCAAAACCATTATACCACAAGGCAAGATAATTGGAAACTTAATTTGTTATCATCCAAGTTGCATTCATCTATATAGTAGCCAAATATTGGAAGATCTAATGATGAATAATGTATAGGTCCTTAGATAATATTTCAAATTGGTTGACTACACCTCCATGTGTCAAACCAAAATATTATGTCTTTTTCGTGACCTAGCAACATAATATGTTGTTCTCTAATGGTATTTAGATCTCTAAGAGACAAATTTTAGATACCTAATCCACTCAATCTTTTTAGACATGTAACTTTTTTCCATTTAATCTAATAAGACCAAAAATTTTTTGATGATCAAGACTAGAAAAAATTCCTTGTTATTGTCTTTATTGCACAAGAGAACAAACTTGCATATAATATGTGGGCATTGAATCTAAAACGAATTGGATAAGAATAGTTCACCCAGCCTTACTCAATGGTTTGCTCTTCCATTTATCTAGTTTTTTGTATACCTTGTCAATAATAAAACAAAAAAAGTCAAAATGTTTTGTTCTTAAGCCATTCCCAAGAGGAAGTCCTAGACATTTATCAAAAGAAGCAACAACTTTCATGTTCAGATTACTAGCTATGATATTTTTTGTTTGATATTCTACATTTGCAGAAAATAAAACCATAGATTTTTCCATATTTACCTTTAAACCTAACCAAGCAACAAAGGACTTTAAGACTTCATTTAATGCTACAAAAACTTCTAAGCTTGTTTCAGATAACAAAATAAGATCATGAACAAACAAAAAAAGTTATGTAAGTTCCCAAAAATTTAAGAAGCTTACATTCATTTTCTTGAACCTTGAGTTGAATCAATTAGCTCAAAAATTCCATGCAAATAATGAACATATATGGAGAAAGAGGAACTCCTTATCAATTCCTTTTCTTGGTTAAATGGTTCCAATAGTTTCTATTTAAAACCACTTCCATAGATGTAGTAAACAGACAACTCATCATCAATTTGATCCATCGAGTAAGGAAATCCATGCTATTCAAGCACTAATAGATAAAATCCCATTCAAGGCTATCAAAAGCCTTATGAAGATCTACTTTTATGGCCATCCATCCCTAGATGCTTTCTTATGATGAAAGGAACAGATAATTTCTCTCATTAATATTATATTGTCGAAGACTTCCTCGCGGAGACAAAGGTAGATTGAAATGGACATATCAAAGCATCTAAGGATGCAAATGAAGAAAAAATCTTTGTAATTACCAAATAAATTACATCGGAAAAACTTATTGGTTCAAGTTGAGCGATTTGATTTGCACCAATTATTTTTGGGATTATAACTAAGAGCACTTCATTAATATATTTAGGCATTATATAACATCAAAAGACTATGGAGATAATTGATATGACTGGAAAATCAATCTCACTTGAACATTCTTTGAAGAAGAGTGCATGTAAGCCACCTTTACTTGGAGCTTTCCAAGAATCCAAAGAATTCAAAGCTACATGAATATCTTTAATAGAGACTCTAGACCATAAAGCTGTGGCATCAAAATTAGAAATACCTCCATGTAACTCCATAGGAATAACATTGACAAGAGATACCTCTAATCTAGATGATGTAAATAATTGATCAAAATATTCTTTAATATGACATTGTAATTGGACAGATCATTAATAAAATTTTCCCACTAAATCTTTTAAGGCTAGAATTCAGTTATTTGCTCTCCTTGCTTGCACTAAGCTATGATAATACCTAATGTTTTGTGCTTCTTTTGGAAGCCAATCTACTCAAGATTTAGCTTTCCATTGCAATTCTTCTTTGTGTAAAATATCCTCAAGCTAAGGTCTTAGTTGTTGTTCTATACTTAAGGTAACAGTAGATTCATTTATACTTAAAGCATACTCACCGGAAGTTAATTCTTGAAGAATATTTTTATTTTGAAAATGTATGTTTCCAGATACCTCTTTATTCCATTTGTAAGCCTCCTTAGGAAGGATGGAAGACACATATTTAAAAGAATATCCATCTTGTTGCCAAATGGAATGAACAAATCTTTTAAAATTAGGATGTTTAAGCCACATTGGTTGAAACTTGAATGGCCTAGATGCTTTAGCATCAATCACTTAAGTGTGAGTAGATAAAAGTAATTAGGAATGATCTGGTGGCAATTTTGTTAAGTGACAAACTATTGCTTTAGGAAATAAAGAATGCTAAGCATAATTTCTCCAAAATCTATCCAATCTTGATTGAATAAGTTCAAAAATAGATCTCCATTTTTACCATGTAAATCTTAGATCAATGTTTTCAAGATCAATCATTCTACAATTTGATAATAGTAATAGCTACTCCACTTTTTCCATGGACTAATGATTTCATTAGGGTCCCTTGCTATACACTAAGGGTAGTCTCTAAATATATTACAATATTCTTCCAATTTCCTCCATAGTTGCAATCGTTTTAGATATACTCTACTAGCATATACAAGAGTAAAAAACCAAAGGGGTTTTGTAGAACTAACTTGAACATAAACATGAAGGTCTTGGTTAGCCTCAACCACTACAGTGATATCCATCATATCAATGCAATACAACAAGACAATGCATCCACTTTGACCATCTATTGGTGTCTAAAATAACCTGGCAATGGTGTAGAGTTCTAGTATAATCATTCATGGTCTTGCATCCATTTTAGTCTCCAGCAACCCATAATGTCCAAATGCAAAGCATTAATAGCAGCTTGGATTGCATGTTGCTTATGTTAAGCATTAGGCCTTCGAACATTCCAAATAAGAATTTTTAGAGGCCTCTTAAAATTGAGAGGATGAGTTGAAGCTGGCTACCAAGATGACCCTATAAAACTTGGTATTTGTACCTAAGGTAAAACTTTCTTGAACCTCTAAGGAAATTGACCGAGGTGCTCTCTTATTGAGCAAATAAGCCATAGTCTCCTCTCCCACATTAGGGAGAAGGAGAATTCGTGACACATTTAATGGTAATGGTAGTTCCCCTATCATTAGGAAGAGTAAGAGTTCCTTCTCGTTTTAAATGAGCATTTGGGTAGCCATGAGACATGTGAGGTTTCATTTCTAGACTATTGTCAAGGACACCATATGAAATTCTGCTTAGATTGAGGCTTGAGTTTTGCCTTATCATAATCCTTGGTTTCCTTGAAAATGCGAATGTAAGGCACTTAACATATCCAATGATTGAATTCTTTGATATATTTGTTTGATGTAGATGGAAAATTGTTCGATAACATTGATCCTTGAAGAAAATCTTCAAGAACTAATGATCCTTCATCATGATGGGAAGTTCTGCATTCTCGTGATAGATGTGCTAGTTTTTTGAGAGATAATGGCTTTTGTTCTTATTGCCTAAGTATTTTAGGTTGGTGTAAGTTCTTTTTGTGATATATCCATTTCCAAGAGAAAGAAATGATGAGTAGCCATAATTTTTTTTTAAATGGTCACTCATAGAGTTTACATGGAGTGTTTCGACTAAATTTTCTATTTGAGGGAAATGCACATTACCATTTGGTATTTTTCCTCTATGCTAAGAGGAACCAACATTAAATGAACTTTGAACATTAGATGTAGTTTGGTTTTTCAAATTAGGATAAGATTTTCTAAGAACGGATCATTTCTTCGACTGGACAAGCACCCATTGGCCATAATTAATAGTAGGTGCTTCATTTATTGTGCAATGATGGTGCTCATTTTTATCGGGGAGACATCCTTGAGTCTAGATTATTATTCTTGGAAGAAGAAGGAATAGAGGTAGGTGCATTGACTTGCATGTCATTACATACTCCCTTGGAAGTCATTCAGAGCATTTATTTCTATAGTAATAGAGCCATTGACAACATGCATGATTAAATTAAGAGGGGAAGTAATGTTTTTGTGACCTAAGCAACCCCAAACATAGCATAAAGAGCACATAATACCTTATATTAATGACCTTAAATCTTAAACATGCATATTTATTTGTACACATAGACATACGTATCTAGCTCTTTTAGCTATTATTATATAGGAATCAATGCAAAGTAAAGGGCCAATTTATTCCCTAATATGCCAGAGGGTAAGTGGGGCATAATACTTCAATGGCACTTCTTCAATATGGATCCAAAGTGTAACTCTCAGTCGAATTTGGTCTCTGATGGCTTAAATTTGATTCCTAATGGCGAATCGTGAGAAATGGCCATTAATAAACCAGGGGCCATCTCGAATAGCCAGTTTATAGTCTTAAGAGAATTAAAAATAACAATATAATAGCCCAATCTAAGTCTTATAATAGTAAATTAACCAATAGTGGACCAAATTTTCTTTAGATGTTCATATAGACCCTTATAGCCAAAAGAGAGACTATAAACATTAATAATTAGTGCATGTTTCCATGTTGTTGTAATAGGCTTTTTTTTTTTTTTTAAACTTAGTAAAGACAATAACCTTATACCCTGGTTTCCCTAAAACCTAGATGCCTGACTTTGTTCATCATTGTCTTAGCGTTCATTGTCATCTTCCATATCACTATTGGGCTCCTTGAAAAAAGAATGCCCATAAGCTTCTGGTATTGTAGAACAACGCTTATCCTTGTAAGAAGCTATTTATATGGTAACAAAAAGATAATCAATAGGATTGACAGATGGTGATGGCTCACACAAAGGAATAGTAGCCAAATTATCATCAAGAGGTGAGCCTGCACTCTTTTGATCATGAGAGAAGCTAAAATCCAATTGAGTGTTAGAGTTAGAAGATGTGGAATGCAACTTAAAATTTTTTTTTGTTAGGTGATAAAGCAATAGAGGGAGTTAGAAGGAGGGAAGGAAATTTAGAGAGAGGCATGCCATAGACATTAAAAGGTATTTCTTTGCATATTTTATAGTTATGAACTTGAAATGAAGAGGGAAAAACAAAGTTCTTTTTGTGATTGAAGGAAAAAAAAAAAGGACATGAGTATTTCCAATGAAGTTATCAGCAAATCATGAGATAACTAAATATGGGGAGATTATAGTTAATGCTTGATTTTGATTTTCCAATCGCAATCAATCAAATTAAATTAAAACCCTAATCTTAGGCAAGTGTGCCTATCGATTCTAATACCGGTGTAAGCACAAAGGTCATTCCACTAGGACATGTAATTATTAACTCTCACCTTAAGTATGCTATTTAACTAATATAGTTCAAGTGATAAAGATAGAACTAATAACTAATTACTTAAATTAGAATAGTTTGCATGTGATTATGTATGATGTGTGCTCATGCACTTGCATATGTGGTTTGGCGTACTAGGCAATTTCACTCATTCTTTTATCTTTTTCAAGAACAAGTGAAAATCATGTATATTATGACTTATTGGATTTGATATTATTGTGGACTATGGGGAGAACGGTAGTAGACCATACTTCCTTATTGATGTATAGACCATATGGATTGGAATAAGACTATGTTGAAGACTTTATGAAATTTGCTTGCATCATGGATTTGATAACATTTTAGAGGATTTTCCTTTTATGTTTTAAGTTTATTTAAAGTTGGCTTTGGTTTATGCCAACAAGATAACTTCAGGAGTTTTATTTCCATGAGTTGTTTTAAACACGTACCATTTATATGTAAGTATTGTAGATATATTTTTTTATTATTTATGGATTAATGTTTCATAACCTTAGCATGTCCCTCTATATTAAGGATATGTGGTAGGTTATAATGCCATTAGATTAGGGCATTGCAAAGAAAAACAAGCAAAATAGATAAGGATCATGGTTATAACCCCTTAAAAGTGATGTCTTATGATCTTGAATAAGCGTAGATGTTCTCCTCTTGAAAACACTTGTTTCTTCCTAGGGTTCATAAGGAAAAGTGATAGCTCTCCCAAATGACTAGTGAAGACCTCTATTTATAGGAAAGAGGTAAAATACTCTTGCATGACCACCTTACACGGCCGTATTCAAGGTCGTCTAGGACGAAAACTGGTGATATTTCTTGACCGGAAAGCTGCATGACTACGAGCACTGCTTGTGACAGGCCGTGTACTTTCAAAATTAGCTCTTGTCATTTTCCATCCTGGCATGAGCATCCTGCACACCTATGCATGATCCTTGTATACTTTAAAAATACTAGCTGGTCACTTTTTGTCTCCTACACTAGTATTCTACACAACTTGTGTAGAAAAGTTATATACGTTGTAAATCTTCCAAATTCCTATTTCTTCATTAAAGTCTTTCTTAACTCATCCAAAAGTTTTGATTAAGCTCAATATTGTCTTTTGTTCTTGAAATTGACATTTTAACTAAATATGTATCATTTTCTTTAATAATTCACATAAAATCTATATAATATCATATCAAAGCAATGTAAATAATAAAGGGTCTTTAGAAACTTATCAATGATTATCAATTGATTGTAGGAATAATTTTTACAATGCATAGCCTTTAGCCTATTTAACATTACTACTATTTATAAAGTTATTTAATGAGAGAATAAATGTTAATTTGGTAAATTCTATTTGTATAAATACTAAAACACCATGTATTAATGGTTTTAATATTATAGGTATTAAAAAAATAGATAGATATTAAAATGCATAGCGACCTTTTATTATTTTTAACAATTTGTTTCTTGTTAAGGTTTTATTACACTAAAAGCCTCTCTAACATAATAATGGAATATCTAATTTATGATATTTTGAATAGGTATGCTAAACTAATCATACCTACTATTTTAAACCATCGACTTTATACAAATTATGTATATAAGATTTGACGCCTTAAATGTAGGGTTAATTACAACCCACCATGTGTCTACTCGTAAATGTAGACACTTTAACGCTCAGATTCGATTAACAACCACCATGACTTACATTTATCTTGTTAAATCCTTATTACACACATATTTATAATATGTTAAGCCAACAAAGATAAGTTCTAATATGTTTACAACTGACTTCAGATTCATACTAATACTAATAACATTAAAGGATGGCTAGAGTCTACTAGAAACATAAACAACTATTCCTGAACATAAGAGGGGTTTATATCCTAGCCTACGTACATATAACATAACACATTTACTACATTTCTACCACATAAAATATATAACTTAGGAGCCTTATCTCCGAAACAAATAATTAGTCTATTCATTAGCTAGATAGTTGTCATCGCTAGCGCCGTCCTCATGTCTACAACTACATCATATTCTGGGAGGTCAAACATATAAGGTTTGCTACCTAATCCTGAAAGAGAAAATTAGGCAAGAGCTTAGTATGGTACCACTACAAACACAATCGTATGAGCATGCACAAATAAACCATACATAATTCAAGTTCTAATGCAACAAACATTCCAATTATAATCTTTTGGTTTTAAGCCCCGCAATCAACACTGGAATAAATCAGTATCCCAATAACACACTTATATATATACAATACACATCAATGTTGGGTACCCCCAACATCCAAGAATCAACAAGTCAAAGAGTTCACAAGTTAAATCCTAAATCTACCCATAATCATCTCCAAGTACAACTCTACTAGGGATAACCTCACAAGGATTATTGGGGCGCTTATTAACACTACCAATACTCTGGTTTATTAACCAGCCAAGTGCATACAACACTCAAACTTAATGGCTAGATATTTAATTCGCCAATTTGAATTCTAACCTTACAAGCACAAGCAACATACAAAGTAGTAAACATATCTGGAAACGGTTTTGTTCCTATCCAGAATCCACTATCTAGATTATACACAATTAAATTGTTCAGTTCTTCTAATCTTGCAAAAGTTCTCACTATACTAATATCACTCTCATTTCTCCACTATTATTACTTAGTTGTCAAAACCTTTAAGTATTCTTAGTTTGCAAAATAAGAAGCTTTATTGAATATAGTCATGTTTCGGCTAGAAAAGAATGATTTTCAAGGTATTATAACATGTATAAACTAATATATAAAGGGCATAGGATTAGTTATCACTTAGGTAGAGAGATACGTGGGGAGGAACATGGTTTGTGCACAGGGGGTACTCGAGGGGAACACAACGTGATGTGTCTCCTTGTGTTCTTTTCTAGTCATAAGAGTTTAAGCACCGAGAGGAGCACGACTAGGAACACGATGCTATGTATGTGTCGTATTCTTCGAACATTCTTTACTTTATTGGAACACAGAGAGAAACATGGCTAGATACATGTAGCCGTGTTATTTTAGGAAAAATGTGATCTAAACCACAAAAGGGTACATGCTTGAAACATCGGCCGCATATATGCTGTGTACTTCTGCAAATTGCTCTATTTCGAGATTTCTACCTAATTTCCAAATGGACATTCATTTAAACATTTTTAAGACTATTTTCATCACTTTAACACATCCCCATTCATGTTTTTAACCCCTAAAACCGCATTAAACACACTACCTTTCTATACTTAAATTTAAATTCAAGATCAAAACAAAAAACACATAAGAACTACGTTACCTATCAGCTTCATTATGAATTTCTTGTGAATTCTCCAATGTCCACGTCGCAACAAACACTTTCATCTTAGAATTCTTCCTTAGTCCCTTCATAGATCGGTGTCACACTCGTTAGATGAACCATTCATAGAAAAATCGTGTTTCGATACCATTCTCCCATTCTAGATTGTTTTAAATGATAAAAAAAGTTAAGAGAGACGACAACTTACCGCAAGGAACTTGTTGAATCTCAACAATGAATGATAGAATGGTAGTTATAAAACCCCAAATCAACTTAAACGTTTCTGCCAAACAACATATTTTTTAAGAGATACGAAAAATTATTATACTACCCTTACTTAAAGTGTAACAAATTATTAAATTGCCACTTCATTTAATTTATTAATTTTAAAAACATTTTTAGGATAGTTCATATGATGATTTACAAAAGTTAATTGTACCATAGTACGTATAATTTCAATATCTTATACATAGCAAGCATCCACATTTAGGTATTATGCAATTTGTTTAAGTAAATAAGCATAACATATATTTATGAGATTTATTCATATCTATATTACTCATTGGAAAGTATTCTCTATATAAATTACAATTGTAATTGACTTTCACGTAATAATTAATTTCTGGAGGCTTTCATAATTATATTGTTTGTTGTACTTATAAAATGAGTTTTATGTGTAGACTATAATTGTATGTTAGGTATTGGATTCAAATTGTAGCTTTTTGGACAAAAAAGATTCAACTAGTTATACCGGTAAGAACGGCAAGAACAACAAATCAACAATAATAATAACAACATCAAATCCTTGCCTAACATAATTACAACTAGAGAATTAAAATAGAAATATAAGATGGAGAATTATAATTGTGTAACTTGTATGAGCCATTGAATATACAATGTTTTATATTGTAATATCTATATATTTAATTTGTGTTTGAATTTATTTATTGAGTGCGAGAGATAAATTTGCAATATCGGAGGGCTATTAGGCGAGTTTTGCTGCTCACTGACTCGTCTCTATTGGCTTGACTTCTGTTATTTTGATAAAAGAGGCAAGTTTCGCCTCTCTTAAATGATTTTTTCTAGTGTCCCCTTTTATGATCAGTATTATTTTTATCAATATATTAATTTTTTTTATATTTACCATTTTTTTTTCATTTCATCTGTAACACGGATGTAGAATCGTGATTTAATATTTTATATTGGCATGTGATTCAAAGAATATATAGAAACTATTTTTTAGTGACGACATATATATGTGACTTTTAATTCTTTTTCCCATTAGCAAAATTTTCTCAAATTCTTACATTTTACCGGAAAATTTTTGTCTTAAATCGATAGCAAAGCTAATATTCCCTTTGCAAATTGATTGTCATCCAAACCAACGGAATCCTATTAGGTTTAAGTTTAACTTAGCTCTCTTGCCCTTTCAATATACGATCATAAATTGATAATAGCATTTTTACTCAAATACACTTTAAATAGTTACTTTGGATTAGTACGAAACAACATTATAAGAAATAGTACATATCGCAGGGTGCAACACTTCAATTGAATGATCGGTCATGTACTCCTGATTTCTAATTCAAGTATCGATATCTTGACAACAATAATATTCCGAGGAATTCTCTAAGCTGGTGTTCCGGGTAATGAAGAAAGGGCTGCAAAATAGAATGTATCACTAAGAATTAGAGTCTACGAAGGTGTGAGTTGATACCTCATTGGTATTGACTAACTTTCTATACCCAATGTATCGTTTTTCTTTTAATTTCTTTTCTTTTTCTTTTTCTTTTTCCTTTCATAATACAAAATTTTAAATAAACTTTTCCAACTATTTATCAATATTAAATCACCATTCCCACTATCATTTTTTTCAACATATATGACACAATTAATATAGAAACTTTCACATAGTCAATTACTAAAATGAGTATAGTAATTAGTATATTAAGTTTTCAATTGTACCATGGTTGAATATGAATATTAACTATTAAATAACTGGCAACCGATCCATTAAAATATTATCAAAACTATAAAATTTTCCTGGTTTATGCCTATAATTAACAACTTTAGCTCTTACTTTCAAAGGATGCGTTTTAAGAATTTAAAACACATCTTTGTACGTACTTTCCTCCATTGACATGTTTATATAGTGCGTATTCCCAAAGATGGATCTTACCATGTATAATTAAATTATTAAGATTCTAAGAAATCAATGTTATCAGGTAACTGAAAAGCATTGTTTCAATTATTAATTTGGAAATTATAAAAGTGGAGAGGAAGTGCAAAATACATATATATAATTTTTTTTCTTTTATGTTTTTGCTTAACTTGCTAGCTATGCCGACAGATATGACTTAAGCAGTTGAGAGAGTTTTGTTTGCTAGCTATACCGACCGGTATGGACTAAAAGCAGTTGAACAATTTGAAACCCCTTCATTACTCAACAAAGTCCTTTTCGAAACGTACGCACATAAAGCAAAACCACAAAAATCTCAATAAAACAAGATATGTTAGACAAGTTGGATTCAGTCAAATGGACGTGGCCTCGAACAGAAATGCGGTTATTGGCACACTCAACTTTGAATGCATTGAAAGGATATAATGTCCTATATATAATTAAAATAATAGATCTATACAAGAGCCTTTATTCTTATACTATAGGTCTTATAATGAACTTTTAATTATTATTATAATAGGAGGACGATTCGAACTTATTACTTTCACTTGAAAAATTAATTATAATATCACTAGATTATATAATTATTGATTATTTTTTCCTGCTTTAATCATTGGATGAATTTATGCTCTAACTTCATAAAAATTTACTACTTAAGTCTCTTTGATATCTATATCTTTTCCGAACCATATGCTTCTCTTTATTATTGCTTAACTTTTTTTTTTGGCCGAAGCATCATGACAACTTATTAATCTAAAAATTTCACATTGTCACACCTTACATCCTTTATAAATGCTGTGCTGGAATTTGGATCGAAATATGCATGCTGAAAACAATAATATAAATTATTTTATTGTCAAACCACCGGATTTTCCAGGGCCAAACCATGAGATTCGGTTCAAAATTTGATTACTAATTATGCAGAACTGCAAGCGTGTTCCTCTAAGGTTATACCGTTTTATTTATTTGCTTGATGGCACGTTTCATTAGCAAAATAGAAAAAAGGTATTGTAATTCTTAGAAAATAAAATAGATAAGTCGTGTGAAGCTCATAGTGTATTTGTTGTTGTTTGTAGACGTGTTCAACTTGTTACCTCTTTGTACACATGTTAGTACCCATACACGTGTCCTTGGACGTGTCCTTGTGTGAGCTGTATTAGTGGATTGTATATATAATCGACAGGTGTTCCTTGTAACTAGCTTTAGCAGGATCAATATTTGTGGTCGTGATTTTGTTGTTTCAATCTATCACAACCAACTGTGATTAAATATCTGATAGTTTTAATGGGTTTTATTTATATTAAATCATATAATTTGTTTATATGCCATATCATAACTAGTGAATGACACAATTAAGAAACAAATTATGAGACAGCAAACATTCATCTACTTTGGTAAATACTGAAAACATTTTTCTTCCTATTCTTCGAATTGAACTATTGCTTTTGCTATGGTTTCCTTGAGAGGTTCTTGAACACTTTTCTTCAAGCTACTATAGATCACAGTCTTGCATAAACACTTACAATTTTCTCATGATATCATACCAGTCTTCCTAGCAATATCATTCCTCTATTTCCTTTATCTATTTTGATTCAAGTAGTCTTAGTTACAATTGAATATAATGTTGATCCTCTATATGTTTCTGGTTCTGATAGATTTGGAATAGTGATCATAAAGAACGTAATCTTTAATGGATTAAATTTTCTAGCTTGGAATAGATTAATTTGTATGGCATTAGTTGCGAAATTAAAATTAGCCATTTTGTAGATGGCCAATTCCTAAATTTAAGGAGAAATTTAGTCAGTTATGTTAAATGGACAAGATGTGATAATTTGGTGCATTGATAGCTGTTAAATTCTATGATTAATGAAGTATCTCAAAGTGTTTTTTTTTTTTAATGCACAATCCTCTTACAAACTATGGAAAGAGATCAATGATCAATATGGACAGACCAATGGACCAATGATGTTTCAATTACAACATGAAATATCAAATGTACTACAAGGAAATCAACCAATAACTACATGTTATAATCAACTGAAACGTTGCTGGGAAGAATTGCAATCTTTAAATCTTTAAATCCATATCCAATGTATTCTAGTGGTAGATTGAATTACTATACATGTGTTTTGAAGGAGCGATTAGTTGATTTTGAAGCTCAAGGGAAGCTAATGCAATTCCTCATGGATTTATCGAATGTATATGAGTAGATTCATAATCAAATATTATCAATTGATCCTTTGCCTTCAGTAAGTTTTTTGTCCTATCTTGTTTTGGAAGTGGAGAAGTAATAACAAGTTACAAATTTGATTATAGGTGATGGAAACATGTCAGCCTTTGCTATTTATCGAAGTAATTCAAGGGCCTCTAGTGTAGACAATAGAGATAGTAGAAAAGAAAACTCTTTTATAGGCATTGTAAATTGGAAGGACATACAAAGTTGTTTTGAAATAATAGGATATCTAGAGTGATATAAGGGGAAAAGAAATGTTAAGAGAGTAATAGCAAAATCTAATCATGTTTCTAGTGGATTACGTGATGTGTAGGAGCAAAATGCACTGGTAAAGACTCCTTTTGATCATGATCAAACTACTAATGATTTGGTAGATCGTTTCCTTGCACAAACGATGTGCAAAGAGGTGATGAAGATGATAAAACATAAGTCCTTAGATGGCAAGGGACATATTGGAAATTCAACTATTGTAATTTTTGTAGGCACATGTATTTACACTTGCTTACTTGGTTACTTTGAGTATTAATGATAGATCTTGGATGGTAGATACAAGAGTTAGTGATCACATATCTCCTTATCTTAACCTCTTTTATGTGGTGCATCATTTGAACTAACTTATTATCATATGCTTACCCAATGATTCACCAAAGCGTGTTTCCATAGTAGGTTCCATTCAACTTACACCTACATTGTTTCTAATGTACTTCTTTTACCTGAATTTCAACACAACCTATTATCAATTCCAAAACTTCTCATAGACTAACCTTTGATTTTTGACTTTTGATTGCAATCTTTATTGCCTTTAGGATTAGAGAACCCATGAACAAATTGCAATTGCCAACTTGTCAATTATATGTTCTTGACATGGAGTCCATTAATAGTCCTAACAACCTATTGAAGTCTTCTTAGTAAATTTCTTCTAGTTCAATTGTTGTGTTAAATAAATAATGTAATGGTCTACATTTGTTACAAGAGATATCAGGACATTCCTCTTTATGTAAACTACAACATTTGAGTTGTTGGAAGCAGTGTTAATTTGATGGTTTTGTTTGTGAAACATGTCATTACGCAAAGATACATCGTTTCCTTTTACTTAAAGTGAAGGTATTTCTAATCTTCTTTTTGATTTAGTGCATATGGATTTATGGGTCCTTATCATATTTCAACAAGGGTAGGAGAGAATTATTTTTCGACACTAGTAGATGATTGTACTCGTAATATGTGGACTTACTTACTCAAGTTCATGTCCTAAGTATATGAAACATTAGACTGTTATTTTGTCTATGTAAGAAATCATTTTTCATACTTGTTCGAGGTTTATTTGGAGTGATAATGGTGGTGAATTTTATCAAAAAATTGTCAAGCTTTGTTTTCAAATCTAAACGTTATACATCAATGTTCTACACCTTGTACATGTCAACAAAATGGTTGAGTGGAAAGAAAATATCATCATCTTTTAGAAACATCAAGAGCTTAGTGCATACACGCTAAGTTACCTAAGTGTTTCTCGGGAGATTGTATTCTTGTTGCAACATATTTAGTCAATCGAATGCCTATGAAGATTAATAGGTAGGAAACCCATATGATAAACCTTTGGAAAATCATAAGATTATAATCACTAGCAGTGTTTGAATGTTTATGTTATGATGCTAATTTCATCCACACAAGGATAATTTTGATCTTAAAGGCTTGAAGTGTGTATTTATTCTACTAGTCAGAATGCTTATCAGCTGTGTGATTTGGATAGCAATTTGTCAGCAAAGATGTTGTCTTCATTGAAGATAAATTTATTTTTAAGGAATCAGACATAACTAACACATCAAGTTCTCCTTTAGTCTAGACATTCCTTGTGAGTCAATAGATCCTATACACCTGTCTGATTTGTGTTTCTTCTATCACATAACCAAGTATTTTAGAGTTAAGTTTTTCACTTGTTTTAGATTCCATTCCCAATTCTATTGAGTCCTTTCTCCATTCCTACTATTCTAAGTGACTACAAGAATTTTAGTATTGGGTGACGTTTGCAAATATTGGTAACGTCGCTTATATTTTTATAATTTAGTCACATTTATTAAATGTTTGATAAGATATACCATGAGAAACGTTTATAAAACAATTTTATCTTATATATGAACGTTCATTTGATTTGTAACTCTTTCATCATATTAAACATTACCAATTATTTATTTAATCAGCCACCCCTAACTTAAAAATAAAAAAAAATTACTTAACATCCCACTTACGTATATAATGGTTGGACAAAAAGAACAAACCTTAACTTGATAGGACCTTGATGTGGCTCTTGATATACCATCTCTCTAATAGAATTCTTCTTTAAAAGACCTCGTGGAGTTTCTTGAGTACGATATAATTCCTGCTCTCTCTAGCTTTGTTGCCATTGCTAGTTACACCATCTGGATCAGAAGAGGAACCTAAGTATCTAATGATGAAATTTTGGGGTTTACCAAATTATTTAATGATGAACTTACTTTGGATAACATATCAAATGTAGTCACCTTGCTGTGACTAGTCTTCTTGCAGCTCAGTGTATGTGCAAGAATGTGGTGGAGCAGCTTGTACTCAATAGTAGCAAATGTAGTGGCCAATGACTTTGAGGGAACAAATGGCTCATTTGCTCACTCAGGAGGAATCAATTGATACCAATAAGCCTCTTGTGTCATCTGATTTTCTCCCTCAGGCTAGTTGTTAGGCAGATTCAAATTTTCCTCCTCCTTATCATATAAACCCAGGAGTTTGCCCATTTTCTTCAGTTTAACTTCTCGAATCTCACCAAACACCTGAAATTGAAATGTAGACTCAGCTTTGTTAGGTAAACTCTTCAGTGTAGATAAGAACTCATTGGTCAAGTTCTTATATACTGGCTTCCTGAAATCAAACAATCTAATCCAAGCTGGATCTTGGATTATATTTCTAACCCTGTCAGTTAACCCATATTCATCCAGCAAACTCCAATCTAAATATTGGGTGTTCAAGAAATCCATCTTCAATAACCACTTCTTCCTATCCTTAGCATACTGCTGAATGGACAACAGATTCTTGGTCTGTGAACCAGAAGTAGAGGCATCTGTAGTCTTCTTCTTTTTCTGCTTAGGAGCCAATCCTACAATAATATTAAAGGAAATCAGAATTGTAATTGAAATAAACCTAAGCCTAGCGAATCATGTCATTTCATTAAAAAAAACAAGGATCAGCACAATTCCAATAATCCTAGTGAAATTTTTGGTGAATGCACTTAGAATTTATGCCTAATTCATTTCACCACATGAGTTGAAACAAATATGAGATCCTAGGCATATCAATAAATGAAGCAATCGACATGGAATTGGATTGAAAACTATACACTTGCAAAATGAGTTTTAAGCTGGTAGCTTAGATCGGCCAGCTTAGACTTGAATGTTGGGAATTCAAAATTCACTAGGAGAAGTATCCATTGTGAATTTCAAAAATTGTTCCAACAAAATTCATTTAAACACTTCTAAACCCAATTTTATCTTCAAAATTTGCTCAAATTCGAATTCCCAAGTTCAAACTGGAGCAATTAACATCAACTGGAGCTAAAGCATAGTACAAAAATCCATTTCAATCATCTAATTTTTAGTCAAATCAGAAAAGCCCCAAATTTCGAATTTGAACATTACGTTGTCAGTTTAAGAACCCTAATTCATAGAATGTTCATAATTCATGGTTCAATTAAGCAACAAATGTAATTAATCATGCATTGAACTGAAATCCAACTCCAAAACTTCATCTAAAACATTCCATTCCTCAATTCTATCAAAATCCGAATAAGATGACCCATCCACTAAATTCGACAAGTCAATTCCTCAATCAACAGATTCAAATCACATATGAGTACAATTTGCAATAAAGAATAAATAAAAAGCAGAAGATGAGAGTACTTACTTGTTCAAGATGAATCCAAGCAAGTGGGAAAGTGAATGGGGGATTGGGAGTGTGTGAGTGAGAGTGAAAGAGTGGTAGGAGAGAAATGCGGAAGAGAGAGAGAGATATACCTACTAAAATCTGATTTTGTAGAGCAAACACCAGCATTTTTCAAATACTCAGGCGGATTACATGCTGGTGTATCAAAATTTGATTCTTGCCGAGAGCAAATGGCCGGCGGCTTTCTCATGTGCACTGCCGGCGTATAGGTCTACACCGACTCCAAAGCTGGTGGCTTTGAAACCCAGGTGCCAGCTTTGATCGGGGTTAAAAACCCCTGAAACTTTAGTTTTATGCCGCCTTCAACACTGGCAGCGTTAATGTTTAGTAGCCGATGTTTTAATTAATTTGGGCTTGTTGCACAAGCTGGCTCTAAGCCAACGGCGTTGAATTTCCAAGTGCCGGCTTTTTTTTTCCACAAAGAAAAGCTCTAAAAAATATTTAGTACTCTAAATAATTAGAATGCCTACCTTGTAATTCCTTAGAGCTTTTCAAATTTTGATCAAATTGTTCCTCATTCTCTTTTTCTTAAAAAAAATGCATCTCCATCATCAATTGAAAGCTCAATTTCCCTTTTTCATCTGTACATACTAAAAATTAAGTTAGTAAAAACAAAACAAAAATACTACTTTAAGTTAGACATGGGTTGCCTCCCAAGAAGCGCTTAGTTTAGAGTCGCTTAGCCTGACTTTCCTAATTCTGGTCATGGTTCTTTAAGATTTATGATAGTGGTAGCACTATCATGGTTTTTCCCCTCATAAAAATGTTTGAGCAGATGCCTATTCACCTTGAAAGTCCGATTATCATCAGTTTTCAATTCTACCGCACTGTAGGGAAAAAAAATTTCAATTTCAAATGGTCCTGACTATCTTGATCTCAACTTTCCTAGAAACAATTTCAAACAAGAATTATAAAATAATACTTTTTGCCAAGCAAAAACTCTCGCTTGATAATGTTTCTATCATGCCATTTCTTTGCTCGTTCGTTGTAGATACGAGCATTCTCATAAGCTTCACCCCTCCACTTAGCCAATTGATTTAATTGAAGCAATCTCTTTTCCCCTACAGCTTTTTTTATCAAAATTTAAGAATTTTATGGCCCAATATGCCTTGTGCTCAAGTTCTACAGGAAGATGACATGATTTGCCAAAAACAATCATAAATGGGGACATTCCAATAGGGGTTTTAAAAGCAGTTCTATAAGCCCATAATACATCATCTAATTTTGAAGACCAATCTTTTCTAGATGCATTGACAGTTTTTTCCAAAATTCTTTTGATATTCCTACTAGATACCTCAACTTGTCCACTGGTTTGTGGATGATAGGGGGTAGCAATTTTGTGTGTAACTCCATATTTTAACAAAAGTTTTTCAAATTGCTTGTTACAAAAATGTGATCCCCTATCACTAATGATAACTCTAGGCACCCCAAATCTAGTAAAAATATTATTTTTCAAAAATCTTAAAACTACTTGGGCATCATTTGTTTGTGAAGCAACAGCTTCAACCCATTTTGAAACATAATCTACTGTCACAAGTATATATTTATTTGAAAATGATGAGGGAAAAGGACCCATGAAGTCAATTCCCCAAACATCAAAAAGTTCAATTACCAAGATGTTGTTTTGTGGTAATTCACGTTTCTTTGAAATGTTACCAGTCCTTTGGCACTGAGCACATGACACTATGTATTTCCTGTAATCACGAAACAAATTAGCAAATAAAATCCAGATGATAAGACCTTAGCTGCAGTTCTTTGAAGACCAAAATGACCTCCTGCTTCTTTGAATGACAATGTTCGATAATTACTAAGGCTTTCAATTCAGCACACATCGTCTAATCACTTGATCAATACATTTCTTGAATAAATATGGTTCATTCTAAAGTAACTTTTCACATCATGCAAAAACTCTTCTTTGTTGATAAGACAAACCATATTAAATGATTTTGCTAACCAAGTAATTGACATAATCAGTATACCAAGGCAAACGTAGGATCTCTACTGCATGCAATTGTTCATCAGGAAACTTTTCATTGATAGGAATATCTAAACTATCAGATTCTAGTCTAGATAAATGATCAGCAATCACATTCTCAGTTCCCTTTTATCTTTGATCTCAAGATCAAATTCTTGCAGTAGTAATATCCATCTAATTAGCCTAGGTTTTGCATCAGCTTTAGCAAACAAATATTTCAAAGCAGCATGATCAGTATATACTATGACTTTAGATCCTATCAGGTAAGGTCTAAACTTGTCACAAGCAAATATAACAGCAAGAAGCTCCTTCTCAGTTGTGGCATAGTTTCTTTGAGCCTCATTCAAAGTCCGATTAGCATAGTATATAACATGAAACAACTTACCTCTTCTCTGACCTAACACTGCTCCCATAGCAAAGTCACTGGCATCACACATGAGTTCAAAGGGTAGCTCCCAGTTAGGTGCAATAATCACTGGTGTAGATGTGAGCTTTTCCTTCAATAAATTAAATGCCTGCAAACATTTGTCATCAAAATTGAACAGAATCTTTTTCAAGAAGATTACACAAAGGTCTAGAAATTTTAGAGAAGTCTTTTATGAATCTTCTGTAGAAGCCAGCATGTCCTAAGAAACTTTGACTCCCTTAACATTTGGGTGGTGGCAACTTCTCTATTATTTCAACTTTGGCCTTATCAACTTCAATTCCTTTTTCTGAAATTTTGTGACCTAAAACAATTCCTTCTCTTACCATGAAATGACATTTCTCCCAATTTAAAATCGATTTGTTTCTTTGCATCTTTTAAGAACATTAGCTAAGTTTACTAAACATGCTTCAAAAGACTTTCCAAAAACAGAAAAATCATCCATGAATATTTCAATAAAATTTTCAAGCATGTCAGAAAAAATAGCCATCATACACCTCTGAAACGTAGCAGGTGCATTGCAAAGACCAAAGGGCATCCTCCTAAAGGCAAAAGTACCATAGGACAAGTAAAAGTGGTTTTCTCTTGGTCATCAGGTGCTATGGAAATTTGATTATAACCAGAGTAACCATCTAGAAAACAATAATATTCATGCCCTGCAAGTTTTTCTAACATCTGATCAATGAAGGGAAGGGAAATGATCTTTTCTGGTGGCATCATTTAACTTCCTATAATCAATGCAAACTCTCCACTCAATCACAGTACAAGTAGGAATCAATTTATTTTCTTCATTTTTCACTACAGTCATACCACCTTTCTTTGGAACAACTTGAACTGGACTAACCCAACTATCAGAGATAGGATAGATAATACCTGCATCAAGTAGTTTCAGAACTTCCTTTTTTACTACCTCTTTAAGTGTTGGGTTAAGTCTCCTCTATGGTTGAACTATAGGTTTGTACTCGGCTTCCATCAAAATCTTATGAGTGCAAATCATAAGGCTAATTCCCTTGATATCAACAATAGTCCAACCAATTGCTTCTTTATGCTCCCTTAAAACTCCTAGCAACTGCTGCTCTTGTTCACCTATCAAATGAGATGAAATAATTATTGGCAAGATATTTCCAGTTCCCAGAAAAGCATATTTGAAATGAGTAGGAAGGGGTTTAAGCTCAAGATTTGGTGGTTGTATCAACGATGGTATTGGCTTGCTTTCACTAGTACCCAGCTCCTCATAATATCTGGTTTTAATTTGAGGCACTTACTTAACTTCTTCCTGTTGCTCATCATCACTCCAATCATCCAAATCTCTTAGCACAGATTCCATAGTTTCTACACCTGCTTTTTCTTCAACAAACTCAAAGATAAACTCATCAATAATATCAATAGTATAACAAGAAGCTTTATCAAACTTTTTCATTGCATCATAAACATTAAAGGTTACATGATCATTGTCTACCCTTAAAGTGAGTTTACCTTGTTCCACATCAATTAATGCTTTACCGGTTGCAAAGAATGGTCTGCCCAGAATCATTGGACTTCACGATCCTCATCCATTTCCAAGACTATAAAGTCTACTAGAAATATGAACTCGTCAACTTTTATTAAGACATTTTCAACAATACCACGTGGGTATTTGACACTTCTATCTACAAGTTGCAAGGTAACATGAGTCTCCTTGCATTCTTCAAGTCCTAATTTCCTGAAAATAGATAAGGGCATAAAATTAATACTTGCACCAGAATCTATAAGAACTTTATCAAAGTAAAAGTCTCCTATAGTGCAAGGAACAGTAAAACTCCCCTGATCTCTTTGTTTTGTTGGCATGCATGGTGTATTCTTTTGCAGAATCATTGAACATTCTTATGTTAGCATCACTGGTTCATTCCCATCAATCTTCCTCTTTTTAGTAAGCAATTCTTTCATCAATTTTGCATAAGAAGGCATTTCTTGAATCACTTCTAAGAATGGAATATTGATTTGCAACTTCTTGAAAACATCAGGAACTTTGAAAATTGCTCATCCAATTTTTGTTGCTTCAGTCTTCCTGGAAAAGGAATAGGTAGAACATAAGGTCTTACCTCAGGTGATTTTTGCATTGGTTCCTCCATCTTTTGTTTTCCTTTATCCTTCCTTAGAATGACTTCAAATTCCTCAACGGGTTCAACCTCCTTACCACTTCTCAAAACTATGGCATTCACAGTGTTAAGATTTTCCTCAGTGTTGCTCAGTAAAGAACTAGATGGTCTATTACCAATTTGCTGAGCAAGTTGATAGAATTTCCCTTGAAGATCTTGAATAATCGCATGTTGATTATTGCGTGTAGTACATGTGGTCTGTATAAAAGTCTTCAATAACTCTTTAGTTGAAAGTTGATTTTGCTGAGATGGAGGTTGGGTATTCCTTATAGAACCTTGTTTTGAAACCCAGGTGGTCGATAAACATTTGATTCATTTCTATAAGATAGATTTGGATGATTACGTCATTTTGGATTATAAGTGTTTAAATATGGTCCATAATTAAGCCTTCTAAAGTTTCCAACATAGTTGAGCTGCTCTCCACTTGATGATGGTGTAGTACCATGAGGACAATCATATATTGAATGTGGTCCCGAGCACAACTCACAAGTAGCAACTTGATTAGTATTCAAAGAACTAGATGATACAAGTTTACTTACTCATGTAGTTAAAGCTGAAACTTAAGCAGTGAGCTGTTGCATGGATTCACTATCTTGAATAAATCCCACCATGGATCTTGTTCTTTCACAGCTTCAATTATGAGCACTAGAAGCTAACTCCTCAATTAATGCACTAGCTTCATCATATGTTTTTCCCATGAGTGATCCTCCTGATGTAGCATCACTACAGGAATTTTGATATTGGGCGACGTTTGCAAAAATTGCAAACGTCGCCCATCTTAATAATTTAACTTCATCAACTAAAGTATACTATTGGTTACGTTTATGGAGCACAAATTTTTTTCGTAACATCTTTTTTATTAACCGTTACCAATCCTTAAAAAAATATTGGAAAATGGAAATATCTAGAAGTCCCGCGCCGATGCAAAACAGTGGAGCGAAGGAAAAAACAAAGAAAAGGAATTCGTTTTTTCTCTAACACCCTCACGGCCTCATAGTACACTCTCATTTCTCTCACACGGTACATACGCTCGACGAATCTCTATCATCTCCGACAGTAGTCCGTCGATTCTACCTCCGGCCGATTAGTGGTCCGTCGTACCCATTCCTTCATGGGTAGTTGAGTGGAGAAGATTGTTGGAAATCTTCAACAACGTAGTGGTTAATCCTTCATCAGTACGGACACATAACCTAGGTTTGTTTCTACATTTTTTTTTATTTAGTTCGTCCTACACTTCTATGTTCCTCTATTATGGAAAAGCCACACTTTGATTAGGGCTTGTGTTCAAGGGTTATGACTAATTTTTTTCGTGTACGATTTAGGTTTTTTACCTATACGATTTGGAAATGCCATACACCGATTAGGTCGCTTAGGGTTTTTCTTTAATTGTGTATGATTTATGGTTGTTGATGGTGATATTTTGATGTGTTTAAAGTTCATTCGAGTCGTGAATGTGTTTGATGATAGTCTTAAGTCCAGTGTCGTGATTTATTCTTATGTCTATTTTAATGATGGTTTTGTTTTTGGATTTGTAATGAGAACTATCTTTTTTAGCATCCGTAATGATTCGGCTGCACATGCAAGAGCTTCCTATACCTTGCGTACGGGCTGAAGGAAGTCAAGTGCTAAAAAGTTTTTTTTTTTTTTGCTACCACGAGATATACTATATCGGTATTGCTTGAGGACTTTTCTAATATGGTAGTCCAGATTATGCATAGATACAGGGTTTGAGAAAGGTAGCTAGGTACTTATGCTTTCCTTACACTACTGAGTTCACTGGATCAAAGAAACTATGATTTTCTTTTAGTTAATATATATCAATTTCAATTTTGCAATGTTCAAGATCTCTGTTTGCTGTTGTCATTTTTTTCATGGCATGCTTTAAACTTTCGCTTCTCAAATTGTACCTACAAGTGTGGAAAGCAAAATATTTATGAAATTTCTGCTTCTTGTGGTTTTTAAATAGCGATCTCTACTCTAGGCATCTTTTTCTAATTCTTGGTAATGTGAATTACACCTTCAAATCCAATGGATGAATACAGAGTGGTTGCCATGGTGACTTCCCAATGTCTGTTGTACTAGGGGTGCTTCTGCTTCTAGAGAAGTTGATAACTAGGATGCCTCTTAAGGCTTCAGCATGCCATGTTAAGTTTTAGATCCACAATCTTTTGATCTAAAATGCTAAGTTCTTTTAGGTAACAAACAAAGGGCATTGTATCTTAGAATCATAGTTATTGAATTAAACAGATCTATTTAGTACAGAAAGTGTAAACATACTACGTTTCTACATCATTGTCTTAGATATAAAACAACCGGGGTGATTTATAAGGACATGAGTTTCTGTTTTAGTGATTTTCCACTTTTATAGCCTTGGGTTATATTTTAGACCAAAAAGAAAACTGCAATTTTTTCACTTAGCATGTGGTAGGTTTTGTGTTGATTACACATAACCACAACCAAAAGATTTTTCATTTTTAGAATCCCTTGTTTTTTTATGTAATGGTGTCAACAACAGTTAAATGAATTGTCTTTGTTGTTAAATGCTATTCCTATGTAGGATATCCTTGTTTGCAAACTTTTCTTCATAAGTTTTCTTATTGAATTTCCTTGTACATTAATTTGATGAGAAATTTCCTTTCTTATATACCCTTTTGTCAAGTTATGGTTAGAAAATGAATTTTTTTTTTTTTTGGTTTTTTCTAACTAATCTTGGATTTATCAAGTTTTGATCAGAAACTGAGATGGATTTGATTATGTAATCTGCAATTGGACCAAAAGTGTGTTCACAAAACGAAACAACAATTTGCTCTGTTAATTAATTGATACTGTTTTGTTCTTTGGCTTCACTGCCATCATGTTTAACCTTAACTTATATTCTATTCCTATAACAGGACAGCAACTCGTCGACATAAAATGGATCTAGTATCATTTCATTGAACCTAATACTCAAATTATAATCTTGTAACTATGTTGACTACCTCTTCATTGTTTCAGGGTAGTATTGCAAGTTTGTCAGCTAAAGACGTTAGGACCTAATGGGAGCACACTATTAAGTTTGAAAGGGAAAGTTGTGACAATTCAAGGCATTAAAGAGAAGCCAGGCCATCAGTTTTACAAGGCATCCTCACAATGTAGAGAAAGCTCAACATTTGCATGAAGTTGGTGATCTTTAAGTGCTTTCAACTATTTAATTATATAGTGGTTGGGAATCTTGTCATTCCTTCTTTTACCTTGAAAAATAAAAGTATTATAATTAGTCTATTGGATCACATAATCTCTTGGTCTATGGATTTGTACATTTAATGCAATTCTTGAAACTGTGTCTAATTTTTTTGAATCTTGTATTGAGTTTTTCTTCATTTGGGTGATTTCATGTTTGCTGCTCTTTTTTTTTTTTTTTAATTTTGGGTTCGTCATCATCATATTTGTACTCGTTCTGGATTTTTGTGGGCTATAGGAAAGAAAACCGGTCATGGTTTATAAGGGACTGGTAAAAAGTTCATGTCTTGACTTCTTTTTGGAAGTTCCAAAGCGTTTTTCAGTGAAATAGATGTGTCTAAAGTAGCTATCATTATACCAAGGTCTAAGGAGATGTTTGTTGAGTTTTCCTTCAGCTAATACGCTTTATTTTTTTCTGTCCTTTGTACATACATATGTGTTTGTATATATATGTGTATACATAAAAAAAAAAAAAAAATACATACATGCATATAATGGTAGTTCATCGTATGGTTGATGTGCCCCTTTAGCTAAATACCTGGGCATGTTTTAACCTATTTTTAAGTTGAAAATGCCATTTTATTTTTTTAAGAAAGTAGTAAATTCTATTGTGAGGTACTGATTATTCATCAAAAGCTCAGTATTTACTTAATGAATCAATCAAGGACCATATATTCCATTTTTGTATTAATTTTCAAAACTTGAAATCACAAAAAAAAAAAAAATACTTTTGAGTGATTACATGTATAAGACATGTGGCTGCTCGAAGAATCAGTCTTATTGTGTTTCCATTATTTCTCCTTTACCCTTCTAAAATAGCTACGGCTCAAGTATATAGTTCCATAGTTTTTATTACTTCTCATGTCTTTGTAAGATAAGCACACCATCTATACTAGGTTCATGTTCGATTTTTATCTAATGCTAAGATGGTGTCTTGGATTGCGTAGGTATGAATGTAAGACTAATTGGATTTTTGTGCTCATAGTAATTGGATTTTTTTGCTGAATGATAATATTTGCAAAAAGACAAAAAAAAAAGAAAAAAAAGAAAAGAAAAGAAAAGTTCTTTGGTAGTTTAAATATAGAGCATTCATGTCTCTCGTTTTCTTCTTTTGGTGGCTATGCTATAAATTTGCTCTGGCATTTATTTAAATTTGAGCAGAAGCTGTCTCGGATTCAAGCAAGGCAATTGAGTTGAATCCTTCATTGGTTAAGGCATATTTGCAAGAAAGGTATGTTTGTGTTTCCATTTTAGGAGCTTTTGTTATGTCACCTTGTTGATCAACGCAATAGATTAATAGCTAGAGTCTGCATCCCAACCTTCCCTCTCTTTTTCTTATACTTTTTTCTGATGTTTTGAACCTTATCTTAATGCATAGTTCTTCAGGAAACAATTGAGCCAACCTTCCCTTTTACATACCCAGTGAATGAAATCAAAATCTCTGTTTCACATATATTCCATTGCAAGAGGCATTTAATCACATTTCTAGCTTTGTAGATGATGAAGATATGTAACATATGATTTTGCATTACTGCAGTTCTGCCTGCATAATTTTTTGTAGAATATTACACTAATTTTCCAATTGCTATTACCTCAACTTTGTCTCATCTAAATAGCTTCACATTCATTTTACCATTTCAAACTTGCTGTATGTTCTTTTATAAAATGAAATTTCACTAGTTGGCTTTGACACTTTTTTTTTGGGTGTGGTGACGAATCATGAGCGTATGTGAGGTGATCTATGCCTATGATAGATTTTTTTCACTTTTTTTTTAATGAACTTATGTAGGCAAGTGTCCTATACCTGCATGGATTTTTTCACTGCTATGCCTAAGATAGATTTTCTTTTTCAATTTCCTGCTGCATTTTTCCTCTAAAGATTCACATAATTAAAAAACAGGGGATGGTTTTTTATTTTTCCTTTTTTTTCTTTAGGCTTCTTTGTGCATCAGCATGTATTTTCTAGTCTCTTATAGCTTCAAGCTATTTCAAACATGCACTCTTTTATGTTTTGAAGCATGGTTTCTTAGTGGTTGATAGAGCTAGTTAATTTCATTACATATATGTAAGTATCTCATCCCAGTTTTGCATCAGCAAGTGGGACTTGAACTGACCCAACCTTTCCCTTCCCGGTTTCCTGAGGCACAGCTTGAATGCATTCAACAAGAAGCTATTGTTTTGTCTTAAAATATATATTTATAATAGAGGAATAAAAACATATCAATTAGCATGTAGTGGTTATTAGGTTTGATTGTGTCCTGCTAAGGATTGGTTTAGCTAGCGTGTGGCCATTTTGGCCTACTATGTAATAGCTTAGTGTGGAATTTAGGACTACTACACCAAGTTGGCATCATGGTTGGAGCTGCTCCTTTTCGATACTCTACAGTTGCTTAATTTAGTTAGCATTCATCACCTCATGTAACTTGGTTTGTCCATGTTATAGTTGCTGCTTGGTCACTGTTTGAAATTAGCTATTTATTAATGAACCTTTTTATACCCAAAGCCATTGCATTACCATGGTTTGGTTGGCTATATATACATGGAGTTGCACCTTTGTTATGGAGGTCGGAATTGCTTATGTTATTGTCTGTTTTGATGTAATATGCCTCATGCTTTTTTTCCCTTTTCTTTTTGCTTTTTTTTTAATACAAACTTTTTGTAAGGAAGTCATTCCTTCATCAAAGATATATTTACTCAAAGTTTTGATAAACTTGAGACTACCTTGCTGCCTTATTTGGAGACTTTGGCAAGATCTACATAGTAAGTAAATTATCAAACTATTTAAGAGTTTAAAAATTCAAACACACTGTTTTGGACTTGTTTTTCCAGCTTTTTTGTCATTTTTTGCACTTGTGTTCCCTGATATATGTTACAAATTTCATCATATTATTAGCTTCTCTCTTGAATGAAGAGTTCCACATAATTTTGATGTTACACTTACTATACTATTTTGCTAGCTTTACAATGGTTAAATATCACTTACTATACTATTTTACTATCCCTTTATATTCTTAATTAATTTTTTAGATACTCATTGAGGAACCCTTGCTCATTTTTTGAGATCTACAGCATAAGCTAGACCCACGATATAGCATAGAGCACATAAATACCTCCGGAGCAATAGAGCATGACTTCTTATATTGCAAGGGGCCCTCAATTATAATCCAAATCATTATATCTTTTCATTCAATGCCTAATTTTTTAGGCAATAATAAATTAATGTTCCTAAAGTTTGCTGACAGCAAGGTTAATTATTTACTTTATTGTGCAGTTTCGCATCGTTGTGGATGGATTGAGGGGTCATTTTGTCCTTGAGGGCCAAAATTAGGGAGGAAATAGCATAACCACTTTTGATTATAATGTTCTAACTCACTTCCTCCCCCCTCCTCTACAGGTATAAAATTAATTTTAGAATGATAAAGTATTAATATTAGATTCTTATTAAGTGCTTGGTACTTGTTAAAAAAAAACAGGATCATACATGGAAGCTTAATTTTAGAAGTTTACTTGTTCGCTGATTTGAAGGCGTATTTGGGTGCTAAGTCCTCATTGAAGTCAGGTATGAAGCCTCACGAGTTTTTTTTTTTTTAAGATTTTTTTTTCTAAATTCAAATTTTTAAGTTATACCCTCTTTCCCCTGTAAGTGTTATTCTTGTTTTACCTGTTTTCTTAAGAAACATGTATTCTGTTTTCACTTGATAGCTTGAGATGTAGATATAAACCTTTCAATTGATCTATCATATGTGGATTTTTTTGGTTTATAACTTAGTTTATCACATCAATGTGTTTTTTCCTTAGAGGAGGACAAGGACACGAATGGGGTTCCTCCCCTGCCTTCTACTGTTAAAAACAAGATTCTTGTGATACCGTAAGAAATAGCTACAAATACATTACATGGTGATCCTATTATATGTTTGATTACAATATATTTGCTTGCCCTGTTGTACTTTTTTTTTGGCGAACATTTAGTTTTTATAGTGTGTATAGTGTAGTATTAGTATCAGAGTGGTATTCTACTTTGTCATGGGGTTATATTTGTGTGTCAAATTATCCAATTGTTATTTGTGTTCTTTTGGTTGCATGTATGTGTTAAATTCCTCTAACCAAAAAACAAAAAAACCAGTGGTAAATTGTTAATGAGCACTAATGCAATCGCATTAGATTTAATGATGTCCTCAAATTAATAATAATATAATAAAGGAAAAGACTGAGCATTTACAACAAGAAAAGATGAATGATTTTCTTCAATTATCTGCAATTGCAAATATTGATTTAAAGAATAAGAAACCGTCACACCCTCAATCTGTTAACCAAACAGCAAGCAAAAATTTTTCAACATACCACTGCATCCAATTTAAGTAGGGTAATAACAAAACAAACAAATGATGAGGTTAGGCTTAAGTATAAATATCAAGCTAGTAAGGCAAGGGTTAAATCCTCTTCACCGCTTTTTGCAACACCGATGCATACACTTGGAGTAGTAGATATCACTCTATTTTTCTTCTTTTGAATCTAGTTGGTATTTATTTATTTATTTAAGTTAGCAGAATCTGAATCTAAAATGGTTGATGCTTTTGCCTTTATTTTTCCTTTGCTTCATCTAAATATGAGTGAATTATGAATTTGTATGATTTAAATCACACATTTTTGATAGTGTGAGTTATAGTTTCTACCAGTCACTAGATGTATGTTGTAGTCCAATATGATATGGATCCCAAAGTGGTTCTCTTGTTAGGCCCCTGTTTTAGATTTATTAATTTTTCTAGTGAGACATAGGTCATATTTTAAAGGTTTTTATTTGTCTAGGAAAAAATTTTTGTAAGACCACAAGCTTATGTATGCGAAACTTTTCCCAAAAAAGAAAAGATGGATTGTTAATCTTGTCTATTGTGTCCACATTATTGATAATGATCTGTAGGCTGATGAGAGAATTGCAGGAATTTAAACACCCCCATTTTGAAATTTACAAAAAACAGGGGAAGGTTTTCCATTTTTCCTTTGTTTTCTTTGGGCTTCTTGGTGCATCAACATGTATTTTCTAGTCTCTTACAGCTTTAAGCTATTTCAAACATGCATTCTTTTTATGTTTTAAAGCATGGTTTCTCAGTGGTTGAAAGAACTAGTTAATTTCATTACATATATGTAAGTATCTCATCCCAGTTTAGTTTGGAATTTAGGACTACTACACCAAGTTAGCATCGTGGTTGGAGCCACCCCTTTTTGATAGTCTGCAGTTGCTTCATTTAGTTAGCATTCATGACTTCATTTAACTTGGTATGTCCATGTTATAGTTGCTAGTTGGTTACTGTTTGAATGGAATTGTAGTTGAAGCCACGTTGAATGGAATTATATTATGATGCAGGGGATTAAATTTTCATGAATCAAACAATTTCGATCATTCCAAATCATCCAAATGGCAAAGGCAATTTAAACTACTTTGGTACTTGCACACTTTCCCTTTCGGATTTTTTAAAAAGAATCATGTAGCTTTACCTTTTCATGTTTAAAAGACTTATTTTTTCTTATACTTCCACTGACAAAACTGGCTCCATGTAGTTTCATTGTCACCCATGCAAAAATCATACACTCTTTTTTAGGCGCACAAGCTTTGTTTTGATATGGGATATTCTCAATTCCTAAACTAAGTGGTTTTTGTTTAGTAAATTTGCTACACTTAAATGAATGGCTTGTACATTTTGAAGTGGGGCTTCTAGCGGTTACAATTTTTTTTCCCCATTTCCTCATCTACAGTTTGTGTTCCTCAAATCCCAGCTGAAGTGACTCCATTTCATGCTTTTACATTTACTTGCCAGTGTGATATTTTAGGAATGTTTCATTACATTGCACAAACTTGCTTCTCTTTTAGTTTTTATTCCTCATATCCATGTTAGGTAATGCATTTTGCCAGTTTCTATAGTACTATTATTTAGTGTGCACACACATTGTAGTGTTTCATTGCCTACCATATATGTATAAATATACTAATTCTAATAAAGTCCATATTTGTGTTTCTATATATATATATATATCCTTTGTCTCTTACTATTCTTTTCCTTCTTCTCTAGACCCAACACTCACCTCTACATAAATCAACATCCAAGCTGTCTGTGCGAATAAGATCCAGCTAAGCAAAAGCAAAGGCAAACAAGAAGAATTGGTTCATTTGTCTATACTTTATTTTTTATATTTTTTCTGGCCCATAATGTTGATGGATTGAAGTTTTGATTTTGCAACAATTACTGTTTTTGTTGACTATATGTTCCTCGGCAGGTCTCGATTGCAACATCTTCCAC
The DNA here is from genome assembly GCA_024138025.1 of Combretum micranthum. Taxonomy (NCBI): domain Eukaryota; kingdom Viridiplantae; phylum Streptophyta; class Magnoliopsida; order Myrtales; family Combretaceae; genus Combretum; species Combretum micranthum. Next base: position 171,121 of record JAMXBD010000166.1, read on the forward strand.
TACATCCATCACACTTGAATCCCTAGCATAGTGAGTCATTGCTACACTCCATTAGTTATGAGTCATGCGTCCTTGTTTAATTGTATATATCATTTGCTGGTGTACAATGTTTGTTCATCTTTTAATTCAGGAAACAACAGATGATTTAGACACTATCAAGCTTGCTGGTTCATTTAGCAATATGATAATCTAAATCTTTGCTGCACTTTGTGTTTGTTTTGCATAAAATGTTTATGTACTTTATGTTGATATTATACAAATATTCTTGCCTATTATTTGGAGTAGGATTTTCTGAACTGCATTGTTGTATAGTTGTAATACTAAGCTCAAATCCTACAATAGTGTTTATATTGCTTGTTCATGAGTTGAAGACAGAGAAAATATAGTTGGATTCTCAGTTTGTAACTAGTGTATTTGCAACACGAGGAAAACCCATTATATCCTTTATAGTTTTACATCTGGTTTCGGATGTTGACATTGCATTTGCAAGGAATCAATTGGATCATGGTGTTTAGGTAATGTCTTATATAGAAAATGTCCTGTTTTTATGTTTATTTTTTTGACAAAACCAATAATTGATTTTCCAGCGTGCAAATGCTCAATTTATAGAGGATTCATTGTGTTTGGCTAATTCCTACTATTAAAATATTTGGTTATTTATTCATTGATTATTTTTTATGACATATTGGACTTAGTTTCAAGCTCATGACCTATATATTTCACTAACAAATTATTTTATTATCCATCTGCAGTTTTATACTTGTTTTCATATCATGCAATCTAATTTCTAATTCCCTCTTATATTTGCACTAGGCAGACTTAACCATGATAGTGACGATCCACACTAATTTTATAAAACCATAAAGGAATTAATAAATAAATAAATAAACAAAGAAGGCCAGTCTCCTTTCACAACATTATATTATATATTTCCGTCTCTTGACTTTTACTAGCTACTAGAACAATTTTTTAATGATTTTTTTCCCGTTACTAAACATGATGTTTCTTTTGTCTTACCTTTCTCTTTGTCAGTGACTGTTAACTGAAGCATAGAAACACATTTGTGTCTCGTGGCTTTACCGGCCCCTACAACATACTTGGTTCTTTCTCCCAATTGTTCTCTCATCACTTCCAATTTCTTGGCTATAAAGGTAAAACTTTGCTACCAAATAGAGTTGTATGATATAATCACTATCAGTTAGAGTTTTTAGTTAATTTGAATTATTGCTAAAACCTGGTAATTGAAAGGAGATGACCATGAAAAAAATTGTCAGTTCTAATTTGCCTATCCTAATTGTAACTATTAATCAATAAATATAAAACTGCATAGAATCAAACAAGGTCTTACAGTTAAACTGGTACCCAAAATGGAGATGTTATATTATGGCTTGATGGGTAGGATGTTGGTATGGTTTTTTTAATGAGTTTTGGTATGTGTCTAGTCTAGGATTGTTATGGATTTGCAAAAATTGGAAGATTAGAAAATATGTTTGGTTTTTGATGAATCCTTGGTGCAACAGTTCCTAAAGGGAACCTTGGAGAAATCTAGAATTAGGATTCTAGGGCTAAGGCCGTGTGTGTAAGTGTGTGTGCTTGTTGAGGTTGGATGATAATACATGGGGTCGTCTCTTCTTGATCTTCCTTTCGCTTTTGTTGTGTGGATATTTTAGATAAAGCCGCCACATCCGATTATATTATCTTCTAATTAGCATGAAAAGCTATGAGATTTGATAATTTTTCTATTAATTTTTTTTAATAACAAATTCACCCAAATATGTTGCTCCATATACAATTTAGCCCCATTTGATATCAAGCTTCTAGAGCTGTGGATATTTATGTGGAGTGTGTATTTAACAATTTAAAAGCACGTTTTATTTGGCAATTGATGGTTTGAAAGCTCATTTTCAAATAGAACAAAGCAGAATGAAGCTTTGTTTTAATGCAAGTCAGGACGGTAGCCTATAATTTAAGCTGTTTGTGCATCACATCGTTTTGGAAAATGTTAAACAGATTGAATGATTTTTCTGATTTTCGTTTCCCTCCCAAGTCCATTAATAATATCATTCAATTATCTCTTCACCAATAATGGTTAGGAAAGAGATTTAGAAATCAGTTAAAGACAGCAGGTGTCCATTTATAGTGTATTTCACATATATTAAACTATAAAATCATTGTTCCCATTGTTTAAAGTAATTTTCTAATCATATAATTTTTACATCGTGCCAAATCTGTTTTTTTTTTCCCAGTTTTATTTCTTTCTTCACCCGGTTTCTCTACAACATGCGAGTAAAGTATGGAGATATGAAAAAATACTTAGGTGCTCAAGGTACAACCTACATATATGTAGTTTTTTTCCTTAATTTTTTTTTACAAGTAGAACAATGAGATGCATATATTGATTCAACAGTCTCATCTCTCATGCATAAATGGGTTTTAAATGCTTTATTGGTCTACTTATGAAAAATGTAGTGGTTTATCCGTAATCTTATATCAAACTTTTTTTTCTCCTTATGAAACAGAAGATTCATCTCATTTTCTTATTTCTGTTTGATTTAGTGTGTGTGCACTTGCCTTTATGTTGATAGGGCACTAACAAAGATCTTTTTTGTCATGTAAAGTACATGAATATCTATTGCAGAAGTAAGTTATGAGGAACAAGGTTCTTTCTTTCTTAAGCTTTTTAGTAAAGGAAAAGAAGGGTCAATAACCTTTGGCATGTATGGAAAGATGAAATTAAGCTTTATATGCTTTTACTTACCAAGTGCATTATGTTAATATAATTTAACAACAAAACTTCAAATTTGGTTGTTTCTTCTTCTTCTTTTACGTTTTTTGATATGGAAAATATGTTGAAAGTGATAAAGGAGATATCATGTTGGCTTATATACTATAAACACATATTTTCCAAAAAGATAAAAGGAAAAATTGCCATAACATATATCCACACACACACTATAGGCAATTGGATCACCAGTACCTGGTTACACTGACTGCACAATAATTTGGGTAAAAAAAAGGTCATATCCTTAATAAGTACGTACTGATCTTCTCTATATATGATTAAATAAAACTTCTATAATTTAATATGTTGTTTGATTCGAGAATTCTGGGAGATAAAAAATAAACACAACACCATATTATTACTTTTAATTATTTCAGCATGTTTGTTTAATTAGTCTGATTTTATCTCCTCCACTTTCGACATGCACATACAAGAGTAAAAATACGTACATAAAAAAAAATGCAGAAAAAGAAAATTTTGATGAATAATGATACATCTTCTTTATTTGGTGAAGATATATTAGGTCATATAAGTGTTTTCATATTCTGTACGAACCTATTCCTAATTGACGTATAATATGATGATTTATGTTCAATAAGATTTTTAACCATATTAAGTTGGAAGAAGATATTAGGCAAGATTTTCTTTCTTTTTCTTTCCTTTTCTTTTCCTTTCTTTCATATATTTATTTTAAGTTGGTCTGATTATTTACGTTTAATATACGATTATTTGGTTTGGAGTTATTAAAAATGATATTCAAATGTATAATAGTATGCACGCACACACATATATTGGTATCTCTATTAAGGTTTACCAATAACCGAGTGTTAAGCTTATATTTAAACGAAAATAGATGAGGGATGATAATTTTTCTTATCACGTAATCTTCTACTGCATGGAATCATCTTCTACTACATGGAATCATCTTCTACTGCATGTGAATCATTGGCCATTTAATTATGCTTTTGAGCCTTGAAATGGTAAAAAAAATACAGGAACAAACTAACAATTATTCACCGTTTCGTTTAATTATATGATACATTTGAGAAATAAGTAAGAAATTAAATAGATGCACACAAAATATAAAATTTATATTTTTTGGATTGTTATGATAGAAATGGAATGAACTAAGATGGAAGCTTGTTGTGAATAGACTAAAATATTCAAAAAATTTTAACAGTAATTGTATTATTATGGGTATGTTTGTCATTTTATTCTGTTTTCCATCGCTTTCTGTCTATTTTTATAGAGAAATGAACTGGGCATGGAATGTCAACAGATATTGGCTGATTTTCGTTCATTTCCGTCTTATTTTGCGAAACCAAACCTACAATTTCCATTGATTTCAATCCATTTGCATTGATTTCACCCTTACTAAAAACAACATTAAAAACCTTATGTATATTTAAGATTATTTCATTCGTCCTTTTCCTTTTTCTTTCTCTTTTTAATCTACTGATATTATTTTAGTTGGTTGTAATTCTTTCTTTCTATGGCTTTTCTTAGAATACACATGGATAAGAATTGGATGAATTGCGACATTGGAAGTGAAGAGTATCAACGAGGTGTAGAATTTTTCATTGCATACATGCAATTGAAGTATGGAGGAAACACGGAGTTAAATTGTCCATGCAGGAGGTGTTTAAATAACAACTTGTACACCGTGAATGTGATTAGAGCACACTTGCTTGTTGATGGGATAGACATAACTTATAAGTGTTGGATATATCATGGTGAGGAGCCGACTATTGAATTGCCTAGTGGACCGCGTGGTAGAATTCGTCATATGGAGAGTGAAATGATATATGATGAGGTGGAGTACAATGTTGTAAATGATGATGACATTGACGGGCTTGACGAAATGCTTGAAGATTTAGGGGCATTTGCTACGAATCAAGAGGAAGATGCAAGTCTCCGAGATGGCTTCGAAATTCCAACAGATTTTTTAAGTGGTTTAAAAGCTGACTCACAACAAAAGCTTTATCCGGGTTGTAAGTTCTCTAAATTCTCCTTCATAGTGAAGCTTCTCCACTTGAAAGTATACAATAAGTGGACTAACAAGTCGTTCGACATGCTTCTACAACTTTTGCGTGATGTGGTACCTAATGGAGAGTCTCTTCCCACTTCATACTATCATGCAAACAAGTACTTAAGAGGGTTGGGTATGGGTTACCACAGTATTCATGCATGTAAATATGATTGTTGCTTATTCTGGGGTACGAACAAGCATCTTACCAGTTGCCCTACTTGTGGTACTTGTAGGTATAAGATGTCTGGAGGGTCTAGAAAGCCCATTCCTCATAAGATTCTACGGTACTTTCCTGTAAAACCAAGGTTGCAACGCCTTTTCATGAATCCTAAGGTTGCTCAAAAAATGCGTTGGCATAAAGATGAACATAAGAGACAAGAAAACATTATGAGCCATCCAGCTGATGGGCAATCTTGGATTAATTTTGATAATGAATTTCCAGACTTTGCAAAGGATAGTCGTAACGTGCGGTTGGGGTTAGCTAGTGATGGCTTTAATCCTTTTGGTACCATGAGCCAGTCATATAGCATGTGGCCAGTAGTGCTTCTTACATACAACTTACCACCATGGATGTGCATGAAGAAAGAGTATTTCATGATGACGTTGTTAATCCCTGGGCCTAAAGCACCAGGGAAGGAGATCGATGTTTACATGCAACCTTTGATTGATGAGTTGAATGATCTTTGGGTCAATGGACTATGGACATATGATGCATACTCCAAGTCTTCTTTTAATATGCATGCTGCATTGATGTGGACCATCAATGACTTTCCAGCGTATGGGAATTTGTCTGGGTGGAGCACAAAAGGATACAGTGCTTGTCCTGTATGTGAAGATCAAACACCATCAATAAGACTTAATAACAAGATTGGCTATGTTGGTCATAGGATGTGGTTGCCAAAGGAACATAGGTGGAGACGTAGCTTGAAATTTGATGGAATGCGTGATAATCGTGAAGCTCCCGAACCATATTCTAGTGAAGACATTCTTCACCAATTACGTACAGTGGTAGATGTGGGCATGGGAAAGCATCCAGAGAAAGTTAAAAGAGCACATCATGTTGGCGGGTTCAACTGGGTTAAGAAGTCCATATTCTTTCAATTGCCATATTGGTCAAAGTTAAAGCTTAGACATAATCTTGATGTCATGCATATTGAGAAGAATATTTGTGAGAATATTATCTACACAATTCTTAGGATTGATGGAAAAACAAAAGACACTTATAAAGCTAGGCTTGATCTAGAGGAACTTGGTATTCGGAAGGAATTACATCTATTAAAGGGGGTGATGGCAAGTATTTAATGCCATGTGCAAGTTATGCATTAAGCAACTCTGAAAGAAAATTATTCTGTCAATTTCTAAGGAATATTAGATTACCCGATGGTTATGCATCACATATAGGGAGGTGTGTAGACAACTCATGCTCAAAACTTTCTGGTATGAAGAGTCATGATTGCCATGTGTTGCTTCAAAGGCTATTGCCTGTGGGTATTCGTGGCTTATTGCCTAGAGATGTCACCACCACCATATCTGAGCTCGGGACCTTCTTTGAGAGGTTGTGCCGACGTATGTTGAATGTTGAGGAGCTACAACAGATGCAGAGTGATATTGTTACGATATTGTGCAAGTTAGAGCTAATCTTTCCACCTGCCTTTTTCGATGTAATGGTGCATCTAGCTATCCACTTACCTCAAGAGGCCCTAATGGCTGGACCTGTTGCTTACCGCTGGATGTATCCTATTGAAAGGTACAATGTGAATACAACACATAACATCTTTATTTTAATGTTTTTTTTTTAATGTTTGCATTTTTTCTCCCCTAATTTAAATTGTACTATGTAGATACTTAGGCTCTTTAAAGCAATTTGTTCGAAATAGAACTTATCCGGAAGGTTCAATTGCTGAAGCCTATGTTGTTCATGAGTGCTTGACTTGGTGCTCCCTTCACTTAGAAGACTTGGAGACAATATTTAACCGACCAGATAGGAACTTTGATTCTCTAGAAGATGGTGGGCTGGACATCTTTACAAATAGGGTTGGTTATATTTCTCCACCCACATATGTGGTATTATCAGATGAGGAGGTCGAAATCGCCAAATGGTACATTATCAATAATTGTCAGGAGATGCAACCATATTTAGCGTAAGTGGCTGTAATTAGATCATTTTTACTATGTTAGTGAACTATTAAAATTTGTGTGTATTACTTAACCACAGTGAAATTTATGTTGCAGTGAACATATCGACATTTTAAGTTCACAAAATGGTGATGACATAGATGAGCGTCACAAGAGTGAATTTAGTCAATGGTTTATGAGTAAGGTAAATATAATTAACAATGCCCACATACACTTAGGATATAGGTGAAGGAAGTTTAACAAAGTAGGACTGATTGTCTATTTTGCTTGTCATTATTGCAGATGAGTGCGTTGTATGAAAGTGGTGACCCGGTCATCAGTGCGTTATATGCATTATCATTAGGACCCGATTCTTGTTTCAAAAGATACAACAAATTGATATACAATGGTGTGCGATTTCATACAACAGAATTTGATGATAGGAAGAAGACTCAGAATAGTGGAGTGCTTGTAGAGGGAAATGAAGGAGACACGAAAATGGAATTTTATGGGGTTTTGACAGATATATATGAGTTTACTTATGTTAGAAACAAAAGCGTGATCTTGTTTAAGTGCAAGTGGTGGGACACTAACATGCGGCATGTTCGAGTTGATGATGGCTTTAAAAGCATTAAGATTACTCGTACGTGGTATGAAAATGATCCGTACGTGCTAGCATCACAAGCTAAGCAAATATTTTATGTAGAGGACATGAAACTAGGGACTGAATGGCGTGTAGTGCAACATTTGAGCATCGCCACATCTACATATGGACTCGCTTGAAGGTGGTCCAAATTTGTTAACTGATGTGGAGGCTCGATTAGCAGATGAGATCTTAGATGAACATTTCATAGATGATGGTGATGGAGGAAATGAGCTGCATCCAGTAATCGATTGCGATGTTGATGTGCTATTGAGAACTGATGTAGGTCATGAGACTGTTGATAGGGATGTTATTAGAAGAACAGTGCAAGCATCTACACATATAGAGCATGATGCCGGTATTGAATCCAGTGAAGATGAGGATGAGAATGAGGAGATGGATGAGACGCTGGTGGATTATGACAGTAGCGATGCAAATTGAATGGTTATGTTTTTTTTTCTTTTTAAAAAATTTATCTCCTTAGTTACGCTTGCAAGATCAATTTTTTCCTTTTTTTTTGAGGCGATGATATTAGCATAAGCTTTTGTATATTGAATGATGTGTTGCCAAGCTATTATGTTGTTTATTTTCTAATGACTAACTTACGCCTCCTTTATTCATTTTTAGGTTTGTAATGGCTGGTGGTCGAAGGAATGTTCACAGGAGGGGAGGGAGGACTAAACGAGATACTCGACTACCTATTCGTGATGAGTCGGATTCTCACCATTTGGGGATGATATGCACGAATCACAACAACACAACCAGCCACCTAATCCTTCTGAAGCCTTAGGTATTCCATTTGGACATATCGTTAAAGTAGAATAAGTTAGTATAAACTGGTAATTCAACTTGATTTTGTGTTCTACTACAGGAAACGACACTCCACATGGTCAAGGTATCAACATAAGTCCAGCAAATGCATCCTTACAGGGCAGCAATTCAGCTGATCAAAACCGCACTCCAGGTAAGTGGTGAAATTAGCATATAAATGTAGAAGATGGGTTTGGAAAATCAATTACCTGTTTTTGGAAAATCTATGGAAGTAATATTGGAAGGTGTCTCTATTTTCTTTCTACTCAAAACAATATATATTAGTTCTTTTAAGGTTCACATCAGTGTTTCTTTTGTATTATCAATATGTGTTAGAAAGTTGTATAGCTTACATGAAAAAGAAATGCTCCAAGCACTTGTCCATAGAACTAGTAAAATCAACTTTAACAACAGATCCCTCCTAGAATTTGCTTAAATTATACTACTCAGATCTTCTTCCAGAACATCATCATAAATAGGACATGATAAACGCACGCACATAAACATGTATATATGTTCAACCAACTAGGTTACCCATAGAAGTTAAGAGAAGTCCTAAAAGCTTTAATTATACATGATATTTACTTGAAGTTGCAACAACTTTTTGGACTACATTATTTTCATTGCAGTATTCAAGAGTAGTCCACTGGATGGACTTAGCTTTGGTCTGTAATGTCTTACATAATATCGATTTTGCTTAGGTACGTGTAGTTATGCATGTCTCTAATTTTTCCCTATTTTCATATGGTCAAATATAAGTGCTCTCTATACTTATATTTCTAATTCAATTCCCACTATCCTTGTTGTGTATTTAGCTTTGAATATTGACATATGTAATGTGATTTTATGTTTTCCTATTAAATGTAGAGAATGAAGCTCCAAATATACAAGAAATGAACAATGGTCAAGTGGATAGGCCCCAAGAGCACAGCCACACGTCTAATAATACTGAATCTCTTGGTAAGCTTTATAAATGTATGCAATAAATTATTGAAAGTGTGCAAGTTAAAAACCATTCTCTTATAATTGTAGCAACTGAGAGCTCAACACGAACTGTTGGTAAGAGAAGTGCATATCGTGGTGAAGCACTTGGGGGAGAATATGAAGCGAAAGGGAAAAATGCTAGTTGAGTTTACTACATCCGGAGGACGTCCTGTTTCGGCAGATCAATCCTCAAAATTAGCATCTGAGATAGGGAAAGCATGTAGGGACTTGTTGCCTCTTTATGGTGAAGATTGGAGAAAATTAGATAAGATGGAGAAACAACGAGCTTGGGAGAGGGTCAAGGTAAAATGTGGACTAAACTTTCCTTTCATATTACTTACTTATTATGTGATGTTACTAATCATTCTTTTGTCTTAACTGACATGGTTGATGTAGAATCGATTGAATATTGATGATGTAGTAAAAAATGGCAACAAATTTGCTGCTGCTGATAAATGGATGGGGAGTCTGCTTAGAAATCATCGAAGTAAAACTAAGAGGAGATGGATGGAGATTGGTGATGTAGCAAGACCTAAAGGATCGAATGAAGATGATTGGAAGAAGATGACGGAACAATGGACTAAAGAGATTGCAGAAGAGAAGGCAATTTTACAATCTAATGACACATCCAATAAGGTAAACTCTACATACCCATTTTTCTTGGGATTTCAAGTAATAACTACATAAATATGTCATTGTTTTTAATTAATAGAGGACCAAACCAATGATCGGGAAAGAAGCACGTAGTTGTGTCAAATACTTGCATAGGTCTGGCTCTCGATCATTTGAGAGCAGAAGGAATGAGCACGTAAGTAGCAACTCATATAATTTCTAACATGTAGTAGTAAGCTTACTCAAGTGTTTAACATTTTTGTAATATATATATATATGTGTATGTAGATCAATCAAAATCACCAACTGCCCAATGCTATCGAGTTCTTTAAGCAAACTCGATATCGTGAACCAAGGCCTAACAGTACTGGTGGTTGGGTTTCACAACAAGCTTCTGAAGATTATGTAAGTCTATGGGTTAAGTTTTATTTTGAATATGTTATTAAATAAGCAATATGTTGCGGATGTTATGTTTTAGTTTTCATAATGTAGGAGAAGATGGTGAAAATGTATGAGGATTCACAATCTTCTGACAACCCAAAGACACCACAAGAGATTGTTGACATATTTATGAATGCAAGTAACAGATCTGACTACCATCCTGGAAGAGGATATGGACCACCATCTATTGGGAAATCAACACGAAGACAGAATGAGATGGAGGAGTTAAGAGCTGAATTGCAAGAGGAAAAAACATTACGCCAGCAACAAACTCAACAGGTAAATAAACTTTAATACGGCTTCCAAAGGTGATTGTGGCAGAACCTAAAGGTCCTTGGATTTTCTCTTGGACATACAATGTGTACGTTAAGGATTTGTGGGAAATAAGTCCTCTAGGATGTGTCAGAACCCTACCTTTTCTGTTAGGCATTACATGTGTTTAAATATATGCAAATGTGACATAACAATTGAAGTGATCACGATGTCTGCAATATATACAGTCGAGATATTAGGCGTGTGTCCATGACTTTATGTCCTATTTTGGTTTAGTTTTTTACTTTGTTCTGTATTTGCATGTCTATGTTACCTTGTGGATGTTCCTATATACAGTCGAGATATTAGGCGTGTGTCCATGACTTTATGTCCTATTTTGGTTTAGTTTTTTACTTTGTTCTTTTTTACTGTGTCCATGACTTTATGTCCTATGTTGTGGTTAACGTTTTATACATAAGTCATAACTTTTGCTATTTATGTTAATAAGACTACACTTTCACATCTTCTTTTCGTCCATGCATTTGGATCTATAAACAAGTTGAATCGAGATAGTGTTGAGTGTAATCTCAAACTTGATTCAAAATTTCAAACCAAAGTTAAAATTTTAAAGATTGAATCCATTTACACTTAATTTGTGAAGGAAAAAAATGTTTTAAATTTTGATTAGTATAATATTAACATGAAACTTTAGTTGAACTTACTTAATATTTATAGTCAAATTGAATATTAGAAAGTTTAAATTTGATTTGATAGACTACTTAAATAGCTCAACTAGATTTTTTCCAATTTTCTTGAATTGAATTTGCTACTTAATGGTATTTACAGCTTGATAAGCTAACTCGACTTGTACAACAACTTATATCAAGTTTTCCCAGTAGTTCAGGTTAGTTATCATGAGTCATTTTTCATTATCTCATTCGTGTTTCTTTTAACAATTTAATAATTATATTTAATTTGTATATTGTGTGACAGCAAATCCAAATGGAACTACTTCTGCAAGTGCACGACATGCTTCATCAAATCCATCGCTTGGAGATGATGATGTCAATAGTGAGGAAGAAAATTAAGTACTCAGTTTTTTGTTTTTTGGCTTTATCACATCGACATGAATGGGGTCAAATCAATGTGATAAAGTGTGTACATATGCCCATTTTGATGTAATTTGGAGTTTACGCTAACGTTTCTTGTAAGGACACTAAACCATATTGTTTTTGGTTTTTTTTCCCTTTAATGCAACGATGGTCATGGTGATCTTTAAGTAATTTTAATGTTATTAGTTTTTATTAGATATCGAGCGCATTGTATGCTCGAAAATGTATTAGTGACATTTTTTCATATATAAATTTCATGTGCTGAAGTAATAGCAGGTATCAATTATATTATGAGCAAACAGGTTTATATTGCTAATTGTGCATATGTTGCACTAAACAAATATATATTGCCAAATCAAACAATTTGAGCATTAACATCTCCTTAACAAGAATAGCCATGTTTAAACGTCGCTAAATAAAACAACAACCACACCTGTAGACGTCGCCAATGCATTACAATAGCCATGTGTAAACGTCGCTAAATAAAACAACAACCACACATGTAGACGTCGCCAATGCATTACAATAGCCATGTGTAAACGTCGCTAAATAAATATAACAATCATTAGAATAGCCACGTGTAAACGTCGCTAAATAAAACAACAACCACACATCTAGACGTCGCCAATGCATTACAATAGCCATGTGTAAACGTCGCTAAATAAATATAACAATCATTAGAATAGCCACGTGTAAACGTCGCTAAATAAAACAACAACCACACATGTAGACGTCGCCAATGCATTAGAATAGCCACGCGTAAACGTCGCTAAATAAATCACATTGTGGTCCAACAAACATATATGAAGCTTATTCAACCTGGGTATGGCCATGGTTAAACATCGCCAATTATGTAATTTACTTACGTTTACACGTTACTAATAAAAATGTTTACCCACGTTTAAACGTCGCCGATCATAAGGTTCCCTCCTTTTATATTTGATGGGATGGATATTAGTCATATTTAGCCACACATAAGTGTGACCAAAACATGATAATAGGCCATGTTTAAACGTGGCCTAACAAAGTGTATTTGGCTGTAAAACTAACATTGGCGACGTTTCAACTTTTAACGTTACTTATCAAATCTGCGACTGACCTTTTGCGACGTCTATAGGCCACGTGTAAAAAAACGTGACCAAAAATTTTTGGTCACGTTTTTTTAATGTTTAGCCACGTTTATTAGACGTAGCGAAAAGGCTCATTTTGTTGTAGTGCATCTACAAATGACCTCAAAGTCTTATCTACACTGAGGTAGAAATTTTCAATCAAGAGATTATCCAGAAGTCCATGATGTGGGCACTTTCTAACTGCCCTTTAAATCTCTCCAAGCTTCATATAATGATTCTCCAGGAAACTTTGTGAAGTTGGTGATCTCGTTTCTTAATTTGGCAGTTCTGGCAGGAGGGAAAAATCTTTTCAAGAATTTGGTTATCAAATCTACCCATGAAGTAATGGACTCAGGTGGTTGAGAATTAAACCAAGCCAAGCTTTATCCCTAAGAGAGAAAGGGAAAAGTTTCATTCTGATGGCCTCATCTATTACTCCATTAAGTTTGACAGTATTGCAATACTGGAGGAATTTGGCAATGTGTTCATTTGGTGTCTCATTAGGATATCCTCTAAATTGATGTGATTCAACCATCTGAATCAATGCTGGTTTAAGCTCAAAGTTGTTGGCTTGAATTGCTGGTCTCCTCACAGCAGGACCCTAAACAGTAGGTACTGTATAATCTCGAAATGCTCTAACGGGTGTAACTTAAATCTGATTATTGTTTAGATTGTTGTTTTGATTATTGTTGCTCGCATTGTTTCTTGCTTCGTTTTCTACCATTTCTTCGATTCGTAGCACTCCTTCTTTCCTTTTGTTTTCTCTTCTTTGCTGATACAGGGTTCTTTCAATCTTAGGATCAATTGGTAGAAGTTCCCTACTTCTACTCCTATGCATATAACCTGCAAAAAGAAAAAAAAAACAATCAATCCCTAAAAAAAAAAACCTAAACTACTAGCAAAACTAAAAGTGATCTAATATTAATTTGAATCCTCGGCAACGGTGCCAAAAACTTGATCCGCTATTAAAATGTATATATAAAAAAATGTGAGTTCGGATACTACTAGCAAGTATATTAGGTCTGATCAAGTAATATAGAAAAGTGAGTCGAGTATCGTTCCCACAAGGATCAATTTAATTACTAGATCGATATTAGCTTTTACTAATATTTAGGCAATCAAATTGTATTAATTTAAACTATTTAACTAAACCTAATAGCTATCAATGAATGCAATGAGATTGTGAGAAAGATATATTAGATAAATGTGGGAAGGAACAGAATCCACCCTAATCTTTGCTAATCATACTGAAATTATATTACATGAATAGTTAGAATTGGGGATATTTGTATGAAATTGTCATGATCTAAAACTATCAAGTTTTAGTAAACCACAAAATAATCTATTAGCTTTCGCTATATAAATTATCAATGGAATCTAATTTACAATTATAAACTTCCCGATTCTATAATTGTCTAATATCCTAAATCAACTTCTCCTAATTCCTTAGTAAGAAATTAATATAAAACATTGCATGAATTACATGGGATAATTTCTAAATCAGATTAAACTCTGCCGCTTCCGCAATTGTTTCTTTAATCTTAATTTATGAATTCTCATGAACCCTAATTCTTCTTCCGAATTATCAGAATTCTTATCAATCCAATTTTGTATAGAAACAAAATAGATAATTAGGATTCAATACAAATATTCCATAATTCTAACAATCTTATAATATAAATTTAAAAATCATTTTAACAAGATTAGGGTTTCATCACTTCTCATAAGAAATAGTTTAGCTACTTATGGATAATGATTCAATAATCAAATAGGAATATGCAATTGATATCATTATGAACAAAGAAATCAGATAGATGAATTGCATAAGAAAAGAGATCATATATCACCAATTCAAATATCAAAATCTTCAATTGTAAATTGTTGTAAGCTTCAAATCTCTCACAGTTCTCTATGAAATGCTAAAAGCTATTGATCTACTGAATTGTATGTTGAATTTTTTTTCTAATTTTCTTTTCCGATGAAACTAGAGGAGGGAAATCCCCTTTATATAGGAAAAATTTCGTGAGAAGCATTAATGAAAATTTTCAGTTCCAACTTGTACGCCGATAGTTACAATTCATACGTCGGCTGCTTACAGGCGGTATAAAGTCCTTCACTTCAATACACAGGCAGTGCACTAGCAGCTTTCATCTTTGGTTACAAGAATAAGCCACTTGTATGCTAGTGGCCTAGATATCGATCTAGCCGGCGTATCCACTCAAAAATGAAAGGCTGGGCCATTTTATAAGGAAAGCCGTCCCAAAGCCGGCGGTTTTCATGTCGGCTCAGACGATCCATTCAAGTTGACCGTTCATTTTGTAATCGAGCATTCATATTTGATTGTGCCTCCTGATCTTCGATCTATACTGCCTCAACGTCGACGGCTTAGAAGCCGACGTACATTGTAACTCCTTTTGCACTAGCAACTCTTAAGCTCTGATCTACTGGCTTTCACTCTACACTGCCCTCTTCACCTTCTACGTTGGTGGCTTTTGGGCGACGTACCTTCAAATTAAAGGATGCTTGTGAGGCCGGTAGTGTATGCAACGGCTTTGAGGAGGGAAAACAAGTTCATCTTGTAGGCCGTCTCAACGTCGATGGCTTTGATTCCTAGAAAGCCGACGTTGAATGAAATCTGCAGAAGCTGGCTTCTTCTTTCTTCTACACTGGCGGCATAGAGCCAGTTTTTTTAACTTCCCTTAGTCTACACTGCCTCAGGCCAGCAGTGTAGAGGCAACCTTAAGAATTTTCATTCTGTTCATGATAAAGGCTGGCCGTACACCGGTGGCTTAGACTTCAGAAAAGCCGGCGTACCCCCTGAGTTTTCTTATTTTCATTTCAAATTTTCTTGTTTTGCTTCCCTTTGTCCAAATTAGACCTGAAACATAAATTTTAAACAAAACAAGTACCCATTCTAGCCATTTATGATAAGTTTATCACAAATTAAACATCAAAAAGTTTTATGAAATATGATCTTATCAACACACACACACTGGCATTCAACTCTGGCGTTAAAGAATTTGGTACTGTACACCATCTACGCTGCCTCTATGCCGATGGCATTCCCTTTCCAGATGTCGGCATTGCATTTGTCAAAAATGGCAGACATTCCAAAATTTCACAGTTCTTTCCCAAAACAAGATTAACCGAATGTAACTTTTTTTATGGCTTTGATATAAGCTTATATATATATATATGTATATCATGACTCAATTATCTTCATTTAATCTTATTTTTCTATGTGTTACATCTTTCCCCTCCTTAAAAGAACTTTCGTCCTCGAAAGTTTACCTAGACTAAAGGAAAAGCTCGGGGTATCTGGATCTCATGTCCTCTTCCAGCTCCTAGGTGGCTTTACACTTGGTCTGATTTGTCCATTGTACTCTTACATATCTGATCACTTTGCTTCTCAAAGTCTTTTCTTTAGTATCCACAATCTTCATCGGCTTTTTCAGCTGTTGTAAGATTCGGCTGTACTTCAAGCTGTTCAAGAGCTATTATCTCATCTGGATCTCTGACATATTTCCTGAGCATGGATATATGGAACACATTATGCACTCCCTCCAAATTAGTCGGTAAAGCCAATCTGTAAGCCATGTTGCCTATTCTCTCTAGGATCTCATATGGACCCATATATCGAGGATTTAACTTTCCTCTCGATCCAAATATGACAACTCCCTTTGTTGGTGATATCTTTAGCAAAACATGCTCACCCACTTGAAATTCCAAGGGTCTTCTTCGTTTATCTACATAGCTCTTTTGTCGACTCTAAGCAGCTTGTAGTCTTTGTCTGATCAAACTGACCTTGTCAACTACATCTTAAACCATTTCTGGTCCCAATAACTGTGTTTCCCCCACTTCATCCCAATGAAAAGGTGATCTGCATTTCCTACCATAAAGCGCTTGATATAGAGGCATGACAATCAACACTTGATAACTATTGTTATAAGCAAATTCCACTAATGGCAAATGCTCATCCCAACTTCCTTTGAAATCCAACTCGCATACCCTCAACATGTCTTCTAACGTCTGGATGGTCCTTTCAGATTACCCGTCTGTTTGAGGATGACAAAACTGTACTGAAAACAACCTTTGTACCTAAAGCTTGATGTAGACTTTTCCAGAATCTCCCCACAAATTTGGTATCCCTATATGATACAATAGTTACCGGCACTCCATGCAGTCTTACAATCTCCTTAATGTACAATTGTGCCAAATGCTCTAACTTATACCCAGTCTTAATAGGTATAAAGTAAGCTACTTTTGTAAGACGATCCACAATGACCCAAATCGAATCAAACTTATCTCTTGTCTTGGGTAAAGCAGAAACAAAGTCCATTGTAATATGTTTCCACTTCCATTGTGGTATAGGCAAAGGTTTCAATTCACCTATCGGTTTCTTGTGTTCAATATTTATCATCTGACATATATGGCACTTGGATACATATTTTGCTATCTTCTTTTTCATATTATTCCACTAGTACAGCTTCTTTAAGCCTGGTACATTTTGTTTCCTCCAAGATGAATGGAGTAACTGGAATAATTTGCTTCCTTCAACAATTCCTTCTTAAGGTCTCCTTGAATTGGTACACATAATCTCCCTTTATATCTAACAATACTGTCATCATCTAAATAAAACTCTAGCACTCGGCTTATATCCATTCTTCTCTTTATATCCAGGATACTCTGATCATTTGTCTGAGCTGTTTTGATTCTATCCACAAGAGTAAGTTGAATTCTCATGTTAGCCAAACATTCACCTACTTGTCTCGTGGCTATCTCTAACTCAAACTTCCTCATATCATTAAGCAAACATCGTTCAGTCGTAATCAAGGCCGCAAGATTTTCTACTCTCTTTCTACTCAAAGCATCAGCCACAACATTTGCCTTTCCTGGATAATACTGGATATCAATTTCGTAGTCCTTTATCAGCTCTAACCATCTTCACAGTCTCATATTTAACTCTCTTTGTGTAAAGATATACTTTAAACTTTTGTGGTCGGTATATGCTTTACACCTTTCCCCGTATAGGTAGTGTCTCCACAGCTTTAATGCATGTATGACCGCTACTAGTTCCAAATCATGAGTAGGATAATTCCTCTCATAGGGCTTCAATTATCTGGAAGCATATGCAATTACCCTACCCCCTTGCATCAGCACACATCCTAATCCCTGAATAAAGGCATCACTGTATATTAAATACTCCTCACCACTCAGAGGTAAGGCTAGCATTGGAGCTGACACTAACTTATCTTTCAACAGCTGGAAACTGGTTTCACACTTGTCACTCCACTCATACTTTACTCTCTTTTATGTCAACCTGGTCAATGGACTGGCAATTTTAGAAAAATCTTCCACAAATCTCCTATAGTACCCTACCATTCCTAGAAAACTTCTTATTTCTAACACCATCTTGGGTCTTGGCCATTCAACCACTGCTTTGCCTCTCTTAGGATCAACTGATATCCGACTACGATTTACCACATGACCTAAGAAAGATACTTGTTCCAACCAGAATTCACATTTGGAGAATTTAGCATACAACTTCTCCTCCTTCAATCTGTTTAGAACCAAACTCAAATGTTCTTCATGCTCCTCTTTATTCCTTGAGTACACTAGCACATCATCAATGAATACCACAACAAACATATCAAGATACTCTCTGAAAACCCGATTCATCAAGTCCATAAACATTGCTGGTGCATTGGTAAGTCCAAAAGGCATGACTACGAACTTGTAATGTCCATACCTTGTCCTAAAAGTAGTCTTATAAATATATTCGGCTTTCACTCTCAACTGGTGATATCCAGATCTCAAGTTTATCTTTGAGAACACTAAAGCCCCTGCCAACTGATCAAACGAGTCATCAATTCTTGGTAACGGATACTTGTTCTTCATTGTCACCTGATTCAATTCTCTGTATTCAATATATAATCTCATGCTTCCATCCTTCTTCTTAACAAACAGAACTAGAGCTCCCCAGGGTGAAACACTGGGTCTAATGAACTTCTTCTTCAACAGATTGTCTAACTGCACTTTAAGTTCTGCCAATTTTGCAGGGGCCATTCTATAAGGGATCTTTGATATCAGTGTAGTACCAGCTATCAAATCAATTCCAAACTCCACTTCCCTCATAGGCGGTAATCTAGGAAAATCCTCTGGAAAAACTTCTGAAACTTCACATACTACAGGTATATCAGACAAAACTAATTTCTGCATATCCTCTTTCACCATGGAAACTAAAACCGATCTGCCCCATAGTTCATAGATAGGTAGAACTGGAGGTCGCTGCACTACTAGCTTATAAGCAAACTGGTCTCCATCAAGTAAATTGAATTCCACAACTAAATTGTGTTAATCTATCACCACATGGTACTTTGGTAACCAATCAACTCCCAAAATCACATCAAAATCCAACATGTATAATACAATCAAATCTACAGGTAAATGCCTACCCTCTATTTCAATATCCACATCCCTACATACTCTATCCAACACAGATCCACATCCCAAAGGTGTACTAATAGATACATAATTAGACATAAGCTCCATAGATAAACCACATATATCCACAAATGATTCAAAAACACAAGAAAAGCTAGCACCAGTATCGATCAATACGAATGCACTATGTTGGAGTATAGGAAAAATACCCGCAATAGTGTCCACACTAGATGTCTCATTACGCTGAAGAGCGTATACCTTTGCTGGTGCTCGTTGTCCCTGACCAGAATAAACTCTACCAAACTGTCCTCCTTTGCAATCCACTACTTGGTGTCCTCTTTATCCACACTTAAAGCAAAAAACTTGTGGAAGGACTCTATCTGTACAAACACTGCTCGTGTCCAAGCTTCCCACAAGAAAAGCAAGTATTTTCCACCCACTTACAATCCTTCAAGTCATGTGGCCTAAGGTATCTAGGGCACCTCTTGTCAAAATTTTGCACTACTGACTTGAAAGTCTAAGTAACAGGCCTCTTGCCTTTGTCTTATGCCAAAACACTAGCTATTGGTCTCTTGCCCAAGAAAATTTGATTTCTCTGAGGCTCTCTCTCTTAATCTTGATCAAGCCCTGTTCCACTATCTTAGCCTTATTCAAAACTGTTGAATAGTTGCTCAAATCCATCAAAATTGACTTGATATTGGATCTCAGGTTCCAATCCAGTAATGAACATGTTAACTTTGGCTTCCTTACTCTCCTTTAATGCATTAGGTAGAAACCTCATTAGTCTGTGCAGTTTAGCCTCATATTCCTTTGACAATTTCCCTTGCTGTAGAGTATATATTCCTAGAGCATTCTCTATTTGATACTATCTAGAACGAACTCTTTGAAGAAAGCGTATTGAAAATCTTGCCATGTCACCACTCTTGCCATGTGTCTTTTCGTGCTCAACCACCAGTTATTGGCTCTTCCAGTCAATAGATAAGATGCATACCCAACCCTCTTTTTCTCTGGAATATCCAGAGCAGAAAAAGTCTTCTCAACTTCCTCCATCCGTAACTGTGCCTCTAAGGGTTTTCCTGGTACTGGCTCAAACTTAGGCACCAAGTCTACAAATTTGTTCAGGCTTAGAACATCTGCATGTCTGGCCCCATTACCTCCATTCCCATTTAGCCTCTGTGTCTCCTGTCTCCAAGCTTCAGCGTTCGCTTGGATCATTTGTATGTCCCTCCTCATATCCTGCTGCTGTTGACCAACCACTCCTAACAAAACATTCACAGTTTGCATAAGCTGTGTAGCATCAATTGGAACCTACTGTCCTACATGTGGTGGTGGTGGTAAATTCTCATTCTGAGTCTGCTGCTCATCCTCCTTCTTTTTAGGATTCCTTCTTCTTGGAGGCATTCTAAAACAAACCAAACACCACAAGATTAGATAAGATATCTAACTCAAGATCAAAACTCATAATCTATTAGATAACAAGAACTTAACTAAACAAAAAAACCTATTTTACCCCTCCCATCAAATCTCACCATCCTAAGGAGTCAAAACTTAGATATATTTGATTGAAAACCTATTGCTCTTATACCAAATAAGCTGTAATGACCTAAAATAAGGCCTTACAACCTGCCACATATCCTCTCTTGAATAGAACACGCTAAGGCTCTAATATCCACAAATAAATAAAATATCACCTGTAAACACACATAAGGTATCTCATAGGGTACTCAACACAACCTATATAACCTAGAACATAGCTTCTGAACAAACTTCTGATTTAAAACAATCATACAAGTTGGCAATACTAAGCCAACTAAACCAAACCACCAATTCACATGAAAACCTTCTTTATAACCTAGAACTTCCTATAACATAAAAACTTAAAGTCTTTACATAAAACATAAAACATGAATAGATAATTCTCAAGTTTTCAATATATCTAAACATTTCTCTTCTTCCATGAATCTGTAACTGCAAATCTAACTCTCAGCTGGGTAGTTAGGTCCACTATCGCCATCCTCCTGATCAAAGATCAGATCATAACCTGAAAGATCATATACAATGTCTTCATCACCTATACTTGAAATTTTAAAAAGTGAGTTGCGAAGCCCAGTATGATAACTCCAATCCTTAAAAACAAATGCAAATGCACACGCAATATATATATATATATATATCAAATGCACTAAGTCTAATGCAAGCAATCAATTTGTTATTCTTTTATATCCTGTAAATCAACACAGTTCAGAACTATGTACACTTTAGTCCCCAACTCGAAGTAACTTAGACTCCTCTCGAAAAACAACCAACTCTTTTGAGAATAAAGTAATTATATACATATATGGATGAGTGGGTACTCCCCAAACATCTCCGTTTCCCCCTAATACTACCGGAACCATCTCTATGCATGAGTCTACTCGGAACAACCTCATACATAGATCATCAAGGTGCCTCACCAGTATCACTGTCTGCTAAGTCTTTACTAGTCAAAGCCAAACACAACCAAGTAGACAATTATTAAGCCGAATAGAATTAAGTTCATTATAAAGTTCTATCCCTACAACCAATCAAGTAATACTAATCTTACAAGCAAAAACAACAAGCAAGGATTAATCGTACCTTTTCAATATTAGGAATACTAATCCAAATTCACTAAACCCAATATCGATAAAAACAACACCAACACGAATCTCTACAACTCTTCGATTAATACCAACAATTAAAGACCAAAATCTCTAATTATCCTGTCAACAACATATATACATAAACAGATGTATAAAACACAGTAAAAGGAACAAATCCTAATATATCATAATCTCCTAAACCTCTAACCTGATAATGAATCTCCAAAAATTTGCACCGTCTTCTCCGATCACAACCCATAACAAGTCCACAATACGATAATTCACCAAAACCCTAATATTACATGACAACAAGAACATATAAAGATTATCTAACCACATACTATTTAAATTCATCAATGAAAAGACGAAACTTACCGGTTTGGATCACAAAAACCTGACTCACATCCATAAATTCAGATTCCAACCAAAGCTAGGGTTTTTCTCCCACAAATCCTTCAAAAATCAACAAAACCCTAAGAGAATTTATGCTTAGATCCATAGAAAATACGTTGTAGATGGTTAGAATACTTACCAGAATCAATCCTAAGTCTCACAAGACTCTAAGCATGAAGATCAGATGCCAAACACTTAGAACAAATGAGAAAACGAAATATGTCAAAATCTGTCAACTGCTCGCGTATATATATAGAATTTCACTCCTATGCCAGCAAATTAAATACCTACGTCAACAATGTAAGATCCCCAGGATACGGCATTCGACGTGCAATAAAATCCTTCGTGATGTTTTGACCATCAAAAGCCGACAAAACCTAACTCAACACCGGCGGCGTTTAACTCCGGCGTTAGATAATAATGCTTCTGATCCAACTTCAATATCGACAAAAACACATACACACACAGCGGCGTTCAACTTCGGTGTTAAAGAATTTGGTACTGTACACTACATACGCTACCTCTACACCGATGGCGTTCCCTTTCCAAATGTTGACATTGCATCTGTCCAAAATTGCAAACATTCCAAAATTTCACAGTTCTTTCCGAAAACAAGATTAACTAAATTTAACTTGTTTTGTGGCTTTGATATAAGCTTATATATATATATATATATCATGACCCATTTATCTTCATTTAATCTTATTTTTCTATGTGTTACATTAGCAAAGTTTAATAAACTTGAAACGATAAGATTTCAATAACTAAAAATTACAAACAAACTGAATTTTTCATTAAGTAAAAGAACTACATATCGTTTAGTCCTAAATAGCGGTTATGAAGGCACCTAATGGATGGCTTAAAACATTAATTATAATTTGTAATTGCTGAGTTAAGGTGTTAACTTTAGTTTTAATAAGATAACCCTAAGGCTTATAAATTTCTAGTTATTGTTAAAAGACAATTTTTTGTATTTCAGTAGCAAAATTAAAATTTATCTACCAATTGATCCTAGTTTGATTTTTCTCAACTTTAATCAAGTGGTGACTCAAAATTTTTTCAAAAAAAAAAAAAATACAATTTCTTTTAATTTTTAGTCAAGGATTTATACTAAACAAGTTAGAGTTTAGTATGAATCAAATTAAAAATGAAATCAAAATCCAAGCTCAACAGATGAGAAAAAGCCATTTAACATTGTCTAAAATCCAATTTTATACATAAAAAACTTAATTTGTGATACATGAAACATTTTTTTATTAAATAGAGATTCTCACATTTAATTTAAAGGGCTTACAGTTTTTCCCCTCCCTTACATCTTAGGTCATAAAACTTTACAATCATAAGCCCGATGCCAAACTAAACAATCTAGTAGTTCTATAAGTTTACAAAAGGGAAGTAAAATCTCCATGATTTCCTCAATAGGGTATGCGATTGTCAGGAAATCTCAATATTCATTACCTAAGTGATAAATAGGGTAAACAACCTTGATGATGGAAGAAATGAATTGGGTTTCTCTAAAACAATTGGAGAATGGATGTCATCTATTATAGGAATTATATTATCAATTCATTTCCTTATTGTCAATTAAGAATTACACATACCATTAATCTTAAATTCCTTTTCATAGTTCTAATATTATAAGATCTTATATAAGTAGATGAGCTTTTTAAGTCACATGGTAATCATGTGACATCTAGAAACATAAATTGAAAACTAAATGTTCACTGTGGTGATACTAAATGAGAAAGACTAATAGCTACTCTTCTTTGTCTTTGTGTGTGCTCTTGTAAAAGGCCAGGATAATAATGTTAGCTTCTACTAAGGGTTATTAGCTACATAGGAGGTGTGCATGTTTGTGCGTGTGCATCTGCGTGTTTGTGTATGTGATGAGCTTTTGCATTTGGCATATGTCTAATTTATTTTGCTATTGGTGTTGGTTCCTTTGAGTATATGGTGCAACATTGATGCACAACAACCAATCATATCAAATTATAAAATTATAAACCCAAATTAAATCTTATAATTGAGCATAAGCAAGTATACCTATCAAAAGTAGTATATGATTAAAATGGGTGTCGTCCACAAGGATCTAAAGAATAAGTACTACTATTACAATCTTTTTACTATTTATTGTAATTCTTAATGTGATATTCATGATTAACTACTAATTAACTAAACTAGCAACCCCTAAGATCAATTATCTAGAGTAGTATAGGATTAAAATGGGTGTCGTCCACAAACATCTAAAGAACAAGTACTAATGTAAACCCCAAAAGTTTTGTGATCGTTTTAACTTAAACCTTATTTGGAAAGTCAACTGAAAACCCTAAAGTCAACAAAACCCTAGTTAGACGAAATGGTTTAAGTCCAGCAATCCTGAATAAGCAACTCTGAGAAAGTAAGTAAGAGATTAGTATGAAGAATAGTTCGTAATTACATAAGGAAGTTTAAAAAGATCATATTAGTAAAACCGTGAATCATTTTGAACCCGAACAGATACAGTTCTTGAAAAATATGTCCCAGGGCTCGGAATAGTAAAATATTCTGGATATACCGCTAGACTCGTAAAAATGTAAGGTTTTCAAAAATATCAGTTTTATAATTTTTTGGTAAGTAAAAATATCAAATATCATAATTATACACGTATTTTCTTATTACCGGTACTTTATTAGTCATATCCATTTTACATTATACTATTCATTACTATTATACACTATTCTTTTATCTCTAATTTTCTAACGCCTACTTTTATAACACCATAACCTATTACTTTTACTTTTTACCTTTCTCATAACTTTATTTCACATCTACCTTACTTATTACTTCATTTAATCAACAAAAATACAAAAATCAAACTCTCTTTCTCCCCTCTCTCCTTAAGGCCGGTGCACCATCTCTCTCTCTCTCCCACTCAATTTGTTTTAATTTTCTCTTTATTTAAATCACACAAAAATTCATTCCTCATTTTCTATAAATACTCCCCTCCTTTTTCACTTCTTCCACATGATTACTACCCACAAATTTACCACCAAATCTCTCTCAAATTTTCCTCTCAACACTCTCTCTAAAATACTCTCTCAAAATAATCTCAAATCACCTTCTACATACACAAAACCCATTACCACATGAAACTTCAAAAACTCTCTTTAGGTAAACTTTTCTTTACAAGTTCTTTCTTCTCATGTCATGTAACTTTACATGACCATGGTGTGAGTTTCCAAAAACTAAATGTTATGGAAGCTATACTATGTTCATGTATTGTTCTTGTTCATGAATATCTATTTATGTTGTTATTTTACATTGTTCACATTACTATTGTTATTATATCTAACTAAGTATTATTATATATCTACATATATATGTATTCTTTAGAGCATATAAGCTCACTTGCAATTTATTTATTTTCATACAAAGTAATTTATTTATTTCTTTCATTACAAGTTATTTATTTCTTGTTGTTTTAAGACTAGTCTCTAGTCTTAAACTTGTCCTCATCAAGTCAAAACCATTTTTTTCTTTCTATTATTTTATTTCTTTTTTTTTTTTTGGGACTAGTCTACTTCTTAGTCCCAAGAGCTTGAAGAAGCTAAAACTCCTAATACTTGACTTTATTTATTATTTATGTTATTTTTGCTTGTTATTATTTCTCATAATCATACCCATTAAGATTGTTGTCCAAATCTTTAAAGCTTCAATAATACTTAAAAAAAAGGAGATTTTATCACCTTAGAATGGTTTTATATAAAATATAAATTCTATGGTTTAACAAAAGTAAAGTTATTCTTTTCCAAGTTTTAAGAAGAACTCATCTTCACTTTTGTTGACTCCTCAAGTTGTATATTTGGATCATTTTCTCCTGATGCATAAAAAGGACTTGTAATTATCTCCTTATTTACTCCCTCATGTCTCCTAAGAGTTTCTAAATATTCAATTAACCTGGATACCTACTCTTGAGATGGTCCTAGAAGAGTAGTCAATTTTTCTAAGCTTATGAGTTTGTAAAAAATAGGAGCATAAGATTTCCATGAGTTCAATTCAAAGAGTACTTACATCATCTTAACAAACGAGTCAAACTTCTAATATCTTATGCATTCCAACAAGGATTTTGCTTAAGGATTTCGCTTAAGGATTTCATTAGTATGGCTTAAGGAAAAGGATGGTTTGGTTAAGGTAGCTTGAGTGTAATATATGGAAATATGAAGATGAAAATATAATGGATTATGAATCATAAATGATATAGGATGAGTTTAAGGTCAAAACAAGTAAGTTGTAAAAGTTTAAGTTTGATTGTGGAATGAATGTTGAAGTTTGGATTTCTCCAATTTTTTATAGATGCTGGCGGCGTAGGAAGGAACAATAGCGTTTCTTTTAACGCTGGATGGAACCCCGCCAGTGTACGTGAGTGTTGATTTTGATCAGTGTGAATTCTTTTAACGCATGATAGGAACGCCGCCGTGCATTGGTCATGGATTTACCAGTGTATGTTGTTAGATCGAAATTATGGGAATTCAACACCTCGATGAACACCGCACGTGTTCGTGTTATTTGTGCCAGTATAGAGTGTACGCCAGCAACATAATACGTACGCCGCTGGCGTAGGAACCAACATATGAGCAATTTCTATATATACGAGACATGAGAAGACATTTTCGACAAAAACGTTTTATTATCTTCTTTCTGCGTAAAAGAGAGTTTTGCAGCGTTCTTAGAGTTCTAGGGTTAAAGAACCATCAAGAGTGTATTTTTGATTCAAAGTAAGTGATCTTAACCTTCTCCTATGTGTTATATGCGAATTTGTATAAGTTTTCTTAGGGTTTTATGGATTTTTCATGAAGGTTTTGGAGAAAAACCCTAGCTTTGCGTGGAATCCAAAATTTTGATAAAGGATTCGAGTTTGGTGATTCAAGCAAGTAAGTAAAGTCTTTTAAATGTAAAGATTCAATAAAGGTTCATTCTTGATATGAATGTGATTGTTCTTGTTGTTATGAATATTAGGGTTTTAAAGGATTATCTAGTTCTATGGATTGTTGTGGAAGATTGATCGATTTAAGGTGCAACTTGATGATTTTCTTTGTCAGGTTAGGATTTCGGGAGTTATAGTACATTAAGGTTTGTTTATATCGTGTTCTTATCTATTCATATATGTATGTTGTTGACAGGAATTTGGAGATTTGGGTTGTTGTTGTATTGTCATTATTGATTGAAGTGTTGTGGAGATTCAAGATATTTGGTTGTGGTTGAGTGTTGTCGATAAGGATTTTTAGGAGATTCATATTAGAGTTCCTAAAATTGAGAAAGGTACTATCAATCCTTGTTTATTGTTTGTGCTTGTAAGTTAGTATTGCGTGTTTGGTTGTAGGAAATAGACTCATAATGAATCTAATGATAATTGGCTCTATAACTTGTATGCTTGGTGTGATTGGCTATGACCAGTAAGAGACGCAGATAGTAATATTGGTATGGCACCCTGACGATCTTTGTGTGAGGTTGTCCCTAATGGACTCGTGCATTGAGATGATTCCAATAGAATTAAGTGTTTTGGATTCGGGGTGTTTGGGGAATACCCACTTATCCATATATGTATGTGATTATTATTTTCAAAGAGTTGTTTGATTTTCAAGGGGTCTGAGTAACTTCGAGTTCGGGATTAGAGTATATCTAATACTGGACTGTGTTGTTTTGTTGGCTTAAGAAAGATAATAATATGACTATTTGCATTAGTTTAAGTTGCATGAATTGCCTACCTATTGTATGTGCATATGCATTTGTTTTTGGATTGGAGTTTTCGTAATGGATGTCGCCACTCATTCTTTTAATTCAGGTACAGGTGAAGAGGATATAGTATATGATCTTTCTAGATATGAGTTATTCTTTGATAACTGATCTGTTTAGAATGTGTATGTATAATTTCAGATACTACCAGCAAGTATATTGGGTCTTGATCAAGTAATATAGAAATGAGTTGATTATCATTCGCACAAGGACTAAATTAACTACTAGATTGATATTAGTTTATACTAATATTTAGGCAATCAAAATTTATCTATTAACTAACTATTTCTATCTATATAAATGCAATGAGATTGTGAGAAGTTATCTAAGATGAATGTGGGAAGGAACAGAATCCATCCTAATCTTTACTAATCATGCTGAATTTATATTATATGAACAATTATGATTATGGATATTTGTAAGAAATTATCAAGACCTAAAACTATCAAGTTTTCGTAAACCATAAAATAATCTATTAGCTTCTGCTATACAAATTATCAATGGAATCTAATTTACAATCATAAATCTTCTAATTCTATAATTGTCTAATATCCTAAATTAACTTTTCCTAATTCCTTAGTGAGAAATTAAAATAAAATATTGCATGAATCGCAAAAAACAATTTCTAAATTAATATTAAACTTAATTGCTTTCACAATTGTTGTTTAATTTTAATTCATGAATTCCTATGAACCTTAATTCTTTTTCCAAATTACTAGAATTCTTATCAATTCAATTTCAATCAGAAATAAAATAGATAATTAGGATTCAATACAAATATTCCATAATTCTAACAATCCTATAATGTAAATTC
The DNA here is from genome assembly GCA_024138025.1 of Combretum micranthum. Taxonomy (NCBI): domain Eukaryota; kingdom Viridiplantae; phylum Streptophyta; class Magnoliopsida; order Myrtales; family Combretaceae; genus Combretum; species Combretum micranthum. The sequence goes on from JAMXBD010000166.1 coordinate 200,054, forward strand.
AAGAATCATTTTAACAAAATTAGAATTTCATCACTTCCCACAAAGAAAAGTTTAGCTACTCATGGATGTTTATTCAACAATCAAATAAGAAAATGTAATTGATAACATTATAAATAGATAATTTAGATAAATGAATTGCATAAGAAAGAGATTAGATATCACCAATTCAAATATCGCAATCTTCAATTACAATTCTTGAAAACTTAAATTCTCTCACAAATCTCTATGAAATTGCTAAGACTATTTGTATACTGAAGTGTACTATACTTTACTTCTGCTTGTTTTGTTTGTTTGAGGTGGGGGAAGTCCCCTATTTGTAGGAAAATTTTGTGCAAAGCATTAAATGAAAATTGCAGTTTCACTTTGTATGCCAGCAGTTACAGATCCTACGCCGGTGGCTTACAGATGGCATATAGTTATTTTCTTCTTTGCGCAGGCAGTGCACTGACAGCTTTCAACTTTGGTTACAAGAATAGGCCACTTTTACACCGGCGGCTTAGATATAGATCTAGCCGGCGTATATGATGAGAAATGAAAGGTTGGACCAATTTAAAATGAAAGCTGTTCCAAAGCCGGCGGCTTTGATACCAGCTTAGACACTCCAGCATATTTGGTCTCTTCAATTGCCTTCAAGCATGTGTTATCTACATATCGCTTCTGATCTCTGATCTACACTGTCTCAACGCCGGTGGCTTAGTAGCCGGCATAGGTTGTAACTCCTTTTGTGCTGGTGACGTTTGAACTCTGAGCTGCCGGCTTTCAATGTACACTAACCTATTCATCTTCTACGCCGGAAGCTTTGAGGCGGCGTAAATTTGGTTGTGTCAAAGCTTACAAAGCTGGCAGTGTAGGCAACGGCCTTGAATGTAAGCCGTCTTAACGCCGGTGGCTTTGAGGTCTGAAAAGCCGATGTATCCTGGAATTTTTCCAATTTTCATTCCAAAGTTTCTTATTTTGATTTCTTTGTCCAAATTAGACCTGAAACATGAATTTTAATAAAAAAAAGTATCCATTCTAGCTATTTTGAACATCAACAAGTTGTATATAATATGATCTTATCAATTCCCCCACACTTGAACTTTTGCTTGTCTTCAAGCAAAATGAAGAACAAAATGAAATCTCTTATAGATAATACAATTTTTCCAATTTAATCACAATTTTTTTTTAACTTTCTTTTCTTGTATCTATTGCTCTAACCATACCAATTTCTTGTAATAAGAGTACTATAATTAAAATTTAGAAGTTAATTCAAACAAAACAAGTTTTAATCTCAATCTTTAACAAAAGAACATTCTATTCAAAAAGCAAATACTCAATCCACTAAGGAAAAATACTCATTTAAACTTCATTGGACTTTTAGCTTTTATATATATATATATATTCTAAGTAACATTAAATGAAAGCATATGGTATCTACTTTTTCCTTAGATTTTCTCCTTCTCTATTATAACTCTCCTTTATCTGTATATTTGCATTCATTTTTCTTTTTCTTTTTTAAGCATTTATTTTCTTTTTGGGAGGTTTTTGCCTCCATCTTTTTGCTTTTCAAAGTTCATGAATTGAACTTTTGCCTTTCTTCCCTTCTCGTTATAGTGAGTTCATTGAGTCGGCACATCCCAGGCTCATCACCTAAGTGGCCAGGTTTCAAAATATCTCTAAGAACTCTTCCTTACTTTAACATTCAAGTTCAGATACTCATAACTCAAATTTTAAGTCAGAGGAGTAGTGGGTATGCTTGTTCTTTCTTTTTTGAATGCAATAACAAATCAAAGACTTATTTTTATAAAGGATCACTAAGTTTAAAAGTTTCTTCTACCTCTTTTACTAAGTGTTATAATTCAAAGAATATATAAACTAAAATTTCTAGAAGTAAACCTGTTTCTTTTTCACAAAAGGACTCGACCAGCTCTTAAATTTCCAATTCCAAAGTTAAAAATAAAGTAAAATTGTTTCTTAAGGATTTTACAACTTAATTCCAACTTAGTAAACCAATCACAACAGTAGATGAGTAAGAGACTTTTACAAGTTAATTTCATTGCTTTCAGTCTTTACTTTGTACTATCTCCAATTCTTAAGAGATTTTTGAAAAAAAATTTGGCAGAATTTCCCCATAATTTGCTTTCAAACCAAAAATACATGGTGGGTATTGATCAAATATAAATAACAGCAATTCAGACAACAGATCATATTCACAACTTTAATTCAGCACTTCATTCAATTTATCCCTTCCCCCACACTTCAACTAAATAGTGTCCTCACTGTTTTGCAACAAATTAAATTATAGGAAAGGAATAAGAAAAAGAATTTGATACTTCCCTGACTTCATGTGTTTCATAGTCATCAAAATTGCATTGCAAGAGAGAATTTTTGCTTTGCTTGCTTTCCTGTATTCACTACAAAAGAAAAACAAAAACAAAAATAAAAGCAGAAATAAAGGAGTCTACCCACAGAAACTTGGGTGCTCAATATATATATGTATAGGCCAAAATAAAAAAATAAAAATCTCAATAAAGATCAAATGAGAGCTAGCAGGATCTCTAGCTCTCTGGCCCTGGACTGGCTCTACTGCTATGCTCAGGACTATGTCTCTGAGTATCTCCTGGGCTGGGTGTGTGTGTATGCTCCGAACTGAGTCTATCTATGTGATGTGAACTGTGTCTAGACTCAGTGGAAGTCTCATATGTCATCCCAGCCCCTGTCTCTGGGCTCAAGCAGCAGATAGCCATCTTCAATGCCTCAAAGATAGACTTTCTGAATTTCTTGTTTTTCTTCCTCTCCTTTTCCTGTCTATCTCTGAGCTCCTGACTTTGCTTCTTCAATTCTTGAACATCTAGCCTAAGCTGGTCCATATTGTATGCAGAAGAAGTACCTGCAGGAGGAGGAGGAGGAAAGATGTAGATGGGATCTTAAATGGAGCATCTCCAGGAAAGATTTCCTGGAACTCAATCTCCTCCAGAACTGGTGGCTGAGCTCCTCTAGGGTTTTTAAGTAATCCCCAACCTTGGAATGGTGCTGATGAGATCTTTCTACTCTCAAATATCTCATCTTCTTGAGGAGGTTCAAAAATATCCATCCCCTTTAGCAACTTGGTGTGTAGCCACCACAACACAGGACTTTAGTCGTGGTAGCATCAGCCTGTCTATAAATGAAATTCGCTATCTCCACCCCCAAATCAATTCTATAGCCTTTGATAAGGCTATACAAATAGAACATATCAAAACTAGTCACCTTGCTGTGACTAGTCTTCTTGTAGCTCAGTGTGTGTGCAAGGATGTGGTGGAGTAGCTTGTACTCAACAGCACCAATGAAGTGGCCAATGATTTGGAGGGAACAAATGATCATTTGCTCTGTTAGGAGGAACCAACTGATACTAGTAAGCCTCCTGAGTCATGTGATCATCTCCCTTAGGCCAACTGTTGGGCAAATTCAAATTTTCCTCCTCCTCATCATACAATCCTAGGAGCTTGCCCATTTGTTTCAGTTTGACTTCTCTAATCTCACCAAACACCTGGAACTGAAATGTGGATTTAGCTCTGTCAGGGATATTCTTTAATGTGGATAAGAACTCAATAGTCAAGTTCTTATAAGTTGGCTCCCTGAAATCAAACAATCTAATCTAAGCTGGATCTTAGATTGCGTTTCTGATCCTGTCAGTAATCCCATATTTATCCAGTAAGCTCCAATCCAGGTACTAGGTTCAGGAAATCCATCTTCACTAGCCTCTTTTACCTATCTTTAGCATACTGCTAACTAGATAGCAGATTCCTGGTCTGAGAACCAGATGTAGAGGCATCTGTAGTCTTTTGTTTCTTTTGTCTAGGAGCCATTCCTGCAATTTAAATTGAACTTAATTAGAACAGGGAATCAGAATTGAGTGCACATTAAAGCTTAAATCACATGAAAGCTTTGCACAATTCCAAAGAAATTCTTGTTGAAAACAATCCTAATTTATACCTAATTCATTTCACATTATGATTTCAAACAAATTGGAGATCATAGGCATTTTTAACTAGTAAAACTTCAGACATGGAATTTGCTTGAAAATGTACACTTGCAAAACAAAGTCAAAGCTGGCAGCTTTGATTGGCCAGCTTAGAATTGAACGTTGGAATTTCAAACTTTTCAAACAGAAATGATTTTCAAAAAATTTTTTATTAAAAGTCCTAAAAACACTTCTATACCGAACATCTTAAAATTTTCCAAAAATTCACAATCCCAAGTTCAAATTGGAGCACAATGCATTAATTGAAGTTATGGAATAGTATGAAAATTCACAATCCTAGCAGCCACACCCTCAATTCTACAAAGCCCCAATTTCGATTTTGAACATTCCTCACAAGCTCAAGAACCCTAATTCTAAAATTGCACATAGTTCATGAAACAACCCAGCACAAATCGTAATTAAACATGTATAGAACCAAAATGAAAGTTCAACAGACTATCATAACATCCAAGCTATCAATTTCTATGAAGATCCGAACATAATGCCATATTCACAAATGTCAAGAATTTCTACTCGATCGATTGAAAACAAATGTAATGAAATGGATCTAAAGCTAAGAAATTAAGAGCAAAGGTCATAGACACTTACTTGACAAGCTGAATCAAATGCTTGAGAAAGATGCAGGACAAGTCTCTCACATTAACATTCAAAGTGTTAGCGTTTTTGCCCAAGGCCAAATATTTGATATTTTCATTTTATGGGTTTATAATTAAACCTATAGGAATTATTATATTTATTATTCTTTAAATAGTTTAAGAATAATAAATGATTATGGCATATAATTAATATTTAATGAAATAATGTATTTTGTTAAATATTAAATAAATATCTCATCATATTTATCTTCTAGGGTTTCCTATATGTCTATATATAGATCTATAGACAGCCTTTTAGATCAGACTCTTTGACGTCATATTAGACAGTAGAGAAATTCTGCAAACCTAAAAGAAATTTTCGAAACCCTAGAGAGTGTGAGAAATTCGTTCTCTAGGAGCCCCTTCGAAACCAAATCTAGAAGCGTTCTAGATTGCGCTAGCTACGCAAGAGAGAATCCAAATCAAGGTCATTCTCGTGTGGATACCGTAGAGGGCGTTCGCAACGTGGCAACGTCTACAGATCTATATCATCAAATACCTTTTTGAAATCTAAAAGGTAATAAAACTTGAAATTTATTTATTTATTTTTTTGTTTTTGTATCTACTCAAAAACACATGGATACTGGAATTAGGGTTTTAATTTTAAAGAAAAATTCCGCTGCAAAATTGATAATAAAACCCAACAAAGGTATCAGAGCCGCTTGTGTTTTTTATTTGATCGAAATTATGTTATGATTTGCATGTGATGCGAATATAAATTGCCTTCCTGTTTATGATTGAATTCGTATTCTATTCATATGATGATATGAAATTGTTTTATTTGAAAATTCGAATCTTTTATGTATTGCATATGATGATATGCATAAATCGTTTTATTTGATATTCGAATCTTGTATATTGCATATAGATGATATGAACAAACGTCTGTTTAATGAATCGACGTAGTGATGCTATATATCTGTTATACGTTTTTGGATTGAGATTTGATTCGAATTAATTTGGATTATGACGTTTAATGCTGATGCATGTAAATATCTATATATGATATAATAATATTTCTGCATAAATTCAATTCGAATATGTTAAATGCCATGAATTATGAATTTATGAAATTCGGTGTTGTGAAAACGATTTTCGGAATCATTTTAATCATATGAAAAACGAAATCTTCAGATCTGAGATTTTAAAAGATAATGCCTTGATTCGAGGGGTTGAACAAATCCGATGTAAAATGGTTACAACGGATGTATATGTTGATATACTTGTTCCATGGGGTTATGTTATGGATTTTTACAGATGGACGAAATTGATTGTTTGTGAAAAGTTAAAGAAATCTGTTGTAATTGGATTACAAAGTGCATCACGAATTATTTTGTTGAACAGATAAGATTCAATCTTGTTGAACAGATAAGGTTCAATCTTGTTGAACATATCTGAAATAAAAAAAAAAAAATCGTGATCTGCAGTTTTCAAAACGGTTTGATTATCAACGTTTTCTTTCTGCTATATTTGAACAAATTGTTAAGGTTGTCTTAATAATTTTGAACTTAATTTACATATTCTTATGGATAGATTTTTATTAAAAATTCAATTTTTGAATGGAACCCCAACTCAAATTTTCGATTTATTATGCAAATACTATGTTTAATATGATTAAGCGTAGGGGTTGTTTGTTGGTCGAGTTTCATGTATGACACGAACCAAAAATTGATTTTTTAAAAGAATTTTCTATATACAAATTGTAAAAATCAGCCGTCCGGGGCGCTGCCCCCTTGAACCCCCTAAAGTATTCGACTTAATTACACTTAACATTAATGCGCTTTTGAAGTGTTTTATGTTACATATTCTTGTGAGTGCTTAAGTTATATGCATGGTGCATAGCATGGCCCCTAGGTCTTATGTGAATGGCAGGTTTTATTTATTTATTTATTTCATAGGATGTAATTTTATAAATACGACCTGCGTGTCATTTGTTTTATTGTAATTTAGTTTTACTAGTTGTAGTAGGATTTTTGTATCTTTTTCATCATTGTAATGGAAGACATGAAGATGTAATGAAGACCTTTCCCAATCCATGATGATGGAGAAGTGAGAGCCTTGATGAAGATACAAGGAGTTTTTCAACTCAGATCCATGTTGATGGATCTTTACCTTAATATCGTGCTATTGGTCTTCATATTGGCTTATGAAGATCAATATAGATTAAGGGCCATGCTATGACACGTTTTTATATTATGCATAACATGATAATATGCTGACATGTATGTGATACTATGTTTACAACCATATACTTAATATCCTTTACATGTGATAATAAGATAAAATATCACCTTTTAAAATCCCTCAAATAATATTAAGTCATGAAAAATGCCTTCCATGGTTCGACACTTGTCAAGACTTAGATCGTCTAATTGTAGGTTCTGCCAAAGCAGGGTGCAATAGACTATCCTAGTCACACAAGGTGAATAATGGTGCTATCCACATGTCGTAATGGTTAGACTTAAATAGGCTATCAAAACGGTTTTGGGCCTATGGCATTAGATGGGATTAGTAGGCCGGGACATGTGATGTCAATCCCATAACGAGAGTTACATTTGATGTAATTGGAAAGGGTTTCCTACCTAAATAACTAAATTTTGGGTGTCATGCCATAGCTGACTCAAGGTTTAGTGAAATATGGATCTTGACCCACTAAGAAACTTTATTTAATGGTTTCCAAATTAATACTAGAGGGTTATTAATTTGATAAAAATAGTGGAACTATGAAAATGGCTTAAATAAAGATAATTAACTTTGCATACCTCTATATGTAGATCATGGCAACCAACAACACAACCTTGCGATCAATTCTTGAAAAGGATAAGCTGAATAGTAAAAACTTCCTTGATTGGTATCGTAACTTAAGAATTGTTCTTAAGCACGAGAGGAAGTTGTATGTGATTGATGAGGCAATCCCTGATGAACCTGCTCTTGATGCTCCAAGAGCTGAAAGAAATGCTTTTAGTAAGCATAAGGAAGACTCATTGGATGTGACCTGCATTATGCTTGCCACCATGGAACCTGAGCTTCAGAAGCAAATGGAAGACATGGAGGCGTACGATATGATCGTACACCTAAAGGAAATGTTCCAAGAACAGGCAAGACATGAGAGATTTGCAGTCACCAAGGAGCTGAATTCTTGTAAAATGGCTCCAGGTAGCTCCGTGAGTACACATGTACTCAAGATGAAGAGCTATATTGATAGACTTGAGAAGCTAGGCTCTCCAGTTTCTAGGGAGATGGCTACGGATTTGATCCTAGGCTCTTTGCCTCCTAGCTATGACCAGTTTGTGATGAACTACAACATGCACAAAATGGATGTGTCTATCATGGAGCTGCATGGGATGCTTAAGAATGCAGAACAAAATGTTAAAACAAATAACAATGTTCTGATGGTTCAAAAGGGACAAGGCAAAAAGAGAAATGCCAATGGTAGAGGCAAGGGCAAAGCAAAAGGTCAGCCCAAAGCTAAAAAGCCCAAGCCTCAACCTAAGGCCAAACCACCCAAGGAAGGGGTTTGCTTCTTCTGCAATGAACCAGGTCATTGGAAGAGGAACTGCAAACTTTATTTGGAGGATCTGAGAAAGAAGAAGAGTAGTGAGACTACTGCTTCAGGTATTTATGTCATACAAGTCAATCTATCTACTTCTACATCATGGGTATTAGATACTGGATGTGGGTCTCACATTTGTGTAAATGTGCAGGGATTAAAGCAAAGTAGAAAGTTGGCTAAAGGTGAAGTGGACCTACGCGTGGCAAATGGAGCAAGGGTTGCTGCATTAGCTGTGGGAAATTTTGAATTAACTTTGCCTTCTGGACTTATTCTGATTTTAAATAATTGTTATTATGTGCCTGCTATGAGCAGTAACATTATTTCAGTTTCATGTTTGGACAAGGATGGTTTTAGATTTATTATTGAGAATAATACAATCTCCATCTATCGTGGAGACATCTATTATGGTATTGCTCATTTGATGAATGGTCTCTATATTCTAAACTTTGATGAATCTGATCATAAGTCCATTTATAACATTAATACCAAAAGGTTCAAATCTAACAGTTTGAATCCAACTTACTTCTGGCATTGTCGTTTAGGCCACATTAATGAGAAACGCATATCAAAGCTTCATCAAGATGGGCTTTTAGATTCATTTGATTTTGAATCATATGAATCATGCGAATCTTGTTTGATGGGAAAGATGACAAAGGTTCCTTTCACAGGACAAAGTGAGAGAGCTAATGACTTACTGAGCCTAATACATACCGATGTATGTGGACCATTAAGTTCACCTGCTAGAGGAGGTTACTTATACTTCATTACTTTTACAGATGACTTTAGTAGGTATGGATATGTATACCTAATGAGGCATAAATCCGAATCATTTGAAAAGTTCAAAATGTTCAAAAATGAAGTACAAAATCAACTTGGCAAAAATATAAAAACGCGATCAGATCGAGGTGGTGAATATTTAAACCAAGATTTCTCTGATTATCTTAAGGATTGTGGGATAATCTCACAGTTGACTCCTCCAGGAACACCACAATGGAATGGTGTTTCTGAAAGGAGAAATCGAACTTTATTAGATATGGTTCGATCAATGATGAGTCAGACAGATCTTCCAATATCCTTTTGGGGATATGCCTTAGAAACTGCTGCGTTTATATTGAACAGGGTTCCATCAAAATCGGTTGAAAAGACACCATACGAGTTATGGAATGGGAAATGTCCCAGTTTGTCTTTCTAAAGATTATGGGGTAGTGATGCTTATGTTAAAAGACAGGTGTCTGATAAGCTAGCAGCTAAATCTGACAAATGCTTCTTTGTGGGATATCCTAAAGAGACAAAAGGATACTACTTCTACAACCAATCTGAGAACAAAGTGTTTGTTGCTCGTAATGGTCATTTTCTAGAAAGAGAATTTGTCTCTAAAGGAATCAGTGGGAGTACGATTCAACTCGAAGAAGTTCGAGAACCACAAACTAGCATAGAACCCATGATAGATGTTCAATCAGACTCGCAATTAGTTGCTGAGCCTGAACCACTAACTGAAGGCCCACGTAGGACTGGTAGGATTCGTCACGAGCCTGAGAGATATGGATTTCTCGTTACTGACAATCGCGATGTCATGCTCATAGACCAAGATGAGCCCACATCATACCAGGAAGCAATGATGGGCCCCGACTCTGAGAAATGGTTATTAGCCATGAGAACCGAAATGCAATCCATGTATGAAAATCAAGTATGGACTTTGATTGATCCACCCGATGGTATAAAAACTATTGGATGTAAATGGGTTTTCAAGAAGAAAACTGACATGGATGGCAATGTGCATACCTACAAAGCACGACTAGTTGCAAAAGGTTTTAAACAACTCATGGTATAGACTATGATGAAACCTTTTCCTGTAGTCATGCTTAAGTCTGTGAGAATTCTTCTTGCCATAGCTGCATATTATGACTATGAGATATGGCAAATGGATGTCAAGACAGCCTTCTTGAATGGAAACCTCATTGAGGATGTGTACATGACACGAGGGATTTGTTAACCGAGGAATTCACATAAGGTATGTAAGCTTCAAAGGTCCATTTATGGATTGAAGCAAGCATCTCGAAGTTGGAATCTTCGTTTTGATGAAGCAATCAAAGAGTTTGATTTCATCAAGAATGAAGATGAACCTTGCGTTTATAAGAGAGTTAGTGGGAGCGTAGTAGTTTTCTTGGTGCTTTACGTAGACGACATATTGCTCATTGGAAATGATATTTCTACATTACAAAAGGTCAAAACATGGTTAGGAAATTGTTTCTCAATGAAGGACTTAGGTGAGGCTGCCTATATTCTAGGCATCAAGATCTATAGAGATAGATCTAGAAGGATAATTAGCCTAAGTCAGAGTGCATACATTGACAAGGTACTAAAAAGGTTTAGTATGGAGAATTCCAAAAGAGGATTTCTGCCAGTATCACATGGAATTAAATTGAGTAAGACTCAATGTCCTTCAAAAGAAGAACGGGAACGCATGAGTAGGATTCCATACGCCTCAGCTATTGGTTCCATCATGTATGCCATGTTATGCACTCGACCAGATGTCGCTTATGCTTTAAGCATCACAAGTAGATACCAATCAGATCCAGGTGAAAGTCACTGGATAGCAGTCAAAAACATTCTAAAGTACTTAAGAAGGACTAAGGATGTGTTTTTGACATATGGAGGACAGGAAGGTGATCTTGTAGTAAATGGTTACACAGATGCCAGCTTCCAATCTGATTCAGATGATTTTCGATCGCAATCTGGTTATGTGTTTTGTTTGAATGGAGGTGCTGTAAGCTGGAAGAGTTCCAAACAGGACACAGTTGCAGATTCTACTACGGAGGCTGAGTACATAGCAGCATCGGATGCAGCTAAGGAAGCAGTTTGGATCAAGAAGTTCATTAGTGCATTGGGAGTTATTCCTAGCATTGCAAATCCAGTGGACCTTTATTGTGACAATAATGGGGCCATTGCACAGGCTAAGGAACCAAGATCACATCAGCGATCCAAACACATACTCAGGCGTTACCATCTCATTCGAGAATCATTGAAGAGGAGATGTTAAGATATGCAGAGTACCCACAAATGACAATGTTGCAGATCCATTGACTAAGCCTCTTCCCCAGTCTAAACATGATAGTCATACTAGAGCACTGGGCATTAGACTTATGATTGAGTAGAGCTAATGCAAGTGAGAGATTGCTAGTGATGTGCCATAGCACATATGGATTTTATGTCATTTGGATATTTATTATCTTTATAAGCCATTCTATTTTTCAAGGTTTATTATTAGCCTTTTTACCTTGATAAAATAATTCCATGAGTAATTTTGTTATTCCTTATGTCATTAAAGTATGTGACTTTAATAGTAAAACCATAAAGGAATAAATAACTTTATTCTAAATTATCCCTAATCGTTCATTATGGAATAATAATGAATTAAGATTAGTATGTAGGCTGGATGATGGTCATGTTTTACTGATCATGGATATAAGATATCATTTCAGCACATAGATACATGTAAGAGTACATTGTATTGGAATGACCAATTATGAGAATACTATATGGATCAATATGATAAGTATTTCTCATTACAGTAATTATTTAAGTCCTTTGACCTGATGACACCATAGATTCCTACATAACAAACTCCATATTTTAATTCAGTTCTTTATCATCTTTAATCAGATGATTATAAGACTGATATTGGATATAGAATAAGTTATGTGGAGGAATGTGAGTGTTCATGAAGGAATTTGTCCCTCTCATTAAATTGAGAGAGATATCTTTTGGGCCCCTTGTTGAGTAAGACTGAGATATGCATGGCCGTGCTCAAATGAATTGATAAGGAGTTATCAATGTTATTTGTTTAAGTCAGTCAAACTCTGGATTCAAGAAATAGGTGATTAAACAATATAAGTGTGTATTGATCCACACCTTATGTTTAATCATAAGATATCATGTGACAAAGGGACTAAATAATTAACTGTCTATAAGGTAAAATCGGATCACCGATCTTCACTTAATTTGGGTAGGCATAATGTCTTGCTAGAGGCCGCTTATGTCTCGTAGGTCAAAAGGGTTTTTGATCTACTGCTAACATTAAGTGAACCTACAGGGTCACACACAAAAGAATGAACTAAAAGGATCAGGGACTTGATATAAATGAGTCTGATGGGAATGATAAAGTCATTTATTAATCTTAATTTGTTAGGATTGATAAATAATTATTTGGCCTAGTGCAAGTGGGAGATTGTTAGTGTTTTTGCCCAAGGCCAAATATTTGATATTTTCATTTTATGGGTTTATAATTAAACCTATAGGAATTATTATATTTATTATTCTTAAATAGTTTAAGAATAATAAATGATTATGACATATAATTAATATTTAATGAAATAATGTATTTTGTTAAATATTAAATAAATATCTCATCATATTTATCTTCTAGGGTTTCCTATATGTCTATATATATAGATCTATAGACAGCCTTTTAGGTCAGACTCTTTGACGTCACATTAGACGGCAGAGAAATTCTGCAAACCTAAAAGAAATTTTCGAAACCCTAGAGAGTGTGAGAAATTCGTATCTCTAGGAGCCCCTTCGAAACCAAATCTAGAAGCGTTCTAGATTGCGCTAGCACGCAAGAGGAGAATCCAAATCAAGGTCATTCTCGTGTGGATACCGTAGAGGGCGTTCGCAACGTGGCAACGTCTACAGATCTGTATCATCAAATACCTTTTGAAATCTAAAAGGTAATAAAACTTGAACTTTTATTTTCGTTTTTTTGTATCTAATCAAAAACACATGGATACTGGAATTAGGGTTTTAATTTTAAAGAAAAATTCGCTGCAAAATTGATAATAAAACCCAACAGTTGGAAGAATCTTATAACAGGATATGAAGAAGAAAATAATGTCTCTCAACAATAAGTGAACAAGAACAGTCCCCAACTACGTCAGAACCTCGGTTAGAACAAGAAATCCCAATAGAGCAAGACCAACCTATTTCTCCATTTTAGTACATGATCACTCCTTGAGAATATTCTAGAGATACGATCTCTAAATTCTTCTCCAGTGATTCTAATGATTTTATTGGCTATAGATTACTTGCTAGACATAACAGTGGCAAGCTACCAACGTTGGTACTCACCAGATGTTGTTAGAGATAAGAAGACAAGGTGTCTAATTACCAACCATGTTTGCACCAAAAGATTATCACCACCACTCAAAGCCTTTGTGAACACTCTTTCAGCTGAACAAGTTCCAAATACTATATAAGAAGCCTTTGATAAACGTAAATGGGTCACGACAATTAATGAAGAGATGACAACATTACATAGACATGATATATGGAAGCTTATGTCATTACCTAAAGGAAAAAGAACCGAGGGATGCAAATGGGTATTCTCTATTAAACACAAGGCAGATGGGTTGATAGAAGGTATAAGACAAGATTCATGGTGAAGGGATATACTCATACATATGGTATAAATTATCATGAAACCTTCTCTCCGGTAGCAAAGTTGAACACTGCTAGAGTTTTTGTTGTCTCTTACTGCAAATCTTAATTGGTCGTTAAACCGATTTGACATAAAAAAATGCTTTTCTACATGGGAACCTAGCAGAAAAAGTCTATATGGACATACCACCTATTTTGTCAGTTCATCACAAACAAGAGTTGTATGCAAATTATAGAAGGTACTCTATGGACTTAAACAGTCCCTTAGAGCATGTTTTGGTTGATTCAGTTCAGTAGTGAAGAAGTCTAGCTTTAAACAAAGCAATTTTGCTCATACTTTTTTTTTAAAACATCGAAAAGGGATGGTAACAACTTTGATGTTGATAATACGATAATTAGAAGAAATGATAAGGATGAGATATCTAGTTTACATGAACACTTGGCTGCTAAATTTCAAATGAAGAATCTTAGGGGATTAAAATACATCTTGGGTATTAAAGTATCTATATCAAATCAAGGTATATTTTTATCACAAAGGAAATATATCCTTGATTTACTAATAGAAACATGGATGCTTGACTGAAAGCCTGTATACACGCCAATGGTCCAAAATCATGGATTAGGAGATCACCTAAACTAAACACCCACAAATAAAGAAATATACCAATGGCTTGTAGGGAAATTGATTAACTTGTCTCACACTAGACTGGATATTGCCTATATTGTAAGCTTAGTGAGTCAATTTATGCATAATCCAAGAAAAGATCAAATGGATGTTGTCTTTCGAATTATGAGATACTTGAACTCATCTCTAGGAAAAGGACTTATGTTCAGAAAATATGAGCACTTAAATGTTGATGGCTATATAGACATATTGGGTAGGAAGTAGTATTGATAGAAGATCTACATTAGGTTATCTCACTTTTGTGGGTGGAAATTTAGTCAATTGGAGAAATAAGAAACAAAAAGTGGTTGCATTGTCTATTGTAGAGGTAGAATTCAAAAGCATAACTAAGGGACTTTGTGAACTTCTTTGGCTCAAGAGATTATTTAAGGAAATTGGATATTTCTTAGTTCTACAATGAACATATTTTGTGATATATAAATCAACTATGGAAATTGCACAAAATTCAATCCAACATGATAGAACAAAACATGTTAAAGTAGATCGACATTTTATCAAAGAAAAACTTGAGGCAAAAATAGTTCAGTTTCCATTTGTAAAATCAGAAGATCAGTTAGCGGATATCCTTACTAAAGTTGCTTCTAGTAAAACATTCCATAACTCACTAGTCAAGTTGGGCATTAAAGACATCTATGCACCAACTTGAGGGGGGAGTTAGCATGGGCAGTCAACAGATCATATTAGAAAGTTTAGACTGACACATTTTCTACTTTATATGGAATACCATTATTATTGGCTAATTTTGTGGAAGTAATTTAATGTCTTTAGACTAGTATTTTTTACTTTATCAGAATAGCTTGTATTTTTTGACTTTCTTAGAATAGCTTTTTCTAAATTTTGTATATAAAAGCTTTTCTCTGTACAATGATAAGATGAATGGAATACTAATTTTCATCATTTATCACTAGACTTTTTATGATTACTAAGTTAATTCATCATAGATGAGTAGGAGATGCGTCCTTTCTCACAGAAACTTAGCAAATGAATATGAAAGTAGCTTCCAGCCCTCCAAGAGCTTTAGCAAAACTTATTCAGGCATTCTGTCAAAAGTACCAATTTAGTTCTACAGTAACTATATAATTTAAACTTTATAATTGATAGTAGATATTTTAAACGCCTTTGAAGATGTTTTCCTAATAATTATGATAAGAAAGTTGCCTCCTTGATGCTAAGGCCATTTCTCTTTACAGCCATCAAAACAAGCAAACAAGCATCGTCTAAGGAATCACGTGTAAAAATCATATCTCATTGCAAATAGAGTAGATGAAGCTAGGAAGCTAAGGGAGTGTCATTCAGTCATTAGACCTAGCTGCACTTGTAGAAGAACTCCAACATCCTCTTTATGAACTGTTTCATGGACCGAGTCAGCAAAGGATGGTATCTATCAGGTAAACAACTTCGTGGATGAGCTAATGGAAGCAATGGTCAAGCAGTAGTATAATGAACCAATATTGGTTGATGGAAACATGGGGATCTGTCCATAACATCTTGGTTCCTGCATCTAATGATTTGTTCTTAGATGGCTCCCCGCAGGAGCTAACATCATATGATTTAGTTTGACTCTCCACCTTAGGTTTGAATACTTATGTTTTAGTGAAAGTGTTTAATTACAATGAACGTTACAAGCAATATATATAGGGTGATACATAAAACTTAAGTTAATAATTGATGAAATGTAGTTTGTGGATTATTTTCATAAAGAAAAATAAAAACTAGGCCTGAAATTAGTTTGCAGATGCTTACATGTTTTAATCCCAATCATAGACGATTTTTATATGTTCAACATTATAATTTCCTATAGCAGCAAGACTCAATTTTATTTTAGTTGGACACTTAAATCGTTCACTTCCATGTGATAATCCCTCTTTCCCATTTTTTTAAGGATTATACTAATTTCATTCAACAATCAAAATCCAAAACCAAGCTCTCCTCATTGACTCGAGTCTCGATGAAAATTCCAACGCTTGCTGTCTTTTTGCCATTCATACTACCACGACTGTCCATTGCAGATGACTAGCTATGATGACACTTGTGGCCATTTCCGCAGATTTGGAAGGTTATAGGAAAATATAAACCCAATTGATTTTATTCATGTTTCTTAAGACCATAGAAGAAGATCGAAAAAATGATAGTTATTTAGGCCAACGTTTTGATATAAATTAAACATGTGTATCGATAAGGCAAGTATGAACTGATTTCTTTTTCCATCTGTGTTTTTGAGCTCATTTGATTCGTTACATGGTAGAAGGATGGCTATCCTTTGCTTATCCAGACAATTGATCGTCTTAGGTTGAATATATGATTAAATCCAAGCAAAGCACCTTAGTTATTTAAGAGTTTTGAACTTGCACTCATGGCGCAATTGTTTCAATTGTATTGTGTAAATGGTATAGTAATATACCTAGATAATGATTTTCTGAATATTAGGTTCTCTGTACTAACTGTGATTTCATTTATTCTTAAACATTTGCTGAATCTATTGAAAGCAGATCAAAACATTAAGAACATGGCTATGGATGTTTATCTCTTATACTTGTAACATTTCTACACAAGTTTTTATCATTGGGAAAATAACCAAAGCTTCCAAATGTCAACTATAATGAGATAAATGTAAAAAGAAATAACATTACAGAGGAGGTGTAAGGACTTGACTTTCCCTATATAAAAATTTCAGGCAAGTCAAATCCCCGGCCACATATAATACCATTAGTATTACATGCATAGGCCTCTGAGAATGATGTGTTTATTTTGAACAGTGCTAACAAATTTTAAACTCTGAAATCATATCATTACATTTTTGAAAATGACTAGATTTAAACAACTGGATTTACAATTTTCAAAATAAAGTTTACAAAACATTTCCTTATTTTCTCTCATGAGTAGATGACTCCCACAAAATATTTGTACTATTAGATATCTTCTATACCTTTCATGATGGTAAACAAAGCTTTAAAAGATATTACAAAACATATGGGCTTCTCAACTAAATTCTTAATAGAAAATACACATTTTAAAAGATAAATGCAGTCCTTTAAACAAAACAAATACAAATACAAATAATTCATCAGCCCTATCTCGCTTCACTTCTCCTCTCAAATTTTCAAGATGGCCCAAAACTGAGTCAAACAACACAATCAATAACATCACCATCGTCATCACCAACAATACATCATTGTCATCTAACCCATCATCATCATTAAAATCATTATCATCAAAGTAAGACCTGTAAAGAAGGAAACAACAATAATAATGAGCCGAAGCCTAGTACTACTGACGTAGTGGAATTAAAGGGAACTATCGCAAGACGTTGATTCGTGCATGAATGATAAGATCATATTTTATACAAATCTTGATAATCAAAAGAGCTAGAATGGATATTTGTTTTGATTAAATTTTATGTTTCAGGACTAATTTGGATAAAGAAATTAAAATAAAAAAAATTTGAATCGAAAATAGGAAAAATTGAAGTGAAGGCCAGTAATTCAACATTCAAAGCCGCCAAAGTTCAGACGGCGTAAAACCCAAGGCCGTTGCAGCACTGCCAGCTTTGCCGAGCATAAGTTTCAACTACACTCAAAGCCGCCTCAAAGCTGCTGGCGTAGAAGATGAAGCAGCCAGCGTACATGAAGGCCGGCGGCTCAGAAATGAAACATTACCAGCTTTGAAGGAGTTACATTATAAGCCGGCACTTAAGCCGCCGGCGTTAAGGCAGCGTACAACACAGATCTGAAGCGACATGAAGATATTAAACGCTTGGAGGAAATTGAAGAGACAAATTTGTTGGAGTGTCTACGCCGGTGTCTAAGCCGCCGGCTTAGGGACAGCGTTCGAACAAAATTGATGCAACGCTTCATTTCTGACCACATACGCCGGCTAGATCTACATCTAAGCCGCCGGCGTAGAAGCGGCCTACATGTGTAACTGATATTGAAGGCTGCCAGTGCACTGCCTGCGCAAAGGAGAAATCGAAGATATGCCCCCTGTAAGCCGCCGGCGTAAGATCCATAACTGCCGGCGTACAATGTGAAACAGCAAAGTTCATTTAATGTTTTGCACGAAATTTTTCCTATAAATAGGGGGTCTTCTCCTCACTTTCAAAACAATCCAAGTAGCTCTAAATCATACTATAATATATAGATTAGAACAAGCATTCCATAGAGATTTTTGAAGAGAAATTGAAGTTGTTCAAGAATTTGCAAGTGAAGCTTTGGTATTTTGAATATGTGATATCTAATCTTATTTCTTTTATGCAATTCATATATCTGAATATTTTAATCATAATGAAATCATTTGCAATTTCTTATCTGATTTTTGAATCATCATCCATGAGTAGCTAAATTCTTTTTGTGGGAAGTTGATAAAGCTTTAAACATGCTAAAATGATCTTTGAATCCATGTTATAAGATAGTTAGAATCATGAAATATTCATATTGAATTCTGATTATTCATCATGCTTTTGGGTTGATAAACCAAATTTATTCCTATTTTATGAATGCCAAAATGAACTTTTATTGATCATTTTTATTACGAATTTGGCACTTCAAAATATTAATTTATGCTTTCAGGTCTTTAAAGGAATATTTTTCAAGGAAAGCAAAGACGGGTCAAAAATGCAAAATTTGGATTAAGAAGAACTCAACATGACAAGATCAAGCCATGTCTTTCACCATTACAAGGAGGAAGCAAAATTAAAGGATAAAAATCAAGCTTTTGAAAGACATTTGTAAGACATGACCTGTCTCAAACCTTGTTAACCTGGAAATTAACTTTGCAAGGGACATTTATGGGACAAGCCGTGTCCCAAGTCATGTCAGTGAAGAAAATGTGCACAGCAAGGGACACGACTCTGGGACAAGCCGTGTCCCTAGTCATGTCGATTTCCATAGTGAAGAAAACAGCCAGACATTCAAGTGACATGACCTGTCCCCAAACCTGTCGATTTGACAGTCCGTTACTTTTTAAGAAACGGCTTTTTTATTGAATAGTAACCCCCTATTTATTAAAGAAACGTCTATTGGACATTAAAGGGGTGTTACTTTGAAAAGCCAAAAGACCCATAACTCCCGTAACTTCCCATTTCCTCCATCAATGAGCATTTAATTCCATTTATGCAAAGATCATTATAAATTGAAGATGGAGGAAGAAAGCAGAGAAGAACAAGAAAAGGAGAGACACAGAAAAAAAAATAATTTTATGTATTTTCGCAGAAGCATTTGTGCTTGAGTGTTTCAATTTATCAAGGAACATCGTTTGTATTGCTAATCTAATTTTAGATCCTTTCTATTTCTCCTTGTTATTGATTTATATTGTTTTACCTATGGAGGAGTAGTTTAATATTGCTTGGGTATTGTGGATCCTTGATTGATTTCATGTGATTCATTTGTTCTTAATTTCAAAACGTGTTGATTTTATTGTATTCAATAGCTTGTGCCTAAAGAATGAGTCTAATTGGATGGTGCATCCCATTGGATTCATGTTTGATTTTTGTTAAAAATAGACTGAGAGGTTGATTTAATGAATAGATCTAAAGCTATTGATGAGATTGCTCATAATCACTTAGAGATAGGGATGGTGAAATCTTCTGTCATTCGTTTTGAAATTCATCACTTTGGTTTTAAAACGAAGGATTCTTGTTCTTTATGCAAATTTAAGTTGCTAATAGTTAGGAAGACATTCCGGCAGTTTGACTTAGGTTTAGGTGCTTTTGACTTTGAGAGAAGCATTAGCATAATTTAGTGAATCCGATGGTTCAAATCAATACAACTTTTTGAGAAAATTCTTGATCATATGAATAGATCTTAGGTGAAGCATGACCCAAGCAACCTTGTGAATTGATTTATCCTTTTGCATGCTTGCTGCGAAATCTGTGAATATTAGACTTAGTTTAGTTTTTTTGTATATAAAACCAATTCTGATTTTTTCGGGTTGATAATAGGAAAAGAGTGAGTAGAAGTACTCAACGTACCTAGGAATACGACCTAGATCATTTCTCTATGCTACATCTGATGGTGCGCTTGCCCTGTAAGACCATAGTTGAAAAGAAAACGATTTAGAAAATTTATAAATTTAAAACTTGGTCTTTTGAACCTATCATGGGTTTATAAGAATTCTAATAACTTGGAAGGGAAATTAGGGTTCATATGAATTCATAAATTGAGATTAAATTACAATTGCGGAAGCGGCGGGAGTTTAATCTAATTTAGAAATTGTCCATGAATATTAATGCAATGTTTTATGTTGATTTCTCACTAAGGAATTAGGAGATGTTAATATAAAGTATTAGTCAATTATAGAATCGGAAGGTTTATAATTGTAATTTTGATTCCACTAATAATTTATTTAGCGAAAGCTATTGAATTGTTTTTGTGGTTTAAAAGGTTTTTAAACTTGTTTTTAAATCTTGACAATTTCTTATGAATATCCATGAATCTAATTATCGTTATAACATGACTTCAAGTTGATTGGCAATAGTTTAAAGTGGATTCTGCTCCTTCCCACATTTTTCCACCAGATCCCTCTCTTTAAAAGCTCATTGCATTCATATAGATTTAATTAGATAATTTAGTTTAATCTAATCATTTTAAAAAGATCAATTGCCTAGATATTAGTATTAGTTGATAATTGTCTAGTAGTTAATAGATCTCCGTGGGATCGACACTTGACATGCTATATTACAATAGAAGGCCCAGTACGCTTGCTGGAAAGATGCTTTAAAATTCAATACTAAATACAGCACATCAAGTTTTCTGGCGCCGTTGCCGGGGACTTATTAATATTAGACTACCTTCAGCTTTGCTAGTAGTTTAGGTTTAATTTAGTTTGAAATTTTCCTTTTCTCTTTGCAGGTTTTATGCGAAGAAGTAGAAGTGCTGAAATTCTACCTTTAGACCCTGAAATTGAAAGAACCTTGCATCAACAGAGAAGAAGGAACCAAAGAAGAGGAGCAATGGCAGAAAATCAAGGAAACAATGGCAACAACAACCAGTTGCAACCAGCTGCTCCCGCTCCAAGGGCAATTCGAGACTATACAGTGCCTACTATTCAAGATCCCGCCATACGAATGCCCACTGTGGAGGCTAACAACTTTGAGCTTAAACCGTCCCTGATTCAAATGGTTGAGTCACATCAATTTGGAGGATATCCAATGAGACGCCAGATGAACACCTTGCCAAATTTCTTCAATACACCAACACTGTCAAACTTAATGGTGTAAGAAACGAAGTCATCCGACTTCAGCTTTTCCCTTTTTCTCTTAGGGATAAAGCTTGGCATGGTACAATTCCCAACCTCCAGATTCGATCACTACATGGAATGATCTGACAAAGAAGTTTCTGAAGAGATTTTTCCCTCCAGCAAGGACCGCCAGATTAAGAAATGAAATTTCCAACTTCACCAAATTCCCTGGAGAATCATTATATGATGCTTGGGAAAGATTCAAAGAGGCGGTCAGAAAATGTCCACACCATGGTTTACCCGATAATCTACTAATTGAAAATTTCTACCTCAGTCTTGATGAAGCTTTAAGGTCCTTAGTAGATGCTACATCGGGATCACTGATGGGAAAAATATGAGGAAGCTAGTGAGATTATTGAAGAATTAGCTTCCGCGCTCATAATTGGAGTTGTGAAAGAACAAGATCTAAAGTAGCATCTTTGGAAGACAAAGAAGATATATCACAACTCAAGGCTCAAATGGCAACCCTCATCACTCAAGTAAGTAAACTCACAACTACAAATACTTCCAATAAAAAACAACAAGTGTTTTGTTGTGAGATTTGCTCAGGACCACACTCCTCTTTTGAGTGTCCGCATGGATCATCTTCAAATGATGAGCAGCTCAATTATGTGGGAAATTTCCAAAAGGGTAATTTTGGAAACACATATCATCCGAATATGCGAAATCATCCCAATCTGTCATATCGGAATGATGCCAATGTTCTAAAGCCACCACCTGGTTTTCAAGGACAAGGATTTGTAAGAAATGCCCCACCTCAACAGCAAATTCAATCATCCACTGATGCATTACTGAGGGATTTCATTGTCACACAACAAACTCACTCAACAATCAGAATGCAATCATTCAAGATTTGCAAGGGAAGCTCCATCAACTTGCACAACAAGTGAGTAATAGACCATCTGGGTCTTTACCAAGCAACACGGAGGAGAATCCCAAGTCTGTAAATGCAATCACCCTGAGAAGTGGTAAGGAGATTGCTCCAGTTGAGGAGACTATCAAAGATCATGAGGAAAAAGATCAAGAGGAAATTCCACCACAAAACAACAAAGGGAAACGAAAGGTGGAGGATACTATTCAAAAACCACCTGAGGTGAAATCATATGTTCCTCCCCGTCCCTTTTCCAGGAAGATTAAAGCAACAAAACTTGATGAGCAATTTTCAAAATTCCTGGATGTTTTCAAGAAGCTGCACATCAACATTCCATTCTTAGAAGTGATTCAAGGAATGCCTTCCTATGCCAAATTCATCAAAGAATTGCTGTCTAACAAGAGGAAGATTGATGGAAATGTGATACTCACTGGAGAATGTTCCATGATCCTACAGAAACAAACACCCAGTCTGCCCACTAAACTCGAGATCAGGGAAGTTTTACTGTTCCTTGCACCATTGGTGATTGTTATTTTGATAAAGTTTTAATTGATTCTGGTGCAAGTATCAACTTAATGCCTTTATCGGTATTTAAAAACTAGGACTTGGAGATTGCAAGGATACACATGTAACCTTGCAACTTGCTGATAGAAGTATAAAATACCCTAGGGGTATTGTGGAAAATGTCCTAGTTAAAGTTGACAAATTCTTTTTCCCTGTGGATTTTGTAGTTCTAGACATGGATGAAGATAGGGAAGTTCCCATGATCTTGGGCAGACCGTTCCTTGCAACAGGTAAAGCACTAATTGATGTGGAACAAGGGCAGCTTACATTACGGGTGATGGATGAACAGGTTACTTTCAATGTCTATGAGGCAATGAAGAAATTTGATGATACGATGCCTGTTACACCATCAATACCATTGATGAGCTGGTTTCTGAATCACTTGAGGAACAAACTGGTGTAGACTATGGAGTCCGTCTTGAGAGACTGGACAATTGGAGTGATGAAGAGGATGAAGAAATACTGGAAGATGTACCAATGATCAAAACCAGATATTATGAATCTTGGGTACAAATGAGCAGAAGCAAGTTCGTCTTTATGCAACCACCGACCTTGGAACTTAAACCACTTCCTGACCATCTGAAGTATGCTTTTCTTGGAATTGGCGATACTTTGCCAATCATCATTTCATCTGCATTGACAAATGAACAAGAACAACAGTTGATTGGTGTTGAAAAAGCACAAAGAAGCAATCGGATGGACCATTGCTGACATTAAGGGTATTAGCCCTATGATTTGCACTCACAAAATTCTTATGGAAGCTGAGTGTAAACCTACAGTTCAACCACAAAGGAGACTTAACCCACACTTAAAGATGTTGTCAAGAAAGAAGTTTTGAAGCTACTTGACGCAGGTATCATCTATCCTATCTCTGATAGTAAATGGGTTAGTCCGGTTCAAGTAGTGCCAAAGAAAGGTGGTATGACTGTAGTGAAAAATGAGCAAAATGAATTGATTCCTACTCGTACTGTGACTGGGTGGAGAGTTTGTATTGATTACAGAAGTTGAATGATGCCACCCGAAAGGATCACTTTCCACTTCCCTTCATTGATCATGTTGGAGAAACTTGCAGGGCATGACTATTACTGTTTTCTTGATGGATATTCTGGATACAATCAGATTTCTATTGCACCCGATGATCAAGAGAAAACAACATTCACTTGTCCTATGGCACATTTGCCTTTAGGAGAATGCCCTTTGGACTTTGCAATGCACCTGCTACATTTCAGAGGTGTATGATGGCTATATTCTCTGATATGCTTGAGAATTTTATCGAGATCTTCATGGATGATTTTTCAGTCTTTGGAAAGTCATTCGATCTTTGTCTTGAGAATTTAGCCTCGGTTTACAAAGATGCAAAGATACCAATTGATCTTGAATTGGGAAAAATGCCACTTTATGGTTAGAGAAGGGATAGTGTTGGGTCACAAAATTTTGCGAAGGAATTGAAGTGGATAAAGCCAAAGTGGAGATTATTGAGAAGTTACCACCACCCACGACTGTTAAAGGAGTCAGAAGTTTTCTTGGACATGCTGGCTTCTACAGACGATTCATCAAGGACTTCTCCAATTTCCAAACCTCTTTGCAACCTTCTGGAAAAAGATGCGTGTTCAATTTTGATGACAAATGTTTGCAGGCATTCAATTTATTAAAGGAAAAGCTCATTTCTACACCAGTAATCATTGCGCCAGACTGGGAGCTTCCTTTCGAACTCATGTGTGATGCCAGCGACTTTGCAGTTGGAGCGGTACTTGGTCAGAGACGAGGTAAGATCTTTCATGTTATATACTATGCAAGTAGAACACTAAATGAGGCCCAGAGAAATTATGCCACTACTGAGAAAGAGCTTTTAGCTGTTATCTTTGCATGTGATAAATTTAGGCCTTATCTGATAGGTTCTAAAGTTGTAGTATAACTGACCATGCAGCTCTCAAGTATTTGTTTGCTAAAGCTGATGCAAAACCTAGGTTGATTAGATGGGTTTACTACTGCAAGAATTTGATCTTGAAATTAAAGATAAAAAGGGAACTGAGAATGTAATTGCTGATCATTTGTCTAGACTTGAATCTGATAGTTTAGACATTCCCATCAATGAAAGTTCCCTGATGAACAATTGCATGCAGTAGAGATTCTAGATTTGCCATGGTATGCTGATATTGTGAATTATTTGGTTAGTAAGATTATCCCATATGGTTTATCTTATCCTCAAAAGAAAAAGTTTTTGCATGATGTAAAATACTATTTTTGGGATGAACCATATCTGTTCAAAAAATGTGCTGACCAAATAATTAGAAGATGTGTACCTGAATCTGATCAGCTTAGCATTTTAGAACACTGTCATTCAAGAGAAGCAGGGGACACTTTGGTGTTCAAAGGACTGCAGCAAAAGTGTTATCATCTGGATTTTATTGGCCTAACTTGTTTCGTGACTGCAGGAATTTCATTATGTCATGTGCTCAATGTCAAAAGACAGGTAACATTTCTAAACGGCAATTACCACAAAACAATATTCTGGTAATTGAGCTTTTTGATGTTTGGGGGATTGACTTTATGGGTCCTTTTCCCTCATCTTTTTCAAATAAATATACTTGTGGCAGTTGATTACGTTTCAAAATGGGTGGAAGCTGTTGCTTTACAAACAAATGATGCCCGAGTAGTTTTGAAATTTTTGAAAAAGAACATTTTTACCAGATTTGGTGCCCAGAGCTATAATTAGTGATGGGGGGTCTCATTTTTGTAACAGGCAATTTGAAAAACTTTTGGCAAAATACGGTGTTACACATAAAGTGACTACCCCCTATCATCCACAAACAAGTGGGCAAGTTGAAGTTTCCAATAGGGAGATAAAAAGGATTTTGGAAAAAACTGTTAATGCATCAAGAAAAGATTGGTCTTCAAAATTAGATGATGCATTATGGGCTTACAGGACTGCTTTTAAAACCCCTATTGGAATGTCCCCATATATGCTTGTTTTTGGTAAATCATGTCATCTTCCTGTAGAACTTGAGCACAAGGCATATTGGGCCATAAAATTTCTTAACTTTGATGAAAAAGCTGCAGGTAAAAACAGATTGCTCCAATTGAATCAGCTGGAAGAATGGAGAAATGAGGCATTTGAAAGTGCTCGTATCTATAAGGAACGAGCAAAGAAATGGCATGATAGAAACATCATCAAACGAGAATTTTTTCCTGGACAAAAAGTTTTACTTTACAATTCTCGTTTGAAGTTGTTTCCTGGAAAATTACGGTCAAGATGGTCGGGACCGTTTGAGATTGCAAGAGTTTTTCCATATGGAACGGTGGAATTAAAAACTGAGGATGATCGGACTTTTAAAGTGAATGGGCAACTGCTCAAACATTATTTTGAGGGGGAAAATCTTGACAGTACTACTACTGTCATGAATCTCAAAGAACCATGATCAGGTCAGGAAAGTCGGGCTAAGCGACTTTAAACTAAGCGCTTCTTGGGAGGCAACCCATGTCTAATTTTAGAATAGTTTTTATTTTTTGTTTTGTTTTTACTAACTTAGTTATTAGTGTGGTAGGTGATATTTAGATCATAAAAAAAAAATATTAAAAAATAATAAAAAAATTAAAAATAAAAAAAAAAAGAATGGTGGAGAAGTGTGGTAGGTGATATTTAGATCATAAAAAAAAAAATTTGGAAAAGGCTGAAAACCGGCTCAAGGCTGCCAGCCTTGAGCAAGCTCTGAGAAAACAAAGAAGGTCGATTCAAAGCCCCAACTTTAGGCTGGCGTATAGGATTAGGTGAGCACTGCAAAATAGGCAGGCTTGGGAAAGGTCTAGGCCGCCGGCTTATAAGCCGGCGTTTGAGTATAAAATTTATACCTACAAGGGAAGGTGAAGGCCGCCGGCTTAGTACCAGTATGTTGGATTTCTTGGTTTCTGAAAATTCCCGATCAAAGCCGGCATCTGGGATTTAAAGCTGCTGGCTTTGAGCCGGCGTATCCACATAAGTCGGCAATGTAAATGGATAAGCGCCAGCTTTGAGCTCTCGGTATGTAATTTTTCTATTTACACTGGCTGTAAGCTGCCGACGTACATTGCAGAAATGCTGGTGTAGGTTCTGCAAATTGCTTTAAACAGGTACGAATCCTCTCTCTCTCTTTCATTCTCTTATACTCGCTCTCCCTCTCTCACTCTCAATCAACAAGTTTCATCCCTCATTCATCAATCCACGGTGTTTAATCCATCTTCCAAGTAAGTTATCAAAGATCTCTATGCTCAATCATTTGTTCAAATCCATTATATTACATTGTTTATATGGATCTGTCGATTTGGGTTTGATGATTATCTTTGATATTGATGTCGGCTATTGATGCATTTGATTGCTGATATGCTATTGAAGAAAGATTTCGGTTCCACATAATGATATTGCAAGACTGTGATGTGTTGATTCATGATTGCTACTTAGATTGAAAAAAACTAGGGTTCTTGAGATTTGGGGGTGTTTGAAATTTCGAATTTGGGGTTTGTTGGAGTTGATATTACAGATGCTGGATTTGTGATTCTTAATACTACCTAAGAGCTCCGATTCTTGCATTGGGATTAAAATTGCTCGAATTGAATTTGGAATTTGGAATTGTGCTCAATTTTGATAGAAATTCTGTATGAAAATGTTTTTGGAACTTTAAAGGAAAAATTTTTGAAAAACATTTCTGTTTGAAAATTTAAAAATTCCAACGTTCAATTCTGAGCTGGCAAGCCAAGGCTGCCAGCTTTAATTGTATTGTGCAAGTGTAAATGATCCATGCAATTCATTGATTGATTAGCTTCATTTAGTCATATGCCTTGATATCAAAATTGTTCAAAATCATGTCTTAGGCATAAAATAGAATTGCATTAATGTTGTGCATTCCTTAATACTAATTGACTTCAAAACATTTGCAGGAATGACTCCAAGACAAAAGAGACCAAGGACTACAGACGCCTCTACCGAAATCTGCTGTCTAGTCAGCAGTATGCAAAAGACAGAAAGAAGAGGCTTATCAAGAATGACTTTTTGAATATTCAGTACTTAGAATGGTGCTTATTGGATGAGTTCGGGATGGTAGATAGAATCAGGGAGATTATTCAAGAACCAGCATGGCTCAGACTGTTTGACCTTCGGGAGCCGGCATACAAGAACTTGACGATTGAGTTCTTGTCCACAGTGAAAAATATCCCAGACCGAGAGGAGTCCACTTTCCAGTTCTAGGCCTATGGACAGATCAGGGAGGTGAAATTGAAATAGATAGGCCACATTCTGGGACTGTATGATAGTGAGGAAGAAAACAGGAATTTGCCTAACAGTTGGCCAGCTGACATGACACAGGAGGCTTATTAGTTCCACCTAGTTGATCCTGAGAGATCACATGAGCATTTTGTCCCATCCAAGTCACTGGCCAGGACATTCCGTGCTGTCGAGCACAAGCTGCTCCACCATATTCTTGCACACACCCTGAGTTGCAAGAAGACGAGTCACATCAAGGTGACTACATTCGACATGTTTTACCTGTTTAGCCTTATTAGAGGCTACAAGATTGATCTCGAGGTGGAGGTGGCGAATTTTATATACCGGCAGGCGGAGGACACAAAGACTCAAGGTCTGGGTTGTGGAGGCTACATTACTCGGTTATTGAAGGGGATGAACATTTTTTAGCCTCCACAGGATGACGAGGTGTTTGAGTGCAAGAGGATTACATATGCACCATTCAAAGGTTGGGGATTACTGAAAAACCCCAGGCCAGCACAGCCACCGGTATTAAAGGAGGTCGATATCCAGGATATCTTTCCTGGAGATGCCCCATTTGAGATGCCATCCACATCCGCTCCTCCTCTCCTGCAAGCACTTCATCAGCGTATAGCATGGACCAGCTTAGGCTGGATGTTGAGGAGCTGAAGCGCCAGAACCAGGAGCTCAGAGATAGTCAGGAGAAAGAAAGAAAGAAGAACAAGAAATTTAGGAAAACTATCTTTGAGGCATTAAAGACAGCCATTTGCTGCATTAGCCCAGAGATGGGGACTGACATGACCTACCAGACTTCATCTGAGTCACATCACTCAGATAGGCTCAGTTCAGAGCATACACAGATAGCCAGCCCAGGAGACACTGAGAGACACACTCCTGAGGGCAGCAGCAGACACAGCCCAGGGCCAGAGAGCTAGAGACCTTGCTAGCTCTCAATTTGAGCTTTATTGTTTTTATTTTTATATATTGGCCTGTATATTTATTGAGTACCCAAGTTCCTATGGGTGAACTCCTTTATTATTTTTCTGCTTTTATTTTATTTTTTTTTGTTTTTCTTTTGTAGTGATTACAGGAAACAAGCAAAGCAAACTCACTTGCAATGCAAATTTTGATGACTATGAATCGACTGACTTTAGGGAAGTATCCAACTCATTTCTTATTCCTTTCCTGTGTTTTATATGTTGCAAAACAGTAAGGACACTGTTTGGTTGAAGTGTGGGGGAAAGGATAGAATTGCATGAAGTGTTGAAGTGATGAATATGATCTATTGACTGTTGATGTTATCTCCACTTGTATTTTTGGTTTGAAAGCAAATCATGAGGAAATTCTGCCAATTTTTTTCAAATATCTCTTGAAATTGGAGATAGTACAAAGCAAAGAATGAAAATCAATGAAATTGACTTGTGAAAGTATCTTACTCACTTGTTGTTGTGAGCTGGTCGAGTCCTTTTGTTGAAAAATAAATAGGTCTACTTCTTGGAAATTTTAGTTTGATATATTTTTGAATTTTAACACTTGTTGAAAGAGGTAGAAGAAACTTTTAAACTAGTGATCCTTCATAAAAATAAGTCTTTGATATTGTTATTGCATTCAAAAAGAAAGAGACAAGCATAGCCACTACTCCTCTGACTTGAAATTTTGAGTTATGAGTATCTGACCTTGAATGTTAAAGTGAGGAAGAGTTCTTAGGGGTATTTTGAAACCTGGTCACTTAGTGATGAGCCTGGGATGTGCCAACTCAATAAACTCACTGTAACGAGAAGGGAAGAATGGCAAAAGTTCAATTCATGAGCTTTGAAAAGACAAAAGATGGAGGCAAAAACCTCCCAAAAAGAAAATAAATGCTTGAGAAAGAAAAGAAAAATGAATGCAAAATATGCAAAGGAACAAACTTAATAAAGAAGGAGAAATTCTAAGGAAAAAGTAGATACCACATGCTTTCATTTTGCGTTACTTAGAATATATATACAAAAGCTAGAAATCTAATGAAGTTTAAATGAGTATTTTTCCTTAGTGGATTGAGTATTTGCTTTTGAATAGAATGTTCTTTTGTTAAGAGTTGAGGTTAAAACTTGTTTTGTTTGGATTAACTTCTCAATTTTGATTATAGTACTCTAATTACAAGAAATTGGCAAGATTAGAGCTGTAGATACAAGAAAAACAAGTTAAAGAAATTGAGATTAAATTGGAAAATTGTACTATCTATAAGAGATTTCATGTTGTTTTTCATTATTTTGCTTGAGGACAAGCAAAAGTTCAAGTGTGGGGGAATTGATAAGATCATATATACAAATCTTGATAATCAAAAGAGCTAGAATGGATATTTGTTTTGATTAAATTTATGTTTCAGGACTAATTTGGATAAAGAAATCAAAGTAAAAAAAATTTGAATCGAAAATCGGAAAAATTGAAGTGAAGGCCGGTAATTCAACATTCAAAGCGCCCGGCGTTCAGACGGCGTAAAACCCAAGGCCGTTGCAGCACTACCAGCTTTGCCGAGCATAAGTTTCAACTACACTCAAAGCCGCCTCAAAGCTGCCGGCGTAGAAGATGAAGCAACCAGCGTACATGAAGGCCGGCAGCTCAGAAATGAAACATCACCAGCTTTGAAGGAGTTACATTATAAGCCGGCACTTAAGCCGCTGGCGTTGAGGCAGCGTGCAACACAGATCTGAAGTGACATGAAGATATCAAACACTTAGAGGAAATTGAAGAGACAAATCTGTTGGAGTGTCTACGCCGGTGTCTAAGCCTCCGGCTTAGGGACAGCGTTCGAACAAAATTGATGCAACGCTTCATTTCTGACCACATACGTCGGCTAGATCTACATCTAAGTCGCCGGCGTAGAAGCGGCCTACATGTAACTGATATTGGAAGGCTGCCAGTGCACTGCCTGCGCAAAGGAGAAATCGAAGATACGCGCCTATAAGCCGCCGGCTAAGATCCATAACTGCCGGCGTACAATGTGAAACAGCAAAGTTCATTTAATGTTTTGCACGAAATTTTCCTATAAATAGGGGTCCTCCTCACTTTCAGAACAATCCAAGTGGCTCTAAATCATACTATAAATATAAATTAGAACAAGCATTCCATAGATTTTTGAAGAGAAATTGAAGTTGTTCAAGAATTTGCAAGTAAAGCTTTGGTATTTTGAATATGTGATATCTAATCTTATTCTTTTATGCAATTCATATATCTAAATATTTTAATCATAATGAAATCATTTGCAATTTCTTATCTGATTTTTGAATCATCATCCATGAGTAGCTAAATTCTTTTTGTGGGAAGTTGATGAAGCTTTAAACATGCTAAAATGATCTTTGAATCCATGTTATAAGATAGTTAGAATCATGAAATATTCATATTGAATTCTGATTATTCATCATGCTTTTGGGTGTATAAGAATTCTAATAACTCGGAAGGGAAATTAGGGTTCATATGAATTCATAAATTGAGATTAAATTACAATTGCGGAAGCGGCGGAGTTTAATCTAATTTAGAAATTGTCCATGAATATTAATGCAATGTTTTATGTTGATTTCTCACTAAGGAATTAGGAGATGTTAATATAAAGTATTAGTCAATTATAGAATCGGAAGGTTAATAATTGTAATTTTGATTCCACTAATAATTTATTTAGCGAAAGCTATTGAATTGTTTTTGTGGTTTAAAAGGTTTTTAAACTTTGTTTTTAAATCTTGACAATTTCTTATGAATATCCATGAATCTAATTATCGTTATAACATGACTTCAAGTTGATTGGCAATAGTTTAAAGTGGATTCTGCTTCTTCCCACATTTTTCCACCATATCCCTCTCTTTAAAAGCTCATTGCATTCATATAGACATTTAATTAGATAATTTATTTAATCTAATCATTTTAAAAAGATCAATTGCCTAGATATTAGTATTAGTTGATAATTGTCTAGTAGTTAATAGATCTCCGTGGGATCGATACTTGACTCATGCTATATTACAATAGAAAGCCCAGTACGCTTGCTGGAATAGATGCTTTGAAAATTCATTACTAAATACAGCACATCAACGAATACCCGGCTTGTGATCTTCAACACCTATTGATTCTATGAATACCTAGGTAGTTGGCATCAAAATCTGAAAACTATTGTAAAAGAATTCAGACTTTGGAGAAAAGAGCAAAACTCGCTCAATAATATTTCATTCAATCAATAATAATTTGACTCCTTTCACCCTATGGCTTACATATATATAAGCAAGCATGAAAGCTGCCAAAATGGAAAAAGACTAAAAAAAAGATATTCTATTAAATGACATTAAATGATGTTAAAAGAAGGAAAGACTACTAAAAAAATACTATTGACTTGACTTTAAAAGAAACTTGACTAAAAAAAATCCTATTAAATATCCTACTAAATGGTACTAAAAATTATTCTTTAAAAATATTAAATGATACTCTAAAGACATTGATTGCATCATCCTCTCCATCCTATGCTGCATCATCCTCTCTAGGCAAAGAATTTTTACCATGTTATGCAGTAATTCCTCAACATGTCTCCTCAACTCTTCATATTTTGTAGGGCTCATTCGATAATGGGGACGATTTGGAAGGGTTGCACTTATTTCAAGATCGATCCGATATTGAATGTCTCTCAATAAGGGTAACCCATCTAGCAACTCTTTAAAAAATACATCCTGGAACTCCTTTACAACTGTCGTTGCAAACTTAGGTATTGTTACCTCCTTAGTGAGCTCCTTGCCCACTAGAGCAAATATCATCTTTGATTCCTATTCAGTAACATAAAAAATCAAAATTTGGTTCACCATTACCAATTGGCTAAAAAATTTCATCTTTTTTAGAAAATTCTTCCTCCTCATACTTTTCATCAAAAATAGGTTTTCCATCCCATGCAGCCTCAAACACATCATCATAATCGACCTCCTCATTTTCCTCATAAGCATCAAATATTAGTTCTCCATTATAGTAGTATCCATCAACATCTTCATTAATGGATGACATTGAAACATTATGCTCCTCATCAAAATCAAGAATTGAATCAAGGTTTCTGTGGTGCCTTAGATTGGTCTCATACTGAACCCCAAACATTTCATCCATCTTCTCTATAAGGCGATCCATCCAACCCTCCAACTGATGATCTAGGACTGGTTTCAGCCATTTATCAATCACCTGGTCAATCTGCCTTTCGATAATAACGACATGGTGCTGGTTTGGTTGTCTATGAGGTGGCATCGTTACTCTGTGAACGAACACAGCTCTGATACCAACTGATGCAATAAAATAAAAGGGAACTATCACAAGACATTGATTCGCGCATGAATACCCGACTTGTGATCTCCAACACCTATTGATTCTGTGAATACCTAGGTAGTTGGCATCAAAATTCGAAGACTATTGTAAAAGAATTCAAACTTTAGGAGAAAAGAGCAAAACTTGCTCAATAAGATTTCATTCAATCAACAATAATCTGTCTCCTTTTG
Source organism: Combretum micranthum (assembly GCA_024138025.1). Lineage (NCBI taxonomy): Eukaryota > Viridiplantae > Streptophyta > Magnoliopsida > Myrtales > Combretaceae > Combretum > Combretum micranthum. The sequence continues at coordinate 233,759 of JAMXBD010000166.1, forward strand.
CCCTAGGGCTTATATAATATATTATATATATATATATAGGCAAGCATGAAAGCTGCCAAAAAGGAAAAAGACTAGAAAAAGACTAATATATATATATATATATTCTATTAAATGAATTAAATGATATTAAAAGAAGGAAAGACTACTAAAAAAAATACTATTGACTTGACTTTAAAAGAAACTTTTATTTGACTAAAAAACATCCTATTAAATATCCTACTAAATGGTACTAAAAATTATTCTTTAAAAATATTAAATGATACTCTAAAGACATTGACTGCATCATCCTCTCCATCCTATGCTGCATTAACTACAATAGCACAAATGCACACGATCTTAGCTAAATGTAATGCATCAAACAAAAAATTATTATCTTTTCTTTAAAGTAAACAAATCAACATTGGAATATTCATACTCCGAAACAAGCCACTGAGAATCTGAGGGTTCTAAGTAACAACAGACGCTTAGGAGATTGATATAAGCAGCCCGAATACTTATATCTCCTATATGATATAACCAAAAAAGAATGATAGCCTCATCTAAGGTTTATAGTCGTTACATGCACCCTACCCATCTCAGTCCATACTATAAAAGGCTCATCTGGTCTGATAAATGTAAACCCCAGTATATTACTTCTCACCGATCAAGATAGATGTTACATCGATATCGTTTGTCCTATCAGCCACCCATTGAGTCACTCATAAATATTATTACATCATGATAGGGGTGGCCTAAGCGCTTAATCTATCATGCCTTGCTCGGAACAAGATTGCTACTCCCCGGACCGGATTCAACTGCATAAGCACAAGATAACCCTCATTACTTAGGCCATCTTTAAGTTCTTAATCCATTTTAAAATGCCTATCTTAATAATCATTACGCAAGTTATTGTGTACCTTTCATATTTGAAATCCAATCAGAAAATAATCTAGAAGAATCAGAAGCTAGACTCAAACATCTATTTAAGAAAATTAAACTATATACGAAACTAAGTTAATTAACCATTTATCTCAAACTTTTATTAAAACCCTATTTGATCAGACACTAATTAGGAACCATGCTGTGGTTGCGAAGATCGCCCCACTAATATACGAATAGTTCACTATTGTCTGTCAAAGTATTTCTTTTCCCTTTAATTATAATATTTTATTACAAAAGCATCAACATATCATTTATATAAAAAAACATTCATATTCAAAAAGACTCATTTCCCAAACAAGTATACATTTAAAACAACATATTTCCCATGTTATTTATGGGCTATCCTAATATATTAATCTAATCCATTTATTAGCTACTAAGTTTATTTTAACTTAATCTTAGCCATATATATTAGAATTATTAATTTAATTCAATTAGTAGGTTAAGATGATTAAACTTAATTAATCTAATTCATTCAATTCTATTTAGTCTAGCTAAGCTTAGATTTATTAACTAAGCTCATTTATACTTGAAAATCATGTTAAATCAAATCAATTAACTCTAACCCTTTTAATTATACACTATTAATATATCAAGTCTATCATACATAATTCATTTAATTCATTCTTTTTTTTTTTTAAACAAGGAAATAGGGGAGCTGCATGGTCATGCTGGATTGAAAAAAAACGCTCAGTACGCTTTACATGTTAGTAAGGGCTCACGCGTGCCCATGCATAAGGCCGTTTTGGGGTAGACAAAGTGCCTAGTAGTGTAAAACTTGTCTGCATAGGCAAGTACATGCTCGTGTTGGAGCCTGTATTGATTGGAAAAATTTTGACAGCAAGCAACACACAATTCCTCTATTTTCTTTATACAATTTCTTAATTTTTACACATCTTACTTCCATCAAAACATCATACAAGCTAGTATTCATCACTTCTAACACTTCTACACTTTTTAAACAACATTGAACTCTTCTAATCACTTCATCAAACTATTATTCTATTCAAGTATAAACCACATATCCATCATTCATCCATTTTATCACAAACCCAACTCATACTTAACATCAATGCATCATATACACATGTAAATAACAACCAAAGCAAAGGAAAGATAGAAAAACTTATCTTTTATACAACTCTACACTTGATCTCCTTTACTACTACCACTTTTAGGTTGTTGAAGCATCTCCTAGCATGGTTTCCACTTCCTTTTCTCTTTTCTAACTTTGATTTCTCTTTTAACCTTCTTGAAATTGAGATTTGGAGATGATTTGAAGAAAAGAGAAAAGACGAAGAAAGGAAGAGAAAGGAGGGAAGGAAACGAGAAAGAGAGAAGGAAGAAAATAAAGGTAGAAAAGTCAAAGGAAATTAAAGGAAAAATGATAAATTAAAAGATATTTTAGAATAAGGGTATTAGATTTAGAACTTTCAGATCAATATCTTTAGTTTTGAAAGTGCTTAGAAGATAGAAATTAAGAACTTAAAATAGGAACTTAATTTAAGAATTTAATTTAGATCAAATTGATAATCAATTTGAGCTTAACTTAAGAACTGATATTTCTGGTTATGCAAATGAACTCAAAACTTATGGGGACTTATGAATTGGAATTTAGGCTAGAGTTTAATAATTTAGAAATCAACAAAACATTTAAAACGACATGTTTAGAGGTTTAGGAATTCAAAATCTTAATTTTCAACATAATTAATTACTAATTCAATTACGTCAACTTGTTTAATTACATCATATAATTCATTTTATTCATTTAACCTATCTAAACTCCATTTCTAACTTAGGTAAAGTTTTGAGGTATTTCATTCTTTCCCTCTTATAAGAATTTCGTCCTCAAAATTCACTTAACTTTTTGTTGATAGAAGACATGTCATATTATCTTTAAACTTTATTATTCAAGAGCTTTTAATCATTTTAAGAGCTTATTCTTCCATTACACTTTTGGTGTACACTCTAATCATTTTTCCTTTGGGTTTTGTTCTAACATTTCATTTTAAAGAGATTTCGAATTGTTAGCCAAATATTTTTACTTGTCAAACATTCATATTTGTCAAATTCATTTATTATATGTTTGTTTATATTGTTTCACTTCTTTAACATTTATGTTATTTTCATGAAACATATTGGAATTTGAATTATTTTGGTTTGTCTTTTCTTCATAAACATTTATTTACTCAACATTTATATATTAATTTCATAATTTTGAAATTTTTCAAAACGACTGGTATTTCATACAACTTTATTATATATTGAATAGTAGGAATTAGTTTAGCGATTTCAACCTTCACTTACTCTATTTGAGGAAGACTCAAACTTGACAAAGACAACAAAGGGTTAGACGACTTGAGTTAAGACGATGCACAACAATATGACACAATTGACAAAACAAAACAACTCAACAATGAAGGTTACAAGTTTGCTATTCCATTCTTATTTGCATATGTATGACTGTCACGCCCCGAGGGTATCCTAGTAGAAGTAGACAAGTTACACTTGAATACTATCATCAGATTACCTTGTAAACCCCGGTTTTTCAAGTAGCCAAGATAACCCTAGAACCGGAAACCAAAACCCTAAACCGGAATAGCTCAAGTCTAGAGTGAGAACTAGGAACCCTAATTCCGGCTTTTCCTCTGTTTCCAATTAAGAAACTTTTCTAAAAAATTTAATTTTGAATAGAGTTCTTGATTATATTTCAAACCAAGAAAATATCATATTTTAAGAAATTTCAATTCTGGGTCATCCCAGACCCATTATAAAAAACGTGCCCGGAACTATAATTTCAAAAATTTACTTATGAGTACTCATTTGAACCGAAATAAAATAAGGATTTTCAAAATATATTTTTCATAATTATCCGGTTTAGAAAAATAATAGCCTTTTTATTCGTATTTCATTACTATCGGAAATTAAATTGTCTTGTCAACTATTCCTCACTATTCACAAGTACCACCTAGTCTACCTATTAGCACACTCTACAAATTCAACTCTTACTATCACTCAAATCAACCCCTTTTCTCCATGCTTTTTGTCCCTTCAACTTATTACAATTTTATGATAAGTGATACAAATCAAATCAAAGGCAAATCAAATGGAATAAATCAAATCCCCTTCCCCCCCCAAGCTTCCCAAAACCGGCGTGAAAAGCCTCCCCCCCTCCATGCTTCAATTTGAAATTTTCTTTCTTCATTTAACCTAAATCCAATCCATATATATACTACTTTTTCTCTCTCTTTCCTCATTCTTTCACTTTTCAACTTTTACAAAGTGTAAAAGCTCTCAAATCCCCCCATTTTCCCCTCTTGGCCGAAGTTCCAAGCTCCCCCCACACACACACAACTTCCATTTCTTCTTTTCATCTTCCATTCCCTTCAAGTAAGTAAACTTTTACCCCTTCCACCCTTAGATCTTTGTTATGGCTAAGTGATTCTTGGATATTTCAACCAAATGTCCCCATGATCTTTTAGTAGGGACAATGAGATATCAAGACAAAATACCGAACCATTACAAAGTGGATCTAGCTTTTAAAGGAGTTTCCATGCCAAAAGCTTTATGTTTTATCCATCAAAAAGTATTTGAACTAAAGATCTTTTATAAAAATATAGTTTTTTATGTTTTCAAAACTCATTTAAGCATTTGATAAAGGAGACCCATCATTTTATTACTCATAATTATCATTTAAGGTTTCATTATTATTTTGTGTTTATGTGCATTAATAGTCTTTAATGCTTTTGTCTTTAGTAAATAACCTTCTTAGTATATAGATCTATGGTTAGATGTTAATAAGGTCAAAAAGGAAAATACTTTTCATGAGATAAACTTGTGTAAATTCGATACTTTGTAAACCTAGGTCAAAAACACTTTTATCAACTTCTAAACATATATTTTACAAGAGAAATGAGGCCTATGGTTAATAGATAATGTTTAGTAGTATTTTCATGAGTCTAAATGAGATTTTCTAAAGAAAATGTTGGAAACAAGAAATGAAGTCCAATAGAAGTTTGAACAAAAATAAGTCATATAGACAAAATTCGTAATAAGATGTATGGTTAGAAAACTATTTTTCCAACTTCAAAAATGGTATTTTCTTAAATAAATGAATCCTTAGGGTATAAGTAATAAATACTTAAAGTTTTGGTATAAAATATATTTTTCTCAAAGGAATCAACTTGAAAGTGGAAATTTCTACATTCGGATTTTGGAAACCCCATAGTAAAAGACCCACTTAAAAGTTTGTAAATAAGGATTTATTAAAGAAATAAAGGCCTTAGGATATAACTAATATAAGGGTCAAAATTTCTTTAAATAAAGTAGAGTTTTCCTAAAGAAACCCTTATAATATGTAGGTGTGACCAAGTGTAGTAAACTCACTTGTTAAACAATGGTAATGAAATGGTTTCTAAGAAAAGTTTATTTAAAATTCTTTAAATCTAAAAAGTTATAAGAACTTAGGCTCATTAAAATTCATATCATGACATTCATAATAGGGAAAATCATTATCATTGCATTTAGTTGCATTTGGTACTTAGGAATCTCAAGTGCATTCATGAAAACCACATTTTTGGAATCGATATACCCGCTGTACAGATCTGATCCCTCAATTCCGAGGCTTAGATATTTTCAAAACTTGATTTAAACTTCATATTTAGAAAGCTCTTCCGAAGTAGATAGAAATCGATATAAAATTTGCGAAATTCCAAATGACTAAGTTATGGCCATTTTAAAACGGAACTTCGAAAATGATGCGAATTTCAATTTCACTAAGTTTTCTTAGAGTTTTAGTGTCCTAAGTTGGTAGAATACTTATTACGGTATTTCTTATATGAATAGGTGAACCCAAGGACGTTGAATTTTTGCCTCCGGATTATTATTACTAGAAGAAAAGCGAACCAATGGCGAGTGAGTTTTTCTTTCCGATTCATTTATTGTATGTGCTTGTAAAGTAGTGCACTAGAATGTAGGCCAAATGAATGGAATATGAATGATGGGTTTAATGGGAAATATATGATTGATGATGATTGAGAACTCAAATTAAATATCAAACGGGGATAAACTTGGTTGTGTAGTTAGCTATGATGGATCTGAAAAATTGTTTGATCGCCTAAGTAAAATGGCTTAATCAACTACTTGGACTAATGCCAATTTGACACGTGCATATCACAATGGGAAGGAGCATTAGCATTTTGTAGGTTAATCGTGAACCATAAACGACATCGAATAATCGTAGGTTAGTCGTGAACCATAAACGACATCGAATAATCGTAGGTTAGTCGTGAAACCATAAACGACATCGAATAATACGTAGGTTAGTCGTGAACCATAAACGACATCGAATAATCGTAGGTTAGTCATGAACCATAAACGACATCGAATAATCGTTAGGTTAAACCGTGAACCATAAAACGCATATTGTTAGTACGCAGTAGTCGTTAATCTGCTACCAGGATGGAGGGCGCAAATCCATCCACATATGATTTCCGGCTGGTCATATGTATGTTGAACTCATGTGTTTGATGCATCCACTTGCTTGATTAATAACTTGATTGAATTGCTGTGACATAAGTTTTTGTGGGAGATTACACTCACTAAGCTAGTTTGCTTACGTCCCTACAGTTCATTCCTTTTGCACTTTCCCATTTGTGCTTAGACGCGTACCCGGTTAAACAGGTACAGAAGCTAGGATTTTCCCTAGAAGTTGGAATTTATGTATTAGACTTCTATAGAAAACTTCTAAGACTTAGATTCTGTAAAGGCTGTTAATTATTCTTTTGCGGGGGAATGCCCCTTAGATTTTGTAATATTTATGTATGTTTCATGAATTATATCCTACTGCTAATGCATGCCAAATTAAGCTTTTATCTCCATTCGGACTTGTACTCTATTGTTGAAAAGATACGCCTTACATCTATATGAGGCTCTCGAAAGACTAAGGCGGTAATTCGGGAATCTTATATGGTATGTGGCGGACTGTTACGTTTAGGGTACCCTATGGGTCGTGACATACCTTCAGAGAGTGACAGGTTTTTCAAAACAATAAGATCTTTTGGTTGCTTTGATAAGAAATGATAAATACATGTAAGAAATAAATTAGTAAATAACTGCTATCTTAATCATAAGGTATCACCGAACTATTACAAACCATGTAGTTTTCTTGTAGTTCATAACTGATAAAATAGCACTAGCTAATCTATTATAGGAAACATAACCATTAATCCCAAGTAGAACCACAGACTTCCAGCTCGTAAGCTCTTACCGGAGCCATATTCCTAGAAGTGACTAACCAGGGTCGAAGTGTAAACCTGAAAAGACTGTTGGAGTATGAGTGAAACCATGGCTTAGTGAATAACCAGACATAGTACACAATCAAACAAGTTATTAACAAATCATATGTAATGCAATCACTCAATCATATGCTCAGATACAAGCTTGGATGATCTAGAATCCAAAGAGGAAAAAGATTTACGCCCTCTTTTTAGGGTTGAAGAACATTTACTTTATGACTCGTTTGCCCAGGAGAGACTAAGTTTACAAGAAAATCAACGATTTCTCGTTTTAAGATTATCATTTTAAATATAATGGTTTTAACTAACCATTTCTTGTATCCATCCTTAGAAACTCCCTAAGTATTAATCATTTCAAAGTGATACTACGGGCATCGTTCTTCATTACCACTTAGTTCCCCTAGAACCAATGGATCAAAGAAAACCTTGGAAGAACTAACACTTTAGAAAAACCAAGCGTTAATAGAGAACCAAAATATTAATACGTAGCAGGCTGTCATCCGTTTATATATGCAATAATGCAGTACGTGCAATGCATGACCAGATTATTTTAATAAGTCAAAAGTTCTTATTCAATTTCATGGTGATCTTACATTACACACAATCATCATCATATTACTTCACAACATCAAATCATTACATTATCACTTTTGTAATGGTAAATTAATAATCATACAATCAGATCACAACATATTTCTAACAAAACATTCATTTGATTGTCTTTGCATTACATGTTCAGCTATTTACAAGCACAAATAGTATAATATGACTGAATTACTTACCTGCTCATGGTGACTTAATCGTAATAATCTGCCAGAAGATCTTCTAGAGTATCAAAGTCACCTATTGAGATGAATAAAGTATTCATCAATATAATATAGATTATATAGCTAAATTCCTATACGTGTCTAGTGTGCTAAACTGATGTTCTGTAATGATTAATACTAATTTTATGTTATTCTATACCTGACTTAATATAGTAAATCATATTTGTTTATTAATACTTAGTATCGTCATGTTTCTCCTAATTTACTTTGTATAACTATTATGTCATTTTTATAAGTCACATTAATAATAAATTTAGCTTATTTCAATTTCCATTCTTACTTATTTTATCTACCTAGAACAAATATTTGATTATTTATAGTTGTTATTAACACTTAATATTTTTCTCTAATTTTAGGGTTTTAAGACTTATCAAATATTACTTAAATTTATTCTAAATGTTCGTATTTAGTTATCTACTTAATAAATTCTATGTTAACATATATATATATATATAATATGTTTAGCAGTATTTATTTTGTATATATATATATATATATATATTTTGTTCATGTAATACAAACTTCCCATAGAAGAAATGCGGGTGTATGTCGGCTCAAACGCCGCCAGCGTTGAAACCCAGGTGTTGATGTTCTTTTGTTTTAAATAAAATTTCATATCGGGTGCACTGGCTTGTAGGCTGCCAGCGTTCCCAAGTACGTCGGACTATACACCGCCGGCGTAAAATCCCAGATAGCCGGCGTTCATTCAGGTAATGTGAAAATAAGTTTTACGTAGCTTCTGTTCCAGTGTAAGCCGTCTCTACACCGTTGGCCTATCCTTGTAAGTCGTCGGCTTTGGACGTTTATACTGCCAGCTTATGGATAATGTTAGCACTGTTCATCATCTACCCCGATGAAACAGTTTATATTTCTTGAATTTTCTATGTTGAAAGCATTCCTAAACCATTCCTAAGTGTTTCTATATCTTGTATATATACATACAACAACTCCAAACGCTTCTACAAGCATATATTCTTAAATTTTGATTCTAGTAAAGTGTAACTAGGGTTTTCGAATTTTATCTTGGTTGAGCCAATCCGATGGAATTCAAAGCTTGTTTTCGTGTTGATTATGTTCCTATGATTATCAAAAGTCAGTTCCAATCCTTATTTTTAAAGGAAAACCATTCGAATTACATTAACTCACCTCGAGCTTGTTTTAAATGTTTTTCGTATTGTATTTTTCCTTGGTTTGAATTGGATTGTTTTGGACGAGTTGATTTCTATTTTTAGGTCTTTTTGGCTATTGATTATGAGTAGGTTTGATCTGGAAAATTTGAGAGTGTTTAGTATTTGTTTGTTTCTACATTAAATGCCTTAAACATATATATATAGAAAGCAAAAGAAGGAGCTTTGCTATAGCATTTCCCCTGAAATTTGATCTGAATTTCCTCCAAGTTGTGTACTGTTTTGTTACTTGTTTGTCTGTCATTAATGAAGGAGACTTGTTGGCAATAATTGATTGGCTTAAGAGTTGCTTTTGTCGACTTGTTTAAGCATTATTTGAGCAATTTCAGTTCCCATATTTCAAGATGATCCCAGCCCTTCATCCTTCCAATTTGCAGCCGAAAAACACAACACTTATAATGTATTAACATTAGTTAGTTAATTAACTTAGTTTTATGATAGTTTACTAAATATACGGGTACAAATTAGCTAATATTTGAGAGTTTTTGTACAAAAATATTTTTATAGGATTCTACAAAATACTTGGATTATCAAACAATACAACTTTAAGTTTTAAATTTACATGATTAATTATTTTTAGAATTTTTATTTCCTGCGATTAGGGTTTCCTAAGCTCATTAGGTCAATTTTTGTTTTAGGCTTCAATAACTTAAGAAAATCTTAATTAGAATAACGGTGTGATTCAATTATTTATTTGAAGTTTAGATCTTGAGTTATACATTAGTTTATGTTTTTATTGTGTATTTATAATCCTAACGATTTATCTTTAGGTTATCATTTCCTTTCTATAAGCGTAGTTGATTAACTACTTAATATCGCATTTGATATAGAAGCTAAATTATCTATATATCTTTAGTTTTTGGTACCTATTATGAAATCTTATTAGTAGCATTTAATACTATCTAGGAATCTTGAATTTAGGGTTTAAATCCATGCATATGCTCATTACTACTCATTGTTCTAATCTCAAATCATTGTTGAGTTCAAAAATAGTCATTTAATCTCTATATTTATATTTTTCTATTTAATCTATTTGTATAACAAGTTTTGGGTTTGAAAACTTAGATTTCCTTTAATCATGTCTTGAATTATCCGTTCAAGATACAAAATCTCGTTTTTGGTATCAATTAGGGTCAAAGAAGTTCTTTATTCGATATCTAGATCCTTATCTAGCCAAATTCAATGCATTGATCTATTCTTAGGTTTTTATTGGAATCTAAGTTTGCTAACTAGTTCATACATTCTACTTTAAAGTAGTGTACTAATGTGGAAAATTTATGGGGTTTACATTCTTCCCACTTAAAATAAGCTTTGTCTCAAAGCTAGAGTACGTACCTGAATTCTCAAACAAATGCGGATAGTTTTTCTTGATCTCCTCTTCTAGTTCCCATGTAATCTCTTCTGTTTGGAGACCCAAAATACTTTGACATAATGAATTTCTTTATTCCAGAGAACTTGCACTTTCCTGTCCAATATTCTAACTGGATGTTTTTCGTAAGTCAAATTCCCCTTCAAATTAATTGGTTCCAACTCGACTATCTTATATGGATCCGGTACATATTTTCTTAGAACCGATACATGGAAAACATTATGTATACCAGATAAATTGGGTGGCAATTTAAGACGGTATGCCAGATTCCCAACTCGTTCCAATATCTCAAATGGTCCAATATATCTAGGACTTAACTTTTTTGTTTGTCCACCATGAAGACTTTTGATTGGACTTATCTTTAAGTATACATGTTCTTCTTCATTAAATTCCAATTCTCTTCTTTTCAGTTATGCCCAACTCTTTTGTCTATCTTGTGCTGCTTTCATTCTTTGCTTTATTACTGAAACCTTTTCAATTGTTTCCTGAACCAATTTAGGTCCAACCAATACTTTTTCCAAGTTATCCCAAAATAGTGGTGACCGGCACTTTCTACCATATAAGGCTTCATAAGGTGGCATTCCTATGCTTGAATGGTAACTATTATTGTATGCAAATTCCACTAGTAGTAAATGTTGATCCCAATTTCCTTTGAACTCTATAATACATGCTCTTAACATATCCTCCAGTGTCTAAATGGTCCTTTCTATTTGTCCATCAGTTTGAGGATGATAAGTTGTGCTAAATTTCAATTGAGACTATGCTAATAGGTATACCATGCAATCGCACAATTTCCTTCAAAAATATTCGTGCTAATTTTTCTAATAGATATGTCATGTTAATTAGCAAGAAATGAGCTGATTTTGTGAGTCTATCCATAATAACCCAAACAGCATCATGACTTGCACTTGTCTTAGGTAGTGAGCACGAAATCATGGAAATTTGATCATTTCCATTCGGGAATTGACAATGGTTTCAACAACCCACCTGGTTTTTGGTGTTTAGCTTTTATCCTTTGACACACATCACATTTAGCAACAAATTCTGCAATATCTTTTTCATTCCACTCCACCAATATGCACTTTTCAGCTCTTGGTATGTCTTTGTTTCTCCTGGATGTATAGAATATATAGAATAATGTGCTTCATGCATTAATTCCTTTCTTAAGTTTTCATCATGTAGCACACATAATCTTTTATTCATTCTTAACACTTCTTCTTCATCCACATGAAAATCCTTATATTTTCCTTAGGATATTCCTTGTTTAATCCCTTGGATTTCAATATCTTCTTTCTAAGCTTCCCTAATTCATTGGAGTAAAGTAGGTTCCAAAATTAGGTTTCCTAATTCAGCTTCTAAACCTTGCATTGAAAATTGCAAGTTTAATCTCTCAAATTCCTTGATGAGTTCTTTCTGTTCCGTCAATATTGAGGCTACTTCTCCATAATTCTTACGACTTAAAGCATCAGCCATGGCATTCACTTTGCCAGGATGGTAGTTAATAGTGAGATCATAATCTTTAATCAATTCCAACCATCGTCTTTGTCTCATGTTCAACTCCTTTTGTGTAAATATATACTTCAAACTTTTGTGATCCGTATATATTTCACATTTCTGTCCATACAATTAGTGACACCAAATCTTGAGTGCAAATACAATAGCAGCTAAATCCAAATCGTGAGTAGGGTAATTCATCTCATGCTGTTTTAACTGTCTAGAAGCATATGCTGTCACGCCCCAACGGGTACCCTAAACGTGACAGTCCGCCACACTCAATATTAAAGCTTAAGTATGACAACCTTAGTCATTCCCAAAAGCTTTTATATTAAGTGTAAGGCTTACTTTCACAATTTTAGAGGACCATATATGGAATAATGAAGCTTAAGGAGATATAAAAACATATTAAGAAAAGAGGATTCACAATGAATATTTTGTTCATAGCAAAGACTGTGCATACTTAGGAACAATTTCCTAAATTACTAAGCTATATATAAATAATTGCATGCTAATACTATGATGTACTTTATCCAGAGTTCTAATATTCAAAAGGGATTACCTGCCCACATGGTCCACGTGGCCTTAGCCATAAGTACGGAAACTGCAAAAGGTAGCTATGGGGTATAAGCTAATAGGCTTAGTGAGAACTATTTCCATAAATAACTTCTTGTAACAAGATTCAAACAAGTTGGTTAATCACACATATGTAATGCATCAAACACGTGGGCAAACAATCATATAGCTTTCCGGGAACTATATGTTGAATGGATTTACGCCCTCCATTCGGGGTTTGGTGATACTCAAAACAAGTAGTTTTAACAATAGAAAATTTAAGCTTGCGAGCACACATCGCCAAGCATTCAATAAAAACTTTTATACTTGCGAGCACTCATCGCCAAGTATTCCGAACCTACTTGATTTGACCTTGCTTTCGGATCAACCGCCAAGCATATTCCATTAAGCCGCCAAGCAATCGCTTTCGGATCTTCCGCCAAGTGTTGCTTTCGACATGAGCCTACTATCCTTCTCACCCAAGGATAATATCCCAACCATGTAATGTGACTCACTTCGTGGTATGCATGAGTTCATTAATTTATAAATCATAACATAATTATTTTCAACTTTATGGTGATCAAGGAATTTCACACAAATCAATATTATACTAAAACAATCACTTAGAACAATTCGGGCTTCGATATTCTTAGAATTCTTTCAAGGAATTATTTTACATGCATATCGGTTTATCTTTTCCTAACTCTAGTGCAACTAATTTACAAGCACAACAAGTGTAGCATTTAATGGAAATAAACTCACGATGCCATTGTCGTCTATTCCTCTAAGCGGATGAGTCGTTCACACACTCCACTAATCGTAATAGTCTCGGGGTGAAGAATCCTTCCTCGGGGTACCTAACCAAAGAAATACCCATAATGAGTTTTTCTTGAAGATTTTCTTGAATTTTGACAAAACAATGTCAAAGAACGTTAAAGTTCGTATGGAAGAATGTTCCAACTTAAAATGGCCATAACTTGGTCATTTTAACTCGGAATCGCGCATATAATATACCGATTTCTATCTACTCGAAAAGATCTACCCATTTCTAAAATTATTTCCCACAAACAAAGCCATATAGGCTCCGAAAAACTGGTGACAAAATTCACCACGGATTTTCAAGTAAAAACAACTTTGGTTCAAGAAATCAAAATTTGTTTGATAAATACTTAGTTATTTATATAGTTGGAAAATTCTCTTTTTATAACTACATAACTCATATTTAAGCATGCTCAAGTGTTTGTTGTCCAAATTATTTTTCTTAAGTAAAACAATGTCGGTTGAAGCTTTTCGGAAATTGTTTTGTGAATTTTTTTGTTTTTTATTTTCTAAAAACGTTTTATGTTGGTTTTATTTATCTTTTTCTAAGTGACTTTTGAAAATAAAATTTTCTACTTTCTAAGTTACACTAATATATTTTTGAAGTTTTTCTAGAAAATATGCTTTTCCTTATTTTCTTGTGTAAACCTTGTTTATTTGTTTTGGCAAAAATCTTTACTTGATATTTCTCATTCTTTTTCTCATGTCTTTACTTTCAAAAATATTCATTCATGCATGAAATTTGTTTTTTTATAAAAACAAGTGGAACAATTAATGACTTTTTGTAGAAAAACTAATTTCTATAATCTTATTAACTTTTCTTGTAACTTGAAAAGAAATAACTTTATTTTTCAAACCATAAATTTTCTTTGCCTATTTAGTTTGCAAAGGTCTTTACTTAGAAATTTCCTAAGTCATCCATCTTATTTTCTTTCTTATGAAAAGAACCATTTTAACAAAAACATCTTTTGAAAAACAAGGTGGAAATAATAAGTATCTTTGTAAAGCAAAAGTAGTTTATAAAATTATTGTGAGTTCTCTTTTTGGTAACATGAAAAGAAATGAGTTTGTTTTGTGTTGATTTTATACTTTACATAAACTTATTCCTAAGTGACAAAAAGCCTTCTTTTATTTAATTTTCTTTAGAAAATAAAACTTTTGGACAACAATCTAAATGAACATGATATGAGAATAATAATAAACAAAATAACATAAATCATAAATAATAAAGTCAAGTATTGGAGTCTTAGCTTTTTCAAGGCTCCCGGGACTAAGAAATAAACTAGTCCCATAAAGAAATAAAATGAAAGAAGAAAACTTGTTTTGACTTGATTAGGACAAGTCTAAGACTAGAGACTAGTCTTATAAACAACTTGAAATAAATAAATTGCATTGAAGTAAATAAATTGCATGAAAGGTAAATAAATTGCAAGATTATGAGCTTATGCTCTAATTAGTATATATAGCTATATAGATATAATAGATAGTTATGAACATAAAAGAACATAAATGAACATGAGGAGCATGAAGAATATATAAGGAGACATGAACATAAAGAATTATGATTATGAACAAAAACAAAGTATGAACCTATGTTGCTTTCTTAACCTTCATGGTTTAGAAAACATACACTAAGCTCATACTAAGTAGATGAACATGGGAATTCTTGAGAACTTTTACCTAAAGAAGCTAAACTAAGAGGACTTCTTGAAGAACTCTTGAGAGAATTCTTGAGAGATTTTGAGAGAGTAACTTTAGTATAGAAGTGGTGTGAAAGAAGTGAAAGAGAGGAGGGGGGTATTTATAGGAAAATGGGGAGTGATTTTTGGATGAATAAAATAAATGCAAAATTAAAACAAATGGAGAGGGAAGAGAGAGAGAGAGGTGCCGGCCACATTTTGAGAGGAGAGAGGGAGTGATTTAATTTTTGTATTTTGTTAAATAAAAGATGTAATAAGTAAGATAGATGTGATATAAAGTTATGGGAAAGGTAAAAAGTTAAGATTATAGGTTATGTAGAGTGTAAGAGTAGGTGTAAGAAAAAGTAGAGATAAAAGAATAGTGTAGAATAGTAATGAATAGTGTAATGTAAAGTAGATATGACAATTAAAGTACCGGTAGTAAGAAAATACGCGTATAATAGCTATATCTGTTATTTTTACTTATCGAAAAATTATGAAATTGATATTTTTGGAAAACTTATATTTTTACGAGTCTAACGGTATATTCGGAATATTTTTACTATTCCGGGCTTCCGGACATGTTTTTCGAGAACTGTGTCCGATCGGGTTCGAAGGACATCCGAATTTCGCGAAACTGAAACTTTTATAAAACCTATGGTTATTACGAGCTATTTGAGCTAATTATCCCAACTTCGTTTCTCCGGGCCAAAGAAAACGGCAATGCCGGATTTAGATTGATACGGTAAACTAGGGCTTTGTTGACCTTTAGGGTTTCGTTTGACTTCTGGTTAGGGTTTTGTGCTAAACCGATTCCGAAAATTTAGGGGTTTACATATGCTATTACTTTTCCATTTTGCATTAACATACATCCTAAACCATTTCTGGATGCATCACTATAGATAGTATATAGGTCCTTGTCATTAGGCAGAACCAATATTGGTGCTAATATTAACCTCTTTTTCAGTTCTTGGAAACTTTGTTCACGTTGATCATTCTACTCAAATTTCTCATTCTTCCTAGTCAATTGTGTCAAGGGTCGTGCAATTTTTGAGAAATCTTTCACAAATTTTTGATAATATCTTGCTAATCCCAAGAAACTCCTAACTTCCGCAACAGTTTCAGGTTTTTCCATTCCACAATAGCTTTAACTTTTGCGGGATCAACCGATATTCCTTCTCCAGAAATAATATGTCCAAGGAATGATATACTTCTAAGCCAAAATTCGCATTTAGACAATTTGGCATACAACTTATTGTCTCTCACTATCTGTAACACACTTCTCAAGTGCTCATCATGTTGTTCTTTAGTAGACGAATATACAAGTATATCATCTACGAAAACAATTGCACAAATATCCAACAAAGGTCCAAAGATATGATTCATTAGATCCATGAAAACTGCAGGTGCATTAGTTAGTCCAAATGATATGACCAAAAATTCAAAATGACCATACCTAGTTCGGAATGCAGTCTTTGGTACATCCTTTACTTTAATTCGGATTTGATGATATCCTGACTTAAATCAATTCGAGAAAATACCTTTGTTCCTCTTAACTCATCAAAGAGATCATCAATTCTGGGTAAAGGATATTTGTTCTTGATAGTCACTCTATTTAATTCTTTATAATCAATACAGAGTCTCATTGAACTATCTTTCTTCTTAACAAACAATACTGGTGCTCCCCAAGGTGAAACACTAGGTCTGATAAATCCTTTATCCAACAATTCTTGTAGTTGCACCTTTAATTCTACAGGTGCCATGCGATACGGAGCTTTTGATACTGATTTTGTTCTAGGTATCAAATCAATTGAAAATTCCACTTCTCTGTGTGGGGGTAATCTTGGTAATACGTCTGAAAATATATCCGGGTATTCACACACTGTTTGAATAGTATGAATATCCAATACTTTGGATTCACCCTCGGTTGTTCCAAGAATACACCCGTTTAACTCCATATCTTCTTCATTTCCACTTCAATTGCTGTTATCCTATTTTCCGACTCCTTTGAGTATCTCACCCCTATACTCCTTTCTTTCTCCTTGATTATTGACAAAAGATACCATTTTGAGACAACAATCAACTTTTGCTTCTACAGTAGTTAACTAAATCATACCCAGAATAATATCATATTTTTGCATATCTATCATGATTAAATCAGCAATTGATTCTTGATTTTCAATCTTTAATGGACAACTCTTTATCATTTCCCGTGTTATTACTAAGTCTCCAGTTGGCATAGTAACTCTCAATTCTTTATTCATGTTTTCGGTTGGTAATCCTATACGTCTTGCTAATCCGGTATTTATGAAAGAATGCGTTGCTCCCGTGTCAAACAAAGCATACGCAGTCTGATCCCCTACTTGAATTGACCCTATTTATCAATTATTAAATTCACGTTATTTTCAATTCATAAGGACTTCTATTGCTCATTTACTTGTGATTATGTCTAATAACTTTAAATAAACAAATATGTAACTACATACCTGCAATGAGACCATATTCTTCAGGGTCAACTTCTTCCCATATATTTTCTTCATCTTCCTCCTCCATCTCCACATTCTCAACAGGATTTCCATACATAGCAAAGACTCTGGCCATCGTACTAGCTTTACTAGTATTGGCGTTTCCATTTTTCGATCCTGCGACTCCAATCATTCCTCTAAGCTGTGACGATCCAGCTATTGTACTCACTTTCTGTGGACAGTTGGTTGATATATGCTGTAAACCCCGAAAACTTCCACCATATGATACAACCCTAGATTAGAAATTATGGGTTGACTAGTAAACTTAAGAATTAATTAGAAACTCTAATTAGATAGATACTTTAAATTTGATCGGTTTAGGACTCATAGACTTTATAAAAGGATTTCTTTGACCTCAAGTGACTCCAAAAACAAGATTTAGTATTCTGAGTTAATAATTCAGGTTTTGATCAAAGAAAACTTCCAATTCTAAACCCGAATCTTTGTCAAACAGGCAGAATATATAGGAAAACCTCAATATGAATATCAAGTGATTATCTTAGTATTCATTAGAGCTTTGGAATTAAACCAAGGTATAGTAATGAACCTATACTTGCATTGAAACCCTAAAAATTGAGATTATTAGTTAGTAGTAAACTACATTGATAAGATTTCATAGTGAGTATCCAAATCTAAAATGTATAACTAGTATAGCCTATATATTAGTAGCTTTATTACTTAAATGGTTCAATAGAATTGTAGTTGGAAAATTGTGTTCTTAGGATAAACTGTTAGAATTATAAATACCCAATAAAAACATAAATTGATATATAACTTGAAATCTAGACTTCAAATATAGAATTGAATCATACCAATGACCAAATTAGGGTTTTCTAAAGCCCTTGGAGTCTGAAACAAAAAACCCGAAAAGCTTTTCAAACTCAAATCGCGTAGGACAAGTTTTTCTTAAATAATTAGATACGTATTATTAAAGTTTAAATTTGTACTTTTTGTTAAACTAAACACTTCATAGCATTCATTAAAGACCTTTGTATACATATACTTACATATATAGGCTAAAATATACCCTAATATTGTATTAAACTACCTACCCGAAACCTAACTAAATAATAGTTAACTAATATATAATACATATATATAATAACCTTGGCTTGCTGGAGACGAATCTGATGTGTTTGGAGGGCTGAGATCTTATTGATTTTGGTGAGCCGAATTTCCTTCATTATTTGTGTTAAAGTCAATACCAATCTCCTTCAAAACAAATAAAAACGTGACAAATCATCTCAGCCTTAATGACAATCAAACAAAAGACCAAATGGACAACAAAACAAGGGCAATTTGTTCAGATTCGAAGAATGAACACGGCTGGGAAGTTGCACTAGGTTATGTATATATATATATGCAAACGAGCTCGGTTGGAGAAGCAAACGGTTCCCAAAAATTCTCAAACCTTCCAGAACTCATCCCTAGCTTATTAGGAGTCAAACAAAGCCTGGAATCAATTTTTAAAGCATCGCATTAACCCAGTTCGAAATTTCGAACAGAAACCCTAGGAAACGCGTGGAAAACGAGCTCGAGGTAAGAGATGTTATTCCGTGAATTTTCTTTGAGTTTTAAGGATTGCTATTAACTCTTAGACATCTTAGGAAGCTAACCAAGGTAGCTGGAAGCTTCGAATTTCATCGGAACGTCACGACGAAGGTAATCTTTCCAAACCCTAACCGAGCTCGATGATCCAAATTTACGATGAACATGTTGTTTATATCTAGTTTTTCTTGGATATTTAGGCTTCTAATGTTCCTAGGAGTAGTTTAGAACCAAAATCCCGACGTTCTAACGTCAGGATTTGCCAGATTTTGCCGCGGCTCATCGGGGAAGACGATGAACAGTGCTCCCCCGATGAGCACGGGCTGGGTACACGGGCGTGTACACCCCGTGTACCTCTCGGCCAATTTAAAAAAAAAAAGAAAAAGAAGAAAAGGAAAACGATTCTGAATAAATATATATATATAATAAATATTAATATAAGTAATTCTGGAAATTTTAATATTTTTCCTGCAATTATTCATTTTCTGAAATAGTAATAATAATATATAATAGTAAATCCGAATTTTATTTATTTATTTATTTAAATTCAAAAACAAAATTATTTTTTAACTTTATTAAATGTAGAATTTTTTAATACTTAATCTATTATTATTAATCCAAAAAGGAGTTTTGAAATATAAATTACTTAAGTAAATAATTTTCGGATAATAAATTTTTAATTATAATTAAATAATCTTTTTATTATTAAAAGAATTTTTATTTTCGAAAATATTATTAAAAATAATATGAAGGTAAGACCAAAATTACTTTAACATAAGATCATTAGTATAATTCTTAATGTAATGAAATAATTACTCCCTCCAATTTATTTTCGGAAATTGAATCATTATTATATTTATAATATTATTATTACTATTGTCATTATTATTGATTATATTGCTATTGTTATATTATTATTGATTATTATTACTATTGTTATTATTATTATTGTTATTATTATTCTTGATTATTATTACTATTATTATTATTATATTATTGTTATTATTGTTGTTTTTAGTATTATTGATAGTATAATTATTTTAATACTATTATTGATGTTAATTATTAATGTTTTTACGATTTTCGAAAAAGGGAAAATAAATTCAAAAATAGTTATTATTAAGTTAATAAATTCTTTTATTAGTAAAAATGTGTTCATAACAAGATATATATGTATAAATTATGAGTTAGTAAATATTAAGTATATACTAGAATAGCTATATGAAAACAGATAATAATGGAAATCTAAATACTCCAAATTTGTGAGTATAGAAGTATCTATAGTCTATAAGAAAAATTTATTGGGTAATTTAAAAGGAAATTGATATAATTAGGCAATAAAAATGAATCAATGAAGTTATTAACTTTCAAATACCCAATTGATCGATTCACATATCCAACCAGAACCAACCATTAGGACATTTAAGTATTCCTAGAAACTCAATTATATAGCCTGGAAATTTTTAATCTTTATACTGTCTATATCAATAGGTGACTCGGGTATTAGGGAGGACCTACCTGAAGATTACTACGATTAACTAGGATGGGCAGGTGAGTGATTCAGTTTTATTACATTGGTTGTGCTTGTACTAGTAGTGAACTTTCAATAAAAGATAATGAAAATTGATGATCTGTTTAAAATATGAAAGTTGTGGATTGTATTCCATTGATTGCCATGTCACTCTAAATCAAGTGATAACACAATTGCCTGTATCTAAATAATGTTTGTGGTTTAATAATTGTCTGTTTTGGTTGATCACCCCTAAATTGACTAATAACTACTGGTACCATAATGGAAAATAATCATGCATAACATACCATGCATAAAAAGCATTGAGTAAGTGGTAGCCTACTACGTGTTAGATTCTCAGATCTCTGGTAATGCTTGAATTATCTAGGCCAGAGAGCTAGTAGTTAATTGCAAGATTACTTTTGTTCTGTTAATACCATAGGAACTACATGGTAAATGAAGGACGCCGCTTATGGTATTACTTGAGAATAACTAACACTTAATGGAGTTTCTAAAGCTAAACAGGAAATAAATAATGAACATGATAAGTATAAAGAGATAACTAAATTGAGATTGTTATTTCCTGAAAGCTTAAAGTATCTCCTGGGTAGGTGGACCATAGATTGTGATCCTTCAACCCCGATGGGAGGGCGTAAATCTTCATCCTGTTTGGATTCCGGATTATCCAAACTTGTAATGTTCATTTATGTGATTGCTGCATTTCATATGATTGTTAAATAACTTGTGTGCTATGTGTAATAAATTCTGATTACTCACTGGGCTCGTGTTTTAGCTCACACTCCCACAGTCCTTTCAGGTTCACTCTGCGACGTGGCTCATTACTAGCAGGAGCATGGTCCCGGTAAGAGACTAGAAGCCAGAAGTCTAAAGTTTAGTATAGAATTAGAATATCTATATCTGTAATAGTCTTATGGTGCATGTAATGTGCATTAGAAGCATCAGCTATAGTGGTAAGGAATTCTGAAGCTTATGATCTGTAATTAGAAGTTTGTAATAGTTTTTACTAATTTACATCTTTATATGTTTGTTTATTCCATCCAAGCAACTAAAAGATCCTGTTTTTGAAAATCATGTCACTCCTAGAAGGTAACCTAATAATGATAATCAAGTGGTTCTTGATTTTTATTACTAGAATACCCTCGGGGCGTGACATATGCCCAACTTTGTTACATAAAAAACAAGTTGTAATTTTTCTTTTTGGATAATTATTTGCCATGTGCCCACTTTCTGCACAATAGTAACATTTGTGTTGCAATTGTGGATGCTCCCTTGGATAATGAAAACCCTTACATTTCCAGCATGTAACATTATTCTTCCCAATTACTCCTCCTTTGTTCACACTGAAAGGTTTGAAGAATTTAATCTTCTTAGGCACAGAACTTGCCATGGAACCATCA
Organism: Combretum micranthum; assembly: GCA_024138025.1. Classification (NCBI taxonomy): domain Eukaryota; kingdom Viridiplantae; phylum Streptophyta; class Magnoliopsida; order Myrtales; family Combretaceae; genus Combretum; species Combretum micranthum. The sequence goes on from JAMXBD010000166.1 coordinate 255,907, forward strand.
TACATTCTCTTCCCGAAAATGGGTCCTTTCTTCTTATACCTTTCAATTTCATACCTCCTTGCTCGTTCAATGATTCGAGCTTTTTCTATCATAGCTGCAAAGTTATCGACATCAAATTCAGCAAGCCTTCTCTGAAAGAGGTTCTAATCCAGCCAAAAGTCTGTCTCTTTAGCTCATCACTATCCCGATAAGCATCTGAAGCAAACTGTAACAACCGATTAAACTCATGTTCATACTCATCAATGGTCTTATTTCCTTGTGTCAAATTCATCAGGTCAGTGCTATATTTTGCTTTTAGACTGCCTAGGAAATATTCCTTCAAAAATTCTCGTCTAAATACTTCCCAAGTAACAGGTTGTGACAAACTTCTTTGTTTTGAGTTCCACCATATTCTTGCTCTCAATCTTAGTAAATAAGTTCCATATGATACTCTCAAAGCTTCAGGTACTCCGAAAACATCAAGGGGTTGTTCAATCTGGGCTAGCCAGTCCTCAGCTTCTTCTGGCTTTCCTGGTAGTCCTTCAAAGTACCTGTTACATTTAATGAATTCTGGCAACAAGTTCCTCTGAGGACGTAAAGGTGGTGGTGGTGGCCATTCTTGTTCATATCGAGGCGGTCCTTGCACCTCTGCAGCAGATTCATTAGGGTTCACTGGTCCCTTTTCTTGAAATTGAACAGGTGCAGTATGCCTTTCATTTTCTCTTGGAGTTGGTGGAGGCATTGCTGGTGCCTCAACAGGTGGTGCTACATTTGTTGCTTGGATATTTTGCAAAGTGATGCGGATCTGGATATGCTCTGATGCACAAACTCGATAAAGATGTAAACTTTCTTTTAGGGTTTTTCTTTCCAATAATATGAACAGCAAAAACAAGATGGATATGAATAAGTATATTGTTCGATAGATGCCACGAACAATAAACCTAAACTAGTTTGTGTTTGGATTCGAGATTGATAGATGCCACAACCTAGAAAACTAACACGGAGTCAATGAAACAATATGTTCAATGCAATATTCACCACAACACGATATAACTCACGAATTGATAAGAATATGTATGATCCAAAGAGAAAAACAATCTCAAATAAATCAATTCAACACTAAATAGGTTTCCACACTCAAAGTGTTCTAATAAAAATACTCCAAAATCTTTTTTCTATATCTCTTACTAGCCTTAATATATAGGCTATTACAAGGCAGTTACGTAACTGAAAAATCATAATTGTGCAGTTACGTAACTGATAACGTAACTGAAGAAAAAACATAATTACGACAGTTACGTAACCGATAACGTAACTGAAAAACATAATTGTAATTAATCCCTATATCAATTAAAAAAAGAAATTCAAAAAGACACAAAAACTAAAAAAAATTCGAAACCCTAATAAAAATAAATAAAATATCTGGGCCAGCCAGCACAGTGAGCCGGCGGCTCACCCATCTGCGCCGGCGGCGCAAGCCCTTAGGGCCGGCGCTTAGTAGCCGGCCTACTTTTTCTGGACACCCCAATTCACCCCGTTTCGTGCCTTGAACTTGCACCGTGTTGCTCGGACCTTTGGTACTCCTTTTCCATGACTTCGGATGCCCGGATTCCTATCATTCCCTCCAAGTTGAAGAAGATTCGACCTCGAATCTTGATCCTTTGGCTTGTTAGACCACATGAACAAGCTCCTTTTCCCCTTTGTCTTCTTGATATGCATCAATTTGACTTGTTGTAATTCTCCTGGACTCATGGGAAGAAGTCTATAAACCTTGTCCCGCTGTTGGATGGTGTATTCATTGGTGTATCCATCATACTTGGCCCTCAAGTCATATTGCCAAGGCCGTCCAAGGATCACATGTGTAGCTTCCATAGGAACTACATCACATACCACACTGTCAGTATAATCACCAAGGGATAATGGAACACGAACCTGTTTATGCACATGTACAGCCCCCTGTGGACTCAACCAATGTAGAGCATAAGGCCTGGGATGCTGCTCCACCTGTAGACCCATCTTAGCTACCCATCCCGCTGAAGCAATATTGGTGCAGCTACCCGAATCAACCACAATCAAGCATGTCTTGTCTTTTACCATGCCCTGAATATGAAACAAATTTGATCTTTGATCAGGAACAGCAGCTTCTTCCTTCTTAGCCATCAATAATTCACCCTGTACTGGATGCTCCACAAATGTTTTAAGCACCTGCTCTTCTGTAGACTTAGATGACTCATCCTCAGTCTTTGCTTCTTCCTCACTCTCGAGCTTTCCCCCCTTCACTACCATGACTCGCCTATTAGGACATTGGGAAGCTATATGTCCATGCCCCAAGCACTTGAAGCATTTGATATCCCGGCTTCTCTTCTGTTCTGGAGCCCTCTCTTCCACTTCCTTTCCTTCTCCTTCTCTTCTCCTTCTTCTCTTCTTCTCTTTCTTCTCTTTCTCACCCTCATCAGATCTGTAGTGATAATGTGATTTCTGAGACCGTCTGCGCTGGTGCCTCTCAACTCTACTAGCCAACTTGATCACATCCTCTAGAGTCCTATATTGCTGGAGCTCAACCACACTGGCAATATCCATCTTCAGCCCATTAATGAAACGAGCTATGGATTCATCAGATGATTCCTTGATGTCGCATCGTGTCATCAACGTTTCAAACTCCTTCACATACTCCTCAATGCTCCTCTGACCCTGTCTCAAGGACTGCAAATCCATCAGTATCTCCTGTTTATAGTAATCAGGCACAAACCGACTCCTCATCAATCTCTTCATTAGAGCCCATGAACGCACCTTCTCTTCATCAGCCCTACGCCTCTCAGACTGCAACTTATCCCACCATAAACTGGCATAATCAGAAAATGCTAGAGACGCCATCTTCACCTTCATGCGCTCGTCCCACTCATAACAATCAAATACTTTCTCAACACGAGGTATCCAATCCAAAAACTCCTCAGGTTTATTGCTTCCAGTGAAAGTAGGAATTTTCAATTTGATATTTTCAATCCCTTTTCTCCTCTCATCTCTATCACCTCGCCTCCTACTCCTTACACTATTCACCTCAGATTCATCTCCAGAACGTCTCCTATGACTAGCACCACTGTGACTCCTCCTGTCCCTCACCTCCAGTCTCTCCATAATCACCCTAATATTCTCCTGGAGTTGATTAAACTCAGCCCTAGTCACAACATCTCCTCCATCAGTATTGTTTCTCCTAGCCCTGTGATTGTTGCTATTCACACTACTTTCAGACGACATCTCTTCAATAATCAATACAAAAATCACAGCAATTTCACACTTCTCAAACCCCACAACAACAACCAATCACCACTCCAATAAACACCAAACCCTAACCCTAACAGCAGCAACAACAGAATTCCCAAGCCAGTGAAAATTAGAAAGGAAGATTCAAACCAACCTGTAATGCGATCCGCACGAACAATCTGCAAACCACAGCTCTGATACCAAATGATGCGGATCTGGATATGCTCTGATGCACAAACTCGATAAAGATGTAAACTTTCTTTTTAGGGTTTTTCTTTCCAATAATATGAAACTAGCAAAAACAAGATGGATATGAATAAGTATATTGTTCGATAGATGCCACGAACAATAAAACCTAAACTAGTTTGTGTTTGGATTCGAGATTGATAGATGCCACAACCTAGAAAACTAACACGGAGTCAATGAAACAATATGTTCAATGACAATATTCGCCACAACACGATATAACTCACGAATTGATAAGAATATGTATGATCCAAAGAGAAAAACAATCTCAATAAAATCAATTCAACCTTAAATAGGTTTCCACACTCAAAGTGTTCTAATAAAAATACTCCAAAATCTTTTTCTATATCTCTTACTAGCCTTAATATATAGGCTATTACAAGGCAGTTACGTAACTGAAAAATCATAATTGTGGCAGTTACGTAACTGATAACGTAACTGAAGAAAAAACATAATTACGGCAGTTACGTAACCGATAACGTAACTGAAAAACATAATTGTAATTAATCCCTATATCAATTAAAAATAAAGAAATTCAAAAAGACACAAAAACTAAAAAAAATCGAAACCCTAATAAAAATAAATAAAATATCTGGGCCAGCCATGTGAGCCGGCGGCTCACCCATCTGCGCCGGCGGCGCAAGCCCTTAGGCCGGCGGCTTAGTAGCCGGCCTACTTTTTCTAGACACCCCAATTCACCCCGTTTCGTGCCTTGAACTTGCACCGTGTTGCTCGGACCTTTGGTACTCCTTTTCCATGACTTCGGATGCCCGGATTCCTATCACAAAGCTTGCAAAATCAATACATTTTGTTGTTGGAGACTTTGTAAAACATCCTCCAATCGGTTTTGGGATGTTGCAAGAGCATTTATTGGTGGATTTCCAGAAATCCTTGCGTTTCTACTTCTATTCCTCCCTCTTGGCATTCTATTAACATTAAACATGTTATTTATATTAGATCATAATTCATCTTTACTAAAAGACATCAAAGTCATTCATATATATTATATATCACACATATATATATACATAACCAAATTACACATAAGCTTCTCATGGTTAGTGCATTATGTACATATCAAAAATGGCACTAACACTATACCTAGTTTTTACTACTATAGTCATCAAAAGATACATATACATCGCCCTACATATCATATGTATATCATCATACGTCTATCGATATCACACCTATTCTATCATCATTAATAGATAGTACATACATCAGCATCATCTAATACTAGTTCGAACTCAAGGGCTAGGATAAAGGCAACCCTTGCCCTTCTCCTAAGGACCTAACTGAGGGTAATCATCCTCTCCCTCAGAATTGCTATCGTTAATATCGATCCTCATGTCTCTATTTCCTGGGGGTGCCAGGGTCAAATCTATATCCATCACCCAAATACCTCTGGGTGCAGGCCTCAGCTCACTCTCAGAACTAGGTAGTACATCTCTCTCAATCCACCCTCCATGTGTAGTCCCAATCCATCTAGCATAATTATAATTGGAGACATACTTTTCTGCCGCAATCCTTCGACTCTTTCCTTCTCTTTCATCTAGCAACTCCGTTGTTATACTTCTTTTATGAACTGTAGTCTGAACCGACTCCTATACTACTCTATCCTGCATAGAAGGGGGACGTTGGAACTCACCTGCTATCTCAGGTATAATAGGAGGTTTCCTCATCAAGATACTACGTGAAAAAATCAATTTTGATTAAACTTGAAAAATCAATTTATGGCTAATTTAATGCTACGTGAAAAATCAATTTTGATTAAACTTGATTGAATATTTTCATAGCTAATTTAATGCTATATGAAAATAATTTGATTGAAAACCTTGATTATTTTCATAGCGAATTTAATGCTATATGAAAATAATTTGATTAAAAAACTTTGATTATTATTTTCATAGCTAATTTAATGCTATATGAAAATAATTTAGATTGAAAAATTTAATCCAAACTCACCTGGACCGTTGAATCGTTCGAATCAGATCTGGAACGCTGATCTGAATGTGGACCGTTGACCGTTGACCATTGACTGCGTGGGTAAATTGAGACCAACAATCAATTTGTTTTCTTCCCCCAGGAACGAATTAATCGCTTGCAATTGGTTCGGAATGACAGTGAAATGAGATTACCATCACACGGCTTGGACCTCGACTAAAAGTGGATTGGACTTCGAATCTCGGCTGGACTTCGGGTCATATCTTTGGGTCGGATTTCCCTGGTCGGGCGAAGAAGACGATGGCGTGACCTTCAAAGGCTTCGTCGGCCGCCTGTGGGTGTTCGAGGCTTGATTTTCACACACATTTAATACAAATCCAATCTATCCCATGCCGACATTAAATCCTTATCCTCAAAAAAAAAAAAAAAAAAAAAGATTATCCATTCAAATCATGATCCAAAGTGGATGAGTCGGGTTGATTTCGAACCAAAAAATATGAGGACAAAAGGCCAAACATTTATGCCTCCAAGCTGGTTCGAACCCATGATCTGTGGCTTGGGCTTGGGTCTGGGTCAGTGGCCTTAACCATTAGGCCATTGGCCTATGCCTGGTTGGGTTCAACAAATTTAAACTTTAAGGCTCATTCAAAATTAAACAAAATAATTTTTGAAAATTTGTTTAATTATCTTTATGAACAATTTATAACAAAAATATGTATCATATCAAGCTCAAATAATTTTTTAATAATAATGTATTTTTTCTTTTTTTTTTCTTGTTTATTTTGGAAAAGACACACTGTTGTTTTTTTTTTTCACCTTGTCTTTTTTCTCTCATTTTTTTTATTTATTTACCTTACTACTTTTTATTTTTACTATTTTTTATTTTTTTGTGCTATTTTTTCTATTTTTTTGTTTTTCTATTTTTTTACTATTTTTTTGTGAGCTTGACATAATACTAATTTTTATCATAAATTTGAGCCTTAAATTGAGCAAAAATTGGGTGTCTACAGCTGCCCCTCTTTATGGTGGAGTTTGAGCAAAACTCTACTATAAAGACAAAAAGACACCATTTTTGCCCAAGACCTAAACCTGGCGGGTTAAACTACCAAACATCACCCTAACAAGCAGGGGTTTTAGGAACGGCTAATAGCCAACTTTGATAGCTAAAGATTTTTAAAATGGTCACCTTGATAAACAAGGATTTTGGTCACCTTGATAAACAAAGATTTTGGGTCACCTTGATAAACAAGGTTTTGGGTCACTTTGATGAACAAGGGTTTTTGGTCACCATCTTGAATGGATGGATTTCTGAATTTGGTCTTGATCAGCATCTTGAATGGATGTATTTTTGGAATTTTGGTCACCATCTTGAAAGGATGGATTTGGGAATTTTGGTCACCATCTTGAAAGGATGGATTTGGGATTTTATCAGTACTAGACTATCTGTCGAGTCTAGACTGAGGGGTACACAATTTTTCCAATCCATGGGGTTTTTTTTTTACTTTAAATCCACTGGGGATTATTTAGCTGAGAAAACAATAATCACACAAACTTGGTTAAAAAAATTGTTTGAGAAAGCAGTGAATTTACTTTCTCTTTCTTGGAAATTCGATTGACTTGGTTCAGAAAGCAATGAATTTGCTATTTCTTTTGGAAATTGGATTGACAAACTTAGTTGAGAAAGCAACGAATTTGCTATTTCTTTAAATTTAAAAACTTGATTGAGAAAGCAACGAATTTGCTATTTCTTTGAAAAACTTGGTTAAGAAAGCAACAAATTTGCTATTTCTTTTGATTGAAAAACTTGATTGAGAAAGCAACGAATTTGCTATTTCTTTGAAAAACTTGGTTAAGAAAGCAACGAATTTGCTATTTCTTTTGATTGAAAAACTTGATTGAGAAAGCAACGAATTTGCTATTTCTTTGAAAAACTTGGTTAAGAAAGCAACGAATTTGCTATTTCTTTTGATTGAAAAACTTGATTGAGAAAGCAACGAATTTGCTATTTCTTTGAAAAACTTGGTTAAGAAAGCAACAAATTTGCTATTTCTTTTGATTGAAAGGCTTGATTGAGAAAGCAACGAGTTTGCTATTTCTTTGAAAAACTTGGTTAAGAAAGCAACAATTTGCTATTTCTTTTGATTGAAAAACTTGATTGAGAAAGCAATGAATTTGCTATTTTTTTGAAAAACTTGGTTAAGAAAGCAACAAATTTGCTATTTCTTTGAAAAACTTGGTTGAGAAAGCAACAAATTTACTATTTCTTTTGATTGAAATTGCTATTTCTTTGAAAAACTTGGTTGAGAAAGCAACAATTTGCTATTTCTTTTGATTGAAAAACTTGATTGAGAAAGCAACAAATTTGCTATTTCTTTGAAAAACTTGGTTAAGAAAGCAACAAATTTGCTATTTCTTTATATTGAAAAACTTGATTGAGAAAGCAACGAATTTGCTATTTCTTTGAAAAACTTGGTTAAGAAAGCAACGAATTTGCTATTTCTTTAGATTGAAAAACTTGATTGAGAAAGCAACGAATTTACTATTTCTTTGAAAAACTTGGTTGAGAAAGCAACAATTTGCTATTTCTTTTGATTGAAAAATTTGATTGAGAAAGCAACGAATTTGCTATTTCTTTGAAAAACTTGGTTGAGAAAGCAACAATTTGCTATTTCTTTTGATTGAAAAACTTGATTGAGAAAGCAATGAATTTGCTATTTTTTTGAAAAACTTGGTTAAGAAAGCAACAAATTTGCTATTTCTTTGAAAAACTTGGTTGAGAAAGCGACAATTTGCTATTTCTTTTGATTGAAAAACTTGATTGAGAAAGCAACAAATTTGCTATTTCTTTGAAAAACTTGGTTAACAAAGCAACAAATTTGCTATTTCTTTATATTGAAAAACTTGATTGAGAAAGCAACGAATTTGCTATTTCTTTGAAAAACTTGGTTAAGAAAGCAACGAATTTGCTATTTCTTTAGATTGAAAAACTTGATTGAGAAAGCAACGAATTTACTATTTCTTTGAAAAACTTGGTTGAGAAAGCAACAATTTGCTATTTCTTTTGATTGAAAAACTTGATTGAGAAAGCAACGAATTTGCTATTTCTTTGAAAAACTTGGTTGAGAAAGCAACAATTTGCTATTTCTTTTGATTGAAAAACTTGATTGAGAAAGCAACAAATTTGCTATTTCTTTGAAAAACTTGGTTAAGAAGCAACGAATTTGCAATTTGTTTAGATTGAAAAACTTGATTGAGAAAGCAACGAATTTGCTATTTCTTTGAAAAACTTGGTTAAGAAAGCAATAATTTGCTATTTCTTTTGATTGAAAAACTTGATTGAGAAAGCAACAAATTTGCTATTTCTTTGAAAAACTTGGTTCAGAAAGCAACAATTTACTATTTCTTTTGATTGAAAAACTTGATTGAGAAAGTACAAATTTGCTATTTCTTTGAAAAACTTGATTTGAGAGAGTTAGTTGAAAAAGTGGACTTGAAAATCCTAACTTCCTTTTTTCTTGGGAAAGTGATGGACTTACAATCCCTTCTTTTCTTAGAATGTCTTTTTTTATTTTCAAAGATTTGAACCAAAAGTAATTTTTATATATTTTTTCTTTTTTTTTTTTTACTTTCACTTTTAAAGAAAGTTACCAACAGGTAAAAATGAATTGTGTTTGCCCATTGATCATTCACTTCAGTTCAGCCTCAGGCTTGACTATTTAACCACTTAAGGTTCTCATTGAAAAATTTTAATCATTGGGGCAAAAAATTTTACTTTTGAGGACTTCAATTCACTATTGGGGCATTGTTTTTAATTTTGGGGCAAATAATTGCTAAACTTGAGGCAGATACTTTCAAATTGGAGCAAATGATTTTATGCCCCTGTGGACAATTTATATACCAAGATTGGTTATCTCATTTTGATTGCTTAGTCAAAGAGGACTTCCTCACACTCTCTTAGGCTCATTTTCACTTTTGACTCGGATTCCAAAAATTATGGTCCGGCTTGCAAGTAATACACATCAGTCAATCTATTAGTCTTCTTTGGACTGTAATGTGGGCTTTTGGTTATTGGCTTTAATCAAAAAGGATATTTCATAAAGGCTTTTTTCTGAAAAATTTTTCAACACAACCCGGGTTTACAAGTCAAGAACCCTTAAGGAAAACTTGATGATGCACTTGTCCCTAGTTTCAAGGGTATTAATAGATCAACTCCTTTGATCCAAAGAGACTCCAAAGGGTGGAATTTGTGGGCGGGGCTTAATATAGAATGAATTTGATGATTTTGAGCTATGTGTTTCTATTTGTGTTTGCAAATCATTGATTTATTATCACCTTGTTTGCTTCTTTCTCTTCTTCTTCTTCTTTTTTTTCTTTGTTGATCTCTCCTTGATTTTTTCTTGTCTTTTTCTTTTCTTGTTTTTTCTTCCTCTTTTTTTTTTTTTCTCTTTTTTCCCTTTTTTGGGACATGAATCCAAGGTGATTTGTTTTTCTCAAAGTGTATGTGTTGTGTATGATTTGAGACTTTTTTTTTTTCAAAGGAAATGATTTATTTGTGTCAATTGACTACTCTTGAATTGATGCAACTAGGGTAAGTGCATACAAATTAATCCTTTTTCTCCTTGTTAATGACCCTAACCTCCTGATTGCCCCATTGTGGGGTGGTTCCTGACAGGGTTTATTTTATTCCTTGATAGGCTCAAATGGGCTGACAAAGGGTAAATGTGTTTAAGATTTTGAAATGAATGCCTAATTTCATTTTGACCCATGTACTAAATTCAAGACAGACCTCCTTTAAGGAATGAGTCCACCTTATCTCTCACAATTCACTCCTCTCTCGAGTGTGTAGGGTTGGTGTTTGGGATTAAATTTGCCTCTTTTCATCCTAGGCAATTATTTTTAGTGAGATATTTCTCTTGGCTTTCAATCATCCATTTTTATTGCCTCAAGATATTTAACTAAATGCCTCATTTAGGTTTATCAAATGCCCCTAATCGGTAAAGTCCTTTTGGTTGCCCCTAATTTTGATTTCAATTGCCTTTTACTGAATGATCAATTTTTTTGAAATATTCTTTCCTGTTGGCAACTTTCCTTTTTTCTTCATTTATTTATACATTTTTTTTTGAAACTTTTATTCTTTTTTCTTTTTTTCTTTCTTTTTAGAAAAGAAATTTTAAAAACTTGTTATTCTCTTCTTTTTTTGAAAAAATGGTTATTTACAAAAGAGGTTTGGAAAATGAATGTTTCTAATCTAAAGTGGAAATTTATTTACAACTCAAAGTTTTTTCTTTAGGCAAAAACTAACTTACAAGAATAGAGGTAAACAAATGACCCTCTCCCCTTAAGTGGGGGCAAATTTTACAAAATGATTGATTTGAGGACAATGAAATGGAATACTTATGACAAAGATAATTTTGGTTGGAAAGGACCTATAACTATAGGTGGACAATATATTCTATGAATATATACAAGTCTACTCTACACATTTCATTTTTATTTAAGAAAATATATACACATGCAAGAATGCAAATATGCCCGCACATGGATGCAAATGGGGATAATGACCAATAGGATTTTGAAGAATATTTACCGAAGTTATATTTAAAACAATGATTTCAAAAACCTTCATCAAATCATTTTTATTTATTCAACTAATCTTATAGGCTAACTAAAACTAAAAGAATATTACTCCACATTTTTTTAAGACTTTGTTGGAATTGGTTAAAAACTTTTTGTTTTATTTGATTTTTTATTTTTTTTGAATAAATGATACAACTCCATTTTTTTTTTTTTTGAAAAAATTTGGTCAAATCCCATGTTGAAATGCATGATTTGGTAGGGTTCTATAGGTCCCCCGGTTTAGTGGTACTAAACCGGAGTGGGAGGACATTTCTTGATCTAGAGGGTGGAAAGCCACAGCCCCCGGACCTTACTTCGTCCTCCTCGCTTAGGCTCTTAAGACGGCCTGGGTCCGACCGTATCTAGCACACATTTATGCTAATATGCAGATGCAAAGCAAATGAATAATCTATTGCCCCCCTTTTTTTATGCCTGAAATATTAGTATACAATATATTACAAGACAAATATATGTACAAAGAATCAATAAATAAATAAATAAGACTATTGCCCCTTCTTCTTTTTTTTTTTTTTTTTCTGCAAGATTAGTAATATATTCACAAAACAATTATCCAAATAATGTACAAAGAATTATAATGTATATATTCACAAAAAATCGAGCAATTTTAAAGGATAAATTTAAAATTTTAAATTCCTAAGTGGCTAGCCCTCTTTTTTTTTAAAAAAAATTTAGGTGTCCCAGTGGAGTCGCCAAGCTGTCGAGCCTGGATTTTTCCACTATCTGGTTCATTTCTCCTAACCCGATTCACATTAAACCCGAACCCATTTAACATGAATCCTCGACTAGGGGTTAAGAGAAATTTTAATTTTTTGAAAATGATTTAGAGTCGCCACCCGATATAAATCGGGAAAAAATAAAAGCTAGGATCAATGGGTCGGTTGATCCTAACTTAGCTACTAGTCTGCGAAAATTTGATTTAAAAATCAAACTTTTAAAACCAGATATCATGGATTCGGGGGCTAACCTATTAAAACCAAATTGGTTACCACTTTTGGAATTTCAAATTTATAATTTATCCTTTATATGCTCAAAAATTCAAATAAAAATATTTACAAGTCACATTTTTTGTTTTTTTTTATATTTTATATTTTTTATTCCAAAAATTCACAAAAATAACCAAAATGATAAACAAAAAATATTTTTCATTTTTTATTGTCGCCCCGTAGGTGCCTACGTACTCGCTAATCGAGATCAGACAAAACGTAGTTCTTTTGAAAAGAACCTTAGTTTGTTGATCAATTTTAATTTTTGAACTCTTTCACTTTAAATTCATTAAATTTTGAATTTTTATGAAACCATTTTTGATGATCCTATGATCTAATCAATTGATTTTCATTTCATGAAAATACAATTTTTCTAAGTGCAAAATCATTTTTCTTCAAAATCATTTTATGATAATTCATGGCTAATTTAATGCTATATGAAAATAATTTGATTGAAAACCTTGATTATTTTCATAGCGGATTTAATGCTATATGAAAATAATTTGATTAAAAAACTTTGATTATTATTTTCATAGCTAATTTAATGCTATATGAAAATAATTTAGATTGAAAAATTTAATCCAAACTCACCTGGACCGTTGAATCGTTCGAATCAGATCTGGAACGCTGATCTGGATGTGGACCATTGACCATTGACCATTGACTGCGTGGGTAGACTGAGACCAACAATCAATTTGTTTTCTTCCCCCAGGAACGAATTGATCGCTTGCAATTGGTTCGGAATGACAGTGAAATGAGATTACCATCACACGGCTTGGACCTCGACTAAAAGCGAATTGGACTTCGGATCTCGGCCAGACTTCGGGTCGGATCTTTGGGTCGGATTTCCCTGGTCGGGCGAAGAAGACGATGGCGTGACCTTCAAAGGCTTCGTCGGCCGCCTGTGGTGGTGTTCGAGGCTTGATTTTCGCACACATTTAATACAAATCCAATCTATCCCATGCCGACATTGAATCCTTATCCTCAAAAAAAAAAAAAAAAAAAAAAAGATTATCCATTCAAATCATGATCCAAAGTGGATGAGTCGGGTTGATTTCGAACCAAAAAATATGAGGACAAAAGGCCAAACATTTATGCCTCCAAGCTGATTCGAACCCATGATCTGTGGCTTGGGCTTGGGTCTGGGTCAGTGGCCTTAACCATTAGGCCATTGGCCTGTGCCTGGTTGGGTTCAACAAATTTAAACTTTAAGGCTCATTCAAAATTAAACAAAATAATTTTTGAAAATTTGTTTAATTATCTTTATGAACAATTTATAACAAAAATATGTATTATATCAAGCTCAAATAATTTTTTAATAATAATGTATTTTTTCTTTTTTTTCTTGTTTATTTTGGAAAAGACACACTGTTGTTTTTTTTTTTCACCTTGTCTTTTTTCTCTCATATTTTTTATTTATTTACCTTACTACTTTTTATTTTTACTATTTTTTATTTTTTGTGCTATTTTTGCTTTTTTTTGTTTTTCTATTTTTTACTATTTTTTTTGTGAGCTTGACATAATACTAATTTTTATCATAAATTTGAGCCTTAAATTGAGCAAAAATTGGGTGTCTATAAACACTTATAATATATTAACATTAGTTAGTTAATTAACTTAGTTTTATGATAGTTTACTAAGTATACGGGTACAAATTAGCTAATATTTGAGAGTTTTTGTACAAAAATATTTTTATAGGATTCTACAAAATACTTGGATTATCAAACAATACAACTTTAAGTTTTAAATTTACATGATTTATTATTTTTAGAATTTTTATTTCCTGCGATTAGGGTTTCCTAAGCTCATTAGGTTAATCTTTGTTTTAGGCTTCAATAACTTAAGAAAATATTAATTAGAATAACGGTGTGATTCAATTATTTATTTGAAGTTTAGATCTTGAGTTATACATTACTTTATGTTTTTATTGTGTATTTATAATCCTAACGGTTTATCTTTAGGTTGTCATTTCCTTTCTATAAGCGTAGTTGATTAACTACTTAATATCGTATTTGATATAGAAGCTAAATTATCTATATATCTTTAGTTTTTGGTACCTATTATGAAATCTTATTAGTAGCATTTAATACTATCTAAGAATCTTGAATTTAGGGTTTAAATCCATGCATATGCTCATTACTACTCATTGTTCTAATCTCAAATCATTGTTGAGTTCAAAAATAGTCATTTAATCTCTATATTTATATTTTTCTATTTAATCTATTTGTATAACAAGTTTCGGGTTTGAAAACTTATATTTCCTTTAATCATGTCTTGAATTATCCGTTCAAGATACAAAATCTCATTTTTGGTATCAATTAGGGTCAAATAAGTTCTTTATTCGATATCTAGATCCTTATCTAGCTAAATTCACTGCATTGATCTATTCTTAGGTTTTTATTGGAATCTAAGTTTGCTAACTAGTTCATACATTCTACTTTAAAGTAGTGTACTAATGTGGAAAATTTATGGGGTTTACATTCTCCCCCACTTAAAATAAGCTTTGTCTCAAAGCTTGAGTACGTACCTGAATTCTCAAACAAATGCGGATAGTTTTTCTTGATCTCCTCTTTTAGTTCCCATGTAATCTCTTCTGTTTGGAGATCCCACAATACTTTGACATAATGAATTTCTTTATTCCAGAGTACTTGCACTTTCCTGTCCAATATTCTAACTGGATGTTTTTCGTAAGTAAAATTCCCCTTCAAACTGATTGGTTCCAACTCGACTATCTTATCTGGATCCGGTACATATTTTCTTAGAACCGATACATGGAAAACATTATGTATACCAGATAAATTGGGTGGCAATTTAAGACGGTATGCCAGATTCCCAACTCGTTCCAATATCTCAAATGGTCCAATATATCTAGGACTTAACTTTCCTTTTGTTTGTCCACCATGAAGACTTTTGATTGGACTTATCTTTAAGTATACATGTTCTTCTTCATTAAATTCCAATTCTCTTCTTTTCAGTTATGCCCAACTCTTTTGTCTATCTTGTGCTACTTTCATTCTTTGCTTTATTACTGAAACCTTTTCAATTGTTTCCTGAACCAATTTAGGTCCAACCAATACTTTTTCCAAGTTATCCCAAAATAGTGGTGACCGGCACTTTCTACCATATAAGGCTTCATAAGGTGGCATCCCTATGCTTGAATGGTAACTATTATTGTATGCAAATTCCACTAGTGGTAAATGTTGATCCCAATTTCCTTTGAACTCTATAATACATGCTCTTAACATATCCTCCAGTGTCTGAATGGTCCTTTCTATTTGTCCATCAGTTTGAGGATGATAAGTTATGCTAAATTTCAATTGAGATTATGCTAATAGGTATACCATGCAATCTCACAATCTCCTTCAAAAATATTCGTGCTAATTTTTCTAATAGATATGTCATGTTAATTAGCAAGAAATGAGCTGATTTTGTGAGTCTATCCATAATAACCCAAACAGCATCATGACTTGCACTTGTCTTAGGTAGTGAGCACATGAAATCCATGGAAATTTTATCTCATTTCCATTCGGGAATTGGCAATGGTTTCAACAACTCACCTGGTTTTTGGTGTTTAGCTTTTATCCTTTGACACACATCACATTTAGCAACAAATTCTGCAATATCCTTTTTCATTCCACTCCACCAATATGCACTTTTCAGCTCTTGGTATGTCTTTGTTTCTCCTGAATGTATAGAATATCCAGAATAATGTGCTTCATGCATTAATTCCTTCCTTAAGTTTTCATCATGTGGCACACATAATCTTTTATTCATTCTTAACACTTCTTCTTCATCCACATGAAAATCCTTATATTTTCCTTAGGATATTCCTTGCTTAATCTCTTGGATTTCAATATCTTCTTTCTAAGCTTCCCTAATTCGTTGGAGTAAAGTAGGTTCCAAAATTAGGTTTTCTAATTCGGCTTCTAAACCTTGCATTGAAAATTCCAAGTTTAATCTCTCAAATTCCTTGATGAGTTCTTTCTGTTCCGTCAATATTGAGGCTACCTCTCCATAATTCTTACGACTTAAAGCATCAGCTACGGCATTCACTTTGCCAGGATGGTAGTTAATAGTGAGATCATAATCTTTAATCAATTTCAACCATCGTCTTTGTCTCATGTTCAACTCCTTTTGTGTAAATATATACTTCAAACTTTTGTGATCCGTATATATTTCACATTTCTGTCCATACAAGTAGTGACACCAAATCTTGAGTGCAAATACAATAGCAGCTAATTCCAAATCGTGAGTAGGGTAATTCATCTCATGCTGTTTTAACTGTCTAGAAGCATATGCTATTACTTTTCCATTTTGCATTAACATATATCCTAAACCATTTCTGGATGCATCACTGTAGATAGTATATAGGTCCTTGTCATTAGGCAGAACCAATATTGGTGCTGATATTAACCTCTTTTTCAGTTCTTGGAAACTTTGTTCACGTTGATCATTCTACTCAAATTTCTCATTCTTCCTAGTCAATTGTGTCAAGGTCGTGCAATTTTTGAGAAATCTTTCACAAATTTTCGAAATATCCTGCTAAATCCCAAGAACTCCTAACTTCCGTAACAGTTTCAGGTCTTTTCCATTCCACAATAGCTTTAACTTTTGCGGGATCAACCGATATTCCTTCTCAGAAATAATATGTCCAAGGAATGATATACTTCTAAGCCAAAATTGCATTTAGACAATTTGGCATACAGCTTATTGTCTCTCAGTATCTGTAACACACTTCTCAAGTGCTCATCATGTTGTTCTTTAGTAGACGAATATACAAGTATATCATCTATGAAAACAATCACAAATATCCAACAAAGGTCTAAAGATACGATTCATAGATCATGAAAACTGCAGGTGCATTAGTTAGTCCAAATGGCATGACCAAAAATTCATAATGACCATACCTAGTTCGGAATGCAGTCTTTGGTACATCCTTTGCTTTAATTCGATTTGATGATATCCTGACTTTAAATCAATTCGAGAAAATACCTTTGCTCCTCTTCAACTGATCAAAGAGATCATCAATTCTGGGTAAAGGATATTTGTTCTTGATAGTCACTCTGTTTAATTCTCTATAATCAATACAGAGTCTCATTGAACCATCTTTCTTCTTAACAAACAATACTGGTGCTCCCCAAGGTGAAACACTAGGTCTGATAAATCCTTTATCCAACAATTCTTGTAGTTGCACCTTTAATTCTACAGGTGCCATGCGATACGGAGCTTTTGATACTGATTCTGTTCCAGGTATCAAATCAATTGAAAATTCCACTTCTCTGTGGGGGTAATCCTGGTAATTCGTCTGGAAATATATCCGGGTATTCACACACTGTTTGGATAGTATGAATATCCAATACTTTGGATTCACCCTCGGTTGTTCCAAGAATACACCCGTTTAACTCCATATCTTCTTCATTTTCCACTTCAATTGTTGTTATCCTATTTCCGACTCCTTTGAGTATCTCACCCCTATACTCCTTTCTTTCTCCTTGATTATTGACAAAAGATACCATTTTGAGACAACAATTAACTTTTGCTTCTACAGTAGTTAACCAAATCATACCCAGAATAATATCATATTTTTGCATATCTATCATGATTAAATCAGCAATTGATTCTTGATTTCCAATCTTTAATGGACAACTCTTTATCATTTCCGTGTTTACTAAGTCTCCAGTTGGCGTAGTAACTCTCAATTCTTTACTCATGTTTCGGTTGGTAATCCTATATGCCTTGCTAATCGGTATTTATGAAAGAATGCGTTGCTCCGTGTCAAACAAAGCATACGCAGTCTGATCCCCTACTTGAATTGACCCTATTTATCAATTATTAAATTCACGTTATTTTCAATTCATAAGGACTTCTATTGCTCATTTACTTGTGATTGTGTCTAATAACTTTAAATAAACAAATATGTAACTACATACCTGCAATGAGACCATATTCTTCAGGGTCAACTTCTTCCCATATATTTTCTTCATCTTCCTCCTCCATCTCCACATTCTCAATAGGATTTCCATACATAGGCAAAGACTCTGGCCATCGTACTAGCTTTACTAATATTGGCGTTTCCATTTTTTCGATCCTGCGACTCCAATAATTCCTATAGGCTGTGACGATCCAGCTACTGTACTCACTTTCTGTGGACAGTTGGTTGATATATGCCCAACTTTGTTACATAAAAAAAAAGTTGTAATTTTTCTTTTTGGATAATTATTTGCCATGTGCCCACTTTCTCCACAATAGTAACATTTGTGTTGCAATTGTGGACACTCCCTTGGATAATGAAACCCTTACATTTCCAGCATGTAACATTATTCTTCCCAATTACTCCTCCTTTGTTCACACTGAAAGGTTTGAAGAATTTAATCTTCTTAGGCACAGAACTTGCCATAGAACATCATACATTCTCTTCCCGAAAATGGGTCCTTTCTTCTTATACCTTTCAATTTCATACCTCCTTGCTCGTTCAATGATTCGAGCTTTTTCTATCATAGCTGCAAAGTTATCGACTTCAAATTCACAAGTCTTCTCTGAAAATGAGGTTCTAATCCAGCCATGAAAGTCTGTCTCTTTAGCTCATCACTGTCCGATAAGCATCTAGAGCAAACTGTAACAACCGATTAAACTCATGTTCATACTCATCAATGGTCTTATTTCCTTTGTCAAATTCATCAGGTCAGTGCTATATTTTGCTTTTAGACTTGGGAAATATTCCTTCAAAAATTCTCGTCTAAATACTTCCCAAGTAACAGGTTGTGGCAAACTTCTTTGTTTTGAGTTCCACCATATTCTTGCTCTCAATCTTAGTAAATAAGTTCCATATGATACTCTCAGAGCTTCAGGTACTTGGAAAACATCAAGGGATCGTTCAATCTGGCTAGCCAGTCCTCAGCTTCTTCTGGCTTTCCGGTAGTCCTTCAAAGTACCTGTTGCATTTAATGAATTCTGGCAACAAGTTCCTCTGAGGACGTAAAGGTGGTGGTGGTGGCCATTCTTGTTCATATCAAGGCAGTCCTTGCACCTCTGCAGTAGATTCATTAGGGTTCACTGGTCCCTTTTCCTGAAATTGAACCGGTGCAGTATGCCTTTCATTTTCTCTTGGAGTTGGTGGAGGCATTGCTGGTACCTCAGCAGGTGGTACTACATTTGTTGCTTGGATATTTTGCAAAGCTTGCAAAATCAATACATTTTGTTGTTGGAGACTTTTTAAAACATCCTCTAATCGGTTTTGGGATGATGCAAGAGCATTTATTGGTGGATTTCCAGAAATCCTTGCGTTTCTACTTCTATTCCTCCCTCTTGGCATTCTATTAACATTAAACATGTTATTTATATTAGATCATAATTCGTCTTTACTAAAAGACATCAAAGTCATTCATATATATATATCACACATATATATATACATAACCAAATTACACATAAGCTTCTCATGGTTAGTGCATTATGTACATATCAAAAATGGCACTAACACTATACCTAGTTTTTACTACTATAGTCATCAAAAGATACATATACATCGCCCTACATATCATATGTATATCATCAAAGTCTATCGATATCACCCTATCATGTCATCATTAATAGATAGTACATACATCATCATCATATAATACTAGTCGAACTCAAGGGCTAGGATAAAGGCACCCTTGCCCTTCTCCTAGGACCTAACTGAGGGTAATCGTCCTCTCCCTCAGAATTGCTGTCGTAATATCGATCCTCGTGTCTCTATTCCTGGGGATGCCAGTCAAATCTGTATCCATCACCCAATACCTCTGGGTGCAGGCCTCAGCTCACTCTCAGAACTAGGTATACATCTCTCTCAATCCACCCTCCATGTGTTCCCGATCCATCTAGCATAATTATAATTGGAGACATACTTTTCTGCCTCAATCCTTCGACTCTTTCCTTCTCTTTCATCTAGCAACTCCGTTGTTATACTTCTTTTATGAACTGTAGTCTGAACCGACTCCTGTACTACTCTATCCTGCATAGAAGGGGGACGTGGAACTCACCTGCTATCTCAGGTATAATAGGAGGTTTCCTCATCAAGATACGTCTGGAATGGTTGCATCTGCTCACCTTGCAAGCATCCATCATCATCATAAGCTGTATCGTCTCACCCGAGTGTGATCATGTCGAACATCATGAGCATAAACTGCCTCCTCCAATAGATACCCAAACTCTAAAATCAGGAGGATCTGTCTCACAGATCTAGATGAGACTATGAATGCTATGTTATCAATCTCCAGACCACCTCCCTTCTGAACTATAACCTCTCAAATCTATAAAGTGTCTCTATAGCTGATCCATTATCAAAAGCCCTCTCCATCAGAAATAACCATCCTTTAAATAAAGGCTGTAATCCTCTTTTCCAAGTGTGAGAATCTCCTCTAGGTTTTGGTAATCCCACATAAATACAAATCCTCTACCAGGACTCGCAATCTGCGCCTGTAATCTGTCAGGGTCTCCTCTTCCTGCATACTAAATATCTCCCATCTAATATGGCATGTAGCAGGATTAGTCTGCACATAACAAAATTTGCATGATTAATAATAATCACACATATTTTATTCCTAATTGCAATGTAACTCTACCCATAACTACCCAACTATTACTAGAGGGCTAATTAGATATAAACTTACTACATTCACCAATGTAATTCTTTCACATATTTATCTTTCTTATACTTGCAACCACGCTCTGATACCAACTTAAAGCTGTCACGCCCCGAGGGTACCTTAGTAGAAGTAGACAAGTCACTTGAATACTATCACTAGATTACCTTCAGAGAGTGACAGGTTTTCAAAACAACAGGATCTTTTGTTGCTTGATAAGAAATAAATACATAAAGAAATAAATTAGTAAATAACTGCTATCTTAATCATAAAGTATCACAGAACTATTACAAACCATGTAGTTTTCTTGTAGTTCATAACTGATAAAATAGCACTAGCTAATCTATTCTAGGAAACATAACCATTAATCCCAAGTAGAACCACAGACTTCCAGCTCTTAAGCTCTTACCGAAACCATATTCCTGGAAGTGACTAACCAGGGTCGAAGTGTAAACCTGAAAAAACTGTTGGAGTATGAGTGAAACCACGGCTCAGTGAATAACTAGACATAGTACACAATCAAACAAGTTATTAACAAATCGTATGTAATGCAATCACTCAATCATATGCTAAGATACAAGCTTGGATGATCTAGAATCCAAATAGGAAAAAGATTTACGCCCTCTTTTCAGGGTTAAAGAACATTTACTTTATGACCCGCCTACCCAGGAGAGACTAAGTTTATAGGAAAATCAACGATTTCTCGTTTTAAGATTATCACTTTAAATATAATAGTTTTAACTGACCATTTCTTGTATCCATCCTTAGAAACTCCCTAAGTATTAATCATTTTAAAGTGATACTACGGGCGTCGTTCTTCATTACCACTTAGTTCCCGTAGAACCAATGGATCAAAGAAAACCTTGAAAACTAACACTTTAGAAAAACCAAGCGTTAACAGAGAACCGAAATATTAATACGTAGCAGGCTGTCACCCATTTATATATACAATAATGCAGTACGTGCAATGCATGACCAGATTATTTTTAATAAGTCAATAGTTCTTATTCAATTTCATGGTGATCATACATTACACAATCATCATCATATTACTTCAACATCAAATCATTATTATCACTTTTGTAATGTAATTAACAATCATACAATCAGATCACAACATATTTCT
The DNA here is from genome assembly GCA_024138025.1 of Combretum micranthum. NCBI lineage: Eukaryota > Viridiplantae > Streptophyta > Magnoliopsida > Myrtales > Combretaceae > Combretum > Combretum micranthum. The sequence continues at coordinate 277,710 of JAMXBD010000166.1, forward strand.
AACAAAACATTCATTTGATTGTCTTTGTATTACATGTTCAGCTATTTACAAGCACAAATAGTATAATATGACTGAATTACTCACCTGCTCATGGTGACTTAATCGTAATAATCTGCAAGATCTTCTAGATCAAAGTCACCTATTAGATGAATAAAGTATTCATCAATATAATATAGATTATATAGCTAAATTCCTATACGTATCTAGTGTCCTAAACTGATGTTCTGTATGATTAATACTAATTTTATGTTATTCTATACCTGACTTAATATAGTAAATCATATTTGTTTATTAATACTTAGTATCGTCGTGTTTCTCCTAATTTACTTTGTATAACTATTATGTCATTTTTATAAGTCACATTATAATAAATTTAGCTTATTTCAATTTCCATTCTTACCTATTTTATCTACCTAGAACAAATATTTGATTATTTATAGTTGTTATTAACACTTAATATTTTTCTCTAATTCTAGGGTTTTAAGACTTATCAAATATTACTTAAATTTATTCTAAATGTTCATATTTAGTTATCTACTTAATAAATTCTATGTTAACATATATATATATATATAATATTTTTAGTAGTATTTATTTTGTATATATATATATATTCTGTTCATGTAATACAAACTTCCCATAGAAGAAACGCGGGTGTATGTCGGCTCAAACGCCGCCAGCGTTGAAACCTAGGTGCTGGTGTTCTTTTGTTTTAAATAAAATTTCATATCGGGTGCACTGGCTTGTAGGTTGCCAGCGTTCCCAAGTACGTCGGACTATACACCGCCGCGTAAAATCCCAGATAGCCGGCGTTCGTTCAGGTAATGTGAAAATAAGTTTTACGTAGCTTCTGTTCCAGTGTAAGCCGTCTCTACACCGTCGGCCTATCCTTGTAAGTTGTCGGCTTTGGACGTTTATACTGCCAGCTTATGGACAATGTTAGTACTGTTCATCATCTTCCCCGATGAAACAGTTCATATTTCTTGAATTTTCTATGTTAAAAGCATTCCTAAACCATTCCTAAGTGTTTCTATATCTTGTATATATACATACAACAACTCCTAACGCTTCTACAAGCATATATTCTTAAATTTTGATTCTAGTAAAGTGTAACTAGGGTTTTCGAATTTTACCTTGGTTGAGCCAATCCGATGGAATTCGAAGCTTGTTTTCGTGTTGATTATGTTCCTATGATTATCAAAAGTCAGTTCCAATCCTTATTTTTAAAGGAAAACCATTCGAATTACATTAACTCACCTCGAGCTTGTTTCAAATGTTTTTCGTATTGTATTTTTCCTTGGTTTGAATTGGATTGTTTTGGACGAGTTGATTTCTATTTTTAGGTCTTTTTGGCTATTGATTATGAGTAGGTTTGATCTGGAAAATTTGAGAGTGTTTAGTGTTTGTTTGTTTCTACATTAAGTGCCTTAAACATATATATATATAAAGCAAAAGAAGGAGCTTTGCTATAGCATTTCCCCTGAAATTTGATCTGAATTTCCTCCAAGTTGTGTACTGTTTTGTTACTTGTTTGTCCGTCATTAATGAAGGAGACTTGTTGGCAATAATTGATTGGCTTAAGAGTTGCTTTTGTCGACTTGTTTAAGCATTATTTGAGCAATTTCAGTTCCCATATTTCAAGATGATCTCAGCCCTTCATCCTTCCAATTTGCAGCCAAAAACAACAACACTTATAATATATTAACATTTTATGATAGTTTACTAAGTATACGGGTACAAATTAGCTAATATTTGAGAGTTTTTGTACAAAAATATTTCTATAGGATTCTACAAAATACTTGGATTATCAAACAATACAACTTTAAGTTTTAAATTTACATGATTAATTATTTTTAGAATTTTTATCTCCTACGATTAGGGTTTCCTAAGCTCATTAGGTCAATTTTTGTTTTAGGCTTCAATAACTTAAGAAAATCTTAATTAGAATAACGGTGTAATTCAATTATTTATTTGAAGTTTAGATCTTGAGTTATACATCAGTCTATGTTTTTATTGTGTATTTATAATCCTAACGGTTTATCTTTAGGTTCTCATTTCCTTTCTATAAGCATAGTTGATTAACTACTTAATATCACATTTGATATAAAAGCTAAATTATCTATATATCTTTAGTTTTTGGTACCTATTATGAAATCTTATTAGTAGCGTTTAATACTATCTAGGAATCTTGAATTTAGGGTTTAAATCCATGCATATGCTCATTACTACTCATTGTTCTAATCTCAAATCATTGTTGAGTTCAAAAATAGTCATTTAATCTCTATATTTATATTTTTCTATTTAATCTATTTGTATAACATATTTCGGGTTTGAAAACTTAGATTTCCTTTAATCATGTCTTGAATTATCCGTTCAAGATACGAAATCTCGTTTTTGGTATCAATTAGGGTCAAAGAAGTTCTTTATTTGATATCTAGATCCTTATCTAGCCAAATTCAATGCATTGATCTATTCTTAGGTTTTTATTGGAATCTAAGTTTGCTATCTAGTTCATACATTCTACTTTAGAGTAGTGTACTAATGTGGAAAATTTCTAGGGTTTACATTCTCAACTTGCATATGAAATATATGGTGTTCATATTCTTTTAATCATCAAAGATGTCGTATTTCATACTTATCTTGACTTGGTTGGAATCAAGATATCTCATTTTTGTCATTTACGTACATATTGGTTGGTTTGTCAATTTTCATGATTTTGTTACAATTAAATTTTCATTTTGGTCATAAATATGAAGTCAATTTCATTTTGGGTTTCATTTTTCTTTAGGGTATAACATGATGAATATGGTTTGCTCTATTGAGTTATGATTTATATTTCTCATAATATTGCTATGGTTTGTTATATTATTATCATCGTATATATTGAAAATTTTGTTTGAACCTTATTCACTACATGATATCATATAGTGAATGCTATTTGGTATTTACATTTTGAGTTGTATTTCTTATGACATTGAGAATTTGTTGCGATTTGTCATCGTATATATATGGAATTAGTGATATAGACAGATATCTATTTACTGGTTAGAACCTCAATTTTGATTTCATAGTTTTGGCAAGATATTGATTTTCGATAGTTATTTACGAGTACTCATACTTTTGATACATTTGGGACGTTTTTCAATTGTTTCATTTAGTTATCATGTTGCTATGGACAATTTTGTCCTTTGATTTTGAGAGAATTTTGGGTTATATGTTAGATATTCGATTTAAAATTCTATTTTAATAGCTCATTAGATTTTTGTTGATACGTTATCTTATTAGTAGATTTGGATAGGTTTAAGTTTACCTCCCAATCTACTTGAAACTTTGAATTATTCTTTTCATTTTAAACTTTAGCATTTCATTTTATTTTGTTATATGCGTTTGTCATATGTGTATATATATTCGAGATGTCAAGGTGAATTTGATATTTTGAGTTTTCTTTTCCATTTGATTCTCTTTGTCTTATCAACATATCAATAAATACAACTTAGAAAGAAAAGCTCTTATTATAGTCTATCAAATTTTATTAAATAGACACATTAATGCAATTCACACAAACACTTAGAGTTTATTAAAAATTTAAAGGATTTAGGGGCAAATACTGGTGTCTGTCTAAATCATTTGTGCTCTACTTACAATTAGTTAAAATTGAATTAAGTTCATTTTACAAACAAGCATCAAAACAAACACTTATAAGCATATCATAAACAAAATACATATAAGCATGCCACAAGACAAATATTTCAAAAGAAAATATATATACATATAACACACAAAATCGTGCAATGTTTAATTAGATTCATTTTTCATATATCAACAGAAAATAAATTTAAGACAAGTTGAATTAATATAGTATGATTGGTAAATTTTTAGTAAACCCTAAACTAGAGGTTCAACAATCAATACAACATAACAAATCAACACAAATAAAAAACCAAGCCTTTCCATACGCTTAACTCATCAATTCTATAATGCATCCTAGTTCATTATGCAAGAGCAATGTCCAAAATAAACATTGCTCTGATACCACTCTACAAGGACCCGACATACCCTACATAAAAAATTTAAGCAAGTCAAATTCCTTGGCCACGTATAATACTATAAGTGTTACACGCACATGCCTCCTAGAATAATATGTTTATTTTGAACATTGCTAACAAATTTTAAACTTTGAAATCATATAATTACATTTTTGAAAACAACTGGATTTACAATTTATAAAATGAACTGTACAAAACATTTCCTTATTCTACTCTTATGAGTAAACAACTCCCATAAAACAGCTGTGCCATTAGATATCTCCTATACATTTCATGATGGCAAACAAAGCGTTAAAAGATATTACAACACATATGGTCCTCTCAATTAAGCCCTTAATAGAAAATACACATTTTAAAAGATAAATCTAGTTCTTTAAACGAAATAAAACAAAAAGAAGAAAACAAATACAAATAAGCCATCGGCCTTATCTCACTTCACTTCTCCTCTCAACTCTTCAAGATCTCCCAAAACCAAGTTAAACAACATCACCATCATCATCTCCAACAATACATCATCATCATCCAACCCATCATCTTCATTAAAATCATTATCATCAAAGCAAAACCTGGAAAGAAGGCAACAATAATAATAATGAGCCGAAGCTTAGTACGACAGTAACACAAATTTTCACGAAGTGACACACAATCTTAACTAAATGCAATGCATCAAACAAAAAATTATTATCTTTTCTTTAAAATAAAAAAAATCAACACTGGAGCACTCATATTCGGAAAAAAAAACACTGGAAATCTGACAATCCTGAGTAACAACAAATACTCAAGGGATTGATATAGGCAGCCCAAATACTTATATCTTCTATATGATATGACCGAAAAAGAATGATAGCCTCATCTAGGGTTTACAGTCGTTACACGCACTATACCGATCTCAGTCCATACTAAAAAAAGGCTCAGCTGGTTTTATAAATGTAAGCCCTGGTATATTACTTCTCGCCGATCAAGATAGATGTTATACCGATGTCGTTTGCCTTATTGGCTACCCATTGAGTCATTTATAAATATTATTGCATCATGATAGGAGTAGCCTAAGTGCTTAATCTACCATGACCTGCTCAGAACAAGATTGCTATTCCCTGGATTGAATTTAACGACACAAGCACAAAACAACACTCATTACTTAAGCCATCTTTAAGTTCTTAATCCATTTTAAAATGCCTATCTTAACAATAATTATGCAAGTTACTACATACATTTCATATTTGAAATTCAATCAGAAAATAATCCAGAAGAATCAGAAGCTAGACTCAAACATCTATTTAAGAAAATTAAACTACATAAGAAACTAACTTAAATAACCATTAATCTCAAACTTTTATTAAAACCCTATTTGATCATACTCTAACTAGGAACCACGCTGTGGCTATGAAGATCACCCTGCTAAAATACGGATAGTTCACCATTGTCTGTCAAAGTATTTCTTTTCCTTTAAATATAATATTTTATTACAAAAGCATCAACATATCATTTATATCAAAGAACATTCATATTCAACAAGACTCATTTCCCAAACAATCATACATTTAAAACAACATATTCCCATGTTATTTATGGGCTATCTTAACATATTAATCTAATCTAATTATTAGCTACTAAGTTTATTTCAACTTAATCTTAGCCAAATAGATTAGAATTATTCATTTAATCCAATTACTAGGTCAAGATGATTAAACTTAATCAATCTAATTCATTAAATTCCATTTAGTCAAATTAAACTTAGATTTACTAACTAAGCTCATTTTATACTTGAAAATCATGTTAACTCAAATCAATTATGAAATCTATTAATCAACTTAACCCATTCTCAATTATATACTATTAATATATCAAGTCTATTATCCATAATTAATTTAATTCATTTTTTTTAAACAAGGAAACAAACGAGCTGCACAACCATGCTAAAGGCCCTGCTAGATTGAAAAACATGATCAGTACGCTTTAACATGATCAGCACGGGCTCATGCATACCCATACACAAGGTTGTGCTTAGGTGGAAAAGTGCCCAGTAGCATAAAACTTGTCTAATGGGTAAGTGCACTCCCATACTGATTAGAAAAATTTTGACAGCATTCGACACACAATTCCTTTGTTTTTTTATACAATTACTCAACTTTTACACATCTTACTTCCTTCAAAACATCATATAAGCTAGTATTCATTTCTTCTAACACTTCTACACTGTTTCAATAACATTTAACTCTTCTAATCACTTCATAAACCCACATCATCAAACCCTTCTTCCATTCAAGTATAAACCACATATCCATCATTCATCAATTTTATCACAACCCAACTCATACTTAACATTCATACATCATATACACATGTAAATAACAACTAAACCAAAGGAAAGATAGAAAAACTTATCCTTTATACAACTCGACACTTGATCTCTTTTACTACTACCACTTTTAGGTTGTTGAAGCTTCTCCTAGCATGATTTCTACTTCTGTTCTCTTTTTCTAACTTTGATTTCTCTTTTAACCTTCTTGAAATTGAGATTTGGACATGATTTGAAGAAAAGAGGAAAGAAGAAGAAAGGAAGGGAAAGATATGGGAAAGAGAGAAGGAGAGAAAAGAGAAGGAAGAAAATAAAGGAAGCAAAGTCAAAGGACATAAAGGAAAAAGGATAAATTAAAAGATATTTTAGAATAAGGGTATTAGATTTAGAACTTTCAAATCAATATCTTTAGTTCTTGAAGCGTTTTAAAGATAATTCTAGAATCAATAAGTTAGAAATTAAGAACATAAGATAAGAACTTAATTTAAGAATTTAATTTAGATCAAATTAATAATAAATTTAAGCTTGGTTTAAGAACTAATATTTTTGGGCAGGCAAACGAACTCAAAACACATGGGGATTATTTATGAATTGGAATTTAGGCTAGAGTTTAATAATTAGAAATCCACTAAACATTTAAAACAAAATGTTTAGGGATTTAGGAATTCAAAGTCTCAATTTTCAACATAATTAATTACTAATCCAATTACGCCAACTTGTCTAATTACATCCTATAATTCATTTGATTCATTTAATCTATCTAAACTCCATTGCTAACTTAGGTGAAGGTGTTGGGTATTTAAAGAGGGTTTCAACTATTTTATCTAAAGTCTGTTTGTTTCATTGTAGAGTTAGTATAACACATGACTACGAATCGTACAATACAAATCGCATTAATAAAATTACATAAACTCTATTGCAAGATGCGATATACTTAAAATGAAAGAAGTCATACGTATTACATGTGATTTAAGAATTTTACTACGTTGCAAAACCATATACTGAACATAAGATATATCTAGAAACGTAAAACTGCATGTTGTATATGCGACATTTATAGAAAAACAAAATCCTATGTCCGACATACGATTTTACGATGGTATTTATGTAATTATTTCTACATAATTGGTATTTGTATGACTAAGTTTGCAGCAGATTGGTAAACAAACTAATATAACGCAGAATAGAAGCGAATAAAAACTAAGGTTTATCTCAAGATGTTGAACTGTGCACAATTGTTGTCTTACAATCTTCAAAATCCTAAAGAATTCTAAGAAACTAGGCAATTGGCATCAAATAACAAAATGTTATGCAAAAGATCTGAAATTTGGAAATAGAGAGCAAAACAAGTTTTGAAAGATATATTCAAATGTCAAAAGATCTCTTTGTTTTGCACTAGGGCATACATTTATAGGCAAACTTGAAAGCTAAAAAAAAAAAAAAGGACTAGAAAAAGACATTTTATTAAAGGACATTAAATGATATTTAAAAAAAAAGGAAAAGACTAAAAAAAATGATTCTATTGACTTGACTTAAAAAGAAACTCCTATTGAAATGTATTCATGAAAAATTATTAAATATCTTATTAAATACTATTAAAGGAAATGAAAAAGGAAAAATCTAGAATATTTCTAAAATTACAAAAATTAAAAATTTGAATGACAATGACAAGTAAGAAGTAAGCCGCCTTCAAGGCTAGTAGCTTATGTGTCATAGGCGGTGGTCTTGGTGTAAGCTTAAGGCCGATAGCATAGGTGGCTAGTTTAGGATTTTCCACCCCTCTATCCTATGCTACATCATCCTCTTCAGGCCAGACAAAATTCGCCCTCGAATTTTTATCATGTTATGTAGGAACCAATTGGAATTAGCTAGACAATCTTCAAACAAGTTGATCCAACGTTGATACTTTCTTTGTCCCTGGTTTTTTTCTTCCTCAAATCTAGTTAATGACAATAAACTAAAACATAAGCAAGGCCTTTGTTAAACACCATTACAATCTTCTCCACTTTGGTACAGGTAGACTGAAAAATAGTATCCTTCAACCAATCATTATTAATAACCTCCTCGATTATCAACATTTCCTTATTTTCTCTTAGCACAATTTTCTATTCATTAGCATAAAGATCAAATTTTGGTTCACCTATACTAACTGTCTCAAAATTTTCATTTTTTTTTTATCATCAACATAAGTGTCCAAGATTGGCTTTTCATCAACCTAAAAAATAGTCTTATCATAAACTAGTTCACATTACTGCCTGCTTCAAAGACAACATCATATTCTTCCTCCTCAATTTCATCAAAAAATAGTGTCTCTTCCTCTACCTTCAAATCATCATTAAATTATGAGATTTCTTTGTTCATCCTTAACTCCCAACGACTACTATATTCCTTAACAAAAGAGGAGTCATCATTTGATTCCTCAAAATCTACATCCTTCCTTTCTTCATTCTTATAATAGTCCCCATCAACAGATGAAGAATTGTCATCTGATTCTTTAACATATATATCAAGCATCATATTAGGTTTCTTACCTTTATTTTGATTTGCCACAAGCGCCTCCATCCTCTCTGACATTGGATTAGGGCTTTGTTCCCGTCTAGGGTTTTCATTCTTTTAGATCCCCATCAATGCACCCATTCTGTAACGCTCTAACCTGAAGGCATTACAACCCGCTACGTATCATCTCTTATATAGGACACACAAAGGCTCTAATATCCATAATAATGCATAATTCACCTGTAAACACACATAGGGTATCTCACAGGATATGGAACCTATTTAAACTAAAAACTTATACTTCATAAAATATGAACTCCTAGTTCAAGCATAAAATCCAAGTCGGCATCACATAGCCAATAAATTCAGCAGAAACTAAAAACTGTTTACATCAAAAATCATTTTCATTGAAACCAACCTAAACATCCAACTACAAAATTGAAAAGATCTAAATGTTTCTTCTTCTTAGAAATTTGATATATGAAGCCTAGCTCTTGGCTGGGTAGTCGGGTCCACTATCGCCATCCCTGTTATCAAAGAATAATTCATATCACGAGAGATCATATATTATATCCTCTTCACCTGTACCTGAAATTTAAAAGAATGAGTGGCGATACCCAGTATGATAACTCCAATCCAAAAACAAATGCATATGCACATACAACAGATAGATAATTCAGGTAACTTAAACTAATGCAAATAGTCATGTTATTATCTTCCTTAAGCCAACAAAACAACACAGTCCAGTATTAGGTATACTCTAATTCCAAACTCGAAGTTACTCAGACCCCATTGAAAATCAGACAACTCTTTGAAAATAATAATCATATACATATATGAATGAGTAGGTACTCCCTAAACACCCCGAATCCAGACCTAATTCTACTGGAATCATATCAAGGCACGAGTCCGCTAGGGACAACCTCACACCAAGATCATCAGGGTGCCTCACCAGTATCACTATTTGCCAGGTCTTTACTGGTCAAAGCCAAGCGCAACCAAACAGACAATTATTAAACCGAATATGATTAGATTTATTATGAAATTCTGTTCCTACAACCATTCAATCAATACTAAACTTACAAGCAAAACAACAAGTAGGGATTAGTTGCACCTTTCTCAGTTTCAAGAATACAATTCCAAATTCACCAAAACCCAATATCGACAACAACAACACTAGTACGAATCTCTACAACTCCTCGTTCAATACCAACAATCAAATACCAAAGTCCCCAGTTATCCTGTCATTAGCATATATACATAAACAGTTGTATAAAATACGATAAAAGAAATAAACTCTTAATATCTCATGATCTCCTAAAACTCTAACCTGATAATGAATCTCCAAAATTTTGCACCGTCTTCTTCGATCACAATTCACAACTAGTCCACAATATCGATAATTCACCAAAACCCTAATATTACATGACAATAAGAACATATAAAGATCATCTAATCTCACATTGTTTAAATTCATCAACAAAAAGACAAAACTTACTAATTTAGATCACCAAAACCCAACTCACTTCCACAAATTCAAATTCCAACAAAATCTAGGGTTTCTTTTATGCAAACAAATCAAAAAATCTAGGACTTGCATGAAATTCGCATAAATCTTATATGAAAACATTATACTTATTTGTTTTAATCACAAAACCCACTCCTTATCCAATCGAGATAGATTAAATCCAAGATCTAAATCCTTCCCATGTTTTTCCTTCAAGAACATATCAAAACCCTAAGAAAACTTATGCAAATTCGTATATAATCTATAAGAGAAGGTTAATATCACTTACTTTGGATAAAAAACACACTCTGGATGATTCTCCAACCCTATATCTCCAAGAACACTCTAAAAACCTTTTTGACGAAAGAAAACTATGATAAAAAGTTCTATCGAAAATCGTTTTTTGTGTTTCGTATTTATAGAATTTTGGTCATATCCAGCGGCTTACGTTTAAATCTTGCCGGCGTACACCATACGCTGGCAAAATTTACACGAGCACTGGCGGCATTCATCGAGGCTTTGAATTCTCAGAACTTTGATCCAACAACATACGCCAGCAAATCCATGACCTATGCCAATGGTATTCCTAGCCAGCATTAAGAGAAACCCTCGCGTATACCGACGGCGTTCCACCCAGCATTAAGAAAAACACTACTATTCCCTTCCTATGCCGTCTCTACGCCAGCGACATAGATTCTCTAGATGGTGGCGTTGAATCTGTCAAAAATTGCAGAAATCCGAACTTCAATATTTGTTCTATAATCAAGCTTAAGCCTTTACAGTTTACTTGTTTTGACTTTAAACTCATTCTATATCATCTTGTGATTCATAATTCATTATATTTTCATCTTTATTTCCGTATTTTACACATTCTTTCTATAAATCGATCCACCATCCCACTAAATGGGTGTTCGAAAACTGCATCTACTCATTTGTTGACAATCTATCCAATTCGATGAACGAGATCATTACGGCCATAGATCGCATCCATACGTCACTGGTTTGGTTGTCTACGAGGTGACATTATTACTCCAGGAATGAACGTGGCTTTAATACCAATCTGATGCAGCATAGAAGCGAATGAAAACTAGGGTTTATCTCAAGACATTGAACCACACGCAATTGTCGTCTTGTGATCTTCAAAAGCATAAAGAATCTAGGCAATTGGCATCAAATAACAAGATCATACACAAAAGATCTAAAATTTGGAAATAGAGAGCAAAACAAGCTTTGAAAGAAATATTTAAGTATTAAAAGATCCCTTTGTTTTGCACTAGGTCAAACATTTATAGGCAAACTTGAAAGCTACCAAAACGAAAAAAAACTAAAAAAAAAAGACATTCTATTAAATGATATTGAAAAAAAGGAAAAGACTAATATACATTTATATATATATATATATATCCTATTGACATGACTTAAAAAGAAACTTCTATTAAAACCTATTCATGAAAAATTATTAAATATCTTATTAACTACTACTAAAGGAAATGAAAAAGGAAAAATCTATAATATTTCTAAAATTAAAAAAATAAAAAATTCGAATGACAATGACAAGCAAGAAGTAAGATACCTTCAAGGCCGACAGCTTATGCGTTAAAGCCGACAGTGTTAGTGTAAGGTCAAGGCCAATGACTTTGTCTTCAAGACCGCCAGCATAGGTGGCCAGTGTAGGATTTTCCGCCCCTCCATCCTATGTTGCATCATAATATCTCCACTTAAAGTAGCTATTTATCAACCGAAGAAGATACGAACATCAATTAATAGACCTTGTAAGAAATAACATTGAGAACTGTAGGGAAAAGATAGAGTAAGAAACATCTAAAACTTCTATACTCACCTTGACGACTACAAAGAAAAGATAGAGTAGGAAAGATTTTGTATCTCTATCTAAGGACATCGATGCACTTTCTGAAACCACATCTATTCATAAAAAGCCTTGTGATTCTGAATTATTGAAGTAAAGTTGTATTTGCCAATTATATTGGGCTTATGGACTCTTGAGAAAACATAGGACAATAGGTTTCACACTAAACATTGGTGCTCTTGTTGATTCTTGAAGGGGATAACAGTGGCATATTTAACAAGACAATTGTTGAGATGATTTTGTTTTTGTAATATACAGAAATAAAGATGAAAATATAATGAATTATGAATCATGAGATGATATAGGATGAGTTTAAGGTCAAAACAAGTAAATTGTAAAGGTTTAAGTTTGGTTGTAGAACAAATGTTGAAGTTCGGATTTCTACAATTTTTGACAGATTGTACGCTGCCTCCTGGAGAATCTACGCCGCCGGCGTAGAGATGGCATAGGATGGGAACAGTAGCGTTTTTCTTAATGCTGAGAGGAACGCCGCCGGTGTTCACTAAGGTTTCTCTCAACACTGGCTGGGAACGTCGTCGACGTAGGGCATGGGTTTGCGGGCGTATGTAATAGGAATCGAAGTTCTGGAATTCAAAGCCCTAGTAAAAGCTGTCAGCACTCATGTAAATTTTGCCAACATAGGGTGTACGCCGGCAAGATCTACACATATGCCGCCGGTGTAGGGCCGGCGTATGACTAAATTTATATAAATACGAGACGTTAAAGACAGTTTCGACAGATTTGTCTTTTATCATTTTCTCCTTCGTATAAGAGAGTTTTGGAGTGTTCTTCGAGATCTAGGCTTGGAGAATCGTCCGGAGGGTGTTTTGATCCAAAGTAAGTGATTTTAACATTTTCTCTTGGATTAAATACGAATTTGTATGAGTTTGCTTAAGGTTTTGTTGTGTTCTTGAAGGAAAAACATGAGAAAGATTTAGATCTTGGATTTAATCTACCTCGGTTGGATAAGAAGTGAGTGTTGTGATTAAAACAAGTAAGTATAATGTTCTCATATCAGATTTATACGAATTTCATGCAAATTCCAAGGATTTTGTGATTTGTTTGCATGAAGGAAACCCTAGATTTGGTTAGGATTCGAATTTGTGGATGTAAGTTGGATTTTGGTGATTTAAATCAGTAATTTTCGTCTTTTCTTTGATGTAGTTGAATAATGTATGATTAGATAATCATAATGTGTTCTTATTATCATATAATATTAGGGTTTTGAAGGATTATCGAGTTCTATAGATTGTTGTGGAAGATTGATCGAGTTTGATGGTGCAACTTGGTGATTTTCTTTGTCAGGTTAGGATTTCGGGAGTTATAGTACATTAGGAATTGTATATATCGTGTTCTTATTTGTTATATACATATGTTATTGAGAGGAATTTGGAGATTTGGGTTTGTTGTTGTATTGTTAAAATCGATTGAAGTATTGTGGAGATTCGGGAGATTTGGTTGTGGTTAAGTGTTGTCGATAAAGGATTTTTAGGAGATTCATATTGGAGTTCCTGAAACTGAGAAAGGTACGACCAATTCTTGCTCGCTGTTTTTGCATGTAAGTTTAGTATTGATTGAATGTTTGTAGGAACAAAATTTCTTAATAAACTCAATCTTTATTCGGTTTAATAATTGTATGTTTTAGTTGTGCTTGGCTTTGACCAGTAAAGACCTGGCAGACAGTGATACTGGTGAGGCACCCTAATGATCTTGGTCTGAGGTTGTCCCTAGTGGACTCGTGCCTTGATATGATTCCGATAGAATTAGGTGTTCTGGATTCGGGGTGTTTGGGGGAGTACCCACTCATCTATATATTTATATGATTATAATTTTCAAAGAGTTGTATGATTTTTAATGAGGCCTGAGTAACTCCGAGTTTAGGATTAGAGTATACCTAATACTGGACTGTGTTGATTTGTTGGCTTAAGAAAGATAAAAATATGACTGTTTGCATTAGTTTAAGTTGCATGAATTACCTGTCTATTGTATGTGCATATGCATTTGTTTTTGGATTGGAGTTATAGTACTAGGCGTTGCAGCTCATTCTTTTAAATTTCAGGTACAGGTAAAGAAGATATAGTATATGATCTTTTCCGGATATGATTTATTCTTTGATGGTGGGGATGGCGATAGCGGACCTGACTACCTAGCTGAGAGTTAGGCTTTATACATCAAATTTCTAAGAAAAGACATGTTTTTATCATTTGGATTGTAGTTGGATGTTTTTGTTAGTTTTACATGAAAAGATTTTTATGTAAACAGTATTAAGTCTTCGTTGAATTTGTTGACTATAAAGTCAACTTGGATTTTATGTTTGAATATGGAGTTTATGTTTTATGAAGTATGAGTTTTAGTTTTAACAAGTTTCGTATCTTATGAGATACCTTATGTGTGTTTACAGGTGATATTTGATATGAATATGGATATTAGAGCCTTTGCATGTCCTATGTAAGAAAGGATACGTGGCGGGTTATAATGCCTTATTTTAGGGCGTTACAGCTTATTTGGTATCAGAGCTATAGGTTTGAATCATATAGATTTAAGTTTTGATTCCTTAGGACGGTGAGATTTGAGGAGTGGGGTAGAATAATAGGTTTATTGTTTAGATAAGTGTGATGTTGTCTTATAGATTTAAGTTTTGATTTTGAGTTGGATACCCTTACTCTAATCTTGTGATGTTTTGTTGTATTAGAATGCCTCTAAGAAGAAGAATTCCTAAGGAGAATGAGAACTTGGGGCAGCAGCAAGATGAGTAGTAGACTCAGAATCAGGACTTACCACCACCTCCACCTATTGGACAGCAGGTTCCAGTTGATGCTGCACAGCTTATGCAAGTTGTGAATGCCTTGTTAGGAGTGGTTGGTCAACAACAACAAGATATGAGGAGGGACATGTAGCTGGTCTAAGAAAACGCTGAAGCTTGGAGACAGGAGACACAAAGGCTGAATGGAAATGGAGGGAATGGAGCTAGGCATGCAGATGTGCTTGGTTTGAATAAATTTGTAGACCTTGTGCATAAGTTTGAACCAGTACCAGGTAAACCTCTCGAAGCACAGTTGTGGATGGAAGAGGTTGAGAAGACATTTGCTGCTCTAGATATTCCAAAAAACAAGAAAGTTGAATATGCTTCCTATTTACTGACTGGGAGAGCCAATAACTGGTGGTTAAGCACCAAAAGGCACATGACTAGTATAATTACATGGCAAATGTTTCAACAGGCCTTCTATAGAGAATTTTTCCCTGATAGTGTTAAGCAGAGAATGCTTCAAGAATATCACACTCTGCAGCAAGGAAAGATGACAGTAGAAGAATATGAGGCGGAATTGCACAGGTTGATGAGATTTCTACCTGACGCTCTGAAAGAGAGTGAAGAGGCCAAGGTTAGCAGATTCATCACTGGGCTAGAGCCTGAGATACAATATTTGGTGAATTTAATGGATTTGGATAATTATTCAACTGTGGTGAACAAAGCCAAGACAGTGGAGCAGGGCTTGAGCAGGATTAAAAGCCCTGAGCCACAGAGGAATAAGGTATTTTTAGGCAAGAGGCCAGCAGCTGGTGTACTTACACAAAATAGAGGCAATAGGCCTATCACTCAGAATTTTAGGCCAATGGTATAGAATACATATAGAAGATGCACGAGATGCCTTGGACCATATGACGTGAAGGATTGCAAGTGGGTAGAGAATGCTTGCTTTTCTTGTGGTAACTAGGACACAAGAGTAACACCTACATAGACAAAGTCATTCCATAAGTTTTTTTACTTCAAGTGTGGGTAGAGGGGACACAGAGCTATAGATTGTAAAGGAGGGCAGTATGATAGAGTTTATTCTGACCAGGGGCAGCGAGCACCAGCAAAGGTTTACGCTTTATAGCGTAGTGAGACTTCTAATGTTGACACTATCGCAGGTATGTTTCCTATACTCCTGCATAGTGCATATGTGTTGTTTGATACTGGTGCCAGTTTCTCTTGCGTTTATGAATCTTTTATGTCTGTTTGTGGTATATTTGCTGAGTTTATGTCTGGATGTTTATCTGTTAGTACTCCTTTGGGAAGTGAGTCTGTATTGAATAGAATCTGTAAGAATGTGGATATTAAGATAGAAAGTAGACATCTACCTGCAGATTTCGTAGTACTAGATATGTTAGATTTTGATGTGATTTTAGGTGTAGACTGGTTGGCAAAGTACCATGTGGTGATTGATTGCTATAATCTGTTAGTAGAGTCCAGTATGCCCGATGGCGAGCAATTTGTTCATCAGTTAGTAGTGCAAAGACCTCCAGTTTTACCAACTTATGAATTATGGGGAGGATCAGTTTTGGTTGCTATGGTGAAAGAAGATAAAAAGGAAATAGTGTTGTCGAATGTTCCAATTGTATGTGAGTATCCAGAAGTTTTTCCAGAAGATTTGCCTAGATTACCACCAGAGAGGGAAGTGGAGTTTGGTATTGACTTGATACTCGGTACTGTACCGAAATCAAAAGCTCCTTATCGAATGGCTCCTATAGAACTTGCTGAGCTAAAAGTGCAATTGGATGATTTGTTGAAGAAGAAGTTCGTTAGACCTAGTGTTTCACCTTGAGGAGCTCCAGTTCTGTTTGTCAAGTAGAAGGATGTAGCATGAGACTGTGCATCAATTATAGAGAATTGAACCAAGTGACAGTAAAGAACAAGTATCCTTTGCCACGAATTGATGATCTGTTTGATTAGTTGGTAGGAGCTTCAGTATTCTCAAAGATAGATTTGAGATCTGGATATCATCAGTTGAGAGTGAAAGCCGAAGATATTCAAAAGACAGCTTCTAGGGCAAGGTATTGACATTATGAATTTGTTGTCATGCCTTTTGGAATCACTAATGCACTAATAGTATTTATGGATTTGATGAATAGAGTCTTCAGGGAGTATCTTAATATTTTTGTGGTAGTCTTTATTGATGATGTATTGGTGCATTCAAGGACTAAAGAGGAGCACGAAGAACATTTGAGATTAATTCTGACTAGATTAAAGGAAGAGAAGTTATATGCGAAGTTTTCAAAATGTGAGTTATGGTTAGAACAGGTGTCTTTCTTAGGACATATTGTTGATGGTAGTGGGATATCAATGGATCCTGAGAAAGTCAAAGCAATTGTTAAATGGCCAAGACCTAAGACTATGACAGAAATCAGAAGTTTTCTGGGAATGGCAGGATATTACAGAAGATTTGTGGAAGATTTTTCCAAAATTGCTAGTCCTTTAACTCGGTTGACACAAAAGGGAGTGAAGTATGAATGGAGTGAAAACTATGAAGCTAGCTTTCAGTTGTTGAAGAATAAGTTAGTATCTGCTCCAGTGCTGGCTTTACCTGTGAGTGGAGGAGTATGCTATTTATAGTGATGCCTCTATACAAGGTTTAGGATGTGTGTTGATGCAGAGAGGTAGGGTTATAGCATTTGCTTCCAGACAGTTGAAGCCCTATGAGAGGAATTATCCTACTCATGATCTAGAACTAGCAGCAGTTGTGCATGTTTTGAAGCTATGGAGACACTACCTATATGGGGAAGGATGCAAAGTGTATTCGGATCATAAAAGTTTAAAGTATATTTTTACCCAGAAAGAGTTGAACATGAGACAGAGAAGATGGTTCTAACTGATAAAGGATTTTGATATTGATATTCAATATCATCCAAGAAAGGCGAATGTAGTAGCTGATGCCTTGAGCAGAAAGAGCATAGAGAATCTTGCAGCTTTGATCACGACAGAACGTTATCTCATTGATGATATGAGGAAGCTTGAACTGGAAATGGTCACAAGACAGGTAGGTGAAAGATTGGCAAATATGAAAATTCAACTTACTCTTCTAGACAGAATCAAGGCAACTCAGACAGATGATCAGAGTATCTTGGATACAAAGAGGAAAGTAGAGATGGGTCGAGCACCAGAATTTTATGTGGATGATGAAGGTATCCTTAGGTACAAAGGGAGATTATGTGTGCCAGTGCAAGGAGAAATTAAGAAGGAATTGTTGA
Source organism: Combretum micranthum (assembly GCA_024138025.1). Taxonomy (NCBI): domain Eukaryota; kingdom Viridiplantae; phylum Streptophyta; class Magnoliopsida; order Myrtales; family Combretaceae; genus Combretum; species Combretum micranthum. Next base: position 295,931 of record JAMXBD010000166.1, read on the forward strand.
AGGAAGCGCACTACTCCAGTTATTCCATTCATCCTAGAGGGAACAAGATGTATCAAGATTTGAAAAAGCTATACTGGTGGAACAATATGGAAAAGGAGATAGTGGAATATGTATCTAAGTGCCATACGTGTCAGATGATTAATATTGAGCATAGAAAACCAGCTGGTGAGTTGAAGCCTTTGCCAATACCACAATGGAAGTGGGAACATATCACTGTGGATTTTGTTTCTGCTTTACCTAAGACAAAAGATAAGTTTGATTCAATTTAGGTCATTGTGGATTGTCTCACAAAGGTAGCTCACTTTATTCCTATTAAGACTGGTTATAAGTTAGAGCATTTGTCACAGCTGTATATCAAAGAGATTGTGAGATTGCACGGAATACCAGTAACAATCGTGTCGGATAGGGATACCAGATTCATTGGGAGATTCTGGAAATGTTTGCATCAAGCTTTGGGAACCAAGATTGTATTAAGTACTGCTTATAATCCTTAGACTAATGGGCAATCTGAAAGGACTATACAGACTTTAGAAGATATGTTGAGAGCATGTGTTTTGGATTTTAAAGGAAGTTTGGATGAGCATTTGCCACTAGTGGAATTTGCTTACAACAACAGTTATCAAGCATCGATTGGCATACCTTCATACGAAGCGCTTTATGGCAGAAAGTGTAGATCACCCATTCATTAGGATGAAGTGCGTGAAAGACAATTGTTGGGACCTGAGTTAGTCCAAGATGTAGTTGACAAGGTCAGTTTGATCAGGCAAAGAATACAAACTGCACAGAGTAGACAAAAGAGTTATGCGGATAAACGAAGAAGACCATTGGAATTTCAGGTAGGCGAACACGTTTTGCTAAAGATTTCACTAACAAAAGGAGTTGTCAGGTTTGGATTAAGAGGAAAGTTGAATCCTCGATATGTGGAACCATATGAGATTCTTGAAAGGATAGGTGACATGACTTATAGATTAGCTTTACCGCCTGATTTGGAGGGAATGCATAATGTGTTCCACGTATCCATGCTCATAAAGTATGTCAGAGATCCGGAAGAAATAGTAGCTCTTGAACCATTAGAAGTGCAGTCGAACCTTATGACGATTGAAAAGCCGATTAGAATTGTGGACTCTAAGGAGAAGATTCCAAGAAGCAAGGTGATCAAATATGTGAGAGTCCAATGGACTAATCAAACTGAACATGAAGCTACTTGGGAGCTAGAAGAAGACATGAGAATGAAATATGCAGAGTTGTTTCACTAATCCAGGTAACTTTCGTGGACAAAAGTTCTTTTTAAGAGAGGAGAGATGTAATATACAAAAATAAAGATGAAAATATAATGAATTATGAATCATGAGATGATATAGGATGAGTTTAAGGTCAAAACAAGTAAATTGTAAAGGTTTAAGTTTGGTTGTAAAACAAATGTTGAAGTTCGGATTTCTGCAATTTTTGATAGATTGTACGCCGCCTCCTGGAGAATCTATGCCGCCTGCGTAGAGACAGTATAGGATGGGAATAGTAGCGTTTTTCAAACGCTGGGAGGAATGCTGCCGGTGTTCACTAGGGTTTCTCTCAACACCAGCTAGGAACGCCGTCGGCGTAGGGCATGGGTTTGCGGGCGTATGTAATAAGAATCGAAGTTTTGGAATTCAAAGCTCCGATGAAAGCTGCCAGTGCTCGTGTAAATTTTGCCAGCGTGGTGTATGCCAGCTAGATCTACACGTACGCCGCCAGCATAGGGTCGGCGTATGACCAAATTTATATAAATACGAGACGCGAAAGACAATTTCGATAAATTTGTCTTTTATCATTTTCTCCTTCGTATAAGAGAGTTTTGGAGTGTTCTTTGAGAACTAGGCTTGGAGAATCATCCGGAGGGTGTTTTGATCCAAAGTAAGTTATTTTAACATTTTCTCTTGGATTAAATACGAATTTGTATGAGTTTGCTTAGGGTTTTGTTGTGTTCTTGAAGGAAAAACGTAGGAAAGATTTAGATCTTGGATTTAATCTGCCTCGGTTGGATAAGAAGCGAGTGTTGTGATTAAAAGAAGTAAGTATAATGTTCTCATATCATATTGATACGAATTTCATGCAAATTCTAAGGATTTTGTGATTTGTTTGCATGAAGGAAACCCTAGATTTGGTTGGGATCCGAATTTGTGGATGTGAGTTGGATTTTGGTGATTTAAATCAGTAATTTTCGTCTTTTCTTTGATGTAGTTGAATAATGTATGATTAGATAATCATAATGTGTTCTTATTATCATATAATATTAGGGTTTTGAAGGATTATCGAGTTCTATAGATTGTTGTGGAAGATTGATCGAGTTTGATGGTGCAACTTGGTGATTTTCTTTGTCAGGTTAGGATTTCAGGAGTTATAGTACATTAGGAATTGTATATATCGTGTTCTTATTTGTTATATACATATGTTATTGAGAGGAATTTGGAGATTTGGGTTTGTTGTTGTATTGTTAATATCGATTGAAGTATTGTGGAGATTCGGGAGATTTGGTTGTGGCTAAGTGTTGTCGATAAAGGATTTTTAGGAGATTCATATTGGAGTTCCTGAAACTGAGAAAGGTACGACTAATTCTTGCTTGCTGTTTTTGCCCATAAGTTTAGTATTGATTGAATGCTTGTAGGAACAAAATTTCTTAATAAACTTAATCTTTATTCGGTTTAATAATTGTATGTTTTGGTTGTGCTTAGCTTTGACCAGTAAAGACCTGGCAGACAGTGATACTAGTGAGGCACCCTGATGATCTTGGTGTGAGGTGTCCCTAGTGGATTCATGCCTTTTGTCACGCCCCAAAGGGTATTCTAAACGTGATAGTCCGCCACACTCAATATTTAAACTCAAGTAAGGTAACCTTAGTTTTTCCATGAGTTTGAACATTGGGTGTAAGGCTCACTTTCACATATAGGGACCATACTTTGCTTCGAAATAGTTTAAGGAGACATACATAGCAACAAGAATGTAAATCATAATAGTTACATTGAGATTTATTCTATTACATGATCTAAAGGGCATACCTTCTTCAAAAACATTAAAAGTTCTCAGACACTCAGAGTCTCTTATATTATCCTTCAAATACCAATTTAGGAGACTCCTTTAGAAGTTCATGCCTATGTCTAGGTTCCGGCCTCATCAAAAGCTCCTTAGTGTCCAAGAGCTGTACCTGATGATAGCGGCCCTTCGAAGATAACCATAAGTATTCATATGGTAACAGGAAACTATTGGGGTATAAGCTTACGAGCTTAGTAAGGTTTCATTTCCAATAATTAGTACTCGACTACAGAATATAACAGACAAGTTATTAGCAATCATATAAAATGCACAAACACATGAGCATATAATACATAAGACCGTTCGGAAACCTTATGTTGAATGGATTTATGCCCTCCATTAGGGGTTAGGTGTTTTAGGCCCATACGACCAACATTAGATTCTTCTCACTTCTTATTGTGGTTGATACAGGTGCCCAGCCATCACTTTTTAATTTTACTATGGTTGATACAGGTGCCTACCCACACACATTTTCAATTCCAGCCTATACGCCATCATTCGAGTTTATAGGCTCCTCGTTGCCCAATTATTATGCCTTCTTCCCACAAAGATATAATAATCTATTCGATGTGACTCACTACGTGATATGCATGTACAGTTTATTCATATGATCGTGGCATGTTAATTAAGAAGACTAAGTGCAATCATAGAGAATTTCAGACAATCAAAGTCTATATTAGCTTATACAATGATTTTTCAACAAGTCTCATCTCGATATACTTATCATTCATTCAACCAAGATTACATCACAAATCATCATAATTTTATTTTTTCCTAATTCTAATGCCACTACGATTACAAGCACATACATGAGCACAACTATTTAAGAAATGAACTCACTTTGCCATGGCGTGGAAATCCACTTAATCGTAATTGTCCCCAGGAAAGTCTAGTCCGTCTCCCAAGATTCCTAATCAAAAGAAATAACGCTAATGAGTGGTTTCATGAAGTTGGAATGAACCTATAAATTCTATTCTATCTAGTTTGTCAAAATTCATCTAAGAGGAAATTCTAACTTAAAGCAGCCCTAACTTGGTCATTTTAACTTGGAATTTCGCACATTATATACCGATTCCTATCTACTTCGAAAGATCTATCTATTCCTAAAATTATTTTCAAGTTTTGGAAATATTTAGGTCACGAAACGGAGGGATTATATCTGATCAGTAACGATTTCCATTTCAGAAAAATAGTTTTGTAATTGTTTGAAATGTATCTATTTGATAATTCAAGTATACATGAAATATGAATGATTTCCTAACATGAATGACATGTGATGAGTTCAATGTATGCATGATCTTGATGCTTCTTGCTAAAAGAAAATCTTAAAACTCTTTATTTTGCAAGACCACAATAACAACTACTTATGAAAAATCTAGTTTTTTAACTTTGACATCACACTAGTGTTTTGAAATTCATTCTTAGGAATTTCTAGTTATCTTAGTTAAATTGAGTCTTCATAACATATACTACCTAAGACCTTCATTTCTATATAAAAATCTGCATTTCACACTTTGCAAATATGTTTTCAAATAGGATTTACTCAAAAATCCGAACTTTTGGAAATCCACTTTTTGAATGATTCCTTTGGAAAAAACTTGTTTACTGCATTAAAATTTAAGACTTTACTATACCTACTACTTAAGGACTTCATTTAATACATAAAACTTTCATTTTGAGCTTGAATAATAGGTGTTTCCATAGGCATTATCCAAAGTTACGAATTTTACAAGTTGACTACTAACTCAAAATTTTCCATCTTGATTCTACTTCTTATTTTACACATTAGTCTCATCAAAAGTCATTACAACTTATAAAAATCACTACTTAATGATACCTATTACCTATACCCTTCATTTTTCACATAGAACATGAGTTTTAAAGTTGATACAAGGGTTTTCAAAATAGGGTTTTGAAGTCATAAGAATTTTCTTTTGAACATTTCTAACAAAAACTTTCCCTTTTTAAGTTCTTTGTCTTATCTACATAAAGATCCACTAACTACCACATTTATATACACAAGACTAAATCTTTATGAGTATTAATACATGAAAACACAAAATATCTATATGAACATGAATGTCATGTATAATATGAGTGTCTAAGTGCTAGATCTACTACTTATAATGCATGAAAAGGAGTTTAAGAACATGAACCTATATTTTTATGCAAGATCTCTACTTCTATATGCATGAACATGATAATATCTCAACCAAAAACTCATCAAACGCAAGATCTACTCTTGTGATGGCTTGATATTCATATATTAGCATTTTCTTATCCCTAACAAAAGCTCATGGGGATTTAAGGTGAAAATACACATGAATAATCTTGCCATTACAAGATTAAATGGTAGGAAAGCTTAAGAATCATCACCTAAAGCTTGAAATAGATGAGAAATGAAGAAGAAATGAAACTTTTGTGTGTGTGTGTGTGTGTGGAAAGAAAGCTCACGGAAACAAGGAGAAATGGAGAGAGGATTTTGTGATTTTTGAACAAATGAAATAAAGTGAAGGAGAGAGAAAGTAAAGGATTATTTATATTAAGTGAGTTAGGGTTTGTTTTAAGTAATAAAAGGAGATAAAATAAATCAATTTGGAGGCACAAATGGGGGGTCATGCGCCGGCCAAGAGAGGGGAAAGAGAGGGAGAGTTGAATTTGTTTGAAAATTGAAATTCATGTAATAAAAGTGTTAAATGTAATAATTTATTTAAGAGACAAAAATTTCTTGGAAAAGAAAATATAATGAGTATTTGTAATGATGTAAGACTAGGGTATGGGTTGTGTGTGTAGTAGGTTGTACTTGTGAATAGTGATAAATAGTAGACAAGACATTTACTTTACTGGTAGTAAAGAAAATGCGGGAATAAGGCTATAACTGTAATTTGTATAACCCTAAAAATTATAAAATGTATATCTTTAAAATCCTATTAAAATTTCGATTCTAAAGAGTATTTTGGAATATTTTTCTGAATTTCTAGTTCCGGAGCTCGCTTTTCCGTAATGGAGCTCGAGAAAGCCCGGAATAGAAACTTTTTCAAAATCAGAACTTTTTATGGTTTGAATTATACTTTAAAACAATAATCCACATTAAATTATTCTATAGAGGTTCTTTTAAATTGAAATCGAAGAAAAGTCGGATCCTGGGTTCCTAGGTTGCTCATACTAATCCTGTTTAAGGCTTTGGTTTCCGATTTCCGAAGTTTACTCGGTTATCAGAAAAACCGAGTTTACATGCAACCAGAAAAATTATATAATTGATATACTGGGAATTTTTATGAAATTACGAGCCTAACGGTACTAATATCATATATTTAGTATTTCGAATCCCGGGGCATGCTATTCGAAGTCTGTACCCGATCGGGTTCGAAATAGATCAAAATTTGCCAATCTTATCCTTTAAAGCATCCTAGTATTAATATGAACCAAACTATACCTTTCATTCATATTCCAACTCCCTGGTTTAGGAATACGGAATTGCCGGATCTAAACTACTAAGGTTTCTTGGGAATTTGTTGACTTAGGTTTTTCTGGTCGACTTTTCGGTTTAGATCTTTGCCAGTTTGGAAACTGATGTTTTATATTTATACAACATATTAAATTTGAGAATATTTATTTATTATTTTATTTTCGTAAGTATTTGATATCTCTTAATGTTTTCGGAATTCTTAAATCAGGTTTTATATCTGAAGGTTTATCGTTACTTACTGTTTAATAAATTGTTTTTAGGTTCTATATTACCCGATTTTACAAGTTAGGGTTAAGCATAAAATTTGTTATACGTAATGGTTTTGGGTTTGAAGACTATTAGGTTCTTATTTTATTTTTAAGGATTTTCTTTTGCTTCACGATTAAGAAATTTCTGGATTTGTTTAAGATTTCAGACTAGTTGAAATTCGATTTTAAATTGGGATTCATTTTTAAAGTTTATTTTAAATATTTATTTTGGAATTATGTACTGAAATGTTATGGGTTTAAATCATATAGATTTAAGTTTTGATTCCTTAGGACGGTGAGATTTGAGGAGAAGGGTAGAATAATAGGTTTGTTGTTTAGATAAGTGTGATGTTGTCTTATATATTTAAGTTTTGATTTTAAGTTGGATACCCTTATTCTAATCTTGTGGTGTTTTGTTGTATTAGAATGCCTCTAAGAAGAAGAATTCCTGAGGAGAATGAGAACTTGGGGCAGCAGCAGGATGAGCAGCAGGCTCAGAATCAGGACTTGCCACCACCTCCACCTATTGGACAACAGGTTCCAATTGATGCTGCACAGCTTATGCAAGCTGTGAATGCCATGTTAGGAGTGGTTGGTCAACAACAACAAGATATGAGGAGGGACATGCAGATGGTCCAAGAAAGCACTGAAGCTTAGAGACAGAAGACACAAAGGCTGAATGGAAATGGAGGGAATGGAGCTAGGCATGCAGATGTGCTTGGTTTGAATAAATTTGTAGACCTTGTGCATAAGTTTGAACCAGTACCAGGAAACCTCTCGAAGCACAGTTGTGGATGGAAGAGGTTGAGAAGACATTTGTTGCTCTGGATATTCCAGAAAACAAGAAAGTTGAATATGCCTCCTATTTGCTAATTGGGAGAGTGAATAACTGGTAGTTGAGCACCAAAAGGCACATGACTGGTATAATTACACGGCAAATGTTTCAACAGGCCTTCTATAGAGAATTCTTTCCTCATAGTGTTAAGCAGAGAATGCTTCAAGAATATTGCACTCTGCAACAAGGAAAGATGATAGTAGAAGAATATGAGGCAGAATTGCCCATGTTGATGAGATTTCTACCTGACGCTCTGAAAGAGAGTGAAGAGGCCAAGGTTAGTAAATTCATCACTGGGCTAGAGCCTAAGATACAATATCCAATGAATTTGATGGATTTGGATAATTATTAAGCTGTGGTGAACAAAGCCAAGACAGTGGAGCAGGGCTTGAGCAGGATTAAGAGCTGTGAGCTACAGAGGAATAAGGTATTTTCAGGCAAGAGGCCAGCAGCTGGTGTACTTACACAAAATAGAGGCAAGAGGTCTATCACTCAGAATTTCAGGCTAGTGGTGCAGAATACAGATAAAAGATGCACGAGATGCCTTGGACCACATGACGTGAAGGATTGCAAGTGGGTAGAGAATGCTTGCTTTTCTTGTGGTAAACTGGGACACAAGCGTAACACCTGCACAGACAAAGTCATTCCATAGGTTTTTTGCTTCAAGTGTGAGTAGAGGGGACACAGAGCTGTAGATTGTAAATGAGGGCAGTATGGCAGAGTTTATTCTGGCCAGGGGCAGTGAGCACCAGTAAAGGTTTACGCTTTACAGCGTAGTGAGACTTCTAGTGTTGACATTATCGCGGGTATGTTTCCTATAATCCTTGTCGAGCCTGGATTTTTCCACTATCTAGTTCATTTCTCATAACCCGATTCATATTAAACTCGAACCCATTTAACATGAATCCTCGACTAGGGTTAAAAGATATTTTAATTTTGAAAACTTTTTAGAGTCGCCACCGATATAAATTGGGAAAAAATAAAAGCTAGGATCAATGGGTCGGTTGATCCTAACTTAGCTACAAGTCTGCGAAAATTTGATTTAAAAACCAAACTTTTAAAACCAGATATCATGGATTCGGGGGCTAACCTATTAAAACCAAATGGTTACTACTTTTGGAATTTTAAACTTATAATTTATCCTTTTCATACTCAAAAACTCAAATGAAACAAAACAAATATTTATAAGTCACATTTTTCTTTTTTTTTTTAGAATATGAATATCAACAAAACATCTTATATTTTCAAAATACTTATTCACAATATTAAAAAAGAACAAAAACATTTTTTTCATTTTTTAATGTCGCCCCGTAGGTGCCTACGTACTCGCTAATCGAGATCAGACAAAACGTAGTTCTTTTTTATTTTATAAAATTTTTATTTGTTTGTATTTTTTATTTTAGAAACCCGCCAAGTTTAAGTATTTAATCAATTTTTATTTTGGAAATTCCTAAAGAAATCTAATTTTTTTTATTTTTGTTTTTTGAAAATCCTTAAAAGATACTAATTTTGGAAAAACCCCATTTATTATTATTTTTTTTTGTTAATTTAGAAAATAACTAAGTAATATTTATATAAGGGCTAGGAAAATATTTTTTTTCTTATAATATTATGCTAAATATATATACATATATAGAAAAAATAAATTTTGTTTTGTGAATTTTTCTCTTTTTTTTTTTTTGAAAAAATTTATAGGGTAACCAAAACATGCTCAAGATATCACACTAAACATTTCGCAAATTCTAACAAATATTTATTTAATTGAACAATCATGATATAATAACAATAAAAATAATAATAATAATGATACTAACAAACCTTTTTCTTTTTCATAAATATACTCTAAAAATTTTATTTATTTTTATCATCACAAATATTATCATACTTCATACACACACTTTGTTTTTTTTTTTCATAATCTAATTTAAATTTATTTACCATTTATATACTAGAATTTTTTCTTTTCTTTTTCCTTTTTTTTTTACCTATATATGATATCATACACTAATACTAATGGTAGCATGCATCTTAAGTATCTACACATATTTTCTTTTATTTTTATTATTATTACTATATCTATATATATATTTTCTTTTTTTTTTTCATTTTTCTTTTATTTCTTTCGATTTTCTTCTTTTTTTTATGCATCTAATAATAATAATAATACTAACTAAAAAAATAAAATAAAGAAGAACCTTATGAATTGGTTTCCAAAAGGTTGATCCGATGGTGGTGGTTTAGACAGCGGTCGGATCAGCTGATGACGGTTTGTGGTGGCTTGGACGGTTTGTGGTGGCTTGGACGGTAGCTGGTGGTGGCTCGGGATGGTGGTGGTGGAGGTTTAGACGGCGGTCGGAGCGGCAGCGGCTTGGTGGTGATAGCTGAAGCGGCAGAGGTTGGAACGGTGGGGGAAGTGGATGGTTTGGGACGGTGGTGGAAGTTCGAATTCGCTTGGTTCTTGCTCTTGCTTTTTCTCTTTTCTTTTTCTTTTTCGAATTTTTTTTTTTGGATTTTTCCTTGCTATTCTCTCTTGTTCGAAATTTTTTTTTTTTTTTTTTAGATCTGGATTTTCTCTGTCTTGAAGAGGAGGAATTGGTTGTCGTTTTATAGGAGCATGGAGGAAGATGGAGGGGTGTACGACCATTAATGGCCGTTATAAAACTTGAATTCGGCCGTTAATGGCTGTCGGTTAAAACTTGAATTCGGCCGTTAATGGTCGTCGGTTACAAAACTTGAATTCGGTCGTTAATGGCCGTCGGTTACAAAACTTGAATTTGGCCGTTAATAGCCGTCGGTTACAAAACTTGAATTCGACCGTTAATGGCCGTCGGTTACAAAACTTGAATTCGACCGTTAATGGCCGTCGGTTACAAAACTTGAATTCGATCGTTAATGGCCGTCGGTTACAAAACTTGAATTCGGCCGTTAATGGCCATTGGCTACAAAACTTGAATTCGGCCGTTAATGGCCGTCGGTTACAAAACTTGAATTTGACCGTTAATGGCCGTCTGTTACAAAACTTGAATTCGACCGTTAATGGCCGTCGGTTACGAATTGATTCGAAGGATCGGGAGTTACAAAATTGCCAACATAAATTCGTTTTAAAGCACATTTAAAGTAAATAAGTGTCTTTTGATCTTCCTCTTTCTTTTTTTGATTTTTTTAAACTTCTAAAAACTAATTTACTAAAGATGGGGTTTATTATTATTATTATTTTTTTAGATTTCTTAATTTTCAAATTTTTATATTCTTTTCCAATTTTGTAATTTTTTTATTTTTAAATTTATCTAATTTATTATTTTTTATAATTTTCAATTTTTATTGTATTTTCTACCTTTTTTATTATTTTTATGATTTTTTTTATTTTTTTATTTTAAAAAAGAGGGCAAAAATGGGGTGTTGACAATCCTGCATAGTGCATATGTGTTGTTTGATACTGGTGCCAGTTTTTCTTGTGTTTTCGAATTTTTTATGTCTGTTTGTGGTATATTTGCTGAGTTTATGTCTGGATAAGTATCTATTAATACTCCTTTGGGAAGTGAGTCTGTATTGAATAGAATCTGTAAGAATGTGGATATTGAGATAGAAGGTAGACATCTACCTGTAGATTTGGTAGTACTAGATATGTTGGATTTTGATGTGATTTTAGGTGTAGACTGGTTGGCAAAGCACCATGTGGTGATTGATTGCTATAATCTGGTAGTAGAGTCAAGTTTGCCCGATGGTAATCAATTTGTTCATAAGTTAGTAGTGCAAAGATCTCTAGTTTTACCTATTTATGAATTGTGGGGAGGATCAGTTTTAGCTGCTATGGTGAAAGAAGATAAAGAGGAAATAGTGTTTTTGGATGTTCCAATTGTATGTGAGTATCCAAAAGTTTTTCCAGAAGATCTGCCTGGATTACCACCAGAGAGGGAAGTGGAGTTTGGTATTGACTTGATACCCGATACTGTACCGAAATCAAAAGCTCCTTATCGAATGGCTCCTATAGAACTTGCTGAGCTAAAAGTGCAGTTGGATGATTGTTGAAGAAGAAGTTCATTAGACCTAGTGTTTCACCTTGGGGAGCTCCAGTTCTGTTTGTCAAGAAGAAGGATGGCAGTATGAGACTGTGCATCGATTATAGAGAATTGAACCAAGTGACAGTAAAGAACAAGTATCCTTTGCCATGAATTGATGATCTGTTTGATCAGTTGGCAGGAGCTTCAGTATTCTCAAAGATAGATTTGAGATCTGGATATCATCAGTTGAGAGTGAAAGCGAAGATATTCAGAAGACAGCTTTCAGGCAAGGTATGGACATTATGAATTTGTTGTCATGCCTTTTGGACTCACAATGCACCAGCAGTATTTATGGATTTGATGAACAGAGTCTTCAGGAGTATCTTGATATTTTGTGGTAGTCTTTATTGATGATGTATTGGTGTATTCAAGGACTAAAGAGGAGCAGAAGAACATTTGAGATTAGTTCTGACTAGATTGAAGGAAGAGAAGTTATATGCGAAGTTTTAAAATGTGAGTTCTGGTTAGAACAAGTGTCTTTCTTAGGACATATTGTTGATGGTAGTGGGATATCATGGATCCTGAGAAAGTCAAAGCAGTTGTTGAATGGCCAAGACCCAAGACTATGATGGAAATCAGAAGTTTTCTAGGAATGGCAGGATATTACAGAAGATTTGTGGAAGATTTTTCCAAAATTGCTAGTCCTTTGACCCGGTTGACACAGAAGGTGAAGTATGAATGGAGTGAAAACTGTGAAGCTAGCTTTCAGTTGTTGAAGATAAGTTAGTATCTGCTCCAGTGCTAGCCTTACTGTGAGTGGTGAGGAGTATGCTATTTATAGTGATGCCTCTATACAAGGTTTAGGATGTGTTTTGATGCAGAGAGGCAGGGTTATAGCATATGCTTCCAAATAGTTGAAGCTCTATGAGAGGAATTATCCTACTCATGATCTGAAACTAGCAGCAGTTGTGCATGCTTTGAAGCTATAGAGACACTACCTATATGGGGAAGGATGTAAAGTGTATACGGATCATAAAAGTTTAAAGTACATTTTTACGCAGAAAGAGTTGAACATGAGACAAAGAAGATGGTTGGAATTGATAAATGATTTTGATATTGATATTCAGTATCATCTAGGAAAGGCGAATGTAATAGCTGATGCCTTGAGCAGAAAGAGAATAGAGAATCTTGCAGCTTTGATCACGATAGAACACTATCTCATTGATGATATAAGGGAGCTAGAATTTGAAATAGTCACAAGACAGGTAGGTGAAAGATTAGCAAATATGAAAATTCAATCTACTCTTCTGGACAGAATGAAGGCAGTTCAGACAGATGATCAGAGTATCTTGGATATAAAGAGGAAAATAGAGATGGGTCGAGCACCAGAATTTTATGTGGATGATGAAGTATCCTTAGGTACAAAGGGAGATTGTGTGTGCCAGTGCAAGGAGAACTTAAGAAGGAATTGTTGAAGGAAGCATACTCCAGTTATTCCATTCATCTGGAGGGAACAAGATGTATCAAGATTTAAAAAGCTATACTGGTGGAATAATATGAAAAGGAGATAGTGGAATATGTATCTAAGTGCCATATGTGTCAGATGATTAATATTGAGCACAGAAAACCAGCTGGTGAGTTGAAGCCTTTGCCAATACCACAGGAAGTGGGAACATATCACTGTGGATTTTGTTTTTGCTTTACCAAGACAAAAGATAACTTTGATTCAATTTGGGTCATTGTGGATCGTCTCACAAAGGTAGCTCACTTTATACCTATTAAGACTGGTTATAAGTTAGAGCGTTTGGCAGTTGTATATCAAAGAGATTGTGAGATTGCACGGAATACCAGTAACAATCGTGTCAGATAGGGATACCAGATTCGTTGGGAGATTCTGGAAATGTCTGCATCAAGCTTTAGGAACCAAGATTGTATTCAGTACTGCTTATAATCCTTAGACTAATGGGCAATCTGAAAGGACTGTATAGACTTTAGAAGATATGTTGAGAGCATGTGTTTGGATTTCAAAGGAAGTTGGGATGAGCATTTGCCACTAGTGGAATTTTCCTACAACAACAGTTATAAGCATCGATTGGCATGCCTCATACGAAGCGCTTTATGGCAGAAAGTGTAGATCACCCATTCATTAGGATGAAGTGGGTGAAAGACAATTGTTGGGACCAGAGTTAGTCGAAGATGTAGTTGATAAGGTTAGTTTGATCAGGCAAAGAATACAAACTACATAGAGTAGACAAAAGAGTTATGCGGATAAACGAAGAAGACCATTGGAATTTCAGGTAAGCGAACACGTTTTGCTAAAGATTTCACCAACAAAAGGAGTTGTCAGGTTTGGATTAAGAGGAAAGTTGAATCCTCGATATGTGGGACCATATGAGATTCTTGAAAGGATAGGTTACATGGCTTATAGATTAGCTTTACCGCCTGATTTGGAGGGAATGCATAATGTGTTCCACGTATCCATGCTCATAAAGTATGTCAAAGATCCGAAAGAAATAGTAGCTCTTGAATCGTTGGAAGTGCAGTCGAACCTTATGACGATTGAAAAGCCGATCAGAATTGTGGACTCTACGGAGAAGATTCTGAGAAGCAAGGTGATCAAATATGTGAGAGTGCAATGGACTAATCAAACTGAACATGAAGTTACCTGGGAGCTAGAAGAAGACATAACAAGAAAATATCCAGAGTTGTTTCACTAATCCAACTAACTTTCGAGGGCGAAAGTTCTTTTTAGGAGAGGGGAGATGTAATATACAGAAATAAAGATGAAAATATAATGAATTATGAATCATGAGATGATATAGGATGAGTTTAAGGTCAAAACAAGTAAATTGTAAAGGTTTAAGTTTGGTTATAGAACAAATGTTGAAGTTCGGATTTCTGCAATTTTTGACAAATTGTACGCCGCCTCCTGAATAATCTACACCGCCGGCGTAGAAACGGCATAGGATGGGAACTGTAGCGTTTTTCTTAATGCTGAGAGAAATGCTGCCGGTGTTCACTAGGGTTTCTCTCAACACCGACTGGGAACGCCATCGGCGTAGGGCATGGGTTTGCCGGCGTAAGTAGTAGGAATCGAAGTTCTGGAATTCAAAGCCCCGATGAATGCTGCCAGCGCTCGTGTAAATTTTGCCAACGTAGGGTGTACGGCCGCAAGATCTATATGTATGCCGCTGGCGTAGGGCCGGCGTATAACCAAATTTATATAAATACAAGACGCGAAAGACTGTTTCGACATATTTGTCTTTTATCATTTTCTCCTTTGTATAAGAGAGTTTTGGAGTGTTCTTCGAGATCTAGGCTTGGAGAATCATCCGGAGGGTGTTTTGATCCAAAGTAAGTGATTTTAACATTTTCTCTTGGATTAAATACGAATTTGTATGAGTTTGTTTAGGGTTTTGTTGTGCTCTTGAATGAAAAACGTGGGAAAGATTTAGATCATGGGTTTAATTTGCTTCGATTGGATAAGAAGTGAGTGTTGTGATTAAAACAAGTAAATAAATGTTCTCAATCAGATTTATTCGAATTTTATGCAAATTCTAAGGATTTTGTCATTTGTTTGCATGAAGGAAACCCTAGATTTGGTTGGGATCCGAATGTGTGGATGTGAGTTGGATTTCGGTGATCTAAATCAGTAAGTTTCGTCTTTTCTTTGATGGAGTTTATAATGTATGATTAGATGATCATTATGTGTTCTTGTTGTCATATAATATTAGGGTTTTGAAGGATTATCGAGTTCTATAGATTGTTGTGGAAGATTGATCGGGTTTGACAGTGCAACTTGGTGATTTTCTTTGTCAGGTTAGGATTTCAAGATTTATAGTACATAAGGAATTGTATATATCGTGTTCTTATTTGTTATATATATATTTATGTTGTTGATAGGAATTTGGAGATTTGGGTTCGTTGTTGTATTGTTAATATCGATTGAAGTATTGTGGAGATTCAGGAGATTTGGTTGGGGTTAGGTGTTGTCGATAAAGGATTTTTAGGAGATTCATATTGGAGTTCCTGAAACTGTGAAAGGTACGACCAATCCTTGCTTGCT
This sequence comes from Combretum micranthum, assembly GCA_024138025.1. Taxonomy (NCBI): domain Eukaryota; kingdom Viridiplantae; phylum Streptophyta; class Magnoliopsida; order Myrtales; family Combretaceae; genus Combretum; species Combretum micranthum. The sequence goes on from JAMXBD010000166.1 coordinate 311,616, forward strand.
GTTTTTGCCTGTAAGTTTAGTATTGATTGAATCCTTATAGGAACAGAATTTCTTAATAAACTTAATCTTTATTCGGTTTAATAATTGTATGTTTTAGTTATGCTTGGCTTTGACCAGTAAAGACCTGGCAGACAGTGATACCGGTGAGGCACCCTGTTGATCTTGGTATGAGGTTGTCCCTAGTGGACTCGTGCCTTGATATGATTCCGGTAGAATTAGATATTCTGGATTCGAGGTGTTTGGGGAGTATCCACTCATCCATATATGTATATGATTATTATTTTCAAAGAGTTGTATGATTTTTAGTGGGGTCTGAGTAACTCTGAGTTCAAGATTAGAGTATACCTAATACTAGACTGTGTTGATTTGTTGGCTTAAGAAAGATAATAATATGACTGCTTGCATTAGTTTAAGTTGCATGAATTACCTGTCTATTGTATGTGCATATGCATTTGTTTTTGGATTGGAGTTATAGTACTAGGCGTTGCCGCTCATTCTTTTAAATTTTAGGTACAGGTGAAGAAGATATAGTGTATGATCTTTCTGGATATGATTTATTCTTTGATGGCGGGGATGGTGATAGTAGACCTGACTACCCAGCTGAGAATTAGGCTTTATACATCAAATTTCTAAGAAAAGACATGTTTTGATCATTTGGATTGTAGTTGGATGTTTTTGTTAGTTTTACATGAAAAGATTTTTATGTAAACAGTATTAAGTCTCTGTTGAATTTGTTGATGTAAAGACCCGACCCTCTAAATCCCGAGACTTAGAGTACCGAGTCCCCAACCACATATAATAATTTCATATTATATGTAAGGTTGTCCTAAATCTAACAGTTTATGAATATTGTTTGATTAAAATCACTATAACTTTATAAAGAACTTCTAAACAAAACAAGATTGCTGACAAGAGCAATCTATACATACATTTACATTATATAAACATTGTTTAGTGTCAATACAAGACACTACAAAATTTACATGTTTTCGTACATCAAAAAGAAACCTAAGGAATCTTAAGGTCTTTACAACAAATAGGCTTAACTAACAAGCCATCTATACATAACTTTTCCTTAGCAAAAAGTCTTCTAAAAGCCCAGGGTAATCGGATCCTATTCGTCCCACTCATCCAAAAATCTCTCAAAATCGGACCCATAGCCCAAATCATCATAAAACTCGTCTCCAATACCTGCAAAGCAACAAAAGTGAGCCAGAGGCCCAGTACACAATAACCAATGCAAAACTAATCATCAAGTCAATGTAATGCATCATTAGACGGTGATTATCTTTATTACACTTTCTTTCACAAATCAACAAGAGGGTATTCAAACCCCGGTTACGCTTTAGGAATTCAGGGATCCTGAGTAACAGCAGCTGCTCAGGGGGTTGATATAAGCAGTCCGAATACTTATATCTCCTATATCTATTTCATGAAGATAATAGCTTCATTTAGGGTTTAAAAGCCGTTGCCCGACTCTACTTAAACTCAGTCCATAACATGAGCCTAATTCACAAGTTCCCATAAACTTTGAACTAAATCATGGTATTTCCCCCTAAGTTTAAGCAAACGTTACACAGATACTATTCCCCCCTATCGGCTACCCACTTAACAAAAAAAAATCGCTATTGCATCATAGCGTACCATTGCATCATGACTTGGTTAAGCGCCTAACTAACATGTCATTGCATCATGACAGGTTTGCTGCTCCTCGGACCAGATTAAACAGCGTAATAGACATCCAATTCATTCAAATGTTAAGTCAAATCGATTTAAATCAGATTAGGAATGCCTATTCCTAGCAATCATCAAACAAGTTATTGCATACCTGAACTCGTTAGTATATAACTAGGATCTCTCAGTGATGGACTAACCGAAGAATCCTTAACTGAAATAGAAATATCACAATAATCAATAAATCAATAATTATAGATTTCATTCTCACAATTATACACATATTATATCTATATATCACAATTAATCAAAGAAATCCAAATAATTGAATACAAAGTCATAAATAAGCATTTAAAGGTCCTATTATATCGCAAATCGCTTAATAAATACTTAATTGCGCAAATAAAAAACTTCAGAAAATTTTAGAAAAAGTTTTTAAAATTCAAAAGCAGAGTGCTAGATACTCTGAAAATCAACACTGCCAACGCTGGCAGTGTTCAAGGGTACGCCGTCAGCCTTTTTATCCTACGCCGGCGGCCTTGAGCTGGCGTAGAATCCAAAACCAAAAATTTTCAAAACGTCCAGAGAGGTCTAAGCCGTCCGCTTACCCAGATACGCGGGCAGCTTTGACACATACGCCGGCGCCCTTGATTCCCGCGGCCAGCGTACAATATGAAGGAAAGAACGCCGGCTGACTTTTCTTACGAAAGCCGACGGCGTTCAGCCAGCCTTAAAAAATTTGAATCCAACGCTGCCTCTAAGCCGGCGGCGTTGAATTCCCAGGTGCCGGCGTACGTTTTTAAAAATAGACTTAAACGATAAAACACAAATCCCCTGTTTTTATACTTCGAAAATTCAATCTTATAACACTTCAAAACCTTCCTCAACCACATTTCCAACCTCATAGACTAACCTCTACATACACTACTCAATCTTAACAACTCAACCCAAGAAATCAACACAATTAAATACTTCAAATTCCACTTCAATCCATTCTAAATTTTCCTACACAAATCCTCTTCACATCCTCCAACACTTCATATCACTTCTACAATACATGCATCAACTCACACACTTATAAACTCATTCCTAACTCATCCCAAGCATGAACAAACAATTTAGACAACATTTAGCTCATTCCAATGAAGAATTCATACAATCACTTCAAGAAAGAAAAACAAAACAAAACAACAATCATAACTAAATCAATTCAAATATATATATATATATATATATACCTTGTCTTGAGGGAAACTTTGATTTTTAAAACTTGACATTGACCTTGACTTGAGCTTGGAAATGGAATTGAAAGAGGAAGAAGAAAAGAAAGAAAGAAGAAGCAAAATTCGTATAAAAGAGAGCTACCTCCAAAAAGTAGTTCAATTAAGCATAATTATGCATTAAACATATTCCAAATTTGCCCCTTAAAGTATATATAAATTTAGGATGCATTTGGAATGAATTTGAATCTCATTTGGGGCTTAAATAAGCATAAATGCTAATTTAACTAAAGAAATAAAATTCTATCACTAATCTTATGGAAAACCAAGATCAATTTTATAAATCTAACTTAACTAACACCTTAATGTATAAAAGACATAACTAATAATTTTATTATACACACACATTAATACATATAAAACAAAGATATTAATTTCAATGTATACATGCAAAATAATATATTTTAGAGTACTAGCAACACAACCATGCTCATTCAATTCAACAATTTAAAATAAATAAATAAATACATGAAATTTAAATAGAATTGAAATCTAAGTCATTTCAGTTGACTATGAAGTCAACTTGGATTTTATGTTTGAATAAGGAGTTTATCTTTTATGAAGTATGAGTTTTAGTTTTAATAGGTTTCGTATCCTATGAGATACCCTATGTGTGTTTACAGGTGATATTTGATATGAATATGGATATTAGAGCCTTTGCGTGTCCTATATAAGAGAGGATACGTGGCGGGTTGTAATGCCTTATTTTAGGACGTTACAACTTTATTGCTTATCGATATTTTTTTAATTTTAGAAATATATTATATGATGTGATATCGTGTTTGGGTTGAAAGTAACACTAACACTTTAGATCTTATCATAGTATCAGAGCCTAGTTGACGACTATTACCCACCACCAAACCACCATCTAAGACAGCATCACCACTACCATTAGCCACTATCATCATCTTCACCCCGAACATAATCCCACCTCCATAACCACCATCACCATAACCTCATTGATGACGACTACCATAGTCGACTCTCCATTGGCTTATTCGTTAAAACTCTAATGTTTCTTTTTTTTTTTTCATCTTATGTATTAGGGTTTGCGCATATCAATCGTACTTGGTAGAGTTTGTTTTTTTTTATTGACACAATTGATTAAGAGAATTGGTTGAATTTGATATTGTTATATCATGCCGTTTGATGATAATGGATTTTTAAGAGGGAAGAAATATTGCTCTTCTTCTTAATATTGTGTTCTAGCTGTGATTAGTGGATTTGGTTTCATGGGCATTGGATTTTGCCTTTTGGTTATGTAGTTGCATGGGAGTTTGTTGAATGTTACTTTTGCGGTTAATGTTTGCTCGATTGCATGTTTATTGTGGCTGGATATGAGTGTGCTTTGGGATTAGGGATTTTAAGTTGATATTCTTTTAATACTAAAAATCTGTGGAGAGAAAGGAGAAGGAAAGGATTTGGGATTATTAATCGTTTGAAGAACTGTGCATTTTGGTTCTTGGAGAGGGGGTGAAGAGAGTTAGTAGCAATACCCCTACTCTTCTAATCATGTGCAAGAATCCTTATGGACACGAGTGAACCGACATTAGTTCCTGAATGGCTAAGAAGTAGTAGAGGTTCCACTTATGTAGGTAACTCTGCCAATAATTTTGCCTCATCTTCCCTAGACAGTAGATCTATCTAATTGTCGTACTCTCTTGTGTCCCAGAAAGTAAATTGGTGATTTGTCATGGATTCTACATTTAATCATATACTTCAGATTCAGTATATGTTATGCCTAATTCAGATGTACACCATGAAGAACCCAGGTCATCTACTATTACCTTATCACGAGAAGAATATACAAGACTCCTACAATTTCAAAATACCTCGTAGACATCTATATCTTCTTCAAATTTAGTCCAGTCAAGTAATCCTACTGTCTACTTTACTCAAACTTCTCCATAACCTTAGGTTGTTGATTCTAGCACCACTGATCATATGTCAGGTGCACCGAATTGCTTTTCACACATTACTCACTATTCTACTTTACCAAATGTCACCCTTGCTAATATTTCTACTTCACCTATTAGTGGGATTGGGTCTGGATTGCCTCTTCCATCTCTTCCCTTAACATATGTTCTGTATATACCTTAGTACCTTTTAACCTTTTATCTGTCAATAAACTTACCACTTCTTTTAATTGTTCCATCATATTCTTTCCTTTATCCTTTGTGATACATGATTTGAGAATAGGGAACAAGATTAGTGGAGGACATGAGTCTTGTGGGCTATACTATATGGATTCAGCACCTAGTGCTACGTCATGCTTAGCCACAACACCAGATCCTACGGAGATGCATGTTAGTGTGGCCATCCATCCTTGAAGATTCTTTGTCTTATGTGTCCCAATTTAAAGTCTTGTCCTAGTCTCCAATGCTAGTTATAGGCAAATAGAGTCGTGTTTCTTTTAGTCCAAGAGTCAATAAACAAGCTACTGCTCCCTTTCATTTCCTTCATTCTAACATTTAGGGACTTGCATGTGTCAGTTCTCTTCATGGTTTTAGTTACTTTGTCATTGTTATTGATGATTATTCAAGAAAGACATGGTAATATTTATTGAAAAATCATTTGAAGTTATTTGATGTCTTTTCTACATTTCATTTTGAAATACGAAATCAATTTGATTCTTCCATCATGTTTTTCGCATAAATAATGCCAAAGAATACATGTCTGATGTCTTTTAGTCATACTTGCAAAAGCATGGTATTATTTATCAAAGTTCATATGCTTATACTCCACAACAAAATGGAGTTGTTAAGTGTAAGTACCAACATCTCATTGAAATTGCTAGAACGTTGTTGATTCATATGAATGTGCCTAAACACCTTTGGGCTGATGCTATTCTTACTGCATATTTTCTTATAAATTGAGTGCCATCTACCGTACATGGAAAGGTTCCATTACATCTCCTTCTTCCTGACCAATTACTTTTACCTCCTTATGTCTTTAGCTGCTTATGTTTGTCCTCCAGTTATCTCCAAGGACTGAAAATATTGATCCCCGATCAATTCGTTGCATTTTCCTTAGTTACTCCCATAATCAAAAGGGATACCGATGTTATTCTCCTAAATGTCATAAGTTTTATGTTTGTCTCGATGTGTCTTTCTTTGAATCTATTCTGTATTTTTCTGTTCCTTATGTGTATGCTAGAGAAGACTCTCCCATGAATTGTGTTCCTCATATGTTGCCCTTTTCATCTTCACATGATTCATTTTCTTCTAATCAATGTGCTTCTACTACTATACCACCCTTACAGGGTGATTCTATCACTCTTCCACCATCTCAAGGATTTCCCTATCTTAATTAGCTTGATAAGCAAGCTTATGTTCGTCTATGCAATAATACCCTATAGGACCCTTTGCCTCCATCAAATCCTCCCTCGGACTCAAGTCCTTCATTAGATGATATTGACCTTCCAATTGCATTAAGAAAGGGTAGGCACTCCATTCGTCCTCCTATTCATCATTCTCTTTCAAATGTTCTTACATACTCTTTTCTCTCACCATATTATGCCTCTTTTATTACATCATTATCTACTATTTCTATTTCAAAGTTTGTTTCTAAAGCATTAGGTCATCCTAGTTGATTAGCTGCAATGCGAGAAGAAATATCTGCCTTATATCATAATGATACGTAGGATCTTGTATCTCTTCCTACTGGTAAATCCACAGTTGGATGTTGATGGGTGTTCTCTTTAAATGTCTTACTTAAAGGCACTATTGGTCGATTGAAGGCAAGGTTAGCTGCTAAAGGCTATACTCAGATATATGGTGTTAATTATTAGGATACCTTTTCATCGGTAGCTAAAATAACTTCGGTACACCTTTTAATTTCAATTGCTGCTACTCACAATTGGCCACTGCATCAACTAAACATAAAAAATGCCTTTTCCATGGTGATCTTGAGGAAGAGATGTAAAGACCCGATCCTCTAAATCCCGAGACTTAGAGTACCGAATCCCCAACCACATATAACGTTTTCACATTATATGTAAGGTTGTCCTAAAACTAACAGTTTATGAAAATTGTTTGATCAAAGTCATTAAACTTTGTAAAGAACTTTTAAACAAAACAAGATTGCTAACAAAAGCAATCTATACATACATTTACATTAAATAAACATCGTTTAGTGCCAATACATGACACTACAAAAATTACATGTTTTCTCAAAACATGAGAATCCTAAAGGATCTTAAGGTCATTACAAAAAGAAATTAGCTTAACTAACAAGCCTTCTATACATAGCTTATCCTTAGCAAAAAGTCTTCTAAAAGTCCCGGTAATCGGATCCTATTCATCCCACTCGTCCAGAAATCTCTCGAAATCGGACCCATAGCCCAAGTCATCGTAATACTCGTCTCCAATACCTGCAAAGCAGCAAAAGTGAGCCAGAGGCCCAGTACACAATAACCAATGCAAAACAAATCATCAAGTTGATGTAATGCATCATAGAACGAGTGGTTATCTTTATTACATTTTCTTTCACAAATTAACAAGAGGGTATTCAAACCCCGGTCACACTTCGGGAATCTAGGGATCCTGAGTAACAGCAGCTGCTCAGGAGGTTGATATAAGCAGTCCGAATACTTATATCTCCTATATCTATTTCATGAAGATAATAGCTTCATTTAGAGTTTAAAAGCCGTTGCCCGACTCTACTTAAACTCAGTCCATAACATGAGCCTAGTTCACAAGTTCCCATAAAACTTTGAACTAAATCATGGTATTTCCCCCTAAGTTTAAGCAAACGTTACTCAGATACTATTCCCCCTATCGGCTACCCACTTAACCAAAAAGAATCGCTATTGCATCATAGCGTACCATTGCATCATGGTAAAGTCATTGCATCATGACTTGGTTAAGCGCCTAGCTAACATGTCATTGCATCATGATAGGTTTGCTGCTCATTGGACCAGATTAAACAGTGTAATAGACATCCAATTCATTCAAATGTTAAGTCGAATCGATTTAAATCAACTTAAGAATACCTATTCCTAGCAATCATCAAACAAGTCATTGCGTACCTGAACCCGTTAGTATATAACTAGGATCTCTCGGTGATGAGCTAACCGAAGAATCCTTAACTGTAATGGAAATATCACAATAATCAATAAATCAACAAGTATAGATTTCATTATCACAATTATACACATATTATATCCATATATCGCAATTAATCAAAGAAATTCAAATAATTGAATACAAGGTCATAAATAAGCATTTAAAGGTCCTATTATATTGCAAATTGCTTAATAAATACTCAATTGCTTGAATAAAAAACTTCGGAAAATTTTAGAAAAATTTTTTAAATTTCAAAAGCACAGGGGATAGGCCGGCAGCCAAAACCGGCGGCTTTGAGCCGGTGCTCAATTCTCTGAAAATCAACACTGCCAGCGCTGACAGTGTACAAGGGTACGCCGTCAGCCTTTGCATCCTACGCTGGCGGCCTTGAGCCGGCGTAGAATCCAAAACCAAAATTTTTAAAAACGCCCAGAGAGGTCTAAGGCGTCCGCTTACCCAGATACGCTGGCAGCTTAGACACTTACGCCGGCGGCCTTGATTCCCAGCGGCCGGCGTACAATATGAACGAAAGAACGCCGGCTGACTTTCCTAGCGAAAGCCGGCGGCCTTCAGCCAGCCTTAAGAAATCTGAGTCCAACGCTGCCTATAAGCCAGCGGCGTTGAATCCCCAGGTGCCGGCGTACGTTCTAAAAACAGGCTTAAACGAAAATTTCAAATCCCTTGTTTTTCAGCTTTGTAAAATTCTATCCTAATACATTTTAAACCTTCCTCAACTACACTTCCAACTTCATATACTCACTTCTAACTATACTACTTAATTCTAGCAACTCAAAACAAGAATTCAACACAATTAAACACTTTAACTCCACATCAATCCAATCTAGATTTTTCATACACAACTTCTCTTCTTATCCTCCCAACCCTTCATATTACCTCAACCATGCATGCACAAATTCACACACTCATATAACACATTCATAACTCATCTCAAGCATGAACAAACAATTTGGATTACATTAAACTCATTTCATCCAAGACTTTACAAAAACTACAACAAGAAATGAAAACAAAGCATAAGCCACACTTAAAGCAACTCACATTTAAATGCTTTGCCTTGAAGATAACTTGATTTCCAAAGCTTGCTATTGCCCTTAGTTTAGGCTTGGAATTGGAAATGGAGATGGAAATGGAAGAAGAAAAGAAAAGAAAGAAAGAAAAGGAAAATTCGGATAAAAATTGAGTTGCCCCAAAAAGTAGTTCAAATTAGCTTAATTTTGACTTTAACACATTCCAAATTTACCCCTTAATGCATATATAAATTTAGGAGACATTTGGCATGAATTTGAACTTCATTTAGGCCTTAAATAAGCATAAATACTAGCTTAACTAAAGAAATAAAGTTCTATGATTAACCTTAGGCAACATTAAAGTTGATTTATTAATCTAGCTTAATTAACACCTTAATGTGTAAAAGACATAATTAATAATTTTATTACACACACACATTAATACATATAAAACAAAGATATTAATTTCATTATATACATGCAAAATAATATATTAGAATACTAGCAATACAACCATGCTCATTCAATTCAACAATTTAGAATAATTAAATAAACATATGAAATTCAAATAGAAATGAAATCTAGGTCATTTCAAGAGATATTCAAAGGGAGATGGGTTTATTTTGTCGCTTGAAGAAATCTTTACATGGGCTAAAACAATCTTTATGTGCTAGGTTTTTGGTAGATTTAGTTAATTTGTGGCTGAATTTGGCCTTTGTAGGTATGATTCAGATCATTCTATATTTTAATGATAATATATTGGTAAGAAAATTGTATTAGTTGTATATATTGATGATATTGTGATTTCATGAGACGATCATGCAAGCATTGAGAAATTAAAGGGTTTCTTGCAACAAAATTTGAAACCAACAACATGGGTAACTTAAAATATTTCCTTAGAATTGAAGTTGCTGATAAAAGAAAGGTATATTTCTCCTATTGGAAGTATGTGCTTGACATATCATTTTAAATTGGTTTAACTGGAGTAAAACCAGTTGAGTCACCTATGGATCCTAATGTTAAGCTCTCACTTGACAAAGGAGATGTTTTAAGTGATCTAGAGAGATATAAGAGGTTAGTTGGTAAACTCAATTATTTAATCGTAACATGTCTTGATATTTCATTTGCAGTTAGTGTAGTGAGCCAGTTCATGGGTTCACCCCATACTAGTCATTGGAAGGCTGTGATTCGTATTTTACGTTACTTAAAAGGATCTCCAGGATGAGGTATTTTATATAAGAATCATGGGAACATGTATGTTGTTGGATGCACAGATACTGATTAGGTAGGATTACCAAAAGATCAACTATAGGGTATTGTGTGTTTGTTGGTGGTAATTATCTTATCTTATGGAAGAGTAAGAAGTAGATTGTGAAGGCAAGATCAAGTGCAGAATCAGAGTATAGGGCAATGGCATCTACATCATGTGAATTGCTTTGGTTTAAGCATCTTCTAGAAGAAGTTGGGTTTCCTCAATGACAACCAATGCAGTTGATATGTGATATTGAGATTAACTGTCACTTTGTTTGTGAGAAATTATTGAATAAGAAAATTGATACATCTTAAATTAAATCAAAAGACCAGCTTGCTAATATTTTTACTAAGGCACTTCTAGGTTTCGAGTGAAATATATATGTAACAAGTTAACATCATATACTATATATGCTCCAGCTTGAGGGAGAGTGTTGAGATGATTTAGTTTTATTACTTATGGATATTTTGTAATTTTAGACATATATTATATAATGTGATATTGTGTTGAAAGTAACACTAACACTAACACTTTCACTTTAGATCTTATTAACAATTAACTACAATTAAGGAAATGTTTTTTGAACAATCCAATGTGTGAACTGGAAAACGAGAGCCAAGAAGAGAGACCCTATAATATAATTGCCGCTGCTAGACCTTGAAAGGAGTTCTAAGTTTTCATATTATGTGTAAGCTGGACAAGAAGGAGCAGTTGAATCTTCATTATAAAAGTGAGACATATATGTCCTTAAGACGAAGGATAAAAAAACAGACTCCATACTTGATATTTCGTTTGCAGTTGTGACATGGAATGAAACATGGACAGTAAAGCTAGTAGTTAAGGAAGAGAATAGCATAGCTTGAAGACAGCAGCTTTTTACACAAGAAACACCACAAATGCAACCCACATTACATGAGGGAACACATAATAGCATCTATTGTAAAAATGCAGAACTGTGGCCTGATTTGCACAAATAGAATAGAGTTAACTGGCCATATTAACAAAGCATGGCACTTTACCTTCTGATTTGGTTTCTGGTTGATCTCTTGAGGAAGAAGATGAGAGAGAGAGAATGTACGTAGATTAAGAAGAAAAGGGCTTTATTGACTTAATCATGTATTTGAGTAAAATATACAATATATATGTAATGAGTCTGAACCATAATATAATAAAAGAAAATAATGTGTAAGCCCTGGAAAAATTCAGTAAATAATTCTAGAGATGAACTTTGAAAATAAAACCCTAAAAGTCACTCCGAATTAAAACAGAACTTTGATAAGTCCCAAACTCCGAACGAATCCGGAAAATTCTGAATCGTGAGAAAAATAAGAAATCTCAGAAATAAAATAGCAACTTAAAATACTTCTACTCTGAAACCTCTATGTACGACAAATTTCCTATTTAACTTTAACTTATAAATACGGGTTAAATAGAACCCTAAAGCAAATTGCCGAGAAGTAAATAGTGATTAACCTTCGGGAATAAAACTCAATCTAAAGGAATTCCGGGAACGTTGTGAGATATTAAACACTTATAAAAAAATCGACCTTAAATTAAGTCACACCCACCAGACAAGTCACATAAGTATAAAATATTAGTTTTTATTTTGGCAATGGGGTAAACCGGAAGGTCAACCAGGGAACCTGAGTCCCAAAAAACTCCCAAGAAACTCTATACCTAGACCCAGCAATCTCGTATTCCTAAACCTAGGAGTTGGAATAAGAGGAAAAAGTGTAATCGGTTCGTATTAAGTCTAGGGTACTCTGGAAAGATGAGATCAATGAAATCCCGACCTATTCCAATCTGATCAGGTGCCAGTTTCGAAAAGCGCGCTCTGGGATTCGAAATGTTAAGAATATGTTATTCATACCATTAGACTCATATTTCTAAAGGATCTCTAAGTCATCAGTTTTACAAATTTTCAAATAGCTAGAATTATCTGATTTTACAAATCTATTCGTATTTCGTTACTATAGGTAATTAGTGAGTCTTCCAGTACGATTCAATATCATTAGTTACCTAAATTATTATTATTATTATTATAAGATATGCCCTAGTTCTCCTAGAGATCGATAGTAATCGGACGAACTTTGGAAACCGGAGAACGAAACCCTATATCGGTCCGATTCCAACTTAGTGAGAGGAGCCTAGAAACCCTAGATCCGGCTTTTCTTCGGTTCCATAATAAAAGAAATTTTATAAAGTAAATGAATTGGAATTATTGTTCTAAAGTACATTTTAAACCTTTGAAAGTTTTAAATTCGGGAATTTTTCAATTCCGAGCCTTCTCGAGCTCAATTACGGAAAAGCGTGCCCCGACCACGGATTCAGAAAAATGTTCCGGAATATTCATTAGAACCGTAATTTTATAAGGATTCTAAAAATATCAATTTTATAATTTTCCGAGCTATAAAAATAACAGTTATAGCTTTTCCCGTGTTTTCGGTACAACCGTAAAGTACATGTCTTGTCTACTATTCACAAGTACAACCACACTACACACTACCCATACCCTATTCTTACATCCTTACAACTACTCATTTCAATTTTCTTTTCCAAGAAATTTTGTCTCTTAATCAATATCACATTTATTATATTTTAATTAACTAAATTACAAATATCAAAATTTCAATCACACACACACACACACCCTCTTGAAGTGGCCGGCGCCGCACCACCCCCCCCCCCCCCCCCCCCCCCCCCCCTTGATTTTTCCCTCATTTGATTTATTTTTACAACTTTTATTCATTAACAAACCCTAAATTACACATATATAAGCATATTTTTCTCTCTCTCTCTTCATTTTCACTTGTTTCAAATTTGTAAAAGAAGGAAAAACCCTCTTCTCTCCTCTAGTGTGCCGTGAGCCCCTCTCCCCCTTCCTCTTACATTTCCAACTTGTTTCTTCTTCTTTTCTCCTTCAAGACTCCTTTGGTATGTGTATTTAAGCTTTGATCCTTCTTAATCTTGTTATGGCAAGATCATTCTTGTGTGTTTTCTCATTTAAATCCCAATGAGCATGAGCAAGGGACATGAAAACACTACTACAAGAATCTCAAGCCATCACAAGAAGTGGATCTAGTATTGGAAGAGTTTTGGTTGAAATATCATATTGTTCATGCATGTAAAGTAGAGATCTTGCATATATATTGTTGTTCATACCATGAGATCCATGATTCATGCATTATATATAGTAGATCTAAAGTTTAGACATCCACATCTTCATGTACATGCATGACCATAGGTTTATTTTGTTTTCCATGCATTGATGATCATAAAAATGTAGTTTGTTCATGTATAGAGATGTTAGATAGTAGATCTTCACATATAGGAAGTAAGAATATTGAAAAAGGAAAGGTTTTGTTAAATATGCAATGTTGGAAATTCGGATGAAATTGAAACCCTACCTTAAAAGCCACCAAAATCATTTTTAAACTCATATTTCACAAGAAAAATGAAGGGTATATGTAATAGATATCTTGAAAGAATGATTTTCATAAGCTTGGATGAGTTTAGGCATGATAGGAATGTAAAACAAGTGGTGGAGTTAGAATGAAAAATATTGATATGTTGATCAATAGTTAAATTCGTAACTTAGGTTCATGCCTACAAGAACTCTTAGTATCTAAGTCTAAATTGAATGTTTTATAAGCTAAATGAAGTCCTTAGATAGTATATGTACTGGAGCTTCAAATTTTAATGCATTAGACAAGTTTTTCCATAAGAAAAATGCAAGAAAATGAAATTTGGAAAATTCGGATTTTCACAAAAGGCTTGTTTAAAAACATGTTTACCAAATGAAAAATGAGAATTTTTATGTATGAATGAAGGCCATGATTAATATAGACTTTGAGAACTTATTTTCATTTAGATAACAAGTGGATTACAAGATTAAAAGTCAAAGAAACCCTAAGGAGTGTAAAGTGGAAGAATAGCTTCTTAGAAATAACCTTTACGGAATTTTCTAACACTTAGGAGTCCATAAGAGTTTATTATCACAAAATCATCATGACCATACATATATTGAGTTCATTACATGGCATTCATGCTAGGAATTCATTTCCATACCAATCATCTATGAATCATCAACTAGGAACATTTCTTATCAAAAGCAAAACAAATTTTCGGAATTGGAGAAATTGTGGAACAGATCTGATCCTACTGTTCCGTGACCTTACTATTTTCAAAACTTTAATTTAATATTAGAAATAGATAGATCTTTCGAAGTAGATAGAGATCGATATAAAATTTACGAAATTCCGAGTTAAAATGACTAAGTTACGGCCGTTTTAAGTCGGAACTTCCGCAAATAGCGAGAATTCCGATTTTGTGTAGTATAGATTAATAGTTTGAAGTAGTTTAGGGATGAGATTCTTATTAGGCTATTCTTATTTGGTAGGTGAACTCGAACACGACGATACCGTATCACCCGACTACCATTGCTAAGAGACCGGCGTACCATGGCCGAGTGAGTTCCTCTTCCGAATTCAATTATTGCTTGATTGTAATGATAGTCGCACTAGTTGCTAGGTAAAGATAAAAAGGGATGATTATGTATGAAGGGGTTATATGGGAATTATATATTTGTCTGCTGTTGATGTGTGAAATGAAACTTAAGAAATATCGAAACCGGGTGTTAAGCTATGGATTGATTAGCTAGTGTTTTATATTGAATGTCTGCGAATAATTGTTAGCCACCTAAAAGAATTGAATTAATGTATATTTGACTTAATTGTAATTGGATTCATTCATATCATGATGGGGATGGAGCATTAGCATTGGTTGGTTTTTCGTGATCCATAAAACGAATACTTATTGGTTAATCGTGATCCATAAAACGAATACTTGTTGGTTAATCGTGATCCATAAAACGAATTAATGTTCAGTTGACCATGAGCTTAAACGGCATCGTACCGCAGGATTCGTTAATCTATTAACCTGGGATGGAGGGCGCAAGTCCATCCACATATGATTTCCGGCTAGTCATATGTTTGTTGAACTCATTCGTTGTTGCATTCCACTTGGTTGATTAATTACTTGTTTGAATGTGTTGTATTAATTGTGATTCGGAAGTTTTCACTCACTAAGCTAGTGTAGCTTATACCCCGATAGTTTCCTGTTGCAGTATGAATACCTTTGGCTATCTCCGAGGACCCATGGACACAAGGTACAGCTCTTAGATACTAAGGAGCTTTTGATGGGGCCGGGGACCTAAAGATTAGTTTCGCACTCTAATCCTGTATTCTCAAACCGGCATTTAAAGGATAATACCAGGAAATTTGTAGGCTTGAGAATTTGTAGCTTTTGTTATCGGGGGTATACCCCCTAGTTCATGTAATAGAATAATTCACTGTAAGACGATCATAATTTATGTTCTTGCTGCTATGTATATCTCCATAAGCTACTACGAAGCAGAGTATGGTCTATAAATGTTAAGAGCGAGCCTTACACCCGATGTTAAAACTCATGAGAAGACTAAGGTTGTCTTACTTGAGTTTAAATGTTGAGTGTGGTGGACTGTCACGTGTAGGGCACACTTTGGGGTGTGACATAATGAGAATATATATATATATATATGTAAAGTAATCATCCCCTCAATATCATAGTGTTAAAGTTAGTGTGAGATTGGTCCAATGATCCATGAAAGTAGTAGCAGAAAAATTCTTTGTAAGGATGTTTGCGGGTTAATGGCGAGTGGGAATGTATCTAACTAAGACTTATCCTGTAGCAACTTCTTTATGCACAAAGTGGTAAACAATTATAGGTCATTGGATTGGCACTTGTAAGTCACTTGTGAGGTAACAAATCTAAGTAAACTCTGCAACAGCATAGGCAATGGCTCTATATTCAGCTTTAGTAGAGCTTTTGGAGATAGTGGATTTTTCTTAGATTGATAGGAGATGATATTACGACAAGAAAAATTGCATACTCTATGTTAAATTTGTAAGTATTTAGACAATCGGTCCACTCAGCATCAACATAGGTAGTCAACAATGTGTAAGATGTGCGAACAATAAGGAGACCTAAGGCTATGGTGCATCAAAGATATCGAAGAGCCTGCATGTGGTTAGAGTTTGGTTGATGCATATATTGACTCAATTGATAAACCACAAAGTTGAAATCTGATGTGCTAATAGTAAGGCATTAGGTGCCTCAATAGTCTCTCAGTAAGAAGTAGGGTTGGAAAGTAGTGGAAAGTCATGAACACTAAGGTGATTGTGGAGGACCATCACCTTAGTGTTCATGACTGTTTTGCTAAGGTGCATATTGTAGCATTTTAGGAAGACATGAATGGAGTGAGACTGGCTTAAGTGCAAAACATGTGTGTTCGACTAGCCCTAATACCTAAAAAAAAGTGGAGATCCCTAAGGTCCTTCATTGCAAATTGTCAAGAGAGAATTGATATGTGACGTGCTATAAGGTGAGGGTTATTGCTAGTAAGAATTATGTCATCTACATAGAGAATAGGAATAAGTCTGTCTGAACCTTGAAAAAGGTAAACATATATGTGTCAGCCTTACTTTGACAAAAGCTAATATGGGATAAGAATGTGCTAAACTGACAAAATGAAGCACAGAAAGCCTATTTAAGACCATAAAAGGGCTTCTTGAGTTTGCAAACATGGTAAGGATTTCATGAACACTATCTCATTTAAGCGATCCTTTTGGCATCAAATTGACAACTAGTCCATGAGGAAGATACCGCAGGAGAGAAAACAAATCGAATGGTGGTGGGTTTTACAATAAGACTAAATGCTCCATCATAATCAATGCCTTCTCATTGAGTGAAGCCTTGGGCAACAAGGCGAGACTTATAACACTTGATTTAGCCTTTGGCATTATATTTAATGTGGAATTTTCATGTGCTGCTAACAACATTTTGGTAGGATTGTGGAGGTACAAGAATCCAAGTGTGATTTTAGAGGAGAGAATTGAATTCTCCCATAGCAGCAGCCTTAGTAGGGTTTCGGAGGGCTTCATATAGTGACAAGGCTTAGATGAGGTCGTATTAGTGTGAAGGTTAAAGATAGTTTTTAGTTTGATGATGCTAAAATGGGAGCGAATACACATGGAGTGAGTAGGTTTAGAGGTGGAAGTTGATTTTGAGGTAGATGATGTGGGAAAGGACGGTGAAGGTAGAAAGGTAGGTAAGTTACTAGGGGAAGGAGGAGCTGTGGTCGATGGTGAAAGAGTAGGCTTAAAATGATTGCGTTAGTAGATAAACATAATAGGTTCAATTTCATGTTAATTTGGAGAATTAGTAAAAGTAAGAGTAGATGTAGAGGTGGTGAATTGAAACAGATGAGAGATGAGAGAGAGAAGAGAGATATATAAAAAAAAAATGAGCTGAAGGCGTGGTTGACACATATTTTAGAAATATTTATGTAAAATATTGCATTTTTAATATAATTTTTTCAAAATATGTTATTTTTGTACATCCTATTTACTAACCATAAGATCTAATTGTCTTTCTTAAGGAGCATTTAATCCGAATCCCAGTTTTATGTTAGGTTTGTGCAAAGAAATGCAAATATTCGAGTAAAGATAATATTGCTAGATTTTGCTACGTATTACTTGTAACTAGATCTTATCCTCAAATCCATAACAATAAAAGGAAAATCATGATAATGAATTGTATAAGAGCATCTTTATCCCTAGGTACTTAGTGGAACTTTCATAGGATATGGGTGATGTGGCAATTGCTTATATAATAAAGTGAGTTGCTTGTTGGATTCTTTAGGAAACAAAGTTGCTTGGGCAAGTAACCCTCTCATTCTTCTTCTCATTGGTCCTTTTACACTTATTTAATATTTATAAGAAAAACTAATAAAATAAAATGAGACCCTTAAAAATTAAAAAAAAAAAGGTGAGTAACCTTTTTAAAGTAACTAGGGATAGAGTAGAAGGTTGTTTAATAGAGAAAGTTGCTTCAAATGCTAACATGGTACTTTAAGCAACTTCTTAAGCAACCTAGAAATAAAGATATACTAAGTCACAATATTTTTCTCATTAAGAAAAGAAAAAAATAGTTCCAAGGCATTTTTCTATTAGTCCATTTCCATATCATGTTTTCAATAGTTTCTCAACCTAAACAACATTTAAGAATAGATGGAGAAAAGCGGTTGCAGTTGTCCAATTGAAACTAATGTACTTTTCAAACAATCGTTATCTGTCCTACAACATGCATAATCCTCTTTTCAAGTTCCTAATTTCCTTGTTATTCATCTTCATATAACAATAATTTGTTATATTCAAATCATAATTCTTTAAATATTAGAATATGTTCTTATTGATTGCAATGTCATTATCACTTGTCTTGATCAATATTTTTGAACAAACAACATTTACCAAGGCTTGAAAAAGTATAGAATTTTGTAAAATATTTATCTAAAGCAATATATAAAATATTTACAATATTGGATATTATATAAAGCATACATAGCTCAAATGAAATACCAGTATATGGATGAAGGCAATGAACATGATACATGGTGCTTATTGTCATGGCTTATATATAATATAACCCAATTGAGTAATGTGCCAATTCATTTGACATGACTTTTTTTTACAACAAACTTGATTGATAAGAAAAAATCTAGTGATCTCTTACAGAATTTCTCGACATCACTTGTGAAATGATCTTCATTGATGGTCTCAGTTCAGGATTTGCATCTAAACATTGCACCATAAGCTTCATAATGGTATCTAATTCATTATTGATTCTAGATATAGGAGGTGGGAGGCGTTGATCCATTAAATTTTTCATATTTAAGGAGTTGCTGGCCATGGAAGAACATACAGTTGAGATTATGTCACCAGGGTGATCTCCTTTGATCACTTCTAAAGCTAGCACCCCGAAACTATACACATCACATTTCTCAGTGAACTTCATTGTGTAAGCAAGCTCTGAAAGATACAAAATTGGAGTCAAGATAATAGTATGGTATAATCAAAAGGCAAAAGACAGTGTTTAAATGTTTACCAGGTGCGATATACCCATACGTGCCGACTATAGTTGTCCAATTTGATGTGTCTCTCTTTAAAATCTTAGCTGTCCCAAAGTCTGATACATGAGCCTCATATTCGAAATCCAACAAAATATTGTTGCTTGATATGTCTCGATGAACTATTGGGGGAACATGGTCATGATGCATGTAAGCAAGCGCATGAGAAACGCCTCTAATAATGTCTACTCTCTTATTCCAGTCCAAAATCTTAGCTTCTGCATCATCTTTTAGAATTTTGGATAAGCTTCCCTTCTCCATATACTCATACACCAACAAGGGATGTTGAGCATGAAAACAATAGCCATACAATTTAACAATGTTCCGGTGCCGAATTTCAGTTAAAGCTATGATCTCATTGAGAAAATCCTTAGGATATGTTAGTGTGCTATCCAACATAGGGTAGAGCTTTTTGACAGCTACAATGACACTTGAGGTCAATTGTGCTTTGAACACACTTCCACATCCACCTTTTCCAATGCAATATGGTTCGGAAAAATCTTCCGTGGCTCTTACGATTTGTTTATACATTGTCTTTCCATCCCAAGATAATATAGATAATGGTTCACAAGGTGCTTCCACTTGCTTAACTTGTGGATTGCATTCTCTTCTTTTCAAAATGAATAATATTTTGATGACAAGCCCTCCTAGAAGAACCAATCCTAGCATTGGGAAAACAACAAGAAACACT
This sequence comes from Combretum micranthum, assembly GCA_024138025.1. Classification (NCBI taxonomy): domain Eukaryota; kingdom Viridiplantae; phylum Streptophyta; class Magnoliopsida; order Myrtales; family Combretaceae; genus Combretum; species Combretum micranthum. The sequence continues at coordinate 331,611 of JAMXBD010000166.1, forward strand.
TTGCACTCATTGTTTAAGGGTTGTTTTGATTTTGTGGATGAAGATAGTTGACATGGTTGAAATCCACTTACATTACCACATAATCCATCATTTCCCCAAAGTGCACAAAGGGAAGCATTCATAAAAGCAGTGGTGTTAGGAATAAGACCATAAAATTGATTAAAAGATATGTCAACTTCCTCTAGGCCTAAAAGTTCCTCAAAAATTTTGTCAATGGAACCAGAAAGATGATTGTGAGAGATATTGAGCTTTACTAAACTCTTCAAACTACCAAAGTTAGATGGTAGATTACCAAAAAGAGTTATTTTGCAATAATAAATCATTCAAATGAATCAACTTGGACATCTCTATTGGAATCTTTTGGCTCAACTGATTATTGCTCAAATCTAACAAATGCAATTTTGAACACTGTTGGATGCTTGGAGGGATTGACATGCTTAATTTATTCATTGAAAGATCAATTTCCTCTAATTCAACAAGTGACGATATTTCATCAGGTATAACATTGGAAAGGTGATTTCTGCTCAAGTTTAAATTCACTAGTAAAGTCAACTTTCCTAATTCCTTCGGTATCCTGCCAACTAAATGATTTGAGGAAAGATCTAGTGATTGTAGCTTAAGTGCATTCCCAATTTCTGGTGGAATAACACCTGTAATTCTATTCCCCGCTACCCTTAGAACGGTTAAGTTCATGCATTTTCCCCAGTTTGGCGAGATTTCACCATAGAACTTGTTGAAACTTAGCCCCATGTAAAGCAAATCAGGATAAATACCAAAGTCTTCGGTTATATTTCCTTCTAGTTGGTTTTGTTCAATACGTACCCTGACTAAGCTAATGCAGCTCCTTAAGCTTTTTGGAATTGTGCCTGTAATATGATTGCCCATAGCAACAAAATGTTGAAGCTTCTTACCTCTGCATAACTTCTTTGGCAACGAACCATTTAAGTTATTATTGCCCAGCTCAAGACCAACAATTGAACTAAGGTTTCCAAACTCCTCTGGGATTGGGCCTGTTAGTTGATTAATGAAAAGACAAAGAGTGCTAAGATTTCTCAGATTGCCTAGTGAAGGGGGGATCACACCACTGAGGTAATTTTGGCTCAGCTCAAGATCAACAATTGAACTAAGGTTTCCAAACTCCTCTGGGATTGGGCCTGTGAGTTGGTTGGTGAAGATAAAGAATCTTAAGGTATCTCAGGTTACCTAATGAAGGGGGGATCACACCATTGAGGTTATTTTGGCATAAATCAAGATCAACAATTGAACTAAGGTTTCCAAACTCCTCTGGGATTGGGCCTGTGAGTCGATTGATGAAAAAAAAAGAGTGCTAAGATTTCTCAGATTGCCTAGTGAAGGGGGGATCACACCACTGAGGTAATTTTGGCTCAACTCAAGATCAACAATTGAACTAAGTTTCCAAACTCCTCTGGGATTGGGCCTGTGAGTTTTGGTGTAAAGATAAAGAGTGTTAAGGTATCTCAGATTACCTAATGAAGGGGGGATCACACCACTGAGGTTATTTTGGTATAAATCAAGATGAACAATTGAACTAAGGTTTCCAAACTCCTCTGGGATTGGGCCTGTGAGTCGATTGATGAAAAGAAAAAGAGTGCTAAGATTTCTCAGATTGCCTAGTGAAGGGGGGATCACACCACTGAGGTAATTTTGGCTCAACTCAAGATCAACAATTGAACTAAGGTTTCCAAACTCCTCTGGGATTGGGCCTGTGAGTTGGTTGGTGTAAAGATAAAGAGTGTTAAGGTATCTCAGATTACCTAATGAAGGGGGGATCACACCACTGAGGTTATTTTGGTATAAATCAAGATGAACAATTGAACTAAGGTTTCCAAACTCCTCTGGGATTGGGCCTGTGAGTCGATTGATGAAAAGAAAAAGAGTGCTAAGATTTCTCAATGCCTAGTGAAGGGGGATCACACCACTGAGGTAATTTTGGCTCAACTCAAGATCAACAATTGAACTAAGGTTTCCAAACTCCTCTGGATTGGCCTGTGAGTTGGTTGGTGTAAAGATAAAGAGTGTTAAGGTATCTCAAGATTACCTAATGAAGGGGGGATCACACCACTGAGGTTATTTTGGTATAAAATCAATGAACAATTGAACTAAGGTTTCCAAACTCCTCTGGGATTTGGGCCTGTGAGTCGATTGATGAAAAGAAAAAGAGTGCTAGCTATTTCTCAGATTGCCTAGTGAAGGGGGGATCACACCACTGAGGTAATTTTGCTCAACTCAAGATCAACAATTGAACTAAGGTTTCCAAACTCTCGGGATTGGCCTGTGAGTTGTTGTGTAAAGATAAAGAGTGTTAAGGTATCTCAGATTACCTAATGAAGGGGGGATCACACCACTGAGGTTATTTTGGTATAAATCAAATGAACAATTGAACTAAGGTTTCCAAACTCTCTGGGATTGGGCCTGTGAGTCGATTGATGAAAAGAAAAAGAGTGCTAAGATTTCTCAGATTGCCTAGTGAAGGGGGGATCACACCACTGAGGTAATTTTGGGCCAGGTCAAGATCAACAATTGAACTAAGGTTTCCAAAATCCTCTGGGATTGGGCCTGTGAGTTGGTTCTCAGAAAGATAAAGAAAATTAAGATTTCTCAAATTACCTATTGATGAGGGTATATGCTTAGAGAAGCTATTTTTGGACATGTCAAGATCAGCGAGTTTCGAAAGCTTGCTGATTTCGGTAGGAATGGTTCCATACAGATCATTGATTGAAATATTTAAGTATGTAAGGTTAAGGATCAAAGAAAATGGGAAGGCATCTAGTGTACCTTTCAAGCTTAACATGGCTAGATCAATGCCCACTATGGTCCTGGTTTTGCCATGATGACAATGGATACCTTTCCAAGTGCAATGAGTAAAACCACTAGCATTGTGAGGTAAAACCCATGAAGCTAAGGAAGTTTGGTTGTGGAGGCTAGTTTTCCATTTAAGCAGGCCATGGACTTGTGCTGTGAAAGCATAAACAGGAGCCAGACTTGGTATAAAACAGAAAAGGACAAAAAGAAAATTTAGATTGCAAGCTTTGTGTGGATGTAATATCTGCATAGCTTCAATTTTGGTTTGCTAGCATTGAACCTGGAGTGCGGATTTATAGAATTATTTGTTTGACAATTCAACTTTAAGTGGGGCACTTAGTTCCAGAAATATTATTCTTAATTTTGGTCAACCATGGCAAGCTGCAGAGGAATAGCAATTTTTCTCTCTCTTTTATTAAGTTGGAAATAGATCGTTAAAGTAACTGACAAAGATATGATGTTGAAGACACATTTTACTTTGGCCATTTCTGCACATTTGGAAGACTGTAGGAGTATAAGAACCCACGTGATGGTGCACTTGATAAAGATCAACTCCTACTCATATTTAGGTTTCCAGAAACTGATAGCTTCTTTAGTTTATTAGCTTAGGGGATTTAGTTAATTGCCTGCTTCTAAATTCATTTTGTTTTGTCACTTCAATATGTACAAAAAAGTTGTAGTTTGATGTTCAGAACTTAAACCTGAGCAAAGCGCCTCTGTTATTTACAAGTTATGCACATGCACTTATAGTGCAATTATTTCAGCTTTATAGTATACATTGGTTGGTAATGTAGTTTGACAATGCTTTTCTGACTAATCTAATTCTCTCTATTAACTTTGATTTCATCTATCTTAAACAATTTGCAGAGTTTATTGAGAGCAAATCCGACCATCTCATATACTTGCAATATTTCTAACAAATTTTGTGCCATATATAACCCATAAACATTTATAGGAAAAACCGTGACATGCTTGTCGTGTTTGATGCAAGTGCTTATTACTTTTGTTACTGCAAGTGCAGTAAGTGAAACTACTATACTTGTTATTAGTTAGAAAGTTTCTTGGCAAAACGACTTGGGTCAACCATAGCAAGTTGCAGAGGGCTAGCAATTTTCCTTCACCTAATTTCTGTAACATCTAATTCTTGGAGTTAATGCAGCTATAAATATGATTGAAATTTCCACATTGTAAAACATGGAGTATATAATTCGTGGACAATTATGTATTTATGTTGCTACCAAAATTATCTAGGCCCACTGTTAAGATTAAAATGCTTGATTGAAATTCTGTGAAAGCATTACGTGTATTGAAGTAAAACGATTTGTTATTTGGTAGGAAGTTGCTTGTTTATAATAATTAGAAGTGGGATATAGATATTAACATTGAAACCATCAACCCTTTAAAGAGAAGGATGGAGTAGCATTTCATAGTTCGAAAGACGACAACGATTGAGATGGTTTACATGCAGAGATATATGTTTAATAAAAAAGTTAATGCACACATAGATAAGGCAAGCATTAACTGATTGCATGAGAATAGGATTGCCGTCCTCTGCTTATCCTTGTCTTAGGATGAATATATGATTAACCCAGGCAAAGCACTTCTGTTATTTAAAAGTTTTGAACATGCATTCATGGTGCAATCGTGTCAACTGTAGAGTGTAAGCCGAATAGTTTATGTCAATACAGCTTGATAATGCATCTCTGTTTCATCTAATTCTGTGTATTAACTTTGGTTTCACCTGTTCTGAACAACTGCAGAATTTATTGACAGCAAATCCAAATTTTAAGAGCTTATCTCTTATATATGCAATATATTTATGCTCGAATTCTCTTCCACATATAACCCATAAGCATGTAATGTGTTATGCTTACAAGTAATGTTGCTTTCTGCAAGTATTTATTACTTGTTCACTGCATCTTTTATCAGCAATCTGTCTATGATTTCAGAAAATTGTGTTTATCAACCCTTGGGGTTTACTAGTTTTGTCGATTAACTTCCAAATTAATGCTGGCTATGGTCTTAGTTTTGTCGATACGTTTCCAAGTGCAATAATTGAAACTGCTATGCTCACTATTAGCTTGATAATTCAACTTTTGGAGGGAAACCTGGTCGAAGAAAAATTGCAGTTAATTTTGTCCTTAGCAAAAAGACTTGGGTCAACCATAGCAAGTTGCAGAGGCCTTGAAATTCTCCTACACCTAATTTTTGCAACTTCTAACTTTTGGCAGTTATGAAGCTATAATATTGTAAATGTCCACATTGTACAACTTGGTGTATGCACTTCATGGGCATTCATGTATTTCTGCTGTATTCATTGGCTACTGTCCATTGTGTGAAAGTATCACATGCATTAAAGTAAAGCAATCATTTGGAAGGAAGTTGCTTGTTTAAAAAAAAAAAAAAAGTTGGAAGTGGGATTTAGAAAATAACTTCATGAAGTAGCAGTTCATTAATACGAAAGATTACCGCATCAAGATGGCACTCTCTTTGATTCTTGAAGGGGGTAATAGTGGCTGATTCAACAAGACAAATGACTAAAATTAAGGAAATGTTTTTTGAACAATTAAAACTGGTATAAGAGAATAAGGTTATAAGTTTAATTCCATGCATACTCATTTCAACCCCATTAAAATTAAGTTATCCACTTTGTAGGCCTTAGTCAAAATCAAAGTTCCGGTCCACAGGTGAGGAGAAGTGTTATGAAATAAATATAGTACTTCACACAATATCTACAAGCTTAACTTTTAGTTCAATGATTATGATACTAACTTTAACAAAAACATCACAAATAATTGTTATCTAACCAAAGTCAAGAGAAAGAGATAGCTAGGGTGCACAAACAGGAAAATTCTTGTACTGCTCTCGTGTAAGATAAAGAGAAACAAATGTTAGTAGTTCTGCCAATGCCGCTAGACACTAATGTTTTTTTCACTACTTTTTGCTAACAATCAGCAACTCTGCTACACATATTAGAGTTTAGTGATGATCCAACTAAACTAATTGCAGTGTTGCCACACGCATTGCAGATAATTTGTATTGTCGTCTCGAATCTGTGCTATGCATAAATATACAGATTAGGAAAACACAACCAGAAGCTCGAACAGCTATCCAGTAAAACCCTTGGTTGGGTGAATCCTCTTGCTGCAGTTTCAGGTATTGTTCCAAGATGTTATGGTATTTGGATGGGCTAATGGCTGCGATGCAATGATCAAGCAGGGGCATAAAGGAACCAACGTTGACGAACGGAAACATGGATTTAATGTTTTGCTTCTTAATATCATGTAATTTAGTGTGGTTTGATTTGCTATAGGAGTATATTGGTTATATATGTTACATAGAGCTTATACACATAACATATACATGTAGATTATAATAATAGTTATCGATATTACTAAAATACCAAACATATTTTTATGGTTAAGGAGACCAAAAAACACTATTGTAGACTAAAAGATCATATACTTTCCAAAAAGGCAAATACAGATAAGTCTAGTTATTATTTAGGAAAGAAGTACACATTTATCACTCAACGTCAAAGTAAGCAGGTGTAAGTTGCATAGAATATGAGGACGTCCCTGTATTCACCAATCAATTCCGTTACTTGACAAAATGACATGGGTTAGCCATAGCAAGTTGCAGCGGCTTGGCAATTTTCCTCCTTGTAATTTCTATTAATGCAACTATAAATATATTGGAAATTTCCACATTTTACAACTTGGATTATATACTTCGTGGACATTAATGTAGTTCTATTACTACCTCAATTATTTAGGCCTATGGTTATTAGTCACTGTCCAAGTTGTCGCTTAAGCTGACATTTGATTGTTTGCTTATAATAATAAAAGTTGGATTTAGAAGTTAACTTCGAGACCGTCAAATCTTTTGAGGGAAAGATGGAACAGCATTTTATAGATAAAAGGATGAACTTGATCAAAATGGTGTTCTCGTTGATTCTTGAAGGGAGCAACATAACATACGAATGATTAAAATTAAAGAAATGTTTTCTGAACAATCAAAACATCATGAAGAATCATTAGCTAACAAAAAGCAAAAGAAAAAGATAGCTAGGGCATGTCAACAAGAATTTCTTTTATTGCTCTTACGCAAGAAAGTGAAAAACAAATGTTAGTGGTTCTGTTAAAACCTGCAAGGAACAATGCCAGTTGGCGACAATACAAGTTTCTTTCCAATAATGCCTCGCATGTTGTGAGGAGCGAGTTAGGGTTCAATGTTGTGAGGAGCGAGTTAGGGTTAGCATCAGAGAGCATGCAAACTGAAGGAGCTTACTTAGAACATCTGACCTTAGGAAAGAAAGGGAAGCTGTCGAAGGAAGAGACATGTGACATGGGCTGAGTTATAAAATATGGGCCGAACAGATAAAAGGAAAGGCCGGTCCACAAGCTCAAGTAATACAGCCCATGAGCTAAGAATAACTAAGCCAGAATCCGTTAGATTTCATTTGTTATTTACATTCTGTTTTTGTTAGAATTCTGTTACAATTTGTTATGTAATGAGCCTGTAAGACAGCTGGCCATATGTGATAGAAATCTAAATTGTAACTAACCACCATTACCCTATAAATACAATGGGGAATGGAAATTGGAAACTATCTATTTTTATACCAAAAATACAATCCTTCTCGTATCAGAGAATGGTGCATTACAAATATTACTCAAATTGTGAGTAATTGTTCTGTTCACTGAGTAACCTCACTCCAATTGGTATCAGAGCCTTGCTGACGGGTGGATGGTTAAAACTCGTCAATCCGAACCCGTGGAAGAATCTGTAAAAAAATTGCTCAAAGATCAGGAAGAAAGGCTGCTCAAAACTTTCACTGATTTGTTTAAACAACAACAAACCACATTAGATAGCTACGGAGCAACCTTGGGTGACCTGCAAAAGAAAATGTGTGACGTCAATACTACAAATCATATGCAATTTGGAAGCCTAGGTGACACCTACAGCACTGGTACTCCTTCGAGTGGCTCACGGCTGGACAAAGCTAAGGCTGTTGCGCAGGATCCTGTAGCTATGGAGGTAACCTCTCAACAACAATTACACTCATTAGCTAGTCGTTTAGGATTCCCTACTTTTTCTGGTGAAGATTTGAAATCTTGGTTAATCAAAGGAGAGCATTTCTTTGAACTGGACCTTACACCTAATCCATTACGGGTTAAAGTAGCTGCAATGCATTTAGAGGGCTTAGCCTTACACTGGTACCATTCTTTTGTCCAAAACTGGGTTTCCTCTAATCCTATTACTTGGGAGGACCTGGTGATTGGATTACAACACAGATTTGGTGCAGCAACGTTTGATGATCCTATGGCTGCCCTTAAGGATTTAGTCCAACAGGGAACGGTAGAAGAATATTGGGTGGAATTTGAATATCTTGTCACTCTAGTTCCATTGCATGAAAATCACAAAATCAGCTTTCCTAAGCGGCCTCAGACCAGAGATCCAGTACCCTGTCCGAATGTTTCAGCCACAAACCCTCTTACATGCATTTACATTAGCCAAACTACAGGAGACCACACTAAATGCTACACACACCCTCCTAGACCACACCGTGTTCCTCAGCCTACAGTTTTCATCAACACATTCCAACCAAAACACAACACTAAAACACTGACCTATCCAAAAAGCCAACCCAATTCTTACTTACAAAACACTAAACCAACCAACACCAAAACCCCTTTCACCAAAAACACTAACCTAAATCAACCACCCTCACTACTCAGAACCGCACCACCGCCGCTTAACTCCTGAAGAAATTGATGAGAAAAGAAGGAAACGTCAATGTTTCTGGTGTGATGAGGCATTTGGTCCTGGACATAAGTGTAAGAACAAAGTCTTTAGGAAGCTGATAATAGAGGAAGTAGATGAAGGCATGGATGGAGGAAACAGTAGAACAAGAGGTAATACCACTGGAAGAGGAGCTGTCGAAGTTATCTTTATGTGCAATTAACCAAGTACAAGAGCTTGAGATGATGAGATTCAAAGCTTTTTATAAAGCGGAGAGGATTGGGAGTTTTTGTTGATTCGGGTAGCTCTTTAAATTTCCTAGATGAAAGGATTTCTAAAGGGTTATCTTGCAAGGTAGAACAGGCCAAGTCGGTTAAGGTATCATTAGCTGATGGTACTCCAATGTTTACCAAAGGCTATATACCGCGATTCAAGTTGGAAATGCAGGGCATCCTGTTTGAAGTTGATGTACATATTCTACCATTGGATGGGGAGGATGTGGTGTTAGGAATGCCTTGGTTGAGGATGTTAGGCAGCATTAAGTGGAACTTCTGTGAATTAACAATGGAATTCACTTACAACAACCAGCAATGTAAATTAAAAGGGGTAACAGACACTGTTAAACCACTGGATGCTAAAGGGTTGGTGAAACTGATTAAAAAGGATTCACTGGAAGTAGGGGTCCAATGCTGGTTAATTTCTGGTGTCAGAGTGGGAAAGGAGGAAATCAGCAATCACAAAATACCTCCCTGTTTGTTGGAACTCCTTGAAGAATTTCATGACCTCTTTGAGGCACCAACCTCATTGCCACCTCCCAGAGGTCATGAACATCTAATTCACCTACAGGAAGGCACCCAACCAATCAACTTACGACCCTACAGACACTCAGCTGCCCAGAAAAGTGTGTTAGAAGCCATGGTACGAGAAATGTTGGAGCAAGGTACAATCAGGCCCAGTCACAGCCCCTTTTCCTCCCCGGTGGTGCTGGTCAAGAAAAAAGACAACTCATGGAGGATGTGTGTAGACTATCGTGAACTCAACAAATTTACCATCAAGGACAGGTACCCAATTCCTTTGATTGAAGATTTATTTGATGAGTTGTTTGGGTCTAGTTATTTCAGCAAACTAGATTTACGGTCAGGTTATCATCAAATACTGATGAACCCTACTGACATCTACAAAACAGCCTTCAAAACTCATGAAGGGCATTATGAGTTCACTGTTATGCCTTTTGGCCTAACTAATGCTCCTTCCACCTTTCAAGGACTAATGAATGATCTTTTTAGGCCTTATCTCAGGAAATTTGTGCTAGTATTTTTTGATGACATATTAGTTTACAGTAAGGAATTGGAGGAGCATGCTAAACACCTAAGATTGGTGATGGAGGTGCTAAGAAAGGAAAAACTATATCTGAAACAAAGTAAATGTGTTTTTGGAGCCATACACATTGAATACTTAGGGCACATCATTTCCAAACAAGGAGTGACCACAGACCCTAGAAAGGTGGAAGCTGTTCACAATTGGCCACGACCCTTAAATGTCAAACAATTAAGAGGGTTCCTAGGCCTGGCTGGGTACTATAGGAGGTTTATTCAAGGTTATGGTATTCTGACTAAACCTCTAACTCAATTGCTAAAAAAAGAAGGATTTGCGTGGAATCCAGAAGCTGACAGATCTTTTGAATTGGTGAAGAAGGCACTCATACAAGCACCAGTTCTAAGACTACCTGATTTCTCCAAAACCTTCATCATTGAAACCGATGCTAGTGATGAAGGTATAGGAGCGGTACTCATGCAGGACAGACATCCCATAGCCTTCTTAAGTAAGGCACTGGGAGTAAGGCAGAAAGGACTGTCTATTTATGAAAAAGAAATGTTGGCTATAGTGCAAGCAGTGGATAGATGGAGGCATTACTTAATTGGCAGGCACTTTATTATCAAGACAGACCATCAAAGTTTAAAGTATTTGCTAGAGCAAAGGGTCACCACAGCTAGTCAGCACAAGTGGCTGACTAAATTACTCGGCCTTGACTATGAAATCCAATATAAAAGTGGTCAAACTAATTTAGCTGCTGATGCCTTATCTCGTGTAGATTTTGCAGGGTTGAAGACACTCACCTATGTTTCTAACCTTTCCACAGAAATTCTGGATTCTATCAAAGAAAGTATCAGTATGAATGAATTCTACCAGAATATAATGGAACAATTGCAGCAAGGCAAACAAGTCCAGAATTACACCTGGGAAGGAGGATTGCTAAGAAGAAATGGCAAGGTGGTTGTGGGTCCTAATTGGGACCTACGAAGGAAACTACTGTCATTAAACCATGAAGGTTTAGCTGGTGGGCATGCAGGTTCTCAAGCCACCTTTAAAAGGCTGCATTCAACTTATTATTGGCCTGGGATGGAGAAGGATGTTAGGCAGTTTGTGAGGGAGTGTGGTATCTGTCAAAGGCATAAGTATGAAAACATAGCCACCCCTGGGCTATTGCAACCTCTACCCATTCCTAGTGGTTGCTGGACAGATGTTTCCATGGATTTTATTGAGGGCTTGCCAAGGTCACATGGGAAGGATGTCATCATGGTGGTAGTGGATAGGCTGAGTAAATACGCGCACTTCATGAGCTTAACCCACCCTTACACAGCTCCACAAGTGGCTATGCTATACTTGGGAATGTATTCAAGTTGCATGGATTACCTAATTCTATAGTAAGCGATAGAGACCCGATATTCATAAGCAACTTCTGGAAAGAATTCTTTCAAATTACAAGGAGTGGAACTTAAACTCTCTTCAGCCTACCACCCCCAAACGGATGGACAGACTGAAGCGGTGAACAAGTGTGTGGAGTCTTATTTGAGGTGTGTGTCCAGTGAAACACCTAAGAAATGGAGTGAATACCTAGCTCTAGAATGGTGGTACAACACCAATTACCACTCTAGAGCTAAGGCAACTCCCTTTGAAATCGTGTACGGCTACCCACCACCACTACATCTACCTTACATTCCTGGAGACTCTAGGAATAGCTTGGTGGACCACATGCTGACAGACAGAGAGACCCAGATCCAGACGCTACAGTTTCATTTACACAAGTCACAAGAGAGAATGAAGCTCCTAGCTGACAAGCATAGAACCGAGAGACATTTCTTATAGGGGACCTAGTTCTCGTTAAACTACAACCCTATCGTCAACATAGCATCAAACACCACAGAAATAACAAACTCAGCCCTAAATACTATGGTCCATTTAAAATTGTGGACAAGATTGGGGAAGTGGCTTACCGATTGGATCTCCCTCAAGCTCTACCATCCATCCCACGTTCCACGTTTCCCAGCTGAAGCGTTTCGTCCCGGTTGTCACTCCACCACCACAGATCTACCAGATCTACACGACAACGAGGCATGGGAACCTGAAGCTGTACTGGATAGACGCATCGTCAAGCGAGGACCTGCAGCAGACACATTGATACTGGTTAAATGGAAAAACAAACCAGAAAGTGAATCAACATGGGAATTCTACTCGGACTTATCTCTAAGGTTTAAAGACCAACCTTGTGGACAAGGGTTCTTGAAGGGAGGGACAATGTTGTGAGGAGCGAGTTAGGGTTAGCATCGGAGAGCATGCAAAAGAAGGAGCTTACTTAGAACATATGACCTTAGGAAAGAAAGGGAAGCTTCGGAGGAAGAGACATGTGACATGGGCTGAGTTATAAAATATGGGCCGAACAGATAAAAGGAAGGGCCGGTCCACAAGCTCAAGTAATACAGCCCATGAGCTAAGAATAACTAAGTCAGAATCCTTAGATTTCATTTGTTATTTACATTCTGTTTTTGTTAGAATTCTGTTACAATTTGTTATGTAATGAGTCTGTAAGCCAACTGGCCACATGTGATAGAAATCTAAATTGTAACTAACCACCATTACCCTATAAATACAATGGGGAATGGAAATTGGAAACTATCTATTTTCTATCAAAATACAATCCTTCTCGTATCAGAGAATGGTGCATTACAAATATTACTCAAATTGTGAGTAATTGTTCTGTTCACTGAGTAACCTCACTCCATCGCATGTGTGAATTCAAATGCAACAGACAGAGAAACCCTGCTACATAATTTAGAGAGTTTAGGGGCATTGATGATCCAACTAATTGCAGTGTTGCCACAAGTACTACGGGTAAATGTTATTGTTGTCTCCAATCTGTGCTACGTACAAAGACACAGATTAGGAGAGCACAACTAGAATCTCAAATAGGTTTCCAGTCAAACCCTCGGTTGGGTAAACTCTGTTGCTGAAGTTTCTGAAGTTTCCAATATGTTATGATATTTGGATGAACTAATGGGTGCAGTGATCAAGTAGGAGCATAATGAACCAATCCTGATGGATGGAAACAAGAATATAATGTTTTGCCACTTAATATGATGTAATTTAGTATGGCTATCGATTTCTGCTACGTTTCTCCTCTCTTTTTCCTTCTGCTGTAAGATCATGCTTGTTATTCTAGTCAGTTCTAGTTTTTCTTTCAGATCTTTATCGGTTCATGTAATTTAGTGATTCTGTATAGGCTTGATTGAGTTTGACTAAAAATTCATTCCAAGATTAAAAAATAAAAAAAAAATGTAAAAAACCAATGCATGCCATAGACAAAATTCTTTTTAGATGTTTCAAATTGTTGCTAAATATGTTTCTTCTTCATATGTATTCCATAGATAGAAAGTGGGTAGGTGAAACTTCATTCAAACCTCATTTCAAGAGATCTAGATGAGGTAATGCCAAGATCAAATATTTTTTAAATGATAAGACTCCATCCAACCCTCACTAAATTTTGAAGAGTAAGGGAAATACAAATGAAGCATTGCCGAGAGCTTTGCTTGTATTATGTGAAGCATTCATTTGAGTTGGAGTTAAAGAAAATCAACTTGAAATGCCTCAAAGTGCAGCAGTTAAACAACTCGTTTGACTCTCATTGCTGAGATTTGAGCAAAGTACTTCAAATATATTTGAATCTCACTAGTAATGCTTTGATGAGTTGGAGAAAATATAACCGTTGGGCAATTTTGATCAGCATTGAGTGCAAGCCAAATAGCAACTAGTAAGAAAATTTTTAAGTGGGTCGTCTGTACACTTTAAGAGCAGTAAATGAAGGAAGAACTGAGCCAAAAAAAAAAAAAAAACTTTGGCATTCTTTGATTTATTTTGGTCACTTGTACATTGGTTTGCAGTTCCCACCCCCAACCCCGGGAAGTGAGTTTAGTGCATTCATTAAAATATTTCTTGTTATCCAAAAGCATTAGAGTTATGATCCATTAAGTGCACCAAATTGTATTAGAAAACCAAAATCATAAAGAAAAAGAAATCTTGAAAATTAGATTCATAAAACTGAATTAATCTTGGACCAATTCTCTCAAATTTGAAGAGATTATGTGGATTGAAATTAGGAGATAAGAAAACATCAAAAGAAAAAAATAATACAAGGGCAACAGGAAAGCAAATCTTGATTTCTTATATTTGCAAACCTCTTAAGAGCAAGGGTGATAGTGACAACTTCGCAAATGGTGTGAATGCCACTTTAACTGAAGCATTTCATTTCTAACGCAGCAGAATAAAAGGAAACTATCGTAAGACGTTGATTCGCCTACGAATACCCGGCTTATGATCTTCAACACCTATTGATTCTGCGAATATCTAGGTAGTTGGCATCAAAATTCGAAAACTATTGTAAAATAATTCAAACTTTGGGAGAAAAGAGCAAAACTCGCTCAATATCCTACTAAAAGATACTAAAAATTATTGTTTAAAAATATTAAATGATATTCTAAAGACATTGACCGCATTTTTATTTACGAATTTGAAAAAACCAAAAGACATGTAAAGTATGTTGCTCTAACACCAGCGGTGTAGAACTAAAGGCCTGTGGTTTTTATTTTAAGGCTGGCAGCATAGGTTACTAGTGTAAGATTTTCTGTCCCTCCATCCTATGCTGCATCATCCTCTCCAAGATGGACAAAATTCAACCTCGAATTTTAATCATGTTATGCAGGACCCAATTGATGCTAGATATTAAGTAACAATCTGAACCAATTGAACCCTGAACAAAAAACTTTTGATGTTCTGCTCCATGTTCAAAATCAATATGATGTTGTATGTCGAGTAACAAAGATAATCCATCTGGTAACTCAAAAACAAGATCCCCTTTATCAAATTCAATCACAGATATATGTTCAACATAATCAACATCGGAAATCAGTACGTCAAAACTTAGCTTGCCAGTCACGATTTCCTCTATGACATGTTCTTCGTCATAAACATGATCACCATTATCTACAGTCTCAGAAACAGCATCATCTTCCCCCCCATCAACATAACTATCAAATCTAAGGCCATCATCAGCCACAAAAACAACATCTTCTTCTACCATATAATTAGTGTCGAAGATAGGTCCTCCATCACCTTCAGCTACAAACAAAGCTTCTTCAATCTCATCCTTTTCAACACAAACTTACTCTGCCTATGCGGGAATTCAACATTAAAGCTCGCATCAATATATGCAAAATCATCATCTTCTTCTTCTTCTTCTTTGTCATCATAAATTCTACCACACCCGTGTGGTAATTCATCATACAACCCTTCTTCATCCACTATAGACAAATCATCCTCTATCTCATTGCAAACAGGCATCGAATTAGGGTTAGGGTTCCTACCTCCATGCTGATCTTGCACAAATGTTTCCATCCTCTCTATAATTTGATCCACCATAACACTCAACCACCGACCGAGTTTCTACTTGATCTATTGACCTAGGTCATCACGATGATAGATTTCATCTATACGTCGTTGGTTTGATTGTCTACGAGATGGCATCATTACTCCAGGAATGAACGCGACTCTTATACCAATTGATGCAGTGGAATAAAAAGGAACTATCACAAGACATTGATTCATGCATAAATACCTGGCTTGTGATCTTTGACACTTATTGATTATGCAAATACCTAGGTAGTTGGCATCAAAATTCGAAAACTATTGTAAAAGAATTTGAACTTTAGGAGAAAAGAGCAAACCTCGCTCAATAATATTTCATTCAATAAAAAATAATCTCTCCTTTCGTCTTAGGGCTTACATATATATAGGTAAGCATGGAAAGCTGTCAAAAAGGAAAAAGACTAAAAAAAACATATTCTATTAAATGACATTAAATGATATTAAAAGAAAAAATATCACTTGACTTTAAAAGAAACTCTTATTTGACTAAAAAAATCTTATTAAATATCCTACTAAAAATTATTCTTTAAAAATATTAAATGATATTCTAAAGACATTGACTGCATTATTAATTACGAATTTGAAAAAATCCAAAAGACATGTAAAGTATGCTGCTCTAACACTGGTGATGTAGAACTAAAGGCCGGTGGTTTTAATTTCAAAGTTGGCAGTGTAGGTTGCTGGTGTAGGATTTTCCGCCTCTCTATCCTATGCTATATCAATTTCTCTCTTTGTTTTTCCTTTTTTCCACTTAAAAAGTTAGTTTTACTTCAACTCAGGACTATTTAATGATTAAGGTTAACAAATTTTAGGATGTTGGTAATAGGATTTATCAGTATTATAAAACATCAGATTTCTTATTTTGAAGGTTTCTCTTCTTTGCATTAATATTGCAAAGTTATGGATTTCCTTAATAGTTTGTTGGAGTGTAACATTATCCATGAGAATTATATTAGGACTAGAAAACATCATTTGGAGTGAATTTTGGTGTAATTTAGGGTATTGTCACATGCCAGAGGGTCTAGTTGTATGAGACCACCACCCTTACCATTTTAATATTAGCTAGGCTCTTGACCATCACTCAAAGGTAATAATAGTATCTTACAACCGCTTTCTTGACCTGCTAAAATCAATGAAACAAGTTAAAAAAAACACAGAAAAATCCTGTGGTCCTATCTCTTTGTTCATGAGACCGATCGCATAAGTTATTAAATGGCTTGAATTTTATATCTAATCGTGATTAAACCATTCAAAGAATTATCACATTAAATCCTATAATTATTTCACTGATCTGGTGGGGCACTCAGCTTGGTAGGTTGGACAGGACCAGCAATTTTTCTAACCTATTGATTGGGTTTGAAATAAATATTTAAAATGATTGACAAAGAAATGGTATTGAAGATACCTTTTAATTGAGGCCATCTTTGTAGATTTGGACATGAAGGAATATATGAATCCATTGGATGATACAGCTGATAGAAAATAGTGGTCCATTATGTGCAAGTTAATAGAAATTAAAATTGTGCATACATAAGTTAAGTAATAACTGACTAGATTAGGTTGGACATATGATTAAGAAATGGTCTTTGCAAGTTTGATAACCCACATTATCAATACAGAAAGCACCTCTGTTATTTATGAGTTATGAATATGCACTGAAGGTGCGATTATGGCAGCCATCAAGTGTAAATGGTATAATTTATGTCGATACAGCTTGATAATACTTCTCTGATTAATATAATTCTGAGTATCAACTTTGATATGATCTAATCTATACACTTTTTGAATTTTTTGAGAGCAAATCCAAATTTTAAGAACATAGTTGCAGTTTTTCATTTTGTGTTTACTTCTTATAATTTCAATATTTCTGCATGAATTTTGTTCCACATATAATCCATAAGCATGCATAGATAAAATTGTGTTATGCTTATTACTTATGTTATTTGCTGCAAGTGTTTATTCCTTCTTGACTCTTTTATAAGCAATCTCTCTATGATTTGAGAAATCTTTGTTTGTCGATGCTTGGATAGCTGTTATACATATTATATGTCTGGAAGTATCTTTTACTTGTTTAAGGCTTCTTTTCCTCATAAGTCCATAAATATGTCTAAAACTTTCATGGTAGAAGGCCCTTCTTTAATTCATATATAATTTTGAAAGCTTTTGTTTTTTAAGAAACTCATTGTGATGTCCGGTAGCTGACCCATGAGAACACACATGAAACCATGTAGTGGCTACAAAATTTTTTCAAAACAAATAAGATGTGTAGGGTTTCTCAAATTGCATAATGATGGGGGATTACACCAATAAGGTTATTAAGACATAGGTCAACATGTGACTGTTGAACTAAGATTTCCAATCTCCTTTATGATTGGGTGGGTTGATTGTTGTAAATGAGTAAAGTTTCTCAGTTTGCCAAAGGATTGGGGGATACACCAGGTAGGTTTTACACAGATTAGCTTACCTAGCTTAGAAAAAAATATTGCTATGATCACATTGGATACCATTCCTAATGAAGTGAGTGAAACTACTATACAAGTATTAGTTTGACAATTATTTGTTCCTGGAAAAAAAGGCCATGGCAAGTTGCAAAGGACTAGCAAATTTTTCTAACCCAATGGATTAGGTTCGGAAATTATTGGAAACCATGAACCCATTTGATGGTGCACATGATAGAGAATAAACCCCTATTCATTAATGTTTCTAGGACCTTAGAAGAAGACCTAGAAAATGATAGTTAATTAAGTCAACAGTTCAATAGAAGTTAAACATGCGTATAGATTAGGCAAGACTAACTGATTCTTTTTCCATCTTTGTGTTTGTAGCTCATTTAATTCTTTGTGTGAGAATAGGTTTGCCATCTCTTATCCAATCCATTTATTAGCTTAAATTAAATATATGATTAAACTCATGCACCTTTGTTATTTATGAGTTATGAACTTGCACTCATGGTAAATTGTTTGAACTGTACCGTGTAAATGGTATAGTAATATAGCTGATAATGCTTTTCTGATTATTAGTTTCTGTATTAAGATTGATTTCATCTAGTCTTAAACCTTTGTAGAATTTATTAAGAGCAATTCAAAAT
This sequence comes from Combretum micranthum, assembly GCA_024138025.1. NCBI lineage: Eukaryota > Viridiplantae > Streptophyta > Magnoliopsida > Myrtales > Combretaceae > Combretum > Combretum micranthum. The sequence continues at coordinate 350,023 of JAMXBD010000166.1, forward strand.
CTTAACAGCACAGCTGTGACTTTTTATCTCATGTTTATGTCTTATAACTACAATATTTTCACACAAACTTTGATCATTGAAAACTAACCAAGCTTCCAGATCTTAACTGTAACAAGATAAACATTAAAAGGAATAGCATATATTTCGCCTTTGTCAAAGACAGGACAGAAAAAAAGACTCTATGCTTAATATTTAGTTTGCAATTGTAAGACGAATTTTTTGAGATGCAAACACATGAATAACAAAACATATGTTGAGGAAGAGAGAAGCTATCACTCGAATACAGCAGCAGTTAATAAAAGATAGACAAACACATGCAACCCACATTAGTTGAGGGAACACATGATGACATATATTGAGAAAGAAAGTTAGCTTAAATTAGGTTGATGGATATTTCCTGGTAACTAATTAATGCTTTATCTGATATGTTTGAAGGATTTGATAATTCAATTGGGAGAGCTTAACTGGTGCTGATTATTGCTTGGGTTGCACAAACGACTGCCGCAGCTTCTGCATTTCAACCTCCATGGCTTTGTCATAAAGCTCATGTCCCTAGAAGAGCATCAGTTCTTGATATACAAATGCTTGAGCAAGCAAATCAAGATTATTCTCTGAGAATGAAAAAAGACCTTCAATTATCTTTAAATTCATTTTTATATAGGTCCTTAGTCATAAAGCTCATCTTATAAATGTGAAAATGTTCTTGATTTGATTTCGTTCAAAAATGGAACTAGAAGACCTATTAACAAAATTCAAACAGGCTTGGTAGCACTACTAGGAAAGTAGTTGTAGGAGGCGAAAAGTAAGAGGCTAAATTCGCCTCTTAAGGAAGCAAAGGCGAATTTCACCTCATCCTAAAAACTGAGGCGAATTTCGCCTCATCCCAGTCAGCACATGAGGCGAAACTCGCTGCTGACTAGGATGATGAGGCGAAATTCACCTCATGTGCTTACTAGGATGAGGCGAAATTCGCCTCAATCTTATAAGGCGAACTTCCCCTCATAGTTCCCCTATATTACCCTCCCCCTCCCTTCTTTCACTCACACTGTCTTACTATCTCACACACGAGCACTCTCACTCACGCACACACTAGCTCACTCACGCACACACTAGCTAACTTACGCACACATACCCTCACATTCTCATGCACACACTAACTCACACACACACTCTCTCACATTCTCACTCTCTCACACACTCAATCGTCCAACACTTCACTCACACACAAATCCTCTCTCACTCTCCTGCATTCTTCACTTCACGCATGCACTATTCTTATTTTTCACTCACACACACTTCTACCTATATTTACACACATGCATCAGAAAAAAAAAAAAAAAACATATTTTGAATTTAGTAAATTCAATTATACGGTAAATTTATATATTTTATTTAATTCTTATCGTATTTTATTTAATAGAAAAATAACTTAAAATATATCTTTGATTTATATTTTAATTTTTGTGCAGGTATCTGATAAATTGTGTAGATTTGATCGGATATTTATTGTACTACAATTACTACAAGGTTAGTTCAATTTATTATGAAATTTTTAATTAATTTATTTAAATAGTAGTAGTAATATATTTATTTAGTATATGTATTAATTTATAGTTGTGTGTATTTATGTGTACTTTAAAAAATTGTAGATTTTTAGGATATGTGATTGCATGTTATTATTCAATCTATGTTTATTATGTTTAATATCATGTCACATAGATTAAATATAAATATTGAGATGTTAATATTTTCATGTTTATTGATTAATGAATGTTCAATTTATAGTTAGGTATTTGTTGTTAGTAATTGAAAAAACTATGTATATATTTAGGATCAAGTATTTATATATTATTCGAAGCTTGTTTTATGTTTTTAGATTAATAACACATAGAATAAGTATAAGTATTGAAATGATACTACTTGTATATGTTGTAGTGTTTAATGTATATTTATATATTTATTATAAGTAAGCTAAAAATATTATATGTATTTACGATCTAATGATGACATATTATTGTCTAATACATGTGTATTATGTTTACTTTTATGACACGTGGTGTAAATATAATTATTTAAATACATTATTTGTATGTTAACAAAAATTATATACAGTTACAATGTAACAATTATATATTAATATTTAATACATGCGTAATATGTATAATTTCATGACATGTATGCCTGTGTACAGTAGTAAATGCTCCTATTTATATGTTTATCAATTAATTTATGTTAAATTTGTAGTAATGTATTTCTTCTTAGAGATTCAATAAAATTATACATATTGTTTGTAATTGCATGACACATATAGGGTTAAATAATAAGTAAAATGAACATATGCTGTTCTAATATTAGATGCTTGCATAGTTATAGGAGAGTTATCCGATGTGACCAAGATGTGGTAATTAATTAAATACCAATTTAGGATGTCTGAACGAACTTGGCATATGACACGTGATTTGACAACAACGCAATATAGAAACGGGGTTAGAGAATTTTTAGAAGCTGCTGTAAACCATAAGCGAGTAGATGGACTGATTAGATGCACTTGTAGAGATTGTCTTAACGGTTCACGGCAATCTATTCAGATTATTGAGTATCACCTTCTCAGGAGGGGAATGGCTTGGACCTACTCCCTTGGATTTATCATGGTGAGGATGTAGATGAATACAAGGTACATGATAATGTTGTTATGGATGAAGGGAGTAATCCACTTGAATACAGCACTTTGAAAATGAGGCAGATCAAAAACTTTTGAAGATATTGCTGCTAATATAAGTGATGGTGATGGAGATGATGTTGATAGCGAAGATGAAAGTAGTGGGCTTAATGGAGAGTGGTGGACTGGAATGTTTGAAAAAGCAAAGAGTCCAGTGTATCCGGATGTACAAAGTTTTCATTATTATCAGCAGTACTTCAAATGATAAATCTAAAGGTTGACGTAAGTAGTCAGTGAAGTCATTTAACAATTGGCTTCACTTAATAAAAAGTTTGTTACCTGCCGGTAATTTGTTACCTGCATCATATTATGAAGAACGAAAGTTTTTGAAGCAGTTAGGCATGGATGCAACATGATTCATGCTTGCAAAAATGATTACGTGTTGTTTCGAAAAGAATTCGAAAATCTTGATACTTGCCCAGTGTGTGGGGAAGGAAGGTGGAAGCTTCATCCAAGAAAACAAAAAACAGTACCGGTTAAGGTGTTGCGATATTTCTCATTAATTCCAAGATTACGTCGGCTATTTATGTGTCGGAAGACAACTCCAGAGATGAGATGGCACAAGGAAAAGTATATATCGGTAGATGGTGTGTTAAGGCATCCGGTGGATTCCGAACAGTGGAAGGGATTGGATAACAAATATCCTTTGTTCGTGTCGGACCGTCGAAGTGTACGATTAGGACTTTCCACTGATGGGTTTAATCCATATGCAAGCATGAGCATAACATACAGTGTGTGGCCAGTTATTTTGTTTGTATACAATGTTCCACCATGAAGATGTATGAAAGAGCCATATATGATGATGTCTCTTTTAATACTGAGGCCGAAATCACCAGGTAAAGATATTGATGTGTACTTACAACCACTGATAGATGAGCTACAAGAACTTTGGACAAGTGGGGTCAACACTCTAGATGTGGTCGAAGGATGGATATTTCGAATGCATGCTGCATTATTATGGACTATTAACGATTTCCGGCTTACGGTGACATTTCAGGCTGGACGACGAAGGGTTATAAAGCATGTCCAATATGTAACGTCGACTGCACAAGTGGACATTCAAACAGTAAGTTTCACTATATGGGCCATAGACGGTTCTTGCCTTTGAGACATAGGTGGCGCCACGACAGGGTAAGTTTTGACGATACCATGGAAACACGAGCACGACCAAGGGATTTCTCTGGTTTAGACATTGTCGATCAATTGAGTCGATATGAGCATGTCATTTTGGGAAAATTGCAAGAGCGCCTATGCCGTCGGAGGAATGAAGACGGCACAAACTGGTGTAAGAAGAGTTTGCTATTCCGATTGCCATATTGGAGTGAACTGCACATACGACATAATCTTGATGTGATGCACATCGAAAAGAATATATGCGATAACCTAGTGGGAACTATTTTTAGTCTTAAGGGCAAGTCAAAAGACACAAATAAGGCGAGACTCACCCTCCAAGAAATGAGTATTCGTTCCGAGCTACACCGGCGGCAACGTGGTGGACACATTTTCAAGCCACCAGCTGCATATACACTATCCACTCGGCAAATGAGAGATGTATGTAATTCAATTAGGGATGTGAAGATGCCTAAAGGATATGCTTCAAATATATCATCTTGCTTAGGTGCTGATGAATCTAGTTTGAGAGGTCTAAAGAGTCACGATTGTCATGTCTTGCTGCAACGTATTCTCCCGGTTGTCATTCGTGGGGTCTTGGATAATCGCATTTACGATGTTGTATGTGATGTATCTTGTTTTTTCAGGAATTGACTGCTAAAGAACTCCATGTAAATCTATTGGAGTCTTTGGAAAAAACAATAATCCTAACTCTATGCAAGTTAGAGATGATATTTCTTCCTGCTTTTTTTGATATTATGATACATTTAGCCGTGCATCTTCCAAAGGAAGCACGCATATGTGGTGGTCCAGTACCGGTGGATGTATCCTGTTGAAAGATACATGGGAGTTCTAAAAGGAGATTTGCAGAATAGGGCAAGACCGGAAGGTTCAATTACCGAGTCATATGTTGTGCGAGAGAGCATTCAATTTTGCTCACTATATTTTGATAACATGGACTCAAGAATAAATAGACCTCACCGACAATGGGACGAACCGTTGGATGAATGTCCATCGTCATCGTTTCGAGTATACGCATAGCCTATACGTTCAATAGGTGCATGCACTATAACAGGCTCGGATGTAGAACTCAATAGGATGCATTAGACGGTATTGAATAATTGCGAGGAGGTGCAACCGTTTATAAGGTATGTCATGTCTTTTCATTCATTTATGACCTGATAACAAGAGATGTTCACCAAGATTGAAGATGGACTTCTAATGAAATATCTTACAGGGAGTTCGAGAATGAACTAACAGCACGTGGAGCACGCAATGTGGGAGGAATAGTATGTAAACATTTTGCCAAGTGGTTTAGAAATAAGGTTAAAACTTGTTGATGACTTCAATACCATTAATTCATCGATATCTTCACATGTAACTTTAATAGTTGACATGGTATGTAAAGACCTTTTCCTCTAAATCCCAAGACTTAGAGTACCGAATCCCCAACCACATATAATGTTTTCATATTAATGTTAAGGTTGTCCTAAAATTAACAGTTTATGAAAGTTGTTTGATCCAAACCACTATATTTTGTAAAGAACTTTTTAAATAAAACAAGATTGCTAACAAAAGCAATCTAAACATATATTTACATCAAATAAACATCGTTTAGTGCCAATACAAGACACTACAAAATTACATGTTTTCTCAAAACATAAGAATCCTAGAGAATCTTAAGGTCATTACAAAAAGAGATTTGCTTAACTAACAAGCTTCTATACATAGCTTTTCCTTAGCAAAAAGTCTTCCAAAAAGCCTAGGGTAATCGGATCCTATTCGTCCCACTCATCCAGAAATCTCTCGAAATCGGACCCATAGCCCAAGTAATCATAATACTCATCTCCAATATCTGCAAGGCAGCAAAAGTGAGCCAGAGGCCCAGTATATAATAACCAATGCAAAACAAATCATCGAGTCAATATAATGCACCATTAAACGGTGATTATCTTTATTACAATTTCTTTCACAAATCAACAAGAGGGTATTCAAACCCCGGTCACACTTCGGGAATTCAGGGATCCTGAGTAACAGCAGCTGCTCAGGGGGTTGATATAAGCAGTCTGAATACTTATATCTCCTATATCTATTTCATGAAAATAATAGCTTCATTTAGGGTTTAAAAGCTGTTGCCCGACTCTACTTAAACTCAGTCCATAACATGAGCCTAGTTCACAAGTTCCCATAAACTTTGAACTAAATCATGGCATTTCCCCCTAAGTTTAAGCAAACGTTACTCAGATACTATTCTCCCTATCGGCTACCCACTTAACCAAAAAGAATCGCTATTGCATCATAGCGTACCATTGCATCATGGTAAAGTCATTACATCATGACTTGGTTAAGCGCCTAACTAACATGTCATTGCATCATGACAGGTTTGCTGCTCCTCGGACCAGATTAAACAGCGAAATAGACATCCAATTCATTCAAATATTAAGCCGAATCAATTTAGATTAAGTTAGGAATGCCTAGTCCTAGCAAACATCAAACAAGTTATTGTGTACCTGAACCCGTTAGTATATAACTAGGATCTCTCGGTGATGAACTAACCGAAGAATCCTTAACTGAAATAGAAATATCACAATAATCAATAAATCAACAAGTTTAGATCTCATTCTCACAATTATACACATATTATCTCTATATATATCACAATTAATCAAAGAAATCCAAATAATTGAATACAAAGTCATAAATAAGCATTTAAAGGTCCTATTATATCACAAATCGCCTAATAAATACTTAATTGCTCAAGTAACAAACTTTGGAAAATTTTTGAAAAAGTTTTTAAATTTCAAAAGCACAGGAGATAGGCCGGCAGCTAAAGCCGGCGGCTTTGAGCCGATGCTCGATGCACTGGAAATCACACTGCCAGCACTGGCAGTGTTCAAGGGTACGCCGTCAACCTTGGCATCCTACACCGGCGGCCTTGAGCCAGCGTAGAATCCAAAACCCAAAATTTCAAAAACGTCCAGAGAGGTCTAAGCCGTCCGCTTACCTAGATACGCTAGCGGCTTTGACACATACGCTGGCGGCCTTAATTTCCGCTGCCAGCGTACAATATGACAGAATGAACGCCGGCTGACTTTTCCAGCAAAAGCCAGCGGCTTTCATCCAGCCTTAAGAATTCTGATCCAATGCTGCCTCTAAGCCGGCGGCGTGAATTCCTAAGTGCCGGCGTACGTTTTAAAAACAGACTTAAATGACAGAATTCAAATCCCCTGTTTTTCCACTTTGCAGTATTCAATCCTTACACTTTAAAATTATCCTCAGCTACACTAATCAACTTCATACTCACTCCTATCTATACTACAATCCTAGCAACTCAACTCAAATCAAATTCAACACAATTAAATACTTCAAACTCCACTTCAATCCATTCTAATTTCCTACACAAATCCTCTTCACATCCTCCCAACACTTCATATCTCTTTAAACTACATGCACAAACTCACACACTCATATAACACACTCCTAGCTCATCCCAAACATGAACAAACCATTTAGATAACATTAAGCTCAATTCATCCAATAATCCATACAACTACTTCAAGAAAGGAAAACAAAACAACAATCATAATTAAATCCACTCACATGTAATTGCTTTGCCTTGAAGACAACTTGATTTCCAAAGCATGCTATTGCTCTTAATTTAGGCTTGGAAATGGAAATGGAAATGGAAATGGAAATGGAAATGGAAGAAGAAGAGAAAAGAAAGAAAGAAAAGAAAATTCGGATAAAAATGAGCTGCCCCAAAAAAGTTGTTCAAAATAGCTTAATTTGACTTTAACACATTCCAAATTTACCCCTTAATGCATACATGAACTTAGGGTGCATTTGGCTTTAATTTGGGTCTCATTTGGGCTTATATGAGCATAAATACTAGCTTAACTAAAGAAATAAAGTTCTATCACTAACCTTAAGCAAAATTAAGTTGATTTATAAATCTAACTAAACTAACACCTTAATGTACAAAAGGCACCATTAATAATTTTATTACACACACACATTAATACATATAAAACAAAGATATTAATTTCAATATATCTACACAATAATACATTTTAGACTACTAACAACATAACCATGATATTCATCATACTCACTCAACTCAATACTCAAGATAATAAATAAACACATGGAATTTAAATAAAATTTAAATCTAGGTCATTTCATGGTATGTAGATTATGGAGCAAACGTCTTTCCATGGACATTAGATGCCAGAAGATCTTGAAGCATTGGCATGGGGCCCTGAAATTCATCGATATAGCTCCAATGCTTGTATCGTGAATGGTATCCGATACAACACAGAAGACAATGAAACTGGATTAAGATCACAGAATAGCGGTGTATATGTTATCAGTGTAGATGGAGGACAACAAATAACATTTTACGGCGTTCTCACAAAAGTTATATAACTAAATTATGTAGGGTCGAAGAAAGTGTTTTTATTCAAATGCAGGTGGTTCGATACGGACAAGGATAAACCTGAAATTATCGACGAAGACCTCATCTCCATCAACACCGCAAGGTCATGGTACGATAACGACCCGTACATCTTTGCGGACCAAGCACAACAAGTATTTTACCTGAAGGACCCAAGCAAGCGATATGGCAACTGGATGATTGTATAGAAAGTTGTACACCGTTATATATTCATGCGTGCTCTCTTCCAAACTGAGAGCACAAAAGATGTTGAATTGATTGAGCCACTTCCAATAGAGGAGCCAATGCAACAGACAGTGCAAAGGTCATGGGTAATTCCAATCGATCGCATATTTGTTGATCTAGGAAACCTTACACACCTACTCGACCTGGGTGTGGGTTGTAGTGGCATAGACGATGACGATTTGGCGGAATAGATTGTATGGATACATTTATTTATTTATTTATTATCTATCACATACACTTTGTTTTCGTAATGATCTCAAGAAAATGATTAAGTAATGGTTGTTTTTTTTAAAACTTGTAGGATGAGCAGCTTCGATTTCATGGATCACCTTATGGAGGACTCCCAGGCACATCCGGAGCAGTACACTAATGGTATTTCAACCTTCATTTGCAAATTTTTTATCTGTCATAGCAATATTATATCCATTTTGGACTCATGCTTTTTTTTTTCTTATTTCATTATATAGGAGGATTGTTTACTGCCTTACTTACTGATCAGCAGGTCCGACACCCCGATGATCAATTGGGCTAGGCGGCTGAGCCACAGCCTGGATGGGTAAATGAGTTAGGGATCGGGGAAGAGGTGTGGTATGACCTTCCAGATGATATGCCTACTCAGGTTAACCCAAATGACCCACAGGCCGCCACTGTGGCTGCTTAACATGAGGAGGCAAAATCATGGTGTTGGAGAAGCCGTAGAGGTATGTATAGAGGTTATCGGGCAGAGGAGGAGTATAAGAGGATAGGTCGTAGATCGACTATCACTATGCCTGATGGGTTTATGGGTCTATATGCTCATCTTCGGAAATGGTTAGGTTGGAGTTCTTACTCCATCATAGAGCATCGACGAAGTTGTTTGTGCCTGGAGGTCAAGGAAAGGCATGGTCAGCGTTTCCTGAGGCATATCGACATGGCATCATCCATTGTGTAATGGTAACTTAATTTTCAATGCAAACATATACAAAATAACCAATTTTTTGCTCCTTCTACCATCCTTTAACACATTTTTTTTTAATTTGCATAACAAGTTTGAAATACCCAAAAGTTGGTGGACAATTCACAAATTGTGGGTGATACTGAACTATTTGGCAAGCAAATCATACAGTCAGCTTCGATACAGGCTTAAACGTTACGTTATAGCCAAAGGTGGAGGCGATGCAGCTGCTAGTAAGCCACTATCGGGTTTCGAGCACAGGTTAGATGAATGGAGGGCATTCGTCCACTTCCTTGAGATAGATCCAGATTACAAGGTACAATTCTCCATGTGGTAAATTATATATGCATAAGATATAGTTCACTTGTTCACTTCTTCTCGAAACGTGTAGTTACGATCCACGGTGAATGCGGAGAATAGGAAGAAGCAACTGTCAGTTCATACAGGTGGTACGAAGTCCATGCTTCAGCATGCACTCACAATGTAGGTATTGCAATTATAATGACCGTGGATTTATATGCTATGTTCTTCTACTGATTTTCGTTAATCATGTATTACAGGATCTCACGCCAATAGAAAAACTACCGGCACACACACCTAAGGAGACAGAAAGGGTAGTTAACAGATTGATGGAGTCGGAGGTCTCCATGCAGAATTATGTTAGTATTTTTTATTATCAAATCTAACGTAATACATCATATCTCTGCCATCAGTTTGTATGATTTATTCACATTGTGCTCCACGTTGTTTCAACTAAGACGCATGGTGGAAAAAAGAAAGCAAGAGGATGATATTGTTGCTGCGTCAGGTCAGAGACCTAGGGAGGATAAGTCATTATAGAGAGGTTTTTGGGCCATCGATCTGCCTACCATCGTGGCTTCGGTTACGGCATGCCGATAGATCAACATAGGGTTGATTACTACGAGCAGCCACGTGAGGAGAATTTGGTCCACTCTGAGTATGATAGGGCCATCCAGGAGGCCAAAATTGAGAAGATGCAAGAGAAGATTGATTTGCTGATGAACTATGTCTGTCCTTCCTACTACATATCCTCCGGCAGTACCCTCCATACCATCACGCAGCCCATAAATGGGGAACTTCTACTTATGGCCCTGTCCTAGTTAGCCTGGCTTTACACCATCACACTCAGTGTCACCCCTCCATATCCTTACCATGGTTTTTTACGGGATACCGAACCATCCATCCATGTTCATGCATCCTCTGCACGATCCAGCACATGAGGCACCAGACAACTCCGCACAGCGAGAGGCCAACATCCTTCGGGGTTCATCCCATGGGTAGGGGTCCCGGTTTTTGCGCAGTTTGCATCATAGCCGTCCGCGTTTGATCGTACGCTTTTCCTAGGGCCCCTTCATCTTCACATCCTTCTGCTTCTCAGCAGCCACCACATACTCCGACTCAGCCGTCAGCTGTTCAGTCAACACCGACTTCGACTTCCCCATCTACAGTATCACAAAGGACATCCGTGAGAGGATCTGGTCATGCTCGGCTGCGACAGGAGCAGCGACAGTTGGTGCTGCCATGTTTTTTTTTTTCTCATCGTTTTTTATTATTCCAGACATGATGTTTATGTTTTGTTGCATAACTTCTTTCGCACTTTGCACGTCATGCTAGTAATTATGATTAACGTCATATTTTGTCCCTTAGTATGGTCATTTCTTACGATGATACCATGTACGTCTAATTTGATTATAGAAGCATTCAACACCCGCGGTATATTTCCATTTACCATAATCGAACATATATAAAATAAATTGGAAAGTACAAATTAATTATTTCGTTTGTTTAACACAAAAAATTTGCAAAATATTACAGAAAAAGATGCACGAATTACTAAATAGGGCAATGGTAATAATAATAGCCTTTCCTTTGAAATGTTCTATATAGATTCCAATTTCAATAAAACATATTTTATGTAAAGGATGATTTCGTCTATTTGTTATGTAACTATAAATTACAATTTAATGTTTTCCAATTGGAAAAATGAGGGAATGGTTATTTTTGTAAAAAACTTTGGGATTTGTTTAAATTTATGGAGGGAGTAGTTTCAATTTGACAAATGAAATATATTTAAGTCCAAAAGCGTAAGAACACCAACGTAGGTAATTTCCCTTTAATGATATAGATTATTTACAGAAATCGACCAAAATTTAGGATGTCATATTTAAATTAAAAGAAAAAACAACATATCAATATATAATTTTCACACTTATATCGATACATTTATATTATTCGAAATAACATCTTTTCTTTTTGACATTTTTACAAAACGTTCAAAAATATATCTGTATGTTTAATTTCACACACAAAAAAATTAATAAATTATTTATATTAATTATTTTAAAATTTTAAATAATAATTTAAATTGTAAGATTCCGGTTAAATTTACAAATTTTGACGTTAAGTTGTTGAATTTCAGAAAAAATAACAATACATATTTCATACATCATTTTTCATATAATTTTCATAAGTAAGATTTATATATAGTATGAAAAATTTTCCACAACAAACTATCTTATTATCATCTACTTTTATCAAGATCTTATTTACCTATTAAATATCAAGTAATCTATAAGATTATAAATCACGGATTTTAATAATAAATATTTATATTCGTACTATAATTTTATAACGAATACGATAAATATATAATTATCACATTCCATATGAAATAATTTATGGTATTGTAATTAATATATTTTAATATTAAATTTCGTAGAAAGTCCAAATGTTCTTTTATATGTTTAATATTATTAAAATATATTGTCAAAATACAAAATGTCAAACGAAACTATATATTAATACAAAAATTTTCATGTTACTATCATTTCTTTTAAATCCTCCATAAACCTAAATAATTCATTTTATGAATTTTTTATTCAGATATTTAAATATAACTCTTCTATCTCATCTACTAGTAAATCAATAGATTATAAATAAATATTTTCATAATTAATATTTAATTGATATAAATGTTTTTTGTAATAACGTTTTCATAAATAAAAGTATATTACCCAATTGAATAAGATTTACTTTAAATCTATCTACTAGTAAATAAATTGATTAATAAATATATATTTTTATAACAAATATTTAATCTATATAAATATTTTTTGTAATTAATTTTAATAAATAAAAGTACATCACCTAATTGAATAAGATTTACTTTTAATCTTATCTACTAGTAAATAAATTGATTAATAAATATAAATATTTTTATAAAAATATTTAATCTATATAAATTTTTTGTAATTAATTTTTAATAAATAAAATATCACCCAATTGAATAAGATTTACTTTAATTCTTATCTACTAGTAACTAAATTTATTAATAAATATATATTTTTTATAACAAATATTTAATTTACATAAATATTTTTTTCAATTAAAAGTACATTAACCAATTCAATAAGATTAATTTTTAATCTTATCTAGTAGTAAATAAATCTATTAATAAATATAATAATTTTTTAATAAATATTTAATCTACATTAATATTTTTTATAATTCATTTTTAATAAATATAAGTACATCACCAATTGAATAAGATTTACTTTTATCTTATCTACTATAAATAAATTGATTAATAAATATATATTTTTTATAACAAATATTTATTCTACATAAATATTTTTTATAATTCATTTTTAATAAATATAAGTACATCACCCAATTGAATAAGATTTACTTTTTAATCTTATCTACTAGTAAATAAATTGATTAATAAATATGTAATTTTTATAATAAATATTTAATCTACATAAATTTTTAATAATTAAAAGTACATTACCCAATTGAATAAGATTAATTTTTAATCTTATCTACTTGTAAATAAATTGATTAATAAATATATATTTTTATAATAAATATTTAATCTATATAAATATTTATTCTATTAAATTTTTAATAAATAAAAGCACATTACTCAATCGAATAAGATTTACTTTTAATCTTATCTACTAGTAAATAAATTGATTAATAAATATATAATTTTAATATTAATATTTAATCTATATAAATATTTTTTATAATTCATTTTTAATAAATATAAGTACATTATCCAATTTAATAAGATTAATTTTTAATCTTATTAATAGTACATAAATTGATTAATAAATAAATATTTTTATAATTAATATTTAATCCATTAAAACATTTTAATCAAACACTCTCAAATTTTTAGCGGGACAGCGCGGGAAGTTGAATTTTTTCATGATGAAGCGAATTCCCCTCATTTGGTAATATGAGGCGAAATTGGCCTCATTGTCCAACTCATGAGGCCAATTTCCCCTCAGATTTCAAAATATGAGGCGAATTTCGCCTCATCAGCCCAGTCACCCTCTATATATACCCTCCTATTCCTCTCTTGATGCTCGTTCATTTTTTTTTCCAATTCGCGCTTTGCTTCATTTCGATCGGATTCCTTGCAAAAATTTCTTCCTTCACACAAGGTAAATCATTTTATATTTTACTGAATTTATTTTTTATTTGTAATTATTTATTTGTATTTATTTTTGCAGGTTTTTACCATTTCTTATTACAAGTTCAACAACATTAACATCAAATAAATATAAGGTATAATATTTTCATCATTTTAATTTACAAAGTTTTTGTAGTTTTTGATAAAATTTATTTCATATTTTAGGTATATTCTGATTTCCATTTATAACATTTATATCAATATAAACATATTTATAATATCATAATATTTTTATTATTTCAAATGTTTAGAATAAGAAACTTACATCTAATATTTTAAGTAAAATATTAATATTAATAAATTTGTAATATTAATTATACAATTTTTTAAAAAATTATTGCAATTCGTGTTGTATTTATTATTATAAATTCTGGAAAAATATATTAATTATAAAATTTTAGTAAAATATTAATATTAATAAATTCGTAATATTAATTACAAATTTTTTTAAAATATTATTGTAATTGCGTTGTATTTTTTAAAAATTCTGGAAAATATATTAATAATAAAATTTTAATTAAAATATTAATATTAATAAATGTGAATTATATTAATTATAATTTTTTAAAATTATTGCAATACGTGTTGTATTTATTTTTTTATATTTTCGAAAAATTATTTTAATATAAGAGGCGAGTTTCGCCTCATCCTTGTTATTTGAGGCAAAACTCGTCTCATGCCACATCGGCTAGTGAGGCGAAATTCGCCTCACTAGCTGACATGGCACTCATAGCTAACATGAGGTCAATTTCAAACTTGAGGCGAATTTGGCCTCATATATTAATAAAGCATGAATGAGGCAAAGTTCGCCTAATTTGAAAAATATTGCGGCAAAATTTGCCTTCTTTTCCCTAGCACGGCCGACCTACACAGGCGAATTTTGAGGTGAAAAATTCGCCTCAATAGCTCTACTGAGTCGAAATTTGAAGCTACTAAGGCGAAAAATTTCTCCTCTCAAACGAACTTTTTTACAAGTGTAGAGCATCGGGCAAAAGTGAGTGATTCTCTTTAAAGAAGGTGCACCTTAGGTTGATGCTTTTGGTAAATTATAATTGTGAAAATCTGATGGTCTATGACAGACGTGACTTGGACCGCAACCATTTTCATTCTAAGGTTACTCTTAATAAAAATTAGAGAACAATATAGTACACACATGTGCTACAGGTATAAAATAATTGCATACGTAAGGTTGCACAAGGTGTATGAAAAATAAAAAGATTTCAATGATTTAAAGAAAGAGTATTTCAAGAATAAAATACTTGGGTATTATACGTTAAGGAAGTTTCTTTTCCTTAGTAAATACCTACATATATTTCTGGAGATTTTTATGCTAGAAGACGACTTTTCTTTTCTGTGTATAAATTTAAAAAGCTTTTGTTATTATGAAATACACGAAATAATGGTGGCTGCAACATTTAGCAAAAAGAATAAGATTCATAGGGTTACTAGAATTGCCTACTGATGGGGGTTACACCATTGACTTTATTATCATGTAACTTAACTTTGATTGTTGAACTCAACTTTCCAAACTCCTATAGGATTTGGCCTATATGTGGTTGTTGAAAAGATAAAAATGATTAAGATTTCTTTAGTTGCCTAATGGTAGCATATTACACTATTGACATTATTACAAGTAAAATTGGTCGTTGTAACAATAAAAAGCACTAGCATGGTTTATCATGGATATGATTATATGTTTGAGAATGATTAACTTTGCTAGTTCAAAAGGGATGACAACGTCTAACTGTCTAATTGATTGCGAGCAACGTATAAAACTTGAAGGTTTTAAAGTTGGCATATCTAGGTGGTATATTCTTAGAGAAGCAAATGGTTGAACATGTCAAGATAAGTGAGTTTTGTGAGTTTCTGATTTCATCACAAATATCTAAGTAAGGTTAAGGATAGAAGAAAACTAGAACCCACCTCGCTTACCTTTCAAGTTCAACAAGGCCAGATCAATGCTAGTTGTGGTCTTGGTTTTGCTACATACCTTTCCAAACCGAAGTGAATGAAACTATTGTACAAATTATTAGTTTGACAATTCAAGTTCTGGTGGGACACTAGATTTGAGAAAAATGGCAAACAAATTTGTTCCTTCGCAAAAATACGGATTAGCCATAGCAAATTTCTAACCCATCGATTGGATTTGAAGTTGATAGTTCCTTGACATGATGTTGAAGACACTTGTTGGCATTTCTGCAAATGCAGAAGTTGTCGAGCCTGAATTTTTTATTTTTGGTTTTTTTTTTCAATTACATTTTGATCAAGCCCTAACCCATTTGATACAAATCCTTGACTAGAATTGAAAGAAATATTAAAGTTTTATAAAATTGAAAGGAATCACAACGCGACCATAGTTGGGAAAAACTACAAGTTAGATCAATGGATTAATTGATCCTAACTCGACCACGGGTTTATGATTAAACTAATTTTTAAATTAGTTTTTTCAAATACCAGAAATTCTATAAAATCCTTTAGCTAAAGTGTATCCCTCTTAATTCTTGAAAATTTATCATGTTATATTTACAAAGTTTAGTATCTAATATAATTATCAAAGTTTATAAGTCAATATGGTTATTACGCACATTTTTACATAAAGTATATAAAATAATGAAACAAGTTAATATTTACAAATAAAAGGATAAGGAAAAATTCTTTTTCAATTTTTAGGTTGCCCCAAAGATATCTATGTATCCCCTAATCGGAATTAGATAATACGTAGTTCTTATATCATAAATGTCATGTCCATAGGTTGATACTTGCGGTAAATTAAAATTGTGAAAATTTGATGGTCTGTGACAAAGGTGACTTAAGCCGCAACTATTTTCATTGTAAGGTTACTCTTACTAAAAATTAGTGAACAATAAACATGTGTTGCTGGCATAAAATAACCGCAAAATTCACTCCATATAAATAATATTAGACAACACTGTGTTATGGGTGCTTAAAAGAGAAAAAGTTAAATATCTGAACAACAATGTAATTCTCACAATTAAACAATTTACAAAATTTATTGAGAGCATATTCGATTATCTCATAAACTTGCAATCTTTCTATACATATTATATTCCATATATAACCCATAAGTATGCGTAGATAAAACTGTGATATGCTTGTCAGTCATTTTTCTTGCTTCAAAGCATCTTTTATCAGCAATATTTCTAAACAAATTTTGTTTGGCAGTCCATGACTTTATAGCCATTGTATATACAATATATCATAGGCTGATGAAGTTTCTTTTCCTCAGTAAATAATGCATATATGTCTGGAGTTTGCATGCTAGAAGACCCTTGTTTTCTATGTGTATAAATTTGAAAGCTTTTGTTTTTATGAAACACATTGTTGCATCTGATAGTTGATCCAAAAGAATGCACAAGAAACAGTAGTGATTGTATCATTTTTAGGAAAAAAGAATAAGATGCATAAGGTTTCTTGAATTGCCTTCTATGGGGGTTACACCACTGAGTTTATTGTCATGTAGCTCAACTTTGATTATTGAGCTCGACTTTCCAAATTTTTATGGGATATGACCAGTGAGTTGGTTCTTGAAAAGATAAAGAGGAGTAAGATCTCTCAAATTTCCTAATAACAAGGGATTACACTGTTGAGTTTATTATAGGTAAGTGTAAAGTTTCTCAAATTGCTAAAGGATAAGGAAGTAGCACTAGTATGGTTATTCTTTGATATGGTCATATGTTTGAGATTGATTAACTTTTTTAGCTCAAAAGGAATATCATCATTTAATTGTCTAATTGATTGTAAGCAACGTATAAAACTTGAAGGTTTAGGAGTAGGTATATCTCAGTGGTATATTCTTAGATAAGCATTTTAAATATGTCAAGATAAAGTGAGTTTTGTTAGTTTTCTGATTTCATCATAAATGTCCAAGTCAGTTTAAGGAGAGAAGAAAATCGGAACCCACTTGCGTGCCTTTTAAGTTCAATATGGCCATATCAATGCTGGCCATGATCCTAGTTTTGCTATATGCCTTTCCAATTGGTGAATGAAACTACCATACAAATTATTCATTTGACAACTCAACTTCTAGCGGGACACTTGGTTTGAGAAAGAGTTGTAATTAATTTTGTTCGTTGGCAAAAATTCTTGGGTCAACCAAAGCAAGTTGAGAGACTAGCAATTTTCTAACCCATTAATTGTGTTTGAAGTAGATAATTCCTTGGCATGATGTTGACGACACGTGTGGCCCTTTCTATAGATTTGGAATGGTACCGGAAATTATGAACCCATTTCATGGTGCACTGCATACAAAATCAACTTCTTTTCATTTTATTAATGTTTCCATGACCTAAAGAAGACCCAAAAAATGTTCGTTAATTATGTCAACAGGTCCATAGATGTTAAACGCGTGCATAGATAAGGCAATTATTTCAACTTGTATAGTGTAAATAAGAAAGTAATATAGCTTGATAATGCTTTTTTGATTAATCTAATTCTCTTTATTGGCTTTGGTTTCATCTATTCTCGAACATTTGTTGAATTTTTGAGAGCAAATCAAAATTTTACGAGGAAGGCTCTGACTTTTTACCTCGTATTTATCTCCTTTACTTGCAATGTTTCTATACAAATTTTGATTATTGAAAAGCAACCAAAGCTTTTAGATCTCACAACCTATCAAGTGGGCAACTTTAATTTAATGGAGGTTGTAATGTATATGCAAGGATTTAAACTCATGATTTTCTATTTTGATATCATATTAAGATTAGTATCATAACCATCTAATTTCATAGGTTACACTTATAGATATTGCCAAAAATGGGGGATAGAGAGTAGTTCCAAGAAATATCATGTCTACAGCATTTTCATCTCTTTATGCAGATAGAGGGCTAGTTATATTTATTAGATCCACGCAGCAGTTGGTGGTTTGGAAAGTAACCTCAGTTGCCAACTATTTCACGTGAGCTTTCAGCACTTTTACAGTGGACTATTTGAGTTTTACCAAATTTTGTGAGCACCTTCTTGAACTTTATCTTTTTTACAATTACTTAGCTAATCTAGATACTATAAAATAAGCTGTATAAACAGACCATAGCTCATGGTTGGCCCATTTACTCATTAAAAAAAGTGGTTAGGACCAGTTTTTTTTTGCCCATTTAAAAGCAAGCCAAAAAAGCCCAACCCATTTAACCCTTGGGCCAAAAGTGTTGGCCCGTGATGGCCTGGCTGGCTCACTAACTAAAAAAATAAAAAAGATGAAGTTAAAAGTGCTAAAAAAAAATCAAAATAAAAATAAAAATAACAAATTAAATCCAAAAAAATATCAAAACAAATCTATTATTTCTTTTCATATAACATACACACCAACATAAAGCAATAGAGGAAAGGACATAGATAGCACACACACCCCCCCACTAAAACCCTCTATCTTTAACCTACCATCCACCACCGCAATTTGATTTACCATAGTTTTGCAGCTACCGTCCAAGCTCTATTACTAGTTGTAGGAGTAGGGGTGTTTCATTGCAGTTAAGTTGTGAAACTCAAGTCGAATTCAAGAAATGTCAATTTTCTCCATGCAAGAATTGAGAAACAAACGACCAAAAAAAATGGAGGACAATCAACCTTGGGCAAGTCGTTGACATTTCCGAAAATTTTTCAAAGCTCATAATTATGCATTATACATATATCACATTTTGCTTTTATGTGTATTTAAAATAAAAAAAAAAATCGAATTATAAACTAACCAACTAGAACCAATATGATTTCATTCCAAAAAAAAAAAAAAAAAAGTTTTCAAGCCAAACCAAAATTACAATTAATCTAAATGAAGAAACCAAATGGAATAAAAAAAATTAAATCATATCATGTAAAGTGTGCATATATATATATTTCTTCTATAAAATAATATGTAAAATTATTTTTAGTCTATTATATAAATGTAATGACTAACCATAGTAAGAGCATCGGTCCGTTTAACTCTTGGGTTAAAGAGGGTCAGGCTCAAGCCAAGAAATAATGGCCTATTTAATAAATGGGCTAAGATTTCTTGGCCCATTTAGCATGCAGGCCAAAGTGGGCTAGCCTAGCTCGGCTATTTAGCCTATTTGCCCAACTTTAACTGTAAATGACCTTAAAAGGTTTGGAGAGATTGAATTGACTCTTATAAACTTCAGATTATTAATTGTACAAATTAATAAAATTCAAGTACTAAATATGATATTTATTATTTACCCTAAATCGAGGAAATTGCTCCTTCGAGCAAATGATCCTAATACTGTGTGGGATGGCGCTCCTACAAATAAGTGATCCTAAATCTAGGACAGTGCTCCTTTGAGCAAACATCCTAATGTGTGGCATGGCACTCCTATGAAGAAGCTGTCACTCGAAGACACATAGTAGCATATATTAAAAAAATGTAGAACAATAGGCTAATTTGCACGAATAGCACAGAGCAAACATGCTAGATTAACAAAGCATGGCATTCCATTTTCCAATTTGGTTGGACATGTCAAAAGAAAATCCGACGCAAATCAAGAGGAATTGGAAAGAGATCAATGGCGCTACGCTTACTGAGTTTTAGTAAATTTAATTTTGTGCTTCTTATGATCTAGAGTTCAATCATTGATGTGTTTTTTAAATTAGGTTAATGGATACTTCCTGGTAGAATCAAAAGATGTGAAAATGTTCTTGATTTGTTAATAGAAGACCTATTAACACAATTTAGACAAGTTTTGCAGAGCATGGGGCAAAAGTAACTAAAGTGATTCTCTTTAAAGGAAGTTCACCATGGGTTGATGCTTTTGGTAGATTAAAAATTGTGAAAAAATGATGGTCTATGATAGAGGTCACTTGGACCGCAACCATTTCTATTTAAGTTGCACTTAATAAAAATTAGCAAACAATATACAAGTTCTTCAGGTATAAAATAATTACATATAAATTTATTGATGGAAATTATGGATGCTTGATAATACTCGTCTGATTAATCTAATTTTCTCAATTAAACAATTTGCAGAATTTATTAAGAGCATATTCAATTATCTCATAAACTTGCGATCTTTCTATACAGATTTTATTCCTTACATAATGCATAAGTATGCATAGATAAAACTGTGATATGCTTGTCAGTCATGTTGCTTACTTCACAGTATCTTTTATCAGCAATATTTCTATACAAATTTTGTTTGGCAGTCCTTGAGTTTATTAGCCAATATATATATATATATATATATATCATAGGCTGATGAAGTTTCTTTTCCTTAGTAAATACTGCATATATGTCTAGAATTTGCATGTTAGAAGACCCTTGTTTTATATGTGTATACATCTGAAAGCTTTTATTTTTATGAAACACATTGTTGCATCTGATAGTTGATCAAAAAGAATGCACAAGAAACAGTAGTGGTTGCAATATCTTTAGCAAAAAGCGAATAACATGCATGAGTTTTCTTGAAATTCCTACTGATGGGGGTTACACCACTGAGTTTATTGTCACATAGCTCAACTTTGATTATCGAGCTTGGCTTTCCAAATTTTTGTGCGATATGGCCAGCAGCTGGCTGTTGAAAAGATAAAGAGGAGTAAGATCTCTCAAATTTCCAAATGACAAGAGATTATATTATTGAGAATATTACAACTACAATTGGTTATTGCAACGAAAAACTTTAAAGTTGCTCAAATTGCCAAAGGATAAGGAAGTAGCACTAGTATGGTTATTCTTTGATATGGTCATATGTTTGCTATCGATTAACCTTTTTAGCTCAAAAGGAATATTGCAATTTAATTGTCTAATTGATTGGAAGCAATGTATAGAACTTCAAGGTTTAGGAGTAGGTATATCTTAGTGGTATATTCTTAGAGAAGCTTTTTGAATATGTCAAGATAAGTGAGTTTTGGTAGTTTTCTAATTTCATTAGAAATTAAATATCAAAGTCAAGTTAAGGAGACAAGAAAATTAGAACCCACCTAGTGTACCTTTTAAGTTCAATATGGTTAGATCAGTGCTGGTCATGGTCCTAGTTTTGTTATATACCTTTCCAACTAATGTGACTGAAACTACTATACAAATTATTCATTTGACAATTCAACTTCTGGTGGGACACTCGGTTTTAGAAAGAGTTGTTAATTTTGTTTGTTGGCAAAAAGACTTGGGTCAACCAAAGCAAGTTGGCGGAGGATTAGCCATTTTCTAACCCATTGGTTGGGTTTGAAGTAGATAGCTCCTTGACATGATGTTGAAAACACTTGTGGCCATTCCTACAGATTTGGAATGTTATAGAAAACTACGAACCATTTCATGGTGCACTTGATAGAAAATCAACTCATACTCAATTGGTTTGTGTTTCTGAAGACCTTAGAAGAAGACCCAGAAAAATGATGGTTAGTTAGGTCAACAGTACAATATGTGTTAAACACGTGTATAGATAAGGCAAGCATTAATTGATTCTTTTTCCATCTCTTTGTTTTTAACTCATTTGATTCTCTGCATGGGGTTAGGATTGCCGTCCATTGCTTATCCAATCAATTTATTAGCTTAGGTTGAATATATGATTAAACCCAAGCAAAGCTCCTTTGTTATTTATGAGTTACGAAATGCATTTATGGTGGAATTATTTCGAATGTATGGTCTAAAAATGTGGAAGTTATATAGCTATATAATACTTCTCTGGTTGCCACGAGTATTGTGGATACTTGGGGGATAGATAGTAGTTCCAGGTGATACCACTGTGCAAAATCAAAGAAATAGCAATGCATCCTTCCAAGGGAGTCCACAAAAAACACGAAAATAGGGGGAATTGTTTTCAGCTCATTCGATTCGTTACATGGGAGTAGGATTGCAGTCCTTTGCTTATCCAGACAATTTAATATATGATTAAACCCAATCAACCTTTGTTATTTAAGAGTTATGAACATGCACTCGTGGTACAATTCTTTCAACTGTATAGCGTAAACGATATAGTAATATAGCTGGATAATGATTTTCTGATTATTAGATTCTCTGTACTAACTTTGATTTCATCTATTCTTAAACATCTGGTGATATTTTGAAGGTTTATTACAATGGTGTTATAAGTCCCGACCATATTTATTGTACCGTTACTCTCAATAAAATATGGTATAATGTCACAAATAATACTTGAATTTTAGCACAATATAAAATTATGTATTTGAATTTTGAAATTGTTGAATTTAGTTTCTAAAAGAATTTCATTATGTACTAAATTAATTAATTTTAAACTTTAAGTACTAATTATATATTTTGTTAAAATTTAGGTATTATTTGTAACATTTTAACCTATAAAATATTAGCTAAGAATATACACGCTCAGCAGCTATGAAACAATTAAATGCAAAATTATATAATGAAAACTACGGATGTTCGAAAATTACAGAACATCAAAAAATGATGCTTCCGCATCACGTATGAAAAATAAAGAAAAAAGGTCTCAATGATTTAGTGAAAAATAAAAACACTTAAGCATATACTTACTTGTTATGCCTCCTTTTTCCACATTTCTATTCTTTTCCTTGTTTGTTTAGCTTAGCTTTACTCTCATAAGTTTACTTTATTGAGGAAATCGCAAGTCATGGCTGTATTATTACTCACATGGCGATGTTCACGTGTCCCTCTTATAATTGTAAAACCTACTCTCTCTCTCTCTCTCTCTCTCTATATATATATATATATATATATATAAATAGAATTTGCGCTTCTAAAAAGAAAAAAAAAAGTAAAAAATATTTAAATAATTAACACATTTATTAACAATATAGATCATAAAGAGGAAAAGGGTAAAAAAGTAGAAAATTCTCAAAACAAACAAAATGGAAAAAAAGCATAAATAATAATGAAATTAACATAATGACACAAGCATTAATAGTGGATAGCCTTCTGGCATGAGGGAGGTTATTTAGGATATAAGCGAAGTTATTTCAAGAATATGAGTGTGCTTAATTTAGAAGATAGTTATAAATTTGAGAGAGCAAATAAGTGGGGTTTTTTTGGCCGATAAAATAAGTGGGTTTAATTGAGAAGATATGTACATGCGGCTTGGAGAGGAAATCATAACAAATGAAACCTCCCACATGTTCAATCAATAAGTACCTTAATAATGGAAATGAGATAAATATATATATATATATATATATATATATTTCAATTGTGTGTTTTTATAATCTCGGTGCAGACCCTTTACTTCTGAAAAAAAAAAAATGGCATTTCCATTTCCGAAATGGCTCGCGTAATGTGTCTTCATTTTTCTTAAACAACAACAACAAAAACATGAAACAAATATATTGCTTGAAGAAATTGTATGATTATCAACCCGTTTAAATAAAAATTATACAAATACAATTGTATAAAATTAATTACTAAAATAGAAACGAAAGATCGCATCTTTAGATGCAATTCTATTATTAACACATGTGTCTCATACTCACATGTTAATAGATGAATCACATTTTAGAAATATAATTTACTAAAGCTTTGTGTAATCATAATGAGTACTATTGACGGTGAAATATAATCCAAGACCCACTCGATCTTTTGGGGACCATGGATTCTTAACCTCAGCAGCCCATAGAAGCATTAGCTCGGTTCATCTAAATCCCGAAGGTGTCATAAACATGGAGACAGTAGACTTGATCTCGGGTCCACACCCCAGGCTCCACACCTAGGTCACTAAGTCGTTGGGACGATCGGCTCACCATCAATTTAGCTCGGCCTCGTTCTTCTCATCTTCCTCCATCGCGCCACACTCTAGTCACATCTTGTGATCGGGAGGACATCAACAGCTTAGTAGTACACCACAACGTCAAGTCTTCCTCCCCATGTGCCATCTCCATTCCCAGTACAAGGCCTTATATTAGGTGTTCTGGTATGATCTTAAAACCCTATAAATGCCCTCTTTCCTTCCTAGCAATGGGACAAGAACACATTAGGAACAGTAATAGGACAGGAAAACAAACATGTAGTACATACAGAAAACACCTTATCTGACATTCTATTTGCATTCACCTTATCTTCACCCATAGATTAACTTGAGCGTCGGAGTGGCCGCACCGAGCAACCCCCAGCGTCCCTCTGATTTGTCTTTTAATGTTTCTAGGAGCATTCTCTACTAGCCAGACTTGGCTCATGCAACATTTTGACATCGTTTGTGGGAAACTAACCTTTAAACACATCTAAACACTCTCCTATTACCACCTCTTTCCAAAAAACCTTAGCTAAAACCTTAGCCGATAGAGTCAACATCTCATAATGCTCAAGCCACTATGGAGCAAGAATCAAAGTGAATTTGCTCCTTTACCACATGCTTCCCATGCTATTGATGGTGAAACCTCAAAATGTTGTATTACGGCTCAAACGTTGCCGCTGATGTTGGCTTTATAGACAAGGGTCGAATTTTGGAGCTGGAACATCTATGTCGACATCTAGCACACCAGAACGTAGAAAACGAACGATTAAATACTCTCCTACAAGCCAAGATAACAGAGTTAGAAGGGCTGAAGGATTTACACTTAAAAGAGCACACTCTAGGTACGCAGGAATGTTTCGCTAGTCTAATCATCGCTCAGACAAAGGGAGGAGCCGCCCAAACATAACCATAAGGGTGCTGCAAGCTCCTCCAGGGCGAGAACCTGTGCCAAAGAACGATTTCACATACTTGGGCCATCTCAAGGCCCTCATCGGGGGGCCCATGCTTTGTGTAGCCCTATGATAGTAGCAAATAATGCGTCACAGGTATTCATCGCCCTACAGCTAGTCAATCCGTGCTGATGCTTGTTGCCCGGTTGAATTTCATCAAACCAATAGGGAAAGGATGACGAATCCCCGCCTAATTTAGGTCTACGATGGGGATGCCCCCACTCCTGTCCCAAAGGAGACATAGCTCAGTTCCAACAAGGAATGCACACTAGAAAAGATACACGACATGATGAGGAGATTATCCACCATTAAAGAGAGCTTCGAGGGTAAGCTTATAGTGAAAGCGTCGTTAGATAAGTCACCCATCATGCTCGAAATCCAGTTCAGAGTGTTAGTGAGGCTCTTTACTCTAGAATCGTACGACGGAACAATAGACCTAGAAGACCACATTGTTCAATTCTAACCCACTATGGAGATACACAACTTTTCAGATGCTATCTAGTGCAAGACTTTTCCTACCACCTTTCAGGAGGTGGCCAAGATTTTGTTCAATAAGCTTAAACCAAACACAGTGAGCTCATTTTCCTAACTCACCGACCTCTTTGTTGCACACTTTATGGTGAGCAAGCCGCTAGAAAAGAACTGCTCTTACCTCTACATGGTGCAACAAAAATCTAGTGAATCCCTACGTGATTACTTAGAGAGGTTCAACAAAGCATGTCTGGAGATCCCGAACCTTAACCAGGGGGTGGCATTAAAAGCCATCAAATAAGGAGTTCTCGTTGAAAGTCTATTTTTCGACTTACTTTCTAAATATCAACGTACCATACTCAAGCAGGTAAGGGAGAAGGCTCAGAAGTATATCCAGCAATAAGACATGAGGAATGCATGGAGAGAAGTCGAAAATCGCTTAGCTTAAGCCCGAATGACCAACAATATCTCTTAGGAAAGGAGTCGACTAAGAGATCCTCGCAACTCCAATCGAGCTGACAAAAACCGAAGGATAAATAATGGCGACAAGCAATGGCTCTTTCCCATGTACGATGAGTTCACCTCTCTCAACTGTCTGTGTATGATGTGTTTCATGAAATAAGAAACTGAGGCCTCTTACCCCTATCACCTCCAATGAGAACAAGTCCACGACGAAAAGACTCCAAGGAATATTGCAAGTACCACCACGACCACGGGCATGATACGAGAAATTGGTGGAGCTCAAAAGTTTAATAGAAGATGCCATACATCGGGGTTAGCTAAAATAATATGTAGATCACGACATAAAGTTAGAGCCCGAGCCTAGAAGAGAAAAATTGACGAACCTGAGAAAATTCCAATTGCCCAAGATCACCCAAAACACCCTTGACCCTGGTGGTAATGTCATGGCAAAATCAACACCATCATAGGTAGGCCCATCACCTCGATGAGAGCCGAATTATCGCCCAGTACGTCTCGATTGGTAATGAACGTGAAACCAAAGAGGTAAAGATCAACTCCACCATTTCATTTTTCAATGAGGATTATGAGGGAATTAAAACCCCTCACCAGGATGCCTTGGTTATCGTTACCTGTATACCAAGGTAGATGGTCAAAAGAATACTGATTGATATAGGAAGCAACACAAACATACTCTTTAATCAGGTATATGAATAGATGATGCACGAGTTAAAGCCGAAATTAAGGCCATATGATCACAAGCTATATGGTTTCGACAACCAACCTATTAAACCTCGAGGCATCATCACTTTGCCTCGCGAGCTCAAAGAAGAGTCACACAATGCTGAACATCGAATAGATTTCCTCATGGATAACTTTTGATTTCCCTACAATACCATATTGAGCAGGGGCAAGCAATCTATATTCGCCATGATCGTCTACTAGCCACACCTTAAAGCCAAATTCCCCACACCAACGGGCATAGACGTATGCCAAGGAGACTAGGAGCAGTCCGATAGTTATACATTTGGGCCTTAAAGGGAGATCGTGTATGTACCATTGAAGCAGAACTTAGGCATAACCCAAACAACGTAGTAAGTCCACCGAGCTTCGGGAAGAAGTTGCTCTCGATGACAAAAAGGCCTAACCCATTTAACCCTAGGGGCCAAAGAGGCTTGGCCCTTGATGGGCCTGGCTGGTTCACTAACTAAAAAAAAAAAAAAAAGATAAACTTAAAAGTGCTAGAAAAATAAAATAAATAAAAATAAAAAATTAAATCCGGAAAAAAAATATATCAAAACAAATCTATTATTTCTTTTCATCATAACATAACATTACCAACATAAAGCAATAGAGGAAAGAACATAGATAGACACACCACACACTCCCACTAAAACCCTCTATCTTTAATCTACCATCCACCACTGCAGTTTGATTTACCATAGTGTCGCAGCTACCATCCAAGCTCTATTACTAGCTGTAGGAGTATGGGTGTTTCATTGCGGAGTTAAGTTGTGAAACTCAAGTTGAATTCAAGAAATGTCAACTTTCTCCATGTAAGAATTGAGAAACGAACGACCAAAAAAGAAAACAAAGGAAAATCAACCTTAGGCAAGTCATCGACATTTTAGCAAATTTTTGAAGCTCATAATTATGCATTATACATATATCACATTTTATTTATGTGTATTTAAAATATAAAAAATCGAATCATAAACTAACCTAACTAGAACCAATATGATTTCATTCAAAAAAAAAAAATTCAAGCCAAACCAAAATCACAATTAATCTAAATGAAGAAACCAAATGGAATAAAAAAAAATTAAGTCATATTATGTAAAGTGTGCATATATATATTCTTCTATAAAATAATATGTAAAATTATTTTTAGTATATTATCTAAATGTAATGACTAACCATAGTAAGAGGGTCAATCCATTTAACTCGCGGGCTAAAGAAGGCCAGGCTAAAGCCAAGAAATAGTGGCCCGTTTGATAAATGTGCTAAGATTTCTTGGCTCATTTAGCTTGTGGGCCAAAGCGGGCTGGCCTAGCCCGACCTATTTAGCCTATTTGCCCAGCTCTAACTATAAATGACCTTAAAAGGTTTATAGAGATTGAATTGACTCTTAGAAACTTTAGATTAGTAATTGTACAAATTAATAAAATCCAAATACTAAATATATGATATTTATTATTTACCTAGATTTTTATCTCATTGAGGAAGTTGCAACTTGCAGGCCATAGTTATGTTGTTACTCATATGGCCAATTGGCCATATCTGTTTTCTTGTACCTTGATTGTAACTATAATACCTAGTCCATTTATATGAAATTATGGCTTATTTGGTATGTTGGAATGGATTTAGAATGCAGTCACAATTCCAGATTCTATTCCTTTTCCCATCTTTGGAGCCTGAATTTTCATTTCCAATTCAATTTCCTTTAACTCAATTTACATCAAACCATAAACTGTTTAACATAAGGCCTTAACTGAAAATTAAAAGAAATTTCTAAATTATAAAAAAAAAAAATTAGAGTCACCACACAATTGAAATAAAAAAAAAATCAAATTAGGATCAATGATAGGTTGATCCTAATTTAGCTATCGGTGTGCAAAAAATTATTTTCTAAAACAATAATCGGAAATTGAAGAAGTCAAGAGCTAACTTATTAAAACCTAAATGGTTACCACCTTTAACTTACCAATTAAAATTTGTTTCCTATAATACTCCTATGTACGTTTATAAGTGATAAATGTAATATATTTACACAATATCTACTTTCCTTATATTTACAAAATATGAGGAAAGTCAAGTATATCCAATCTTAAAAAAAAAAAAAAGGCAATTCAACATTAATATATAACAAATTAGGAAACTATATTTACATCACGTTTACAAAAGTAGACTTTTCCTTTTTTATCCCTGTTAGGTGCTTACGTACCCGTGGGATCATACAATATGTGGTTCTTTAGGATTTATGAAAACTTTAGTTTGTCAATTAATTTTGCAAACTTGAAATCTCATCACTTTAAGTTTATTAAATTTTAGTATTCATGATGAATTCGAAATGTATCAAATTAAATTTTAGTAATTTATGAAAACGAATTTTTTTGTAGGTGACAAAATTTTTGAACAAGAACATAGAATCTCATATCACGGCAAGCATATCAATTAAATCTACATGTTACGCTAATTCAATCAACAAGAGATAGCAATATTACTTTTCAATAAGACGAACTCATATAATTGCCTTCAAATTTCATGTAAAGGTGAAATCGAATATTTACCAAGATCAAAGTTTTTGAAATATATCAAATCAAAATCATCACTATATATCACATATTTATTCAAAAATTTCATATTAACCATTAGAACAGGTTATCAACACATATACCATGGCAAAAATTCATATATATATATATATATATATTGTACTTTGTATCATATGTTCATGAAATCATTGTGAATCAAATGTTAATACATAAATCATGGTGAATCAAATATTTACAAAGATCCTCTTTTTCAATCATGTTAATTACAAATTTGCATCAAGTCATACATTGAACATCATGGTTTTTTTCAAAAAATTCATGCTACCACGATGAAAATTACATATGCAAAACATCAATAAAAAAATATTTTGGTAAAAGTCAAATTTAACGCATCAACATACCATGATTAAAATCACGTAATAAAAAGAATCGTATTATCATCATATCAAATATTCAATAGAACACATGTATACATCATAGCGAATATCAAATACTCATGTAAATCAACATATACATAAAGGGATTTGATTACAAATTTTATAGGATATAAGCCTGAGAAATTCATTCTAGGAACGATATTATATAACAATTTTTATAAATTTGTAAAACAAATATTAATTAATTATGCATGTTTTAGTTTTTTAAGATAAACATACTATTATATACACACAATTGTCACAACAGATTTTTTATTATTATAATTATAATATCATTATTATTTGCTAACTATAATTTTATTAGCATTATAATTGTAATAATAAATAATAGTTAAAAAAAAAAAGAAGAAAACAAACTTAGAGAACTGCGGATGCATGAAACAGGCAGTCAGATTGGAGGTAAGGCTCCGACTTTGGGTCGGGTCAGTCGGATCCGACTTGGAGGGGACGACTGGCGGAAATTGTTCAGCTGTTACTGGCGGCACTTGTGGCATGGGGGCGTGTCAGACGAGGCGCAAGGTGACGTTGAGCACTCCAATGGCTTCAGCTATTCTCAGAAGCTGCGGTAGGCGGCAATTCTAAGGCCCACGACGGCAGTCCACAAGGCGGTGGACGTCGGGGCGATTCTGGCCTCCTTGGCATGAATTAAAACCACGATTCACAAACATACAATCACAGAAAGCGTCCATTATCAAGAAACTAACCATTAAAATTCGAAACCTTGACTTTTTATTACGAATACAAATTAGGGAAATTGAGGAAAATTAGCTCCAAACCTTGCAGATTGAGGATGCTAACATCCTTTTTGTACTTGCTAGGGCTCTAAAACTTGGAAAGGGTTAATTTGATACGAATCGGATCTAGGGTTTATTAAGTCTATTTTTAGCACAAATCTGGGGATTTCCTAATTTTAAAGATTACTTTATCATAAACTAGATATTTACACCTTAAAGATCATTTGGAAGCTTCCTTTATCTTTCAATTAACTGAAAATTTGCAAATTTGTATCAAATCTTGATAATCTAACAAATTGACTTTTCTCAATTTTTTCTCTTCAACTTAACCTAGCAAAACCCAAAACTAATTCACAAGTTTGGTGTCATAAGAATGTATTTCGTGCCTACTTTACAATTTCATCATTAATTTTGTGAAATGGGGAGCTAAATTGGCCAAAAATGGCCTCAAAATAGCTCCATTGGGGGCGTTTAAGCTGCTGGAGGTTGAAGAAGAAAAATTGCTGATTTCAACACTGTCTTCTACTGTTTCTAAAATGAAACCTCCTCGTTGTGTGTGCATTTGTCTTACCAAGAAGCCATTTGGCTTTTCTCTTGTTAATGTGTGCACACAAAAAATATATTTAAAGCTTATAATTTAGGTTTATTCAAACTAATAATTTAATCAAATGAATCTCAAATTAAATATACATGATAAAAATCATATTATATTAAACCTGTATAATTTTCTAAAGCTCATGAAATTAAATTTTTATGTCACTTTCATTTCTAAGAATATCAAAATATGATTGTTTGAGTTTAATATGGTATTTTATTTTCATCATATATTAAAATGTATAAATATTCCTATTTATTTATATTTAAGTTTAATTGAGCAATAATATGGTGTCTACAACTTCTCTTCTTTGTAGCAATGTTTGTCAAAACCTTATTACAAAGATAAAAAGAGACCCATTTTTGCTTTGATTAGTTTATAAACTTATCAGTTGGGCACTTCTTGAGTTGGCTGGCATGCATTTGGGTTTGAGTTGACATTTTAATTGGTTTGGCGCTTCTTAAACTTGTTCATATCTTTTGTTGACGCTTCTCGAGCTAGCTCATTCTAGCATTACATGAGAGCTAACTTGTTCAACCTAAAATGAGATATAGACAATACTCTTTCGAGCTCATTAGATAATGTTATTATAGAAAAGTGATTATGAGGATGGTGCATTTTGAGCAAATGATCCTAAGGGATATGCGGTATAGCACTCCTACAAGTAAACAATTCTAATACTCAATTGGACAGCACTTAGGGGTGTGCAAAAAAACCGATGAAACCGAACCGAAACCATAAACCAATCCGAAAAATATGGTTAACCGGTCCGTTGGTTTTGGTTTAGGATTACAGTTTTTATTTTTTCCGGTTTTCGGTTTCAGTTTCGGTTTGTAACCACAAAAAACCGAGGGTTAACGTAACCGTTTCAGTATTTATAAATATTTATATATAATTTATATATATAAATAATTATTTTTTTATTATATACATATGATTTTCATATACATATAATTTACCAATGTTAATATTCCTTGAATTTCGATTAAAATACTATTGTCCTATGATTGATGGAGTTAATATGGTAATTGATTTAGTTTGATTTTATTGATAATGATACATTCAAAGGTTTGTTTTTCCCCTTTTCCTTAATTTCATTTTCTTTTTTTTAGCTATAGTAATATATATAATAATTTAAAGAAAAACTTTATGATAAAGGCTAAAAAAAAGGTTTTTTGAAATTATCAATTTGATTTGTTGAAACCATTACGTTAAATGGTTAAAAACCAAAAACCGAATAAATTAACCGAATAAAATGGTTAATCGTTAAGGCGGTTAACCGTTTATAATGGACCGGTTAAGGATCGAGATATTTAAAAACCGATAATTACGGTTAGGTTCAAAAAATAAGGCCACGGATCGGTTAATCTGTCCATGAACACCCCTAATAGCACTCCTATGAGTAAGCAATCCCAAATCTAGGAAATTGCTCCTTCGAGCAAATGATCCTAATACCATGTGGGATGGTGCTCCTACAAATAAGTGATCCTAAATCTAGGACAGTGATCCTTCGAGCAAACATCCTAATGTGTGGCATGGTGCTCCTATGAAGAAGCTGTCACTCGAAGACACATAGTAGCATATATTGAAAAAATGTAGAACATTAGGCTAATCTGCACGAATAGCACAGAGCAAACATGCCAAATTAACAAAGCATGGCACTCCATTTTCCTATTTGTTTGGACATGTCAAAAGAAAATCAGACGCAAATGAAGAGGAGTTGGAAAGAGATCAATGGCGCTACGCTTACTGAGTTTTAGTAAATTTAATTTTGTGCTTCTTGTGATCTAGAGTTCAATCATTGATGTGTTTTTTAAATTAGGTTGATGGATACTTCCTGGTAGAATCCAAAGATGTGAAAATGTTCTTGATTTGTTAATAGAAGACCTATTAACACAATTTATACAAGTTTGGCAGAGCATGGGGCAAAAGTAACTAAAGTGATTCTCTTTAAAGGAAGTATACCATGGGTTGATGCTTTTGGTAGATGAAAATTGTGAAAATTTGATAGTCTATGACAGAGGTCACTTGGACCGTAACCATTTCTATTTAAGTTGCACTTAATAAAAATTAGCAAACAATATACAAGTTCTTCAGGTATAAAATAATTACATATAAATTTATTGATGGAAATTATGGATGCTTGATAATACTCGTCTGATTAATCTAATTTTCTCAATTAAACAATTTGCAGAATTTATTAAGAGCATATTCAATTATCTCATAAACTTGCGATCTTTCTATACAGATTTTATTCCTTACATAATGCATAAGTATGCATAGATAAAACTGTGATATGCTTGTCAGTCATGTTGCTTACTTCACAGTATCTTTTATCAGCAATATTTCTATACAAATTTTGTTTGGCAGTCCTTGAGTTTATTAGCCAATATATATATATATATATATTTTTTTTTTGTGTGGCAGTCCTTGAGTTTATTAGCCAATATATATATATATATATATATATCATAGGCTGATGAAGTTTCTTTTCCTTAGTAAATACTGCATATATGTCTAGAATTTGCATGTTAGAAGACCCTTGTTTTCTATGTGTATACATATGAAAGCTTTTATTTTTATGAAACACATTGTTGCATCTGATAGTTGATCAAAAAGAATGCACAAGAAACAGTAGTGGTTGCAATATCTTTAGCAAAAAGCGAATAAGATGCATGAGTTTTCTTGAAATTCCTACTGATGGGGGTTACACCACTGAGTTTATTGTCACATAGCTCAACTTTGATTATCGAGCTTGGCTTTCTAAATTTTTGTGTGATATGGCCAGCAGCTAGCTGTTGAAAAGATAAAGAGGAGTAAGATCTTTCAAATTTCCTAATGACAAGAGATTATATTATTGAGAATATTACAACTACAATTGGTTATTGCAACGAAAAACTTTAAAGTTGCTCAAATTGCCAAAGGATAAGGAAGTAGCACTAGTATGGTTATTCTTTGATATTGTCATATGTTTGATATCGATTAACCTCTTTAGCTCAAAAGGAATATTGCGATTTAATTGTCTAATTGATTGGAAGCAACGTATAGAACTTCAAAGTTTAGGAGTAGGTATATCTTAGTGGGATATTCTTAGATAAGATTTTTGAATATGTCAAGATAAGTGAGTTTTATTAGTTTTCTGATTTCATTAGAAATATCTAAGTCCAATTAAGGAAAGAAGAAAATTAGAGCCCACCTAGCATACCTTTAAGGTCAATATGGTTAGATCAGTGCTGGTCATGGTCCTAGTTTTGTTATATACCTTTCCAACTAATGTGAATGAAACTACTATACAAATTATTCATTTGACAATTCAACTTCTGGTGGGACACTCAGTTTTAGAAAGAGTTGTTAATTTTGTTTGTTGGCAAAAAGACTTGGGTCAACCAAAGCAAGTTGGCGGAGGATTAGCCATTTTCTAACGCATTGGTTGGGTTTGAAGTAGATAGCTCCTTGACATGATGTTGAAAACACTTGTGGCCATTCCTACAGATTTGGAATGTTATAGAAAACTACAAACCATTTCATGGTGCACTTGATAGAAAATCAACTCATACTCAATTTGTTCGTGTTTTCGAAGACCTTAAAAGGAGACCTAGAAAAATGATGGTTAGTTAGGTTAACAGTACAGTATGTGTTAAACACGTTTATAGATAAGGCAAGCATTAATTGATTCTTTTTCCATCTCTTTGTTTTTAACTCATTTGATTCTCTACATGGGGTTAGGATTGCCGTCCATTGCTTATCCAAGCAATTTATTAGCTTAGGTTGAATATATGATTAAACCCAAGCAAAGCGCCTTTGTTATTTATGAGTTACGAAATGCATTTATGGTGGAATTATTTCGAATGTATGGTGTAAAAATGTGGAAGTTATATAGCTATATAATACTTCTCTGGTTGCCACGAGTATTGTGGATACCTGGGGGATAGATAGTAGTTCCAAGTGATACCACTGTGCAAAATCAAAGAAATAGCAATGCATCCTTCCAAGGGAGTCCATAAAAAACACGAAAATAGGGGGAATTGTTTTCAGCACATTCGATTCGTTACGTGGGAGTAGGATTGCAGTCCTTTGCTTATCCAGACAATTTAATATATGATTAAACCCAATCAACCTTTGTATAGTGTAAATGGTATAGTAATATAGCTGGATAATGATTTTCTCATTACTAGATTCTTTGTACTAACTTTGATTTCATCTTTTCTTAAACATCTGGTGAAATTTTGAAGGTATATTACAATGGTGTTATAAGTCCCGACCATATTTATTGTGTAAGGACCCGCTATCACCCCTATATTTGAAATAGGAGATAACGGTTCCCCAACCACATATAACCCCTAAGATTATATGTAAGGTTGCCTAAAGGAATTGTTTGAGTAATTGTTTATCTAATTCCATAAATATATTATACAATGGGAGACATAAAATCTTTTTTTTTTCTTAACCTTAAGCAAAGCAATACTACAACGCATTTTGGCAAAGGAAACCACTCAACTTCTAATTAGCCAAATACACACACACACACACACACACATATATATATATATATACATATTACATCCAAAGGCCTCTTATAAGCCTTAATCAAAATCCTCAAAACACAACCCAACTAACACTATAATTCCATTATCAACCAAAAAGAATCACATCTAATCTATTACATTCATAGGGGTCCATTGAGTCCATAGTCATCTCTAAACCTCAAACCCATCAAGAAAATCTTCAAAGTCGGTTCCGTACCTCATACTCGTATAGAACTCATCGGGTTCATCACCTGAAATAGATAAAATATGAGCCAAAGGCCCAATACACAAGTAACGAATACAAAATGTGAAGTGGATCACACATTCTTAGACTAAATGCACTATGCAACAATCACTTGTTCATTATTAAGTCTTTAGTTAGTAAGACAACACAGGAGTATTCAAACTCCGGACAATAAGGATCTAGTATTACGTCCGCCTCCCTGAGTCGTCCCTACTGTTCATACAGATTAGGCAGCCCCACCTTCCGGCGTAGCCTGTAATACTAGGGGATCCTGAGTAATGCATCACGACGCTCAGGGAGTTGATATGAGCAGCTCGGATACTCACATCTCCTAAACAATTCTATCCATTAACGAGAAAGTACCCTGCCCCCAATCTGAGCAGGGTGCCGCTCTCGAACCAGATTCAACGGCAAACGACAATCAACACTCATATATCAATAGTATTTTCTTATTTTAAAGTAGTTTGATTTTGATGCCTACCCTAGCAAAGAGATAGGCAAGTTACTGCGTACCTGAGATAGCTCGAGAGTTAACGGGGTTGACTGGGCGAGGATCTATCACTGTTTAATCAATATGAAATTCACACTTAGCTTAAGCATTAATTAACTAGTATAAAATATAAATATATCAAAGAAATCCAAATAAATTGATACAAGTCATAATAAAGCATTTAAGCATCCTATTATATCTTAGATCGCTTAACAAATACGTAATTGATCATATATCAAACTTCAGAAAATTTTAAAGAAAGTTTTAAAAATTCAAAAGCACAGGGGATACGCCGACAGCCAAAGCCGGCGGCTTTGAGCCGGTGTTCAATACTATGAAAATTAACACTTCCAATGTTGGCAGCGCTTAAAGGTACACCGATTGCCTTCATTATACGCCGGCGGCTTTGAGCCGGCGTAGAATCCAAATTCAAAATTTTTCAAAACATCCAGAGAGGTGTAAACCGGCCGCTTAGGCAGATACGCTGGCAGCCTCTCCTATACGTCGGCGGCTTTGATTCCCAGTAGCCGGCGTACAATGTGAAAGGATGAACGCCATCGGCTTTCGCTAGAAAAGTCCACCGGCTGACTTTTCTAGCGAAAGCGATGGCGTTCGATTGGCCTTAATAAATTTGATTCTGTGGGCTTCCAACACCGCCTCTAGGCCGGCCGTGTAGAAACCCCAGATGCCGGCGTACGTTCAAATTTTAGCCTATACGAAAATTGTTTTTGAATTCCCCTGTTTTACTACAACTTTGTTCATTTTTAAAAAATTCTCCAAACTAAATTCAAACTTTCCAAAGCTTGTTATAGGATCCAAACACTATCCTAACAACATGTATCTACTTCTAAGTATCAAAACTCTAATCACACTTCTAATTCACAACTCACTACTCAATCCTTCAATCTCCTATAACATTCATCCCCTCACAATAACACTCCTATAAGATACAAATTACCACCATTAATCACATAATCTCATCCAAACTATCGTCAATGCATCAAATCAATCCCACACCAATTATCACCTCAAAATCATATCTATTCTAACATTTACAAACAATTCAATATAGAACATAAAATAAAAGATAAAGTTTGTATTAAATTCACATGATTGAATCTTGGCTTGGAATGATATTCAAATCCTAAAGCTTGTAATAAGTCTTGGCTTAGGGTTAAAGATTTTGGGATGAGAAAGGAAGAAAGAAAGAAAGAAAGAAAGAAGATGAAAATTCGTATTAAAATAGGGCTGCCCAAAAAGAGAAAAGAAAACAAGTCCAAACATAGTCAATTGTCATCCAAACTTAGCCATTAGGGGTATATTTGTCCTAGAATTAATTTAGGCAAATTCCAAATGCATTTGGGTTGAATTTAAGCTTAAAAAGTGGGTTTAAAATTGGCCAAATTTCTGTCATACATCTAAACAATTCAAAAGTAAATTTACTAAATTCTAAACATAACACATGCATATTAATTTGAAAAAGACACACACATTCATTACACTACACACACATCTATACATATCAAACAATAATATTAATTTCATAATACTATTCACATATAAAATAACACATTCACTAATTATATTAACTAAGCACACACACACACATATATATATATATATATATATTTTCATTCCAATAACACTTTAGTATGCAATTTAAGGAATTCATGGCTATTTCATATTGTACCGTTACTCTCAATAAAATATGAAATAATGTCACGACTAATACTCGAATTTTAGCACAATATAAAATTATGTATTTGAATTTTGAAATTATTGAATTTAGTTTCTAAAAGAATTTTATTAGGTACTAAATTAATTAATTTTAAACTTTAAGTACTAATTACATATTTTGTTAAAATTTAGGTATTATTCGTAACATTTTAACCTATAAAATATTAGCTAAGAATATACACGCTCAGCAGCTATGAAACAATTAAATGTAAAATTATATAATGAAAACTACGGATGTTCGAAAATTACAGAACATCCAAAAATGATGCTTCCGCATCACGTATGAAAAATAAAGAAAAAAAGGTCTCAATGATTTAGTGAAAAATAAAAACACTTAAGCATATACCTACTTGTTATGCCTCCTTTTTCCACATTTCTATTCTTTTCCTTGTTTGTTTTGCTTAGTTTTACTCTCATAATTTTATTTTATTGAGGAAATCGCAAGTCATGGCTACATTATTACTCACATGGGGATGTTCACGTGTCCCTCTCACAACTGTAAAGCCTACTCTCTCTCTCTCTCTCTCTATCTATATATATAATTAGAATTTGCGCTACTAAAAAGAAAAAAAAAGTGAAAAATATTTAAATAATTAACTCATTTATTAACAATATAGGTCATAAAAAGGAAAAGGGTAAAAAAAGTAGAAAATTCTTAAAACAAATAAAATGGAAAAAAAGCATAAATAATAATGAAAGTAACATAATGACACAAACATTAATACTAGATAGCCTTCTGGCATGAGGGAGGTTATTTAGGATATAAGCGAAGTTATTTAAAAAATATGAGTGCGCTTAATTTAGAAGATAGTTATAAATTTGAGAGAGCAAATAAGTGGGGTTTTTTTGACGATAAAATAAGTGGGTTTAATTGAGAAGATATGTACATACGGCTTGGAGAGGAAATCATAACAAATGAAACCTCCCACATGTTCAATAATAAGTACCTTAATAATGGAAATGAGATAAATATATATATATATATATATATATATATTTCAATTGTGTGTTTTTATAATCTCGGTGCAGACCCTTTACTTTTGAAAAAAAAAAATGGCATTTCCATTTCCGAAATGGCTGGCGTAATGTGTCTTCATTTTTCTTAAACACAACAACAAAAACATGAAACAAATATATTGCTTGAAGAAATTATATGATTATCAACCGTTTAAATAAAAATTATACAAATACAAATTATATAAAATTAATTATTAAAATAGAAACGAAGATCGCATCTGTAAGATGCAATTGTATTAGTAACACATGGGTCTCATACTCACATGTTAATACATGAATTACATTTTGGAAATATAATTTACTAAAGCACTGCATAATTGTAATGAGTACTGTTGACGGTCAAATATAGTCCAAGTCCCACTCAGTCTTTTGAGGTCTAGGGATTATTAATCTCAACAGCCCATGGAAGCATTAGCTCGGTTCATCTAAATCCCAAAGGTGTCAAAAACGAGGAGACAGTAAACTTGATCTCGGGTCCACACCCCCGGGCTCCGCAACTAGGTTACCAAGTCGTTGGGACGATTGGCTCGCCATCGATTTAGCTCAGCCTTGTTCTCCTCATCTTCCTCCATCACGCAACATTCTAGTCACATCTTGTGATCGGGAGGACATCAACAACTCAGTAGTGCACCACAATGTCAAGTCTTCCTCCCCATGTGCCATCTCCATTCCTAGTACAAGGCCTTATATTAGGTATTCTGGTATGATCCTAAAACCCTGGCAATGGGACAAGAACACATTAGGAACAGTAGTAGGATAGGAAAACAAACATATAGTATAGACAGAAAAACACCTTATCTGACATTCTGTTTGCATTCACCTTATCTTCACCCACAGATTAACTTGAGCGTCGGAGTGGCTGCACCGAGCAACCCCCAATATCCCTCTAATCTACTTTTAATGTTTACAGGAGCATTCTCTACTGGCCCAGACTTGGCTCATGCAACATTTTGACACCGTTTATGGGAAACTAACCGTTAAACACAGCTAAACACTCTCCTATTACCACCTCTTTCCAAAAAACCCTCCTAAAGCCTTAGGCGATAAAGTCACCCTCTCATAATGCCCAGGCCACTATAGAGCAAGAATCAAAGTGATTCTACTCCCTTACCACATACTTCCCACAATGTTGATGGTGAAACCTCTTAAATGTCGTATCACAGCGCAAACGTTGCCATTGATGTTGGCGTTATAGACGAGGGTCGAACTTTGGAGCTAGAACATCTATGCCGACATCTAGTACACTAGAACGTAGAAAACAAACGATTGAATACTCTCCTACAAGCCAAGATAACAGAGTTAGAAGGGCTGAAGGATTTACACCTAGAAGAGCATACTCTAGGTACGCAAGAATGTTTCGCTAATCCAATCATCGCATAGATGAAGGGAGGAGTCACCCAAACGTAACCATAAGGGTGTTATAGGCTTCCTTAGGGCGAGAACCTTTGCCAGAGAACGGTCTTACAGACTTGAGCCATCTTAAGGCCCTCGTCGGGGGACCCATGCTTTGTATAGCCCTATGATAGCAGCAAATAATGTGTCACAGGGGTGCACTACCTTGAAGCAATTACTTCGTATTGATGCTCGTTACCCGATCAACTTTCAACAAACCAATAGGGAAAGGATGACGAATCCCTACCCAATTTAGGACCACGATGGGGATACCCCCGCTCCTGTCCCAAAGGAGATGTAGCTTGGTTCCAACAAGGAGTGTGCACTAGAGGAAATACACGACATGGTGAGGAGATTATCTACCATTAAAGACAGCTTCGAGGGTAAGCTTATAGTGAAAGTGCCATTAGATATGTCACCCTTCATGCTCGAAATCCAGTTCGAAGTGTTAGCGAGGCTCCCTACTCTAGAATCGTATGATGGAACGATAGACCTAGAAGACCACGTTGTCCAATTCCAACCCACTATGGAGATACATAATTTTTCAAATGCTATCTGGTGCAAGAATTTTCCTACTACCTTTCAGGGGGGGAAGGGGGGGGGGGGGGGGGGGCGCAAGATTTGGTTTAACAAGCTCGAACCAAACACAGTAAGCTCATTTTCCCAACTCACTGACCTCTTTGTTGCACACTTTATGGTGAGCAAGCTGCTAGAAAAGAACTCCTCTTACCTCTACATGGTGCGACAAAAATCTAGTGAATCCCTACACGATTACTTAGCGAGGTTCAACAAAGCATGTCTGGAGATCCTGAACCTTAACTAGGGGGTAGCATTAGAAGCCATCAAATAAGGGGTTCTCGTTGAAAGTCTATTTTTCGACTTACTTTCTAAATATCAACTTACCACACTCAAGCAGGTGAAGGAGAAGGCTCATAAGTATATCCAGCAAGAAGACATGAGGAATGCATGGGGAGAAGCCAAAAATTGCTTAGCTCAAGCCCGAATGACCAACAATATCTCTTAGGAAAGGAGCCGACCAAGAGATCCTTGTAACTCCAACCGGGCTGACAAAAACCGAAGGATAAATAATGGCGACATGCAAAGGCTCTTTCTCATCTAGGATGAGTTCACCTCTCTCAATTGTCTGTGCACGATGTGTTTCTTGAAATAAGAAACCGAGGCCTCTTACCCCTATCACCTCCAATGAGAACAAGTCTACGACGAAAAGACTCCAAGGAATATTATAAGTACCACCACAATCGCGGGCATGATGCGAGAACTTGTTGGAAGCTCAAAAGTTCCATAGAAGATGACATACACCGGGGTTAGCTAAAAATTGACGAACCTGAGAAAATTCCAATTGCCTAATATCACCCGAAACACCCTCGACCCTGGTAGTAATGTCATGGCAAAATCAACACCATCATAGGTAGGCCCATCACCTCGATGAGAGCGGAATTACTGCCCAGTACGTCTCGTTTGGTAATGAACGTGAAACCAAAGAGGTAAAGATCAACTCCACCATTTCATTTTTCAATGAGGATTATGAAGGAATTAAAACCCCTCACCAGGATGCATTGGTTATCTTGCTTGTATATCAAGGTGGAAGGTCAAAAGAATACTGATCGATATAGGAAGTAGCGCAGACATACTCTTTAATCAGGTATATGAGTAGATGAAGCACGAGCTAAAGCTGAAATTAAGTCCATATGATCATAAGCTATATGGTTTCGATAACCGACCTATTAAACCTCGAGGCATCATCACTTTGCCTCGCGAGCTTAAAGAAGAGTCGCACAATGCTGAACATTAGATAGATTTCCTCATGGTTAACTATTGGTTTCCTTACAATACCATATTAGGCAGGGGCAAGCAATCTATATTCACCGTGATCCTCTCCTAGCCACACCTTAAAGCCAAATTCCCCACCCCAACGGGCATAGATGTATGCTAAGGAGACTAGGAGTTGTCCCGATAGTGATACATTTGGGCCTTAAAGGGAGATCATATATGCACCATTGAAGCGGAACGTAGGCGTAACCCCAAACAACATAGCGAGACCGCCAAGCTTGGGGAAGAAGTCGCTCTTAATGATGCTTCTGACCACATTGTCAAGGTCATAGCAACTCTTTACCCAGATGTCAAAAAAGATTTGGTCACCTTTTTTAGGGCGAATAAGGATGTATTTGCTTGGTTGCCCACTAACGTGACAGGTGTGAGCACTGACATGATCACATAACACCTTAACATCAACAGAACCATTAGGCCAATACGTCAAAAAATCTAACACTTCACCCTAGAGAGGTAGGCCACCATTGAAGAAGAAGTTGTGAAGTTTCTTTGAGTTAAGTCGCCAGGGAAGAAATGTATCCCATTTGGTTAGCCGATGTAGTGCTAGTCAAGAAACCTAGTAGGAAATGGCGAATGTGTGTAGATTGCACCAACCTCAACTAAGCGTGTCTAAAGGATTGCTTCCTTCTACTATGAATTGACCAATTTGTTGATAATACCTTGGGACACGAGCTTTTGAGCTTCATAGATGCCTTCTCTAGCTATAACTAGAAAAAAATGAAGGATTTAAATGAGGTCCACACCTCGTTTGTTACATCCTTTGGCGCATAATGTTATGAGATGATGCCTTTTGGATTAAAGAATGTTGATGCCACCTACCAAAGTTGGTCACTAAGGTGTTCAAACCTTAGATAGGCCGCCACATGGAAGTTTACATCAACGGCATGATTGTAAAGAGTAGACAAGTTAAGGATCATCTACATAACCTCCAAGAAACCTTTGACCGACTTCGTTTCTACAACTTGAAGCTAAACCTCAAAAAAACACGTTTGGGGGCCTCGGTAGGAAAATTTTTAGGATATGCAATATCTCAAAAGGGACTGGTGATGAGCGCCCTCCCACCCAAACACTAATTTGATAAAA
This sequence comes from Combretum micranthum, assembly GCA_024138025.1. Classification (NCBI taxonomy): domain Eukaryota; kingdom Viridiplantae; phylum Streptophyta; class Magnoliopsida; order Myrtales; family Combretaceae; genus Combretum; species Combretum micranthum. The sequence goes on from JAMXBD010000166.1 coordinate 393,881, forward strand.
AAGGTACAGCAGTTTGCAGGACGAATTACTACACTAAGTAAGTTTCTCCCTAGAAGTGCAAACCCATGCTCTAAGTTCTTTAGAATCCTTAAGAAGCCATATAAGTTTGAATGGATAGAAAAATCCTAATGGGCCTTTGATAAGCTAAAATAGTACCTCCCTTTGCCGCCAATATTGAAACCCCAATGGTAAGTGAAATCATGTAACTCTACCTCGCAGTGAGCAATCAAGCCCTATCGTCTATATTAACATAAGCTTAAGGAAATCAACACCAACTGATATACTACATTAGCCGCACCCTCCAAGGCTCGGAACTAAGGTATACTAAATTGGAGAAGTTAGCCTTGACAATCGTGATACTTGCACGATGCTTGCGCCCTTATTTTGAAACCACCAGGTTGTCATTCTTAACAATATACCAATAAGAACAGTCCCCAAAAACCAGACGTGTCAGGAAGGATGATGAAGTATGCCATCGAACTAAGCCTATGGGGTTTAATAACCTCAAGAAGCCATGAAGGCCAAGTCTTGGTGGAATTGGTGGCGAATACACCAACCCTCCGAATAGGAAGATAAGGAAAAACCTGAGTGAACTCTCCACATGGATGGCTCCTTTACGCAAGGAGGAAGTGGAGCCGGCCTTATCCTCAAGGACCCTATGGAGTGAAAATAAACTACGCATTAAGGTTTGGATTTCCACAAGTAATAATGAAGTAGAGTGATGCCTTGTTGGCTGGGTTAAAGATTGCCACGGATATTGGAGTAGAAAAGAAACCTCAAGATCTTCTCCGATTCTTAGCTCGTGGTACAGCAAGTCAAGGGCCTATATGAGGCCAAAAGAGAAGAAATGGTAGGCTAGCTACTTAGAAGCAGTTTGATCTCTCACAAGGAGTTTGCCTTCGTAGGAAATAGTTAAGATCCTGCGAACCGACAATGCGGACGCTAATAGACTTCTAAATTGGTGTCCATGATATTGCCTGACTAGGGAAAGATTGAAGAAAGATTATTCATTAAATATCTACCCGAGAAGTCTACAACAGTATGGTTTCATGAGGTACTTGATTTACAGTACGAGATGTGATGCAGTGGACAAGATGGCAAATAATTATTTAGAAAAATGGTATAGAATTTGACGATGGCAGTTTCGTAATTTTGGAGAGTTATGGATTTTGATAGAGCGGAACCATATTCTAAAGGGAATCGAGCCAACGAGTAAGACTCACTAGCTTTGCTAGTGACCCATGCCGGTTTTCGGCCAAATTCCTTTGTTTAGGCCATCAAAACCTCGTTTTTACTATTTTTAGTAACTTTTCTTTATGTCATATCTTTTCATAGGATATTTTTTTTTATATGCCGTCTGTGGCATTAATCTCGTCCGTTCATTTTTTTCCTATGTATTATTTATATAGGTTTTTTTTTTGGTAAAAAAAGCATATTATATATTCTAGGGTTACAGAAGCAGACATATGTTATTTTGAATGAAATTTCTTTGAGATGTTCTCTCTATTCCAAAATTCATCATCTTCGAGTAGATTTTGATTTTTGATGTCAAATATCTAGGTATTCTTAGAATCAATTGATATTTGAAGATCACAAGCCGAGTATTCATGCGCAAATCAACGTCTTGCGATAGTTCCCTTTTATTCTGCTGCATCACGGTTCCAGTTCGGTTCCCGGTTCAAAACCAAACCATGCATATGTCTAGATTCCACTTCATGTGGCACTTGATAGAAAATCAACTCAGATTCATCTATTCAGGTTTATTGATATATAGCTTGATAATGCTTTTCTGATTAATCATATTCTCTGTATCAACTTTGATTTCATCTATTCTAAAACATTTGCACAGTTTATTGAGCACAAAACCGATTATCTCATATAGTTGCAATTTTTCAAGAAAAATTTTGTTCCATATATAGCCCATAAGCATGTAGAAATAAAACTGTGATATGCTTGTCAGTCATTCTGCTTACTGCAAGTGTTTATTACTTGTTCACTACCAGTGCAGTAAGTGAAACTGCTATACTAATTATTACTTAGACAGATTCAACTTCTGGTGGGGCACTTGGTTTGAGAAAAACTGCAATTAATTTTCTTTCACCTAATTTATGTAACATCTAATAGTTGGAATTAATGCAGCTATAAATATGTTGAAAATTTCCACATTATACAACTTGGAGTATGTACTTCGTGGGCATTTCTGTATTTCTGTTGCTACCACAATTGTTTAGGCCTACTGTTATTGGTAAATGTCCGCTTGTTGTTTAAGATTAATACATTGGATTGTAATTGTGTGAAAGTATTACTTGCATTAAACTAGAACCATTGATTATTTGGTAGGAAGTTGCTTGTTTATTTAATTGGAAGTGGGATAGATAAATTCACGACCATCAAATCTTTAGAGAAAGACGGAGTAGCATTTCATAGATGAAAAATGAACACGGTTGAGATGGCTTACATAGAGGGATATATGTATTTATTATATGTCGTGATATTAGTATGGTATTATACAGAAATAAAGTAGAAAGTTTAACACACGTATTCATAAGGCAATTATTAACTGATTTTTTTACATCTTTGTGTTTTTAACTTATTTGATTTTTGGCGTGAGAATAGGATTGCTGTCTTTTGCTTGTCCAGGCAATATATTGTCTAAGGTTGAATATATAATTAAACCAAGCAAAGCATTTCTGTTATTTATGTGTTATCAACATGCACTTATGGTGCAAGCGTATCAATTTTATAGGTGAATGGGATAGTTTATATAAACAGCTCCATAATGCTTCTCTGATTAATCTAATTCTCTGCGTTAACTTCGATTTCATTTATTCTAATCATTTGCAAGATTTATTGAGAGCAAATTTAAATTTTAAGAGCACAGCTGCGGATTTTCATCTTGTGTTTATCTCTTATACTTGCAATATATTTCTGCGAGAATTTCGTTCCATATATAACCCTTGGACATGTCGGGAGAAAAATGTGTCATGCTTATTAGTTATTTTGTTTGCTACAAGAGTTTATTCCTTGATCACTGCATCTTTTATCAGCCCTTGGGATTCATTAGCTCTTATATATATATTATATGTTTGCAAGTGTCTTTTACTTCTCTAGTGCTTCTTTTGCTTAGTAGGTGCCAGCAAATATGTCTTGTGTCTACATGTTAGAAGGGCTCTTCTTTTGTTCATGCAAATAGGTCCAGTAGTTGATCCAAGAGAATACACATTAGACCGCAGTGGCTGCATGATTTTCATCAAAAAGAATAAGATGTGTAAGGTTTCTCAAATTGCCTAATGATGGGGGATTACACCACTAAGGTTACTACAAGTAGGTCAACATTCGACTGTTGAACCAAGGTTTCCAATCTCCTTCAGAGTTGGGTTAGTTGGATGTCGTAAATGAGTCAAGTTTCTCAATTTGCCAAAGGACAGGGGATAGCACCACTCAAGTTTTACACAGATAGAGTCAAGTTTCTCAATTTGATTAGGTTAGAAGGTAAATCAACTCCTATTCATTCATTTATTCATGTTTCCAGAACCTTAAGGAAGACCTAGAAAATGATGGTTAATTAAGTCAACGGTTCATAGAAGTTAAACACGTGTATAGATTAGGTAAGACTAACTGATTTCTTTTTTCGATCTTTGTGTTAGCTCATTTAACTCTTTGCGTGAGAATAGGTTTGCCATCCTTTTTTATCCAAGCAATTTATTAGCTTAGGTTAAATATATGATTAAACTCATCCACCCTTGTTATTTATGATTTATGAACTTGCACTCATGGTGCAATTGTTTCTACTATTCCGTGTATATGGTATAATAATATAGCTTGATAAATGCTTATGTGGTTATTAGTTTCTCTGTAGAAACATTGATTTCATCTAGTCTTAAACATTTACAGAATTTATTGAGAGCAATTAAAAATTTTAACAGCACAGCCGTGACTATTTATCTCATTGTTATGTCCTATAACTACAACATTTCTGCACAAACTTTGATCACTGAAAAATAACCCAAGCTTCCAGATCTTGACTGTAACAAGATAAACATTAAAAGGAATAACATATTTCGTCTTTGTCGAAGACAAGACACGAAAAACGGACTCCATGCTTAATATTTAGTTTGCAATTGTAAGACTGAAATTTTAAGATGCATACCATGAACAAAAAACATGTGTTGAGGAAGAGAGCAGCTATCACTCGAAGGTAGCAGCAGCTCACAAAGATAGACAAACACACGCAGCCCACATTAGATGAGGGAACACACAATGGCATATATTGAGAAAAATGCAGAACAGAACAGAGGAGACCTGCCACAACAACAAAGCATGGCACTCATAATAAAAATTAGCAAACAATATTATACATGTGCAGCAGGTCTAAAATAATTACATATAAAGTTGTTGACGCAGCGAAAGAATTAGGTTTATCACAAGCCGCTGATTTGGGCACCAACGCCAGATTGCAATTTTAAATACATGTTCATTCTAAGAATACTAGGTGAATGGCATCCAAAATTAAAAAGTTAAGAAATTTGAGATTTTGGGGAAAGAATTGAGCAAAGTCAGCTCAAAAATGATATTATTGAATAATTTATTGTTCGTTTGGCCTATGACATATGCATATAAGCATGTAGAATGTTACCCAAAATAGAACAAAAAAATCAAAAATAGAAATGCCCAAAACATAAAAATAAAGTAAATCAAAGGACATTTATAATGTCATAGATGGCATTCAAACAAAAGTATATATACGAAGTTATAACAAATTTAAAATTTGTTAAAATATAAAAATAACCGTTTGAGGGCCTAAAATCACAAAACTATAACCGTAAATAAAAAAATATAAGACCCACCTCTATCCATTTCGTTAGGTATATTAGCCATTATTTTCACCACATCAATTGGAAATTATGAATGTTTGAAAATCAAAATATCCAAATATTATGCTTACACGAAGTGTATGAAAAATAGAAAGATTTAATGATTAAAAGAAAGAGTACTTGAAAGTAAAATACTTGGGTTTTATTAGCATTATAGATATTATACGCGAAGGATGCTAGAAGACGACTTTTCTTGTTTATGTGTATAAATTTAAAAGCTTTTGTTATTATGAAACACATGTTACATCTGATAGTTGATCCAAAAGAATATAACGAAAGATAGTGGCTGCAACAGTTTTAGCAAAAGAACAAGACAGCATAGGGTTTCTCGAATTGCCTACTAATGGGGGTTACAGAGTTTATTCACATAGCTTAGGTTTGATATTGAACTCAACTTTCCAAACTCAATGGATTTGATCGTGAGTGGTTGTTGAAAAGATAAGAGGAGTAAGATTTCTCAAATTACCTAATGATAGAGAATTACACTACTGATGTTATTGTAGGCAAAATTGGTTGTTGTAACAATAAAAAAGAGTAGATATGGTTATAGTTTGAGATTGATTAAATTTGCTAGTTCAAAAGGGATATCACCATCTAACTGTCTAATTGATTACGAGCAACATATAGAACTTGAAGGTTTGAGAGTTGGCATATCTAGGTGGTATATTCTTAGAGAAGCAATGGTTGACATGTCAAGATAAGTGAGTTTTGTGAGTTTCTGACTTCATCAAAAATATCTAGGTTAAGGATAGAAGAAATAGACCCACCTTGCGTACTTTAAGTTCAACAAGGATGGATCATGCTGGTTATGGTCCTGGTTTGCCAATACTTTCCAATGAAGTGAATGAAATATTGTACAAATTATTAGTTTGACAATTCAACTTCTGATGGGACACTCAATTTGAGAAAAATGGCAAACAAATTTGTCCTTGGCAAAGAACGCGTTAGCCATAGCAAGTTGGAGAGGAATAGCAAATTCTAACCATCAATTAGGTTTGAAGTAAATAGTTCTGTGATGTGATGTTGAGACACTTCTTGTCATTTTTGTAGATAAGGAATTTATAGAAAATTACAAACCATTTGACGGTGAACTTGGTAGAAAATACACCTATTCATTTTATTCATGTTTGAGGACTTAGCAAAAGACCTAGAAAAATGATGGCTATTTAGGTCAACAGTTTTATATAAGTTAAACACGTGTATAGATAAGGCAAAGCTAATTTCTTTTTTATCTTACGTTTTTAGCTCATTTGATTCCTTGTGTGGGAATATGATGCAATCAAATAATTTGATAATATTTTTTTAATCTTTTTAGTTGTCTTTAATTGGATATTTAATAGGATTTAATGTCTTTTAAATAGGATTTTTTTTTATTGATAATTTAAGAGATTATGTTTTGATATCATTTATGTGTTTTTTTCTTTTTTGTCTTTTTTTTCCATTTTTTATATTTTTAGGTTTTGAACATAAATTGTACACTTTATGGTAAATATGAAGAATCAGTTTATCATGATATGGATTTGAGTCATCTTTGCTCTAATTTTCCAAAATGTTTCAAATTTAGTGTTAATTTCAAATTTTGGATGCTATTATCTGGGTATTCAAAAATCAACAGACAGTTAGAAGATTACTTTCGGATATTAAGAATCAAGAGATTGTAATAATTTTTTAATATTCACTGCATCGGTTTGGTATCAGAGCCAACGTTCGTCTTGGGATATTATCATACATGAGCAAAGCCCATGATGAAAATTTTGAAGGCGAATTTTGTCATATGAAGAGAATGATGCGAGGTAAATAATGGAGTGCAAGATTAAGAAGAATATAATATTTAAGAAGATTACAATTCATTTTTCTAGATTTAATAGGATTAATGTTAATTTAATAGGATCATAATCTTTTATAATAAGATTAATATCAAGTTATGTAATTATATTCTATTTTAATCTTGTAAATATACGAGACTTGTAAATCTTGAGAGAAAGATTTATTATGAAATAAAATATTGTTTCTCTCCTAAAAAAAGACCTATTAAAAATATAAATGATATTAAAAAGATATTCTCTTGAATTATGACTAAAAAAAATCGTATTCAAAAGACATTAAATCCTATTAAATATCCAATCAAAGGCAACTAAAATATATTGAAAAAATATTATTCGAACATTATTGATTGCATTATCTTTCCATCTGTATTTGTAGCTCTTCTCTCCATGAGAATAGGTTTGCCATCCTTTTCTTATCCAAGCAATTTATTAGCTTCAGTTAAATATATGATTAAACCCATATATCTTTGTTATTTATTAGTTATGAACTTACATTCATGGTGCAATTGTTTCAACTGTACCATGTAAATTGTATAGTAATATAGCTTGATAAATGCTTTTCTATTTATTAGTTTCTCTATATTAACATTGATTCCATTTAATCTTAAACATTTACAGAATTTGCTAAGAGCAATTCAAAAATTTGCAGCTTTTTATCTCATGTTTGTCTTATACTTGCAATATTTTTGCACAAACTTTGATCACCGAAAAAATAACCAAAGTTGCATATTTACGATATTAAGAGTACAACTGCATATTTTCATCTTGTGTTTATCTATCTAAGTAGCAATATCTGCACAAATTTTGCTCCATATATAACCCATAAGCATGCATAGATAGAACTATGATGTACTTACTACTAGAAAGGGTCAATGTCAAAAAATAGTACTTGAATGTTCGCAAAAAGTTCAATTAAGTACCTAAAGTTTAGTTTTGAACAATGTAGCACATAAACATTTGCAAAAAGTTTAATCATGTACCTAACTTTGGTTTTGATATTTTTGGTACCTAAAAGAAGTTTTTATATATTTTTTCTTATCTGATTGAACTTGCTTTAAGTAGGAAAAATATACACGAAAAATTATCAAGTATCAAAATTGTCAAAACCAAACTCCAAGTAGGAAAAATGTCTGAAAACTTGTTTTCAGATACCAAATTGTTTAAAATCAAACTTCAAGTACATAATTGTACTCTTTGCAAAAGTTTAGATACAATTTTTGACATTATCCCAACTAGAAATTATTTATCAGTGATTTAAGAAAACTTTGTTCGACAATTCTTGGATTTCATGACACCGGTAAAAAGTTGGGTTATTAAGGCAAAAAATAAAGGCATCTTGCATATATATCTTAAGTTTTTTGCTAGAACTCTTCTTTATATATGTATAATATTAAAAATCTTTTTTTTTTTTCAAGAAACACATTGTTATTATTATTGAGTGTGCATATATTTATACATATAAATATTTACATATTCCTTTGTATAGCTCTCTAACTTAAGGTTATATTTGTTTTCTCTTGTAAAAGATTAGTGCTTCATTTGAGTAATTTTGTTTAATACTTATACATGGTAATCTCTCCCTACAATAAATACACAAAAGTCAGTTATGTCTACTAGCTGATCAAAGAGAACACACCTGAAATGATACTAGTTGCAAGAATTTTATCATAAAGAATAAAATGTGTAAGGTTTCTTGAATTGCCTAATGAAGGGGGATTTAGTTACTGAGGATATAATCACTTAGCTTAAGTGTGGCCATTAAACTAAAGTTTCCAAGATCCAATGGGATTTAGCCAGTATGTTGTTAAAAAGATAAAGATGAATAAGTTTTCTTGAATTACCTATCATGCTGATGAAATTATTATGACGGCTCAAGTTCAATCATTAAACCAAGATATCCAAGCTCCCATAGGGTTACGGCTTACTAGTTAGTTGTTGAAAATTAATTATGAGTAAGGCTTAAATTACTTAATGATAGGAGATCACATTGTTGAGGTTATTAGAATATAGTTACAAATTTTTTGTTGATCTAAGGCTTCTGTCTTTTTTTTTTTTTCCCAAATTAGGCGAGTTAGTTACAATAAAGATTAAAAAAAAAAAAAAAGTAATGTTTCTCAAATTGCCAAAGGACAAGAGAAAAGCACCAAAAAGGTTATTCACGGATTTGTTTGAGTCTGATTAATTTCCTTAGCTCAAAAGGAATACGACCATCTAACTTATTCCAAGTTGTATAGAACTTGAAGATTCAAGAGTTAGCATATTTCTAGTGGAATACTTAGTCCAAGAAAAATTGCAATTAATGTTGTTACTTGGCAAAATGACTTAGGAATTTTTGTAAGTTGCAGAAGGTTGGCGATTTTCCTGCACCAATTTTTGTAACATCTAACTGTCGGAATTATTACATCCATAAATATATTAGAAATTTCCACAACGTACAACTTGGATTATGTACTTCGTGGACATTAATGTAGTTCAATGTCTACCTCAATATTTAAGCCTATGATCATTTATTGCTGTCCAATTTTTTGCTTAAGATAGTCATTCGATTGTAATTGTGTGAAAATAAAGTATAGTAAATGATTCGGTTATTTTGTAGGAAGTTGCTTGCTTATAATAATTGAAAGTTGGACTTAAATTAACTTCACAATCGTCAAATCTTCTTGGGGAAAGATGGAGTAACATTTTAGATGAACAAGATCAAAATGCTGCTCTCATTGATTCTTGAAGGGAGTAACATTGACATATTCCTCAAGATAAATGAATGAAATCAAACAAATTTTTTTTGAACAATCAAAACATCATGAAGAATCGTTAGCTGAGCAAAATCAAAAGAAAAGGATAGCTAAGCCATGTTAACAAGAATTTCTTTTACTACACTTATGCAAGAAAATGAGAAACTACTGTTAGTAGTTCTGTTAACACATACAAGGAACAACGAGCCACAATACAAGTTTCTTTCCAATAATGCCTTGCATGAACGCATTCAGATTCAACTGGCAGAGAAAGCCTGCTACATAATTTAAAGAGTTTGGGGGCATTGATGATCCAACTAATCATAGTATTGCCACAAGTACTACAGGTAAATGTTAATGTTGTCTATGCTGTGGGTAAATACACAGATTAGGAGAACACAACCAAAATCTCAAACAGGTTTCCAGTCAAACCCTTGATTGGATAAATACTATTGTTGGATTTTCTACCATTTTCCAATATGTGTGCAATGATCAAGTAGGAGCATAATGAGCCAATCTAGATGGATGGAAACATAGGTATAATGTTTTTCTCCTTAATATAATGTAATTTAGTATAGATATAAATTTATGCTATGTTTCTCTTCTCTTTTTCATTTCTACTGTAAGAGTAAGCTTGTTATTCTAGTCAGTTCCAGTTTTCCTTTCATATCTTAATTAGTTCATGTAATTTAGTGATTTTTGTATGGGCTTAATTGAGTTAGACTACATGTCATTCCAAGATTAAAAATAAAAAAAAAATGTAAATAACAAATGCATTCTATAAATAGAATTCTTTGCAGATGTTTCAAATTGTTGCTAAACATGTTTCTTCATCATATGTATTCCACAAATAGAAAGCAGATTGGTAACACTTTATTCAGACCTCATTTCAAGAGATCTAGATGAGGTAATACTGAGAGCATATATTTTTTAAGAGATAAGACTTCATCCAACCCTCACTAAGTTTTGAAGAATAAGGGACATTCTAATGAAGCATTGCCGAGAGCTTTGCTTGTATTATATGTTATAGAATAAATGTAAAAGCTTACATCATATTTATAAACTTAAGTTTTTAGATTAGATGGTTATAGTACTAACCATAATATGGTATCAGAGCAAGAGATCAATAGTTCAAATTCTTGGGTACTCATTACAACCTCTATTAAAATTAAGTCGTTCACTTGGTGGGCTTTAGTCAAAGTCAAAATTTCAGTCCACAAGCGAAGAAGAGTGTTATAGAATAGATATAAAAGAACACACCATATCTACAAGCTTAAATCTTTAGATTAGATGATTGTAGTATTAACCTTAACAATGTGAAGGATTCATTTGGGTTGAAGTTAAGAGAATCAACTTGAAATGCCTTAGAGTAAGTCTGAAGTAAAGTGAAGCAGTCAAGCAATTTGTTTGACTCTCTTTGCTAAGATTTGAGCAAAGTACTTCAAATATATTTAAATCTCACTAGTAATGCTTAGATAATTCAATTTTCTTATATTAAATATGTATTATACTTGTGTCTAAAATACTTCTAAGTGTTTTTCCATGATTTACTACTTTTTGTGACATATTGATACACATAACATCTTCTAATCTCTGAATCTTGTGAATTCCAAGCTTCAATGTATCATATGATATATATATATATATACATATATATGGAGTTTTAAGGTGAAGTATTACCTTGTTTGAGCTGGTATTGAGATGCTATACCCTTCCCCAAAGCTTGATACGAACCTAGATTAATAGAAACATTATTTAAACTAATGTTTAATATATAAACTAACTTGAAACAAATTGCACTTACCTTCTTTTGTTGATTTCCTAAGCTTGTATTGTTTTCTTTTTTAAAGCTTGTCCATGGTTGTATTTGTATGGTCTTGTTGGTTGAGTTTGTTTTGTTTTGTGGGCAATTTTTGTTGTTTTATGCATGAAATTATGGTTGCTACAAGAAGTATTTATGTGTTTTGTTTTACATTCATTAGAGGGCTATATATATTCATGGAAATGAGGAAGACAACAGCTCAGGTTTTCAACCAAAGTAGAACAAAATTCTCTACCGAAATCTACTCTGTTTGTGCATGAGTTTTATTGGTTAAATTTGATTGACTTAGGTCTTCGTCAACTTGATTTTGTTGGAGCAAATTTAGGCAAATCATAAGAGGATTTCAGCTGCTGCAAGTCCAATACATTCCCAGCCATACATTCAAGCCAAAGTGCACCGAAAATGTTACAAGTATAAATATGTTAATTATTTAGGAGTTTTGTCTCCAAAAATTTATTTAAAGTTTCTATAAATTTTCTAGGTTATTTTTTAGTTCAATCTTAAGTTTAAAGTTTACATGATTAAGATTTTCTAAGTCCAATAAGCTAAGTTAGGATTTTTGATTCCTACATGTTCATAATTTCCTAACTAGAATAATGGTGCAATCCAAATATTTTCTAAAGTTTAAATTATTAGTTGTAGATCTGTTTTCATTCTTATCTCGTATTTATAGTACTAGCAGTTCATCTTTTAGTTATCATTTAATAGCCAATACATTCTATAAAGGGGTTATCTTTAATCAGATTTGAAATATAGAGCTACTTTATATTTATATCTTGAGCTATTGACTTAAGATATGAAATCTTATCTTTGGCATCTATTATGATCAAAGAATTTTCTATTCAGGGTTTTTAAGTTATAAATGAGTTTATTATTACCCATAAGTTTATTCTAAAGTATTTATTTAATCCTAAGTTTAATATCTAATCAATATTTGCTATTCTATTCATTTTCTTAGTTATAAAGGTTCTTGGTTTTATAATAGTAAAATTAGAATTTCATTCTCCATAAACTCTAAATTTTCTAACTAAAATATTAGTATAATTCAAATATTTAATTAAGGTTTAAATTCTTAAGTATTTATCAATTTATGATCTTTTTTACATATTTTATAACTAACAGGTTTTAGAAATTAATCGTCTTTTATTGTATTTTGAAATTTAAGGTTAACTATAATTAATTGCTGAGTTATTGATTTGTGTTGCAGAATTATGTCCTAAGAATTATTGAATTTAATAATTGATAATAAAGTAAAATATTATAGATAACTTGATATTCATTGTATCATTATTTAGTTAGTGTAGAATTTATTTTCTAATTACTAAACTTAAAGTAAAAGGATTTTTGAAGTTTATAGTATCCATCAGTTTATCATCAATTATTGATTGTTTAAGGTTATGATAGTTATATTTTGCATTTCAAAATTTTATTGGTAAGGATTCTATAATGAAATTTGTTTCCAATTAAAATTTTTAAATCGCAAAAAATTGGGAGTGATTTTTTATTCTTTTATTATAGTTCTGTTACAATTCTATATTATATTTTTAATAATTATTATAATCGGGTTATGTAAAATTAGGGAGATTATACTGTTAGTACACCTTTAGTAGCATATTTTAGGCTGTCATCTGCTTTATCTCCATAGTCAAATGATGAAGTTGGATATATGAAAAGAATTCCATATTCGAGTGCTGTAGAATCTCTTATGTATGCTATGATCTACACATATCCAGATTTGTCCTATGCTATGAGTATTTTCAGCAGGTATATAGCATATCCTGGAAAAAACCCTAGAGAGTAGTCCAGTAGGTTTTTAGGTACTTAAGGGGTATTATTGATGTTTGTCTACAGTTTAGTAGAGCTAGAGATGAAAATGTTAGTTTTGTAGATTTTGATTTCGCTGGAGATTTGGTTAAGAGAAGATCTCCATAAGTTATGTTTTTACTCTTGGTTGTTGTGCTATCGGTTGGAAAGCCACTTTACAAGCTTCAGTTGCTCTATCCACAACTAAAGCAAAGTACATGGCTATTACAAAAGCTTTTAAGGAAGCTATTTGGCTAAAGGGGTTATTTGGTAAGATCAATGATGACTTGAAGAATGCAACAGTCTTTTATAACAGTCAAAGTGCAATCTATCTCACTAAGGATCAGGTGTATCATAAAAGGACGAAGCACATTGATGTAAGGTATCATTTCATTTGTGAAGTTATTATTGATGGTGATTACTGTAAGCAAAATCAGTACTTAGGATAACCTTGCAAATATGATGACCAATATACTTCCTATAGCCAAGTTTAAGCATTGTCTAAACTTGGTTGGTGCTAATTATTGATTGGTTCCTTTTGAGGTTATTGGAAGAGGAGAAGAATGATTTGTTGTATGTATTGAAGATTGGACTCTATTGATTTTTGCTTCTAAATTGTGTCAAGGTGAAGTTTATTGATGTGTGTGACCTAAATGCATTTACACTGGTAGCTCTAGACCTATACACTGCTAGCTCTGGAATTTATGCGGTCGGCTTTGTTTTCATCGTCAATTCGAAAATAATTTCTAAAGGCAGGGGTTATTAAAGGCCGACTCAGAGCTGCCAGTGTACTTAGGAAAGCCGCTAGCTAAAATTGGCTGGCGAATTTAGGCTGCCAGCCTTTCTGTCTAGCTTACAACATGTGTGTGTGTGTGTGTGTATATATATGTTGTTTTTTTAGGGTGTTTTGCGAAGTTTTGAGTTTTCAGATTTGCGAGATTATTTGTACACATCCTCTATAATTCCTTCTTCAATACTAGTAGATTCCCCTCTCTTTTGCTCGTAGTTTTTCTCAACTTGGGTTTTTCACGTAAAATCTTTTTTTTTTTTTTTTTTTTTTTTTTTTTTGCTATTGTTGTTCATATAGAATTTAAAAGGGCCAATCATGGAGTTCCCAGCCAAACCATGGGCTCTAATACCAATTGTTGGACCTTATGAATGAATATATTAATTGGCTTAATATCATCTATAACCAAAAACCTAAGATATTAGGTTAATGGGTCTTTCCTATTATAAACCGTTCACATAAATCTCATATTTCTCATATGAGATTTTTCCAACCTCATACTTGCACTCTAACATGTACACTTTGAGAGCAGTAAATGAAGCAAGAATTGAGCTAAAAAGAAAAAAAAAAAAAAAGAAAAAACTTGACATTCTTTGATTTATTTGGTTCACTTGTAAATTGATTTGCATCATTGAGAAACATCATTAGAAATATAAAAAAGGGATCCTCTTCTGCTATCAAATGATAAAAAATCTGTTGAATTAGAAAACCAAAATCACAAAGAAAAAGAAATCTTCAAGATTGGATGCATAAAACTGAATTAATCTTGGATCAATTCTCTCATATTTGAAAAGATTACGTGGACAGAAATTGGGGGATAAAAAACATAAAAAGAAAAAATAATACAAGGGCAATACGGAAGCAAAGCTTGATTTATTATATTTGAGACAATAAAGTTTGTATTTGCAAACCTCTTAAGAGCAACGGTGATAGTGAGAACTCAGCAAATGGTGTGAGTGCCACTTTAGTCGAGCATTCTTTTTCTCGCTTGTTTTTATTTTCTTCCTTTAAAGTCAGTTTTATTTCAAATAAGAACTTTCTAATGATTAAGGTTTACAAATTTTAAAATGTTAATGTTAAGGTTAACACTACAACTATCTAGTAACAGCTTAATGTTATAGATATGATATATGCTATTATATTTATTTTGTAACACTTCCCTCACTTGTAGACCAAGATTTTGATTGGGGTCCATCAAGTGGACGACTTTAATTAAATGGGGTTATAATAAGTGCGCATGATTCAAACTCATGATTTCTTTCTATAATACCATGTTAAAGTTGAAATCATGACCATCTGATCTAAAAATTTAAACTTTTACAATAGATGATTGTGATGTTAACCTTAACAGTTGATGGTAGGATTTCTCAGTATTATAAAAGTTCAAATTTCTAAGTTTCAAGGTTTCTTCCCTTTGCATTAAGATTGCGAAGTTATGGATTTCCTTAATAGTTTGTTGGAGTGTAACCGGTGTAATTTAGGATATTGTCACACCCCAAGAAGGTCTACTTGTAAGAGGCCACCACGTTCACCATTTCATAATATTAGCTAGCCTCTTAACCATCACTCAAAGGTAACAATACTACCATAAAATCACTTTTTGACCGCTAAAATAGGCCAAGTAGGTACAGAAAAAATATAGAAATATCCTATGGTTCTTTTACTTTATTCACCAGACCATTCTCATAAGTTATTAAATGACTTGAATTTATATCCAATCATGATTAAATTATTAAAAGACTTATCACATTAATCCCTATAATTATTTCACTAATTTTGGAGTGTGAATCTATATAATTATTAGTTTGACAATTCTACTGACAAGTTGTAGAGGACTAGCAATTTTTCTAATCCATTGATTGGGTTTGAAATAAATATTTAAAGCGACTGACAAAGATATGGTATTGAAGATAACTTTTAATTGAGACCATTTCTGCAGATTTGGACATGATTGAAAATAAGAACCCATTGAATGGTGCAGTTGATAGAAGATACTGATTAATTAAGTGCGAGGCAAAAGAAATTAAAATGTGCATACATAAGGCAAGTACTAACTGATTGCGTTTCCGTTGTTATGTTTTCAGCTAATCTGATTGTTTGCATGAGGATAGGATTGTTTTCAGCTGTGGTCTTGGTTTTGCTATATACCTTTCCAAATGAAGTGAATGAAGCGAATGAAGCGAATGAAGCCATTATACAAATTATTAGTTTGACAATTTAACTTCTATTGGAACACTCAGTTTGAGAAAAATTGCAATTTTGTTCCTTGGCTAAAAGACATGGGTCAACCATAGCAAATTGTAGAGGACTAGCAATCTTCTAACCCATCGATTGGGTTTAAAGTGATAGACAAAAGGACTTATGTTTGCGATAGCAAGTTGCTGAGAGCCAGCAACTTTCCTCCACCTAATTTATGTAACATCTAACTGTTGGAATTAATACAGCTATAAATCTATTAGAAATTTCCACATTGGACAACTTGGATTATGTACTTCGTGGACATTAACGTATTTCTATTGCTGCCTCAGTTTTAGGCCTACGTTATTAGTCATTATCCAACTTGTTGCTTAAGATAAACATTTGATTGTGATTGTGTGAAAAATGCATTATAGTAAATGATTTGGTTATTTGGTAGGAAGTTGCTTGTTTATAATAATTTTAAGTTGGATTTAGAAATTGATTTCATAGCCATCAAATCTTTTGAGGGAAAGATGGAGTAGCATTTCATTGATAAAAAGTTGAACTCAATCAAGATGGTGCTCTCGTTGATTCATGAAAGAAATAACATTGGCATATTCAACAAGATAAATGACTATATAAGGAAATGTTTTCTGAAGCATCAAAACATCATGAAGAATCATTAGCTAAGCAAAATCAAAAGAAAAAGATAGCTAGGGCATGTCAATAAGAATTTCTTTTACTGCTCATATGCAAGAAATTGAGAATCAAATACTTTCTGTTAATACCAGTAAGGAACAATACTAGTTAGCCACAATACAGGTTTCTTTCCATTAATGCCTTGCATGAGTGCAATCAGATGTAACGGACAGAGAAACCCTGCTACATATTTTAGAGAGTTTAGGGGCATTGATGATCCAACTGATTGCAGTGTTGCCACAAGTACCGCGAGTAAATGTGAATGTTGTCTCCAACTTGTGCTATGTGCAAATACACAGATTAGGAGAACACAACCAGAATCTCAAAAAAGTTTCCAGTCAAACCCTCGATTTTTGTAAATTCTGTTGCTGGATTTTCTGCCATTTTCCAATATGTTACAGTATTTGGATGAGCTAATAGATGCGGTGATCAATTGGGAGCATAATGAACCAACGTTGATGGATCGCATCAGGGATTTAATGTATTGCTTCTTAATATTATGTAATTTAGTATGGTTAATCCCTTTCTGCTATGTTTCTCTTTGTTTTTTCCTTTCTACTGTAAGAGCATGCTTATTATTCTAGTCATTTCTTCCAGATCTTAATTATAATACAAGTTGGTTCATGTAATTTAGTGATTTCTGTATAGGCTAAATTGAGTTAAACGACAAAGTCATCCCAAGATTTATAAAAACAAAAATTAAAATTAAAATTAAAATTAAAGAAAAAAAAAAAAGAAAAAAGCAAATGCATTCCATAGACAGAATTCTTTTCAGATGTTTCAAATTGTTGCTAAATATGTTTCTCCATCATATGTATTCCATAGATATTCAGGCCTCATTTCAAGAGCTATAGATGAGTGATGCCGAGAGCAAATATTTTTCAAGAGATAAGACTTCATCCAACCCTCACTAAGTTTTGAAGAGTAAGGGAAATTCGAATGAAGCATTGCCGAGAGCTTTGCTTGTAATTATGTGAAGGATTCATTTGAGTTGGAGTTAAAGCAAATCAACTTGAAATGCCTCAGGGTGTGTCTAAAGTAAAGTGCAGCAGTTAAGCAATTTGTTTGACTCTCATTGCTGAGATTTGATCAAAGTACTTCAAATGTATTTGAATCTCACTAGTAATTCTTGGATAAATTGGAGAAAAAGTACCCAATGGACAATTTTGGCATTAACTGTAAGCCAAACAGCAACTAATAAGAAAATTTTTAAGTGGGCTATATGTACACTTTAAGAGCAGTAAATGAAGCAAGAATTGAGCCAAAAAAGAAAAAAATTGACATTCTTTGATTTGTTTTGCTCACATCCACATCGATTTGCATTTTTTTTTTTTTCCTGGGAAGAGAGTTTAGTGCATTCATTAAACATATTTCTTGTTATCCAAAAGCACTGGAGTTATGACTCAGTGCACCAAACTGTATATCTAATCATTAGAAAGAAAGGAAAAAGAAAAAAAAAGGGGGGGGGGGGGGATCCTCTTCTATTATCAAATGATAGAAAAAATCCGTTGAATTAGAAAGCCAAAATCACGAAAAAAATGAAATCTTGAAAATTAGATTCATAAAACTGAATTTCCCACCACTAATAAAGATGTGTAACGTTTCTCAAATTTCCCACCACTAAGATTAATACAACATAAGTCAACATTCAACTGTTGAACTAAGGTTTCCAGTCTCCTCTAGGATTGGGTGAGTTGATTGTTGTAATGAGTAAAGTTTCTCAATTTGCCAAAGGAGGGGGGATAGCACCAGGCAGGTTTTACGCAGATTGGGTTATTTGCTTGAGATTGATTTACTTACCTAGCTCAGAAAAAGTATTGCCATGATCACATTGGAAATCTTTCTTAAGGAAGTGAATGAAACTACTATAGTAAGCATTAGTTTGACAATTTAACTTCGTTTAAACACTCAATTTGTGAAAAATTGGACTTAATTATAATCCCTGGGGAAAAAGCCATGGCCAGTTGCAAAGGACTAGAAATTTTTCTAACCCTTTGACAAGGTTCAGAAGGTTATAGGAAAATACAAACCCATTAGATGGAGCACTTGATAGAAAAGCAACACTTAATTCATTTATTTATTGGTGTTTCCAGGACCTTAGAAGAAGAACTAGTTCAGTATAATTTAAACACTTCTATAGATTACAGTAACAGATTGCTTTTTTCCATCTTTGTGTTTTTAGCTCTTTGATTACTGCAAAAGAATAGTTTTGCCGTTCTTTTTTCATCCAGGCAATCTAGTTTCTAGGTTGAATATATGCTTAAACCCAAGGAGTTTTGGACATTCACTCATGGTGCAATTACGCCAACTGTATAATGCTTTTCTATTTAATCTAATTCTCTGTATCAACTTTGATTTCATCTATTCTTAAACATTTACAAATTTTATTGAGAGCAATTGAAATTCTAAGAGCACGGCTACAGAAGATACATTTAAAAGCAACAACATAGCATAGAAGAGTATCACATCTACTCATTGAAAACATTGTCCTTCTGATTTACTGACGCAGCGGAATATAAGGGAAACAATCACAAGACGTTGATTCGCGCACGAATACCGGCTTGTGATCTTCAAATATCCATTGATTCTGAGAATACCTAGATATTTGGCATCAAAAATCGAAATCTACTCAAGATGACGAGTTTTGGAATAAGAGAGAACACTCTCAAACAAATTTCATTCAAAAACAAGATATATTCTGTCTCATATGCCATAAGGCTTACATATATATAAGCAAGCTTGAAAGTTGCCATAATCGAAAAAGGACTAAAACCTATTAAATAATATTAAATAGCATTTAAAAGAAAAAACTAAAACTGACATCCTATTAAAAGACATTAAATCCTATGAAACTAACATCCTATTAAAAGACATTAAATCATATTAAAAGTCCTACTAAATGATACTAAAAATTATTCTTTTGAAATATTAAATGAAATTCTAAAGACATTGACCACATTATTAATTACGAATTTGAGAAATCCAAAAGACATGTAAAGTACGCCGCTGCAACACGGGTAGTGTAAAATTAAAGGCCAGCGGCATATGTTGCAGACATAGGATTTTCCGTCTCTTCATCATATGCTGCATCATCCTCTCCAGGCTGGACAAAATTCGACCTCGAATTTTAATCATGTTATGCGGTAAGTCCTCAACTTGTCTCCTCAACTCTTCATATTTTGTAGGGCTCATTTGATGACGACAACAATTTAGAAGGGTTGCACTTAGTTCAAGATCAATTTGGTGTTGAATGTCTCTCAATGGGGGTAACCCATCTGGCAACTCTTCAAAAAACACATCCTGGAGCTCCTTTACAACCACAGTTGCAAACTCAGATATTGCTACCTCCTGAGTAACCTCCTTGTCCACTAAAGCAAATATCGCCTTAGATTTCTGTTCAGCAATATGAAAATCAAAATTTGGTTCACCATTGCCTGTAGGCTGAAAAATATCTTTTTCCAAAAATTCTTCCTCTTCATACTCCTCATCAAAAATAGGTTTTCCATCTCCCTCAGCCTTAAGCACATCATCATATTTTGTGAAAAATTCTTCTTCATCATTCTCAATGTCGAAGACAGGTCCTCCATCACATACAGCTTCCAACACAACTTCATCATAAACTGGTTCAAAATTGTCTCTTCCTTCAAAGACATCCCCTTCATCTTCCTCATAAACGTCAAATATTGGTTCTTTATTCTGATTCACCAAAAGTGCCTCCACCCTCTCTGTGATCTGGGCTACTGCAGCATCCAGTCGCCGATCGATCATCTGTCCTATCCTCTGTTCTAACCTCTCATCGAGCATAGCTCCAATCTTGTGTGTAAAATTAAAGGCCAGCGGCATATGTTGCAAACATAGGATTTTCCGTCTCTTCATCATATGCTGCATCATTTACTGAAACAAGGATGTCTGTGGTCATTAACTCTTTGAGAAATTTTTGGACATTAGGCTACAAAGAGTAACATTGGTGCTCTCCTTGACCCTTGAAGGGGGTTACAGTGGCAGATTCGATAAAATAATTGACTACAGTTAAGGAAATGTTTTCTGAAAAATCAAAACATTATGAAGAATTGTTAGATAAGCAAAACCAAGAGCAAGATATGTGTAGGCCACGTCCATAGGAATTTTTTTACTGCTCTTATGGAAGAAATCAAGAAACAAATGTTAGTGGATCCGTTAATTCTACCGGCAAGAAACAATGCTAACTAGCGAAAATACATGGAGCTTAATCAATTGCAACAGAGCAACCTCGCTGCCCATGTTGGACGCAATAATTAAAGCAAGGGCATAATGAGCCAACGATGATGGATGAAAACTTGGGATTTGATCCATACCCTCTTATTTCTAGCATCAAATACATTGCTTCTTAGACAAATCTTCGCTGGAGTCGATATCAAAAGTATAGTTTGGTCCTCCATTTCTGCTAAGTTTCTCTTGTCACTTTTTTTCCCCTTTCTGTTTTAAGAGGATGCTTGCTAATCTGGTGGTTTCTATTTTTGCATTCATATCTCAATTAGTGCACAAGTTGGCTCATGCTAAGAATTGTATTGGCTCAATAATCACACTAGCTTAATTGAGTAAGTTGTTTCAAAATAAACAAGTTTGATGGAAACATTGGTTCCAGTGAAAGAATTCCTTTTCGCATCAAGACAATGAGTATATGTGGAATCAGGACCCTCTTTTGTCTCATGAATCTCCTCAACCTTATTGAAAGTTCATTAATAAACATGGACAATTTCGTGCCTTAGATCAAACTGGAAATTCATCAATCGAATGACATCAATCCGACTAGGTAGATCTTTAGAATGAAGCAAGTCATGGAGCTTCATCAGGTGTGCGATGATTAGAGAATTACTGTTGCATGTTTTGCATTAGAGAATTAAATGTGCTGCAGGCATGGCAATAGTAGACGTTCAAGCAGCAGCAGTGACAACAGGGTCCACTGAATGTAAAGTGGCAACAGTAAATTGTTGATAGAATAAAAATAGCTCTTTTCAATTACCCATAGTAAGGCTGTCACGCCCTAAAGAGTACTTTAGACGTGGCAATCCGTCACATACGGTATTAAAACTTAAAAATAACTTTCCGAAGTCATGCGAAAGCTTCAACACCATATGTAAGGCGTCTATCACAACAATAGGAGACACCGGTAGGATGTGTAGTTCGAGATAGTAAATATAGCATACAAGAAATCTAGATAATATCTAACTTCAACATTATCGAAATATGGTCCTTACATCATCTTAGGGGTATTATCCCAATAAATCTTCAAAGAACAAGATATCAACTTAGTCTTTCATATAAAGAAACAATACTAGAACCGTAAGATTTTAAAGGAAATCTATTCTAAGATCTTCAAAAAAAATTTCCCTCAAAAGCTTCCCAAAACATAATTCCACTCGCATATTTGAAGTCCTCGGGCAAAAGAGACATTGATCTTGTGTCAATAAAAGTCCAATGAGGTGTAAACTTAACTAGCTTAGTGAGAATATTCCTAGATTAATGTACTCGTAATAATAAATTCAAACAAGTTATTATACAAGCATATGTAATGCATCAAGCAAGTAAGCAAGCAATATATATGATCTACCAGAAATCATATGTTTGAATGGATTTACCCCTCCATTTGGAAGTAGGTGCTTTGGGCTCTTTAAAACCCATTTTTGAAATCCAATCATATAGTTTATTCGAGCTCCTACTTGCCCATCCTGAAATAGTTCTTTTAGGCTCCTATTTACGTATCCTTAAATAGTTTTTTCGGGCTCCTTTTCGCCAATCTTGCAAACTTATGGGGTCCCGCGAACCCCACTACTAAACTCTTGTCCCATCGAACATAGTAGCTAATGAAATGAGTCTAACTACATGATATACATGAATCAATTAGTATAACTCGTAATATGTGATTAAGGTAATTTAAAGGCAATCACAAAATTTGCAAACACTCCAGCATAATAATAATAATAAAACGCAATTTAACTAACAACAATTCATATCTCAATATGCTTAGTATTTTTTTAACAAATATTATCATGCATAATCCATTTTCATCTTTTCTTACTTCTAGTGTCTCTAACTACAAGCACAAACAAGTACGTAAAAATAAGAGATAAACTCACTCGGCCATCTTTGCTAAAACTCTTTACCCATAATAGTCCTCTGAATACAGATCCTCCTAAGCTTTGTTACCTAAACGAAAGAAATACTTAGAAATGAGTATTTCGTAGAAGTTTTACTTGAACTTTCTAACTCTATTATAGTGTTTGCGTTAAAATTCGGATATAAAGAAATTCTAACTTAAAATGGTCATAACTTGCTCATTTTAACTTTGAATTTCACATATTATATATCGTTTTCTACCTATTTAAAAAGATCTATCCATTTATAAGGTTATTTTTGTCATAAAAAGTTATTTGGTTTGCAAGACACCATGGTACATAATAGTTACGAAATTCTCAGCCTTTAAAATATGATTTTTAAAGCTTTTCTTTACCAAAAAATCCTTAAACAAAGATATAGGTATGTATATGTTTGAAAAAATCTTTTTGATACATAAATAGGCTCATATTTTATGCATAATTCTATTGGTGTTGTCTTAACAATTATTTTTCGTAAAACAACTTGTCTTATGGTTTTGAAAAATTGGACTTTGAAAATTTTTACTTTAAGTGGTTTTAAATTAAGTGGTTTGAAAGAAATTACAAATTTAGGGTTATTATAAATAAGTTTTTTCATTTTATATTTTTATTTCCTAACTCTTTCAATGATAAATCAGTTTCCGAAAATTTGGTCCTTTAAGTTATCTACCAATTTTATTTCTAGTGATTAAAAAATAAGGTTTTCAAAATTTTTCATAAGTCATTCTTATTGTCTAATATTTTGAGTTGTATTAAATGTATGTTTTTCCCTCATTTTTATATTCTTTTGCTTCTTTAGAAAATAAGTTTACCCTTTCCAAACTTCACTTTCTTGGCAAATTTTATTTCTCTAAGTTTGTTTCTAAAATAGTAAGTTGATTTTACCTTGATTTGAAAAACTTGCTTTATTTTTAATATTTATCAAGTGGTGGCATAATCCTTTTAGATAAGTTTATAAGAAAAACTTTCATAATAAAGAATTATCAACATTAGAACTTAGCAAAAATTTCATTTTAACTTTGAAAAGAGAATAACAATATTAAAAATTAAGTCTTGCAAAAGTTTACTTAGTAGGTGATTTTCAAAGTCTATGATGAACTTATTTAAGCTTTATAAAAGATATGATTGGGTTAAAATCTTAAGTTTAATTGTAAAAATTATATTTTTAAAGAGTATTTAGTTTCGATTTATAAATGAAATGAGTTCCTTTTATTATTTGAAGAAATCTTTATTACTAATACTTTAAAATTTATTATTAGTTTATCTAAGCTTTTGAAAAGAATTTATTAAAAATAATACTTAAGTCTTTTGTTGAAAAATCCTTTGTTAAGTAATAAGAAATTTTAATTTACTTTTCTTTATTAAAGAAAGAACCCATTTTTATTTTTGTTATGACAACAACATTCTAATCATGCATGAATATGATTATGTAGTAATGAAAAATGATAAGAATAATACATAATAAGATAGCAAGAAATATAATAAGCAAATAAGCATAATAATAAGGTCAAGTATTGTGAGCTTTACCTTTATCGAGGCTTCCCGATAAGTATTAGGAACCTTAACTTCATCAAGGTATCCCAGGACTAAGAATAGACTAGTCCCAAAAGAAAAAAAAAGAAAGAAAAGAAAAGAAAAAGTAATAATAAGAGCAATAAGATAATAAGAATAATAAAAGCATGTTAGTTAGAGTTAGTGAGCAATTAAGCTCTAAGAAATATATAGATATACATAATTAATAATATATACAATGTTAGGTTATGAGCATAATAACAATAATATCAACATAATAACATAAGATAGCAAAATAAATTGGAAATTCTTGGCATGTGCAAGAACAAAACATAAACATGTTGTTGCTTCATAACTCACATGAGTTTTAAGAAACAACACCATGGTCATGCTAAGTTACATAACATTGGAAAAATAAGAGTAAGATATTTTTACTTAAAGGAATGTATTTGATGAAGAAAGAAAGTTATAGTTGTAAGAATACGTGGGTAGTAATATGTGGAAGATGGTTTTTATGTAGAGGAAAGAAAGTTGGGAAGAGAATTTTGGAGAGGAAAATTAGAGAGAGAAGTTGAGAAATGATTTTTGTAGAGTTTTTTTATGTGTATGAGATGTGTGTGAAGAATAAAGGGGGAATGAGTATTTATAGGAAAAGTTGGAAGGAAATTGTAGTTAATTAAATAAATGAAAAAGAAAAAAAATTGATGGCATGAAAAAAAAAAGAGTAATTAAAAATTAATTTTAGTAGAAAAGTGTAAGAGAAGTATAGTAATATGTGGTGTAGAATTTTTATGGAAAAAAAAAGAAAATTTTAAGAAATAGTATATAGGTTGTAAGAATAGGCGGCACCAGAAAATAGAGATAGATGAATAGTTGTAAATAGTGTAGAATAGGACACTAAAAAGTAAACAAGACTAATAAATTACCAGTAGTAAAGAAAATAAGCATAAAAATGTGATATCTGATTTTTTTGTTATCGAAAAATTATAAAATTGATATTTTTGAAATCCTTGTATTATTACGAATCTAATAGTGTCATCGGGATATTTTTACTATTTCGAGCCTCAAGAAACGCTTTTTCGAGAACTAATCCCATTCGGGTTCGAAAAACACTAAAATTTAACGAATCTGATTTTTTTAATATTCCCTATATTATTAAGAACTATCATTCACAATTATCTCAATTTCGTTGCTTATGGTTTAAGAGCGTGGGATTGCCGGATCTAAACACTAGGGTTTGTTGTAGACTTTATTGACTTTGGGGTTCCAGTTTGACTTCTAGCTTTTTGATTTATTCGTAAGGTCATAAAATTTTGGGGTTTTTGACCGTGTTATATTTTCGATTCAAAATTTACATTTTATTTTATTTTTATGACTTGTTTAATATTTTTCTATTCCCAAGATTGTTTAACCGAGTCTAGGGTTATGGGTTGACTCCATTTGACTTTTGGTGGTAACTGAAAATTTTTATTCTAAAATTTACCGAAGGATTTAAGGTTTTAGTATGTGTGTCGAGTATTATTTGGATATATCATCTTGATTTACGTGTTAGGGATCAGATAGATGATTTGGTTAGCGTACGGATATTGAATCAAACAATCATTGGATTTTCCATTTTGTTTTGAGGCTTCTCTTTTTCTCAAGGTTAAGAATTTTCGTATTTGATCTTATTTAGAATTCAGTTTTACCTTGGGTCGGTTTTCAGGGTTTTGGTTTTAGTATTTAACTCTAGAATTATTTTCTAAGAATTATGAAAATTTCAGGAGTTTACAAGGCATCAATGGCACGCAAGCAATCAAAGATGTCAAGAGTAACTGCAGTAGGCATTGACAATACCTTAAAGGAGCTAATGACTACATTTGAAGCTACTAGTAAGTTGCTATGGACATTGCCACCCCTTGCAAGCTTCTGGGGCTGATAATGGAAAAGTCAAAAAGACTAGTCATCTCACAACAAATGGTTTTCCAATACATTTCAATGCTACTGTTGACTCGAACGTTTTATGAATTCAACATTTCTAATATCTCTGTTATGATATAAATATAATAGTCCACTCTATATCTATCACTATATATAGCTTGTATGTGAAGGGAAAATTAGTCCTATACATACAGGCTACGACAAGCTTAAGCTTTTGTATTAAATGGTTATAGTGTTAATCTTAGCATGGTATCAAAGCTGGAGGTCATAAGTTCAAATCTTACGTACTCATTTCAATTCCATTAAAATTAAGTTGTCCACTTAATAGACCTTAGTCAAACTCAAAGTCTCGACCTACAAGTGAAGGGGAGTGTTATGATATAAATATAATAGTTCACACCATATTTACAAGCTTAAACTTTTAGATTAGATAATTGTAGTACTAGCCTTAACAATCTCTATAATCTAAATCTTAAACTCAGCTTCTTGTGCAACTAGCAACAACTGATATTTTAAATTGGATAGTTTCCTATACTAAAGGAATAAAAAATATTTGTAAGAATATTGCAATGGCAAGTTCTTGATGTGATACTTCTATTTAGAACCACCAAATGTTTCCAAATTGCTATCTTACTCCTGTTGCTTCTATTATGTAAGGCCTGCATGTGTCATTTAAAGAAGGTCAACTAATTATTCAATGTAAATTATTGTTCAAACACTTGATAATAATCATTTAAGATGTTCTTTCCTTTGAAGATTACTTTTCGTAGCTCATAAGAAGGAATTGAATCATTAGCAAAGAACAAATGAGTAGGGATAAGACTAGTTGTCTTTACCTCAACTCCTGCAACACTTCTGAGAGAGATTGGATCCCCTATTTTTATACCTAAAGTTGTCTAAATATGGCCCGTCCTCTTTCCATTCACCACAAGATTGTAGGAAAATAAGTAAACACAATTCATTACCCAATTAATCCAAATATTCAAAAATCATATCTTCATATTATTAGATGGTTCACTTTTGGAATGAGTAAAATATCTATTTGATTGAAAGAATACGATAACCTATGACCATGAACATCATTGTAAGAAACAATTTGCGCTCAAAGTTGTGAACAAAGATAATGTTACCAGGCAACAAATGATACAAGGATTAGATAATTCGTGTTAGTCTTGAGCTTGAGATTAGCTTGATACTAAAGCAAGGTTATTTGACACAGCGTATGACGTAAAAATTAAATTAGGGTTTATATTACAAACCATTGATTCTGTAAATACCCGGAGCATGATCCTCAAATACCATTTTATTTTGAGAATTCCTTGGTATTTGATATCAAAATTCAAAAACTATATGAAATTCGAGAATTTGGGAAGAATTTGAGCAAAGTCGGCTCACAAAATTACTAATACCGAATGACTATCTATCTCATTACCCGAGGGTGTACAAATAATAGTAGGCACAAAAGCTACCAAAAATAGAACATAAAAACTATCAAAAATAGAAATGCCCTAAAACTTAAGGACTCAAAATACATTAAAAGACAAATACAACAATAGAATCTAAAACAAAGGTGGACTATAAAAAGTTATAAGGAATCTAAACCTGCCAAAAATATAAAATGCTCGTTTAAGGGCCTAAACGAAAGAATTTTTTTGAAAAACAACATAGCTCAGCACCAAGGGTGTTGACTTCTTTAAGTCAGCTCGTTTCCTTCGAGATAGGGTTTAGAAATCAAGAAATCACTGCTAATCCATTTATGTCTCATTGGGCTAAGTACCTGTTTGCCACTCTGTCTACCTCATCATCCTCCGTAGGATGAATAGAATTCATTCTCAAATTGTCTTTGTCTAAATTATCACCAGTGTAGGGAATAAGCTGCTTCACATTAAACACATCTACAGCTCGAAGTGGCTAGGTAGCTTCAACTTGTATGCATTTGGGATAATCTTCTCTATGATCTCTACTGGCCTAATCGTCTTAGTTGATAGTTTGTTGTGCTCAGTAGCAAAAAACATATCCTTAGTAAGGAAAACTCAAACATAATCTCCCACGTCAAACTCTACATGTCCCCTCTTTTCTATCAGCAAATTCCTTATATTTACCTACAGTCTTTTCTAAATTGTTCTGAACAGTCTTATGAATCTCCTACAATCTATGAACAAAGTATTCTACCTTCCCATGAATCCTAGCCCTGTCAGGCAGTAACAACAAATCAAGTGGACTTCTAGGAATAACAAAGTAAACCACTTAGAATGGACTAAACCTTATACTACAGTTGATTGCATGAGTATGTGTAAACTCTGCCTGACTCAACTTTTGATCCCAGCTTTTCATATGCTCCCCTACTAAGCTCCTCAATAGATTTGCCAAGGATCTGTTTACCACCTCAGTTTGCCCATCTATCTATGGGTGATAGGCATTACTGGAATTCAACTGAGTATTGACCATCTTCCATAAACTATGCCAAAAATGGCTGAGAAATTTGGTGTCTGTGTCAAACACAATGGTTCTAAGCAATGCATGCAGTCTATAAACTTCCCTAAAGTATAGCTATACAACTTAGACAACATTTGTGGTCTTCTTACGGGAATAAAATGTATCATCTTAGAAAATCTGTCAACTACTACAAAGATAGGATCATTACCTCGTGGATTTTATGGGAACCCCAGAATGAAATCTATGTTCACATCGATAGAAGGCTATAAAGGGATTGGTAGCAACATATAAAATGCTACATTTGTAGCTTTCCCTTAGACACTTGGTAGACTCTACACCTCTACACATACTTCTCCATTTCTTTGCGAATGGTTAGCCAGAAATAAGATGCCTGCATCAATTGTAAAGTTCTTTCTCGCCCCACATGAGCCTCACCATATAGCTCTTGAATAATCTAATCTCTCAAACTACAATCCAGAATTCACAACTGATTACCCTAAGCAAAAATCCATCTTGCAATAAGTACCCTATTCTGTCATTAGCTCTAACTTTTGCTAGAATAATAGAAAAATAAGGATCATTTCAAGTAACTCAGCAAATGTATCAAAACTAGGTACCTCCACTTGCATTCTACCTAGAAGACTCCTATGCCTAGTTAATGCATCAGAAACTCGGTTTGTGACACCACTCTTGTGTTTCACAACAAAGGTGAAACGCTCCAAATAAGCTACCCATGAAGCATGTCGAGAGGACACTTTATCCTGACTATGCAGGTGCTTCAAAGCTTTATAGTCAGTATATAAGATGAATTCTCTATGAAACAAATAATGATGCCAGTGCTTCGCAGCTTGCACGACAGCATAGAATTCCACGTCATATGTATTGTACAGTAGCTTTGCTCCTGTTAGCTTCTCACTAAAATAAGCTATCAGTCTAATATTTCGGCTCAAAACATCTCCAATCCCTACTTTAGAGGCATCTACATGTAGCTCAAAAGGTTTACAAAAATCTTGCAATACTATAATCAGAGCTGTAGTAAGACACACCTTAATTTACTTAAAAGCCTTCTCTGCTGCATCGGTCCACGAAAATTTTCCACCCCTTATACAGTCTGTGATAGAAGCCATAATGCTACTGAAAATAGGGTATAAATTGCCTATAGAATGATGCTAAGCCATAGAAGCTTTGAACTTTAGTCAGCGTAGTATGTCTAGGCCATTGCCTAACTGCTTCCACCTTGGACTTATCAACCTGCAAACCATCAACAGAAACTTTGTAGCCAAGAAAGAGTACCTCTGTGGTCATGAATACACACTTCTTTAAGGCAGCATATAAATTTTCCATGTGCAACACATTAAGAGCATCCCACAGGTGTTTGAGATGCTACTCTGTGTCAACACTGTAAATCAATATGTCGTCAAAGTATATGACAACACAATTGCAAATGAATGAACTTAGAACCTGATTCATCACTCTAGTAAATGTGTTGGGTACATTAGACCATCCGAACGGTATAACCAGCCACTCATACAACCTATCTCATGTCTTGAAAGCTGCCTTCCATTCATCACCAACTCGATTGCAAATTTGGCGATACTTACTCTTCAAGTACCGCTTCGAGAATATCTTAACACCAATCAACTAGCCAAGTAAATCATCCAATTAGGTAATAGGAAAACAATGACTGACAATAATCTTGTTGATGGCTTGGCTATCCACACACATACCCCAAGTGTCATCCTTCTTTGGAGTCAAAAGAGCTGGAATTGTGCATAGAATCAAACTTTCCCTAATAAAGCCCTTGGAAAGCAACTCTCCAACCTGTCTCCTCAACTCCTCATGTTCTATAGAACTCATTCGATAATGTGGCCTGTTTACAAGGGTTACACCAGGCTCAAGATCAATCTGGCATTGAATATCATGCAGTGGTGGCAATATATCTGGCAACTCATTAGGAAATATGTTTGGGAACTCTTCCAACATCAATGCTACCACTTCAGGTATCTTTGCCTCCCTCTTAACCTCCTTACCCACTAGAGCAAAGACAACATTTGAGGCCTACATCTCTTCCTCAAACCGAGCCAAAGACAATATGCTGGAACTTGCACTCTGCTTGTCATGGTAGCATCCCTATTAGAAATCAACACAATCTTCAACCCTTTATACATAAAAGTGTAGATGTTAGCTCTCTCATCATGATTCACACCCCTATCAAACTGTCAGGGTCTTCCCAACAGCAAGTGGTAAGCATCCATCACCATGACATCACACTAGACAGAGTCTTTGTATTTAGAATTGATGGAAAATGTAACCAATCCTCGTTTAGAGACACCTACCTAGCTACTTTTCTTTGGCTATGCCAGCTTGTAAGGCTTCAGGTGCTGCTCAGGCTTAATGCTAAACATCTACACAGCTTCTGTGGACATAATGTTCTCACAACTTCCTAAGTCGATCATGAACCGACACACTTTGCCCAAAATAGTACAGGTGGATTGGATAATATTGTTCCTAAGCCGCTCTTCCTCAACTGCCTTGGGAGTCATATAGGATCTCCTAACTACCAAATTCTCCCTATCATCTCTCATCACAAATTCTCCTTAGTATATTCGATGTTAAAGATAGGTCCTCCATCACCCACAGTTTTAAACATGGCTTCATCATCCGCATCCTCCACATTTTCAACAAAAAGTTCCTTCTTCTTAGCCTTCCTACACATCAGGCTGTCAGTGACCAATTTCACCACATTTAAAGCATTTTAACCTACTACTACTCGATCTTCTCATACTAAGCTTATTAAATCGCCCTAGTGTTGTTACCAATAGTTCCACTCCCAACACGATTTACTCCACTGCCACTACTACCACCTCCACTACTTGTCACACCACTACTATAGGCCACATTCCAAGACCACTTCTACAGTTTCTCAACAATCAATGCCTTCTGTGTGCTGCAAATACACTAATAGGGTCAAATAAATTGATCGTACCCTAAATCTACATTCTCAACCCCCCGATGTATCTTGCAACGAATTAATCATTTGTTTCCTGAATTTCATTCCTAGCTGTCAACGGGTAAAATTCAAAGGTATAATCATAAACTAACGCGTTGCCTTATTTCAGATTTTGCAACGTCCGAGCTTGAAGATACTTCTTCATCTTCTCCCATAAGGTGATTTTTTACTTTCACAGCTTAGTCTTGTCAATTTCAACTACTGCCACCATGTTGTGGCCCTACCACACAATCTGGTCGCTAGCAGCTGCACCCATTTGTCCTTAGGAACCCTTTTGAACTCTAGGATCTCCTCAACTGTGGCTAACCCATCCAAGAATTCCTCTAGTTGGAGGCTACCATGAAACTCCGGTATCTCTATTCTCATACCAAGTTCCCAACACCACTGGTTTTCCTCTACACGAAGCCTACCATGCTTACGTTGTGCTTCATATTGTTCATCATCTACCTCATTAGCATCTAGCATCGAATTAGTGTTTCTTACACGTCTAGGGTTGATGATCTAATTCTAATTACCCATCAATGCACCCATTTTTCTGTCAATCAATCCACTATCACCTCCAAACGATGTTCTAACGCCACATCTAGCCACTCATCAATCATCTATTCAATCCTTTGATCTAGATCATCACAATTGTAGATCTCATCCATTGTAGCATGACGTTGATTAGCTTGTCTACGGGGTACCATTATTACTAAGAGTAAACGCAGCCTTGATACCAATTGATGCAGCGTATGATGTGAAAATTGAATTAAAGCTTATATCACAAACCATTGATTTTGTGAATATCTGGAGTGTGATTCTCAAATACCAATTTATTATGAGAATTCCTAGGTATTTTGCATATAAATTCGAAAACTGTATGAAATTCGAGAATTTGAGAAGAAATTGAGCAAAGATGGCTCACAAAATTGATAACACTAAATGACTATTTGTTTTATTGCCCTAGGGCATACAAATAATAGCAAACACAAAAACTGCCAAAAATAGAACATAAAAACTGTCAATAGAAACACCCTAAAACTTAAGGACACAAAGTAAATTGAAGGACAAATACAATGCCACAAATGGAATTTAAAACAGGGGTGTCTATAAAAAGTTATGAGAAATCTAGAACATGCAAATATATAAAATTGTCTGTTTGACAGCCTTAATGAATAAATTTGCCCTCAAAACAATGTAGCTCAACACCAAAAGTGCCGATTTCTTTGAGTTAACTCGTTTCCTTTGAGATAGGGTCTAGAAATCAAGAAATCGTGACTGATCTATTGCTGTCCCATTTGGCTAAGTACATACTTGCCACTCTATCCACCTCATCATTATTGTTATGAACATGATTCTAGAAAAATTAGGCTAGGAGGTTATCGTGATTACAGTTTAGGAATTGTCAGATTGTAATGTTATATATTGTATTTTTAGGAAGTGAACGCACAACGCCCGTATAAATGAGTCATAAATAAGAGAAATAAAACAAATGAGAAAGTAATTGTCTTTTTTATGTTCATCGTTTATATGATCAAAGGATCCTCCCTTATACGGCACTTAACCTGAACCTTAATCTTATTATTAGTTCTGCTAAGAAATGTAAAAATCTAAACAAAAATAAAGTTACTAATTGCTTCTTAGTTGGATCTCATCCTCAAACCTGGAAAAGGAAAGGATAGTCGTAACGGTGGATAGTATAAGTCTAAATGGTTTTTTCATAAATAATAGAAACTCCAAAAGATTCTCCAATCAGTCCACACTAGGCTTGTTAATGGTGCCGTTCCGGCCTAAATGACACAAATTAACTTTTCAGACATCGTTGTCTGTTCTACAACATGCATAATCCTCTTTTCAACTTGCTAATATCCATGTTATTATCTTTCGTATAACAATGATTATTTATTTTATGTACGTGACATTCAATATTAGAATATGCTGCTATTGATTTCAATGTTACTTTCACTAGTCTGGATCAATTTTTCTAGTCAAATAACATATGCTAAGACAGAAAAATGATAGCTTATGTAAAAAGTTTCTCTAATATATAAAATATTTATGATATTGGATATCATGTAAAGCATGCATAACTTAATCTTAATATCGATATAGAAAAGAAGTTAACAAACATAGTACATGATGCTTATTGTCATGGCCTCTATATAATTGATAAGAAACAGATCCAGTTATCTCTTATTGAATTTGCCAACATCATTTGTGAGAGGCTCATCATTGATGGTCTCATTTGAGGATTGGCATCTAAACATGGCACCACGAGCTTAATAATGGTATATATTCATTCTTGTTGGTTGAAATGGTATTGCTAGGTTGATCTCCTTTGATCATTTCTAAAGCCAACACTCTAAACCTATACACATCACATGTCACATTTCTCAGTAAACTTCATCGTATAAGTAAGCTCTAGAAGACGCAAAATTGGAATCAAGATAACAATACGGTACAATAAGAAGGTAAAAGACAATGTTTCAATACTTACCTTGTGTGATATATGCATATGTGCCTACTACCATTGTCTAATCTGATGTGTCTCTCTTTAAGAGCTTGGTTGTGTCAATGTCTGATATATACGTATTGTACTTGAAATCCAACAAAACATTATTGCTTGATATGTCTTGGTGTACCATTGGAGGAACACAATCATAATGCATGTAAACAAGGGTATGAGACTTTGTATTTTATGAACAATGTGCCAAGGCACTTTAATGTATTTATGGATATTATTAATAAAAGGCAAGTATTTATTATTTTTATATATTTTTCTGCTCTTATATATTTTACAATAAAGTCTCATAAATATTTAAAAAATATCTGAAATAGTAATGAGATGTATTATTAGTAGAAATTCCAAGGCATCGTATTATATAAAAGTTTGTCCTTGTTCTTATAAATATTTAGAGGGACATAGATATTTAGACCAATAAGTTGTATAACTAAGGTCATTCTCATTAGACCAAAGGAAAGACATCTAAGTCATACAAGTGGGTGCCCAAGGATTGAGTAGGTACATTGGACATGACCTGCTGATAGAGGACACCACATGTTTTAAAGTCATTGGTCCCTCCTCCATATGAACGAGCGTAAATAATCCTTAGACTGAGACAATTTTATATCCTATATATATGGAATGCTACACTTTAATACCGTTAAATGCGATCTTAAGATAGATTAGAAATAATATGGTTATTTGGTATGATGTGAAATATAGAAAGGATGATATTGAGTCAAGATAGAATTCATTGGCCGCTTGGTTGAGATAAAACTAACTCATAGCTGCTGACCATAGCAAGTTTTATTGAGTCCATTTTATCTCAGTACCAAGTAAATTGATTAAATTGATGACTTTACATGTAATGGTTTAATCAGGATATTTTGATGAAGAGATTCAATTACACAGTAATTGGTTCATAGTGGTTTACGGTTCACAACCTTTTTTATCACGTTGGGTGACCCGTAATTATTGTTAGATGATTACCTTGGTTTGTGTCTGTATATACCTTCATATGTAGAAACTTAGAGGATTGCATACAATAACACAATTAACAGGAACAAGATTATCAATAAAAGATATTAGTGGATACTGAAATCATGTCTATGATTACTTAAAATATTTATCCTAAAATGTCGGAAATATTTTTTTATAATCAAACGGTTTGTTTTTCTATTTCCTATGGTATAAACAAAATAAAATAAAACTTGAAAAGCTTACCGTGGAGCTTTTATGACCTTTCACTTTAAGGTCAATTTAATGGTATATGTCCTTTTAATAAAATATTATTTTAGTCAAGAAACCGTTTGGGAGTTTTATATTTCAATGACATTACTGACCATATATATTTTTATTAATATACTTCAGGAGCTTTTGAAATATAGAGACTTTTCGTCTATATGAATTTTTTTTTCATCAGAAGTGAGGGATATTTTTAAGTATAAAATAATTTATAAGATATTTAATACCAATCCAAGTTATATAGTAGTATAAGGATTGAATCAATTCCCATTGCTGTGTGTGTATGCCACTAGAA
The DNA here is from genome assembly GCA_024138025.1 of Combretum micranthum. Lineage (NCBI taxonomy): Eukaryota > Viridiplantae > Streptophyta > Magnoliopsida > Myrtales > Combretaceae > Combretum > Combretum micranthum. The sequence continues at coordinate 429,639 of JAMXBD010000166.1, forward strand.
GGACTACATTTGGAGTCCTTGTGGTGAATACGTTTTGAATTCCATCCCCAGGAGGAGACGGTAATTGAAATTATAAAGAAAGGTATATTTTATATACTTAATTTTAAGTATAAATATATATTTTGTGTCACACATGGATCCTGTAATAGATTTTTTTTTTAAAAAATAACCGTTTAATAATAACAAATATAAATTTTCGCTGCATTTCATGTTTTACAGAACCTAACATGAGAAACACCTTTGATAATGTTTATTCTCTTATTCTAATCTAAAATCTTGGCTTCCTCATCATCTTGTAGGATTTTGGATAAACTCCCTTTCTCCATATATTCATACATTAACAAAGGATGTTGTGCATGAGAACAAAAAAAACCAAGTTTAACAATGCTGCCATGTCGAATTCCAGTTAACACCATAATCTCATTGAGAAACTTCTTAGGTCATGTCTGTGTGCTATCAAATCTAGGATAGAGCTTCTTCACAGCTACAACAAGACATGATGTCAATTATGCTTCGAACACACTTTCATATCCACCTTTGCCAATGCAATACGATTCACCGAAATCCTCTGTAGCTTTTACAATTTTTACATACGTTGTTTTTCGATCCCCTGTTAATATGGATAATGGTATATGGGGTGCTTTTACTTGCTCAACTTGTGGATTGTCTTCTCCTTCTTTTTAAATTGAATAATATAATGATGACAAGTGCTCTTAATAGAGCCTATTGAGAAAACAATGAGAAATTCTTTGCACTCATCTTTGAAGGATCTCTCCAGTTTTGAAAATGAAGATGGTTGACAAGGTGAAATCCATTGACATTACCACATAATCCAACATTCCCTTGTAATGCATTAAGGGAGCATTAATAAATGCATTTGTGTTAGGAATAGGACCATAAAACTAATTGGAAGATATGTCAACTTCTAAAAGGCCTAAAATCTTCTCAAAAATTAGGTCAATGGGGTCGGAAAGATGATTATGTGAGATATTGAGCTTTACTATTTGTAAACTACTAAATTGACATGGTATGTTATCATAAAGAGAGTTATTATGCAAGGATAAGTCTATAAAATGTGTCAAGTTGGATATCTCTATTGCAAATTTTTGGCTCAATCATTTTTCCCTCAAATCTAATAAGTGCAATTTTGAACATTGTTGGATACCTAGAGGGATTGGTATGCTTAATTTATTCCTCGAGAGATCAATTTCCTCTAATTCAAAAGTAGTAATATTTCAGGAGGTATAGCATTGGAAAGTTGATTTCTGATCAAGTTTAATTTTGACTAATGAAGTTAACTTTCCAAATTCCTTTGGAATCCCATCACTTAAAAGATTTGAAGAAACATCAAGAGATTATAGCTTAAGTGCATTTCCCATTTCTAGTGGAATGACACCAGTAATTCTATTCCTTGCTATCCTTAGATTAGCCAATAGCATACAATTTCCCTTGTTTAGAGAGATTTCACCATAGAACTTGTTAAAACTTAGGCACATGAAGTGCAAATCAGGATATGTACCAAAGTCTTCAATTATGTTTCCTTCTTGTTCATGGTTGTCAAAATCGTGATTTTACTGTTCACTTGTATTTGTAAAATTGGTAGAATCGGTAGAATAATATAAAATCATGAAAAATCGGTAAAATCTTAACGTGTAGAATCGTATATCTGAATTCATAACTCTACCTAAAGTCTACATCCTAATAATCATATATTTGGCTCGCAATTTTGACAACTATGTTCTAGTTAGTTTTGTTTAATATGTACCTACTAATCTAGTGCAATTTCTTAAACTTTTTGGAATTGTACCTATAATATGATTGTCACTAACAATCAAATATTTAAGCTTTCCACCCTCACACAACTTCTTTAGCAATGAACCATTTAGCATGTTGAAGCTTAAATCTAGCCTTGTTAGACCCATCACTTCTCATGCTGATTTTGAAATCGAGACTTTATGTTGGTTGTCAAAAAGATCAAGATGAGTAAGGTTTCTCAAATTGCCTAATGATGGGGGAGGATTACACCACTTAGTTAATTGTAATTTAGACGAAGATCAACCATTGAACTAAGATTTAAAAATTCCTCTAGGATTGGGCATATGAGTTGGTTGTTGGAAAGATCAAGAAGAAGAAGGTTTCTTAGGTAGCCCATTGATGGATGGATCACATCACTAAGGTTATTATAACTTAGTTCAAGATCAATCATTAAATTGAGTTTTCCAAACTTCTTTGGGATAGGACCTGTGAGATGGTTTTTGCTAAGATAAAGAAGAGTAAGTGAAATACCCTAAATCCTCATCTAGTAAGTTAGAACTTCCATAATCAAATAGTATAATAGGTAGTTAATTTTGAAATTGAATTTGAACATAGTTTAGAAATTTGATTTAGATAGTTTAATTAAATAAAACAAGTAAACAATAGAGTAAGATTCGATAGATTACTATAATTAATTTAGTAAGTAGACTTATTCAAATATTCTTTTGACTTAAATTGAAATTTGAGATTTTAAATATTCTTTTAGATCATCCATTCGTCTCAGTTACTTTTCTTTATGATTCAAACTATTCAATTATTCCCAATTGTTTATTTGGACTCCTTTTTCTTCAATTTCAATTCCCTAAATATTAAACAAACAAATTAATTTTTTTAGTAAATTCCTACACCTTAAACTTTGACTTAACTTTTATTTCTTTAATCTCGATGTGTTTTGAATTCATCTGCTTGTTTAAAAATATTAGTTATGATGTTCAAACTAAAACTTAATATCAATTTCTTTCAAATTAAATTCCTAAACTAAATTTATAATTCAAGATATTAATTTCTATTATATAGATTCTCAAATCATTTTTCAACTATTTTTTATACTTAAAATAAATATTTAAAAAGTTTAAATCTAATACCCTTACTTATAAATATCTTTTGATTTCTTTTAATCCTTATCTTTCCCCTTTTCCCTTTCATTTCTACCATTTTTCCTTCTTCTTTTTCCTAAACCGATTTTCTATCTTCCTCCACTTTTTCTTCTTCCTCTTCTTCTTCTCTTCTTTTCTCAATAAAATCTAACCTTAAATCTCAATTTTAAGAAGATTAAAGAAGATATTAAAGCTAGGAAACAAAATAGAAGTTAAGGATTAAACTTAGAGTAGCTTCATCAATAAGAAAAGAAAAGTTGTGAAGAAGATCAAGAAGCTTAAGTTGGCTAGAAGTAAGTTAAGATTGTTTTCTTTTATTGTTGTTGTTTATACAAGTATATGATGATTTAAAACTAGAAATAAGTAGGGATTGTGATAAAAACATGTATAACAAAACTAGGTTAGTATATACATATATAGGTTAGATTATTGATGGCATGATTTGAAAATATATGAAGTAAAAATATGTTTAGGAGTTGTTTAAACTTGACGTGGATTTGTATGTTGCTTGTGTAACGTTTTGAATGAAGTATGATGTATTAAGAAGTAAAGTTTTGAAGAAAAGGTAGAAGAAAGCTGTAGAAGTTCAAACGACCCATTTAAAGGGGTGTTTGAATTTTTTTGTAAAGACCTTAAGTTGAAACAACCCGTATGGAGGGGTATATGACTTTCTATGCAAGTTCCTAGTTTGAAACAATCCTTATACATGCCCATTTGAGTTCATTGTTATGGATTCTATAGAAATGATGAGAAATTGGTACCTAAGTGTGCTTAATGTCATATTTCTGGTCTTGAAGAAATTATATTGCAAACAGAACAAGTTTGGAGAAGATTTGTGCAAGGTTGGAAACAAGGAGGCTGGCCAAAACAAGACTTACACCACCGGCCTACATCTAAACAAACTTCAACACGAGCAAAATGAAGGAACACAATTGGTGCAAAAACAAAATTCATCAGCTTTTAAAACAGACCTATACGTCGGCTTTTGGGAGTTCAACGCTGCCGGCTTTGAACCTGCATAGCCCATGCACAGAACCAAAAACTTTAACATCACCCACAACTCTGTTGGCCTTCATCAGAAATCAAACCAGCATTCAATGATCTACAATGTACATTGACATATGGAGGATTTACACACCGATGCTTAGCCAGCCTTGCATGACCACAATAGCAAAAACATTAAAGCCGTCTCCAACGCCGCTTTTGTATATAGCCAATGATTTGCTCTAGGAAATTTTTGACAAACATTAAATACCGACTAATTCTAATTCAACACCACTGGCATTTATACCAGCGTTGAAGATACACTAGTAGTGTAAACATGAAAGCTGACAACGTTTTTGTCTCAGATTTGAAATTACAACTTACGCTAACGTGGTACTCCGACGGTGTACATGGTATAACTGCCTGTGTATGTCCCGACTGATGAAATTCCATGTTTTGTTCTATAAGTTATGTTGACCAGATCTTGTATTATTCATTCCAAAGACATAGAAAAATCTTAGAATTCTAGAGAGAACTTCATGGGATTAAGTGGCTAAAGTTTGTATTTTCTAATCGAAGGATTATTACAAATTCAATTCTTCAAGAGTTGTGAGATCTAAATGATTTGTTATTGAATTTGTTCTTGTTTTGGGTATTTATATATCTTCTTATCGTTTTGATGTTGTTATCTTGTTTGATTGATACAATTAGGGCCCATTTGTTCGATTAGCAAGGTAATATACTGCCAATTATAATATCAAATCCGTAATTGTTTAATTGTTTTAATGTTTGTGGTACAATAATATGATCGATTATGAAATAGATGATTGATTTATGTTATGAAGATATTTAATCTAGTCTAAATAGATCATGCTTTTGATTTGTTGGCCTAAATTGGTAGTCTCTCTTGTTTTTCATTCTATTGATAGATTAAACCCTAAGAGCTTTTTTAGGGTTGTTTAATCAATAAGGGAAATAATCAAATAACCTGTTTTGATTATCAATAAAGTAAGGAGAGATAGGTTGTTAGAGCTTGTTAACGGCCATAACCAATTTATCCAATGTAAAGAATGAGATACTTGCATCAATGACTAATTTTGTGAACTGACTTGTAATGACACCTTTGGTTAGGAACTCCTTAGCATTGAATCAATCTTTATAATTTGTTTGCTTGCTTTTAGATACAATTAGTTTTCTTATAAATCACAAACCAAACCCCAACCCCCCTCCCTCCCCCCTTCTTTCTTATTCTAATCTTCAAATAGAAATAAATTTATCCAATATATTTGTTTGATTCGACACCCATCAAAATTTTGGCATTGTTGCTAGGGATTGGTGTCAAAATAAATTTATTTCTACTCTTTTATGACTCGTTCTTCTCATAAAAGTGAACTTCAATTCAATCCAAACATTAAAAAGACCATCGGGGAATTACGAAAAGAAACCAATCTGCATGCAAAAGACGCCACTACATCATCATCTCCTAGGTTGAACCTAGAACTTGACTTCATTGATTCATCTAGTGAATTTGAAAAGGAGGAACAAGAAATGGCAAATCAAGAGAGAAATTTAAGGGAATTGGCTGCACTAGATTTGATTCAGCAACCGCTTTGCATTCAATATTCAAAATTGAATGTTGCTTTTCAATTAAAATCTGGTTTGATCTATCTGTTGCCCACTTTTCATAGTTTAGAGAATGAAGGGTAGGGTTTTATTGATACAAAATTTCGAAATTTTTGTTAAAACACAGCGAAAAACGAAAACCCTATACCAGTCTCCATGTTTCTTAATTAAATCTGAACAAAAAAAAGGTTTCTTGAATACCTTATATTGATGCTTTCCAAAACGATCAGAAGATCGGATTTGTAGGAGCCGTAGTCTCGCAATCCACTCTACGGTGTCCACACGCGAACAATTATGTGCTAGCATTCAAGAATACGAATCCAATTCGTGTTAGAATTATTTTTCTTCTTTTCTCTCTTTTAGGTTTGTAAAATTTCTCTGCCGTCTAATGTGACGTCAAAGAGTCTAACCTAAAAGGTTGTCTATAGATCTATATATATAGACATGTAGGAAACCCTAAATGAAACCTAAAGGAAACCGTAGAAAATAAATATGATGAGATATTTATTTAAAAATACATTATTTTATTAAATATTAATTATCTATCATAATCATTTATTATTCTTAAACTATTTAAGAATAATAAATATAATAATTCCTATAGGTTTAAATATAAACCCATAATTTATTTCATTCGTTCTTTTATGTGTGACTTTTTAGGTACTCCTAATGTTGGCAGTAGGTCATAAACACCTTTTAGACCTACAAGACATTATTGGTCTCTAGCAAGACATTATGTCTACCCAAATTAGGTGAATATAAGTAATCCGATTTTTGTCCGATCTATAATTTATGTCATTATCCTTTTTGTCACATGATATCTAGATTGAACATAAGACATGGAAAGTGTCATTCTTATATTGTTCAATCTTATCATTTCTCGATTTCCAAGTGATCTAATAATACAAATGAAATTGATCACACTATCAATTCATTTGAGCATGGCCATGCATTTCTCAGTCTCACTTATCGAGGGGCCCGGAGATATCTCTCTCATAACAAGAGGGACAAATCACATCTTAATCACCAAACTTCCTTTACATGATATACATTATGCTCAAACTTAACCTTTATAATTATCCGGTTAAAGACAACGTTTGATTGAGTTAAAACATAACGTTTCTCATGTTGGAACCTATGGTGATTTCAAGTCTAAGGATACGTTGACATAATTATTATGAAAATCACTTACGACAATATTCCATGTAGTGATCTCATAGTGGGTCAGTTCAGCACATAGTTATCTAATATGTGCCTATGAGTATCATTTGTATCACCATACAAATAGACATCCCACGTTTACCAAATAAAACTCATACTAGATTTAATTCATTATTATTCCCATAATAATGAGCATCTAGGAACATTTAGAATAATAAATTATTCATGAATTTCTATTATAAAATAAATATGCAAACAATACAAAAGAAATGCCTTTGTTTATTTTATATTTATTTATCAAATAACAATATCTAGTAATTGGCCTAGGGCACAATCACTAAGATGAAGATCCTCGTAAACATCTTAAGGAATTCCATGTGGTTTGTTTTAGAATGAGGCCATAAGGGGTATCTAAGGAGCAAATAAAATTGCATGCTTTTTCGTTCTCATTAAGAGATAGAGCTAAGGATTGGCTATTTTACTTGCCTCTTGGTTTTATTATCACATGGACAGACATGGTTAAGCTATTCTTAGATAAATTTTTCCCTGCTACAAGAGCTGCTGGCATTAGAAGGGAGATTTGTGGAATTAAACAAAGGGACACAAAGAAACTTCCTGAGTATTGGAAGAGGTTCAAGCAATTGTGTGCAAGCTGTCTACAGCATGGAATTTGAGAACAACTCCTCATCCAATACTTCTATGAAGGATTGCTTCCAATCAAGAGGAAGATAATGGATGTAGCTAGTAGAGGTGCTATAGTGAACAAAACCCTTAGTTAAGCTAGGGAATTGATTTCCATTATGGCCGCCAATTCACAACAGTTTGGATTTCGACATGATTCTTCTTCAAGGAAAGTGAATAAGGTAAATGTTTCTAATCTTGAACATCAGATTTCCAATCTAACATCTCTTGTTCAACAAATGGCTTTAGGAAATACACAACAAGTCAAATCATGTGGGATATGTGCTACTTTCAGCCATGCTACTAACATGTGCCCTACACTTCAAGATGACTGTCATGAGCATGTGAATGCAGTAGGAGGATTTCCAAAACTACCATAGAGGAAGTATGATCCTTATTCAAATACTTACAACCATGGATGTAAGGATCGTCCTAACTTTAGTTATGGAGCAAGACCACAAAACTTTCAACAATGGTATCAGCCAAGGCCATCGAATCCAATACCACAACCTTCTTCAAGTTCAAGTACGTCTCTTGAGGAAATTGTTAAACCACTTATTGTTAACACAAAACAATTTCAGCATGAGACAAAGCTGAGTATTCACAACTTGGAAAATCAGGTAAGTCAGCTTGCATCCTCTATAAGTAAGTTAGAATCTCAAGGTAAATTGCCTTCTCAAACTGTTGCTAATCTAAAGAAAAATGTTAGTGCAATTACATTGAGAAGTGGAAAGGAATTGTAGGAACCCATCAAGAAAGCACACCAGACCAAGTTGGAGCAAGAAACAGAAAAAGAGGTAGTGACTCCATACCATCAAGACAATCCAATTGGAGGACCTACAACTGAACTACCTAAAGCACTGGTGACAACATTTCCTTTTCCTTCTAGATTAGCAAAGTCCAAGAAAGAAGAGAAAGAAAAGAAGATCCTTGAGGCCTTTCACAAAGTTGAGGTAAATATTCCTTTACTCGATGCAATTAAACAAATACCTCGCTATGCTAGATTTCTTAAAGAATTGTGCACTAACAAGAAAAAGCTGAAAGGTAATGAGATGATAAGTATAGGTGAGAATGTATCAGCTATCCTTCAAAGGAAGCTTCCTCCTAAATGCAAGGATCCAAGTATGTTTACCATTCCTTGTAAAATAGGTAATGTTGGGATTGAAAAAGCCATGTGTGATCTAGGAGCTTCAATTAATGTCATGCTCTATCTATTTATCAGTGCTTGAATGTTGGTCCATTGAAGGAAACAAGTATAATTGTTCAACTTGCTGATAGGTCAAATGTTTATCATGATGGTGTTTTAGAAGATGTTTTGGTGCAAGTTAATAGGTTGGTTTTCCCTGTTGATTTTTATGTGATTGATATAGAAAATGATGATTCTCTTGATTCATGATTAATTTTATTAGGGAGACCATTTCTTAAAACATCTAGGATAGCAATTGATGTGCATGATGGTATACTTACCATGGAATTTGATGGTGAAATTATTAGATCCAATATTGATGATGCCATAAAATCTCCTAGTAATGTCTCTCCTGTTTTTGTTGTAGATGTTATTGAGGTGAAGGACATGAAAGATGATAAACAAGTGCCTCTTATCCTTGACCAATCAAATTTGGCCACAGTTGGAGCTTTCACTGATGAGAAAGGACATAGGATAGTGCCGAGAAAAGGAGATGAAGAGGTTACACTATGTGCTAAAAATTGTAAGGAACGAGATAAGATTGGCGTCTCTTGCGATAATTCCTTTTATCAACTCTTGAGAGCACTTGATGGTGAAAACGTTAGAATTTTCCAAGAGAAATTAAAGCATGAGGGAGACCCTAGAGTTGAATATAGGGAATCTTGACTTTTTGAGCATCCATGAACATGATATGCAAAAAGTCCTACTAAGGACTATAAAGAAGCACTCCATGGGAGGCAGCCCATGCTTAATAATAAAAACAATTTTATTTTGTTTGTTTTTTGCTTTTATTTTGTTGCAGATAGATGGATATAATAAGAACACTCTCTCTCTTATGTTGTAAGGTTTGGAACTTCAAGCACTTCAAATTTTAAATCAAGAAAGTATCGCTATTCTTTTCTCTTCTATCTTTATCTTTTTCTTGTATTGAATTGAATTAATAACAGTGAGGACACTGTTCAATTCAAGTGGAGGAAGGGATAAGATGATGTGCATAATGGAAAATTGAGTATGACTACTAATGCCTGAAATTATGGAATTTATTTGCATATCTATGTCATATGATTTAAAATGTATTACCCACACTTTAAATTATTTGTCCTTAAGTATTATATGGCAAATCTTAGGCCAAATTTTTCAAAATTTCATGAAATCTGGAGATTGTGCTAGATATTTTCGATAGCATCTATACAAATATGAAATTGACTTGCTTAAGTGCTCTACTCACCTACTGTTATGATTAAAATACTTGGTTAAAATTAAGTACTAAAATCTTTAAGGAATAAGTTTACCATGTATTTAGCCTTGGAATTGGAAGTTTGAGAGTAGATCGAGTCCTTAATCCTTATGTGAAAAATAAATAGATCTACTTTTAGAAAAAAAGTTAACTTATATATACTCTTTTGAGTTCTTTTTAAAGAGCTTTTCAAAACTTAGTGAAAGAGGTAGATGAAACTTTTTACTTAGTGATCCTTTATAAAAAAAAAAAAGTCTTAATCTTAATATGGCATTCAAAAGAAAGGAAAGAAACAAGAATGACCTTTACTCTACTGACTCAAATAATTAAGTCATGAGTATCCAAATTTAAATGTTGGAGTGTGTAAGAGTTTGTAGGGTCCCTTTAAAACCTGGTCACTTGGGTGATGAGCCTAAGATGTGCCGACTCAATGAACTCACTATAACAAGAAGGAAGGAAAAGTAAAAGTTCAATTCTTGAACTTTGAAAAAAAAAAATGTGTGTTTGTATGATATCAAAAGAAAATGAATGTTGAACTACCAAGTGAAATAAGACTTATAATAAAAAAGAGAGAAAATTTAGGGAAACAATAGATACCACATACTTTCACTTTGTATTGCTAGAATTATATGCTTGCTAAATGTCCAATGAAGTTTAAATGAGTATTTTTCTTACTGGACTGAGTATTTACTTTTGGAAAAAAAAAAGTTCTTTTGTTAAATGCTTGGATTAAAGTTTGTTTTGTCTATATTAGCTGCCAAATTTTGATTATGGTGATCTAATTACATATAACCAGTCTTGTTAGAGTAATAGGCACTAGCAATGCAAGTCATAATATAGAAAAGATGCTTAAATTATGAAAGTTAAAGTATTGCACCCTCCATGACAGGTTTCTCTATTCATTTGATTTGTTTTGCTTGAGGACAAGCAATAGTTTAAGTGTTAAGGATTTTGTTAAAGATAGATTATGCTCAATTTTTATTGAACAAATCATGTTAATTGCTATGGATTCTATAGAAATCATGAGAAATTAGTACTTATGTGTACTTAATGTCATATTTAAGGTCTTGAAGTAAATAAATATAATATGATAGAACAAGTTTGGAGAAGATTTATGCAGTGTTGGAAACAAGGAACAAAGTAAACCGACCAAAATAGGATTTATATCATCGACCTATATCTAAAAAAACTTCAACATGGGCAAAAATGAAGGAGCACAGCTGATGCAAAAATAGAATTCATCAGCTTTTAAAACAAACCTGTGCGCCAGCTTCTAGGAGTTCAATGCCGTCGATCTTGAATCGGTGTAACCCATGCACAGAACCAAAAACTTTAACACTGCCCACAATACCATTGGCCTTCATTAGAAATCAAACCACCGTTCAATGATCTACAATGTATATCGGCATTTGGAGCATTTACACTGCCAACGCTTAGCTGGCCTTGCATGACCATAGTAGCAAAAACCTTAAAGCAGCCTCCAACGCCGCTTTTGTACACAGCCATTGATTTGCTCTCGAAAATTTTTTACAAACATTGAATGCTGACTAATTATGATTCAACACCACTGGCATTTATACCAACATTGAAGATACACTGGTAGTGTGAACATGAAAGCTAACAGCGTTTTTATCTCAGATTTGAAATTACAACTGACGCTAACATGGTATGTCGATGGTGTATATAGTGTAACTTCCGGTGTATATCCTGATTGATGAAATTGTGGGTTTTGTTCTATAAGTTGTGTCGACCAAATCTTGTATTATTCATTCCAAAGACATAGAAAAACCTTAGAATTCTATAAAGAACTTCATGGAATTGAGTGGCTAAAGTTTGTATTTTCTAATTGAAGGATTGTTGCAAATTTGGTTCTTCAAGAGTTGTGAGATTTAAATTATTTGTGATTGAATTTGTTCTTGTGTTGGGTATTTATATCTTCTGATCATTTTGATGTGTTATCTTGTTTGATTGATGCAAATTAGGCCCATTTATTCAATTAGCAAGGTAATATACTGCCAATTAGAATATCAAAACCATAATTGTTTGATTGTTCTAATGTTTATGGTACAATAACATGATCGATTATGAAACAGATGATTGATTTATGTTATGAAGATATATAATCTGGTCTAAATAGATCATGCTTTTGATTTGTTAGCTTAAATTGGTAGTGTCTCTTATTTTCATGTTATTGATAGATTAAACCCTAAGAGTTTGTTTAGGATTGTTTAATCAATAAAGGAAATAATCAAAGGTTGTTTTGATTATCGATAAAGTAAGAGAGATAGGTTGTTACAGCTTGTTAATAACCATAACCAATATAACCAATATAAAGAATGGAAATACTTGCATCAATGATCAATTTTGTGAACTGACTTGTAATGACCTTTGGTTAGGAACTCTTGGCATTGAATCAATCTTTGTAATTTGTTTGCTTGCTTTTAGATATTATTAGTTTTCTTAGAAATCACAAAACCCCATTTTTCATTTTTCTTATTTTAATCTTTAAATAGAAATAAATTTTACCAATCTCTATGGATACGACCCTGCTCATTGCTATAGACAAATCTTTAGAGTAGGATTATATATTTGTTGGATTTGATACGCATCATTCATATAGGCCCAGATGAAGGGGTGTTTGGTTTTTTGTTTCACATCTTGGAACAATACAACCCTTCATACATCCTGTTTGAATTGATATAGCTCTTCATACAAACCCATATGAAGGGGTGTTTGGTTTACTGTTTCACATCTTGGAACCATATAGCCCTTCATACATCCCGTTTGAATTGATACAACCCTTCATACAACCTCGTATGGTTATAGAATTCTTCATGCTTGTCTATTTCTTGCCAAATCCATTTTTTTCTTCATGATGAGTTAAGTAAATTAGTAAAGTATAAAACAAACTTAGCTAGTAAACCTACAGTCAACTTGATTTAAAGAACATTAGTAAGCTAAACTGAAATAGACTAATTAAGATCCTATAAAGTGTAGTCTTGGTGAAGTAATTGAATATAACTTAGTAACTAGATTAAATGATTAATTCTAATTAACTTGGCTAAGTTAAGCTAATATAAGCTTAACTTGGAATTGGCTTAGATAAAATAAATGTAATATGTTAAGTTAAACCAATAAACAATAAGAGGAGAGTGTTGTTTCTAGAATATGTTAGACTAAAGCTTTGTTTGAGAAAATATACTTTGACAAATAATAGAGAACTGTCCGTATCTTGGTGTAGCAATTTTTGTAGCCATGGTAGGGTTCCTACTTTTAAGTCTGATAAATGAGAACTTAAAATGAATATTTCAAATGAGTTTAATATAAGTTTAATTTGGTCTGAAGAACGACAACCTTGTCTGGAGCAAGGTATAGTAGTTAGGTACTTAGGTTATCCCTTACCATGATGCAATGACTATTCATAGGTGGCTCGATGAGTAGTCGATAAAGAAAACGGTTTCGGAAATCAACTTAGGCTGAAGGTAAATTGTATGACTCATGTTTATGGGACCGATTAAGCTTGTATTATATTATGGACTGATGTAAGTGAGATGTATAATGACTATACCTTAGATGAAGCAATTTCTTTTTCGGTTATTCATACAGGAGATATAAATATCTACACTGCTTATATCACATTCTGAGCAACTGTTGTCACTCAAGACCTCTTATTCCTAAAGATGGTTGGAGTGTGAGTTCTCCTATTGCTTGTTTCATTTTAATTAAAAGATAATAAATGTTGTTTGTTGCATCATATTAGTTTAAGCATATGTGTCATCTCGTGTATGTCGGTGTGACTATTGTACTAAGCTTTGGCTCATTATGTTATTTTCCAAGTGCTGATTAGATGATAATTGTGTGATGATGATGATGAAATATCTCAAGATAGGTAGACTTAGGTGGAGTTTATTAAAGATTGAGGAAGATTATGATTGCAAATTTGTTTTTGTTTTAATTGTTAATGAACTAGATTTACTTTTAAAGTATGTATTATTCTCTTAAGGGCTGGTTATGAAGCCCGTATTTTGTAATAAGCTTTAAAGTTTTGTTTACTATCATGAAAGGGATTGATACTTGATGTTATGATTTTGTTTCTGAAATCTGATATACTCATGAGAGTAGAATATAAAATGTTTTGAAAGTTTATTTCTTCGGTGCTAAATCTAATTATTTTTATAATCTATTAAATGTGTTTCAAAATTCTAAAAAATGGCTAGCAAATGTTTGAAATAAACAGTTTCTTTTAGGGTAGATTGTGCATATAATGCAAAGGTATTACAATAGCAATTGGACACGCCTTGATCCATTCGGGGCATGCCAGTAAGGTTTCTCATCTTGCTCAATGTTTAGGGGAACCACACACTAAGGTTATTAAAACTTAGACGAAGATCAACCATTAAATTAAGGTTTCCAAATTCATTCAAGATTAAACCTGTGAGTCGATTCTTGAAAAGTGGACATTTGAGGTTTCTCAAGTTATGTAATGATAGGAGGATCACACCATTGAGGTTATTATCAACAACACAAGATCAACCATTGAATAAGGTTTCCAAGCTCCTCTAGAATTGGGCTCATGAATTAGTTTTCATAAAGAGAGAGAAGTGTAAGATGTCTCAATTTGCCAAATGATGGGGGTATCATACCACCAAGGTTATTATAATAATGTATAAGACTGATAATTAAACTAATCTTTCCAAGCTCTTTTGAGATTGGACCTATGACTGGTTGTTGAAAACATAAAGAAAATTTATACTATTGAAATTCCTTAGTGATGGGGTAATCATGCCACTGAATTTATTATTACTTAGCTCAATATCAACAATTGAATTAAGGTTTCCAAACTCCTCTTGGATAGGACCTATGAGATGATTTTGGCTAAGATAAAGATAAGTAATGTTTCTAACATTGCCTAATGATGGGGGGATCGCACCATTGATGTTATTATAACTTAGCTGAAGATCAACCCTTGAACTAAGGTTTCCAAACTCATCTAGGATTAGGCCTGTGAGTTGGTTGGTGTGAAGGTAAAGAAGAGTAAGATTTCTCAAATTGCCTAATGATGAAGATATTATACCAGTCAATTTATTCATGGATAAGGTCATTTGTTTGAGATTGATTAGGTTCCTATGATTAAATGGAATTTGGCCATCTAATTGATTGCTATCAATGTAAAGAACTTGACGGTTTGAGAGTTTGCATATCTCTAGTGGTATATTTTAAGAGAAGCTATTATTGGACATGTCAAGATAATTGACTTTTATAAGTTTGTTGTTTTCAGTATCAGTGGCTCCAAACAAATATTAAACACTATAAATATTTGACAAAAAAAAACACTATAAATATTATACATTATCTTATCACGTTTGGTCTGTGGGAGTGAACATGGAATGAAATCGTGATTCCTAGTTTCATTATATTATTATGTTTGAATATAAAAATCAGAATCATCGATTCCAATTTGATTCTGCTCTTAAAAAGGCAGAATCGTGATTCCATTCCGTCTCATTAATCATTTTATAATTACCTTTTTATCCCCATACATATTATTTGTCGAGAATATTTTGATAAATACTGTGTCAATTTTATTCCATTACATTATGTATCTAAACAAAGGAATGATTTATCATTCCATCATCTAATCCACTTCGAATGATTCCTGCATACCAAACGTGACATGATATATATAAAACAATATCATATAAATATAATATATTTTTCAATTTGTGTATGAGTATTTAATATTTAATTATGCATAATAATATTTATGAGTTTTTTGGTAATTTTCGATGCTTTGTAAATTCAAAGAAAATCTTCGCTAGACTCAATACAATAAGTAAAAACTAAACAAAATCGAATTTAGTAATTAAAATTAAAGAATATAGAATTTCCTTAGAATAGAAATTTAAAAAATTATCCAACTGTAGAATACTTGCGGGTTTGATGAATATACTTTCTTTGGATTATTCTCTCACAAGAACCTTTTTTTTTTTTTTTGGGGGGGGGGGGGGGGGGGTGTGGGGGGTGGGTGGGTGTTGGTTGGGGGCAGATCTTACATGTATTGTAAGCGAATATCCTTTTAAAATTTTTATTGCTTTATATAATTAAATGTTGAACCTCAAATATCATTTAATGAGACAAAATAGGTGACTTTGAAGAACATTCTTTAGGTGAACTTATATAATGTATTTGTTGGCAAAGGTAGTTTTTGGTTTAGGAATATTGCTGAAAAAACAAACGTGGTTTTATGGTTAGAGAAACTAAACCGCTCTCTAATAGATTATATACTTTTCAAAATAGCAAATACACATCAACCTATGAACAAGTGGCACTCATTACATTATGTATTAGGAAAGTACACATTTAATGCTCAATATGTAGGGTGACCAGGTGCAAGTCGAACCAGATATGAGATCCTACCTGAACTTATCTTATAGGTGCAATTTACTAAATTTTGAAATGGAAACCTACTTAATAGAACGCAGAAGGCTAGAACCACCTAAGAATTTGTACGATGTAGAACGTACCATATAGGATTTGCATATTGTTTGATATACATTTTTATTATATTTTAATTTTAGGATAAATTCCAACATGATAAGCTTAAAAAAGTAAATTCCACACAAGATTTGGAAAGGTATCTATTGGCACACTTCTATTCAAATGAAGCAAAATTTCACATTTTAAATTCAGGCTTAATAGTTATAATGTTACGTAAACAAAAAACACTATAATACCAAGGATACGATTGATTGTTTAAGACTACTTAGCCTTTGGCCATAGTGTTTGTCTTTTATTTAAGTTGTATATGCTAGTAAAAGTACAATATTATTTTCTATCTATCATTAGTTTTTAATAATTTTTATAGGTTGTCTGAGAAGAGCCTTAAAGCATATACCTTAATATAAGTTCAAGGCTATGTATAAGGTATATAAAGATTATACTATACCCTATTTAGTGGCAATAGGTTTCAGAAAAATAATACCTTGAGCCTACTCTATTCCTTAATACAAGTAGAATCTAGCTGATTGATTAGGATATCACAAAGTATGGATGATAGGATGACCCACTCACCACTCCTCAATATTTGCCGGTTCTTTTATTTAAATCTTTGACATTTTATTTTATATTATTTTATTTCATTTCATTTTAGTCTTTAAAATTTTCATACTTTATAAATATAAACTTCAGTAGCTTCATTAAATTTTTCATCTATTCTTGAAATGCTTTTTGATCCATAATAATTAATTTAATAAAAGAATATTATAAGGTTTGTTTTGTTAGATAATATATTTTCAAAAATTATGATTTGAAAAACAAAAAAAAAAAAAAGAAAAGAAAAAAAGAAGGAAAGAAGTGAAAAAAAAAAAAAACAAATAAAACCCTCTTACCTTAAAGTTTAGCTACGGCCATTTAAAGATACATAGCCATTTCTGCAGAGGAATTGTTGATAGGCCACAAAGGGAGCGCTAGAGAGTGCTTGGATGTAATAACTAGATACGATAAGGATAATTGAATAGAATAGTATAAAACAATGGTGGATAATACAATTCTTCTATACCATGTTTACACTAGATAAGATTCTTGTGTTGCCTATTGATTGATATGCATAAGTATAGCACATAATGCTATATTTTAACAATTATGCCTTTATGTTAACATATACATATATTATATATAATGACAATGATGATGATTTAATGGTAGCTCTATAATGATAGGTGATGGAAACTTATTGCTAGTGTTTTATTAGTGGAGGTATCAACAGTAGTGGTGGCAACAACAGTGAATGTAGCATAGGTGGTGTTGATACTAGCAGTGATGGTAACAATAGTGGTTGTGTAACAGTGGTATTAAGGTTGGAGTGGTAGAAAAATGAGAGAGTGGTGGTCGAAATATTTTGATGTCTCCATTAAGCTATTTTAATTTTGTCCAATTTAAATATTTTGTACTATCAAATATAAATATAAAGGACAAAAATTTAATGTTTTGTACAATACCATGAAGAGAGTCCTAACTAATCCTAAATCCATTTTGTAAACTAGATATGGTATAATAGCATTTGTCTAGTCCAATACCATATAAAATTAAGTAGCCAAATGCTACCAAAGAGCAAGATCCCCAATTTTGTCAATAGAATTAGTGATTTTTGCTACAACAATATGATCTCGTGGTAACAAAATAGAATATACACTTAGACGGCGGTGTGCTTTACATGAATTCATTATCACAGTTGCATTTTCCATAGCTTTCTTATAGCATTACATAAGAGAGACTGGATTCAACAAAGAATCATGAAACATAGTTGCTGATAGGCCATATCAATCATGATCTAATAGGCCCAACACTAGCAAAATGGCCAGCAACAAAGCCCTTGAAACCTATGAAATGCTCTAGAGTACCTCAACCATGTGCCTCAACTATCTACCAGGTTAGAAATTAATCTCCTTCTTAACCGCTTAAGGATCCAAACAAAGATCCTCCTTGACTGAGCTCCTCCTCTAAGAAGAGCACCTCCTTGGTTTCCAAGTCTTCTTGGATGTACTCTATATCTTTACACTTCACCGTATCTTCTCAGAGTTACCTTACACCTCCTCTACTCACTATGTCTCCACAAAGATACTCTAAACCTACTTAGGATGTCCCAAGACAATGTTCCTCTTGCCCAATCACTCTCCTTGGATGACCACCACCATCATCTCAAGTCTAAGTCAACTACCAATAAAGCCATCCACACTCTCATTACTTTCTTCCTTAGGAATGCGCTACGTGGATTGAGAATATTCCACAATTTTTTTTGATACAATAGAGGGGGGATTTAAACTTTACTAATTCTACTTATGAGGCTAGTGATAATGATACATGGCTACAAGGCCATGGCATATAGAGCTATAAATGAGTTGAGCTAAGTCCAGTGTCCAAAAATTATTAAACTAAAGTCAAATATGTTATCAAGGTTGAAATTTAAGATCAAGTTTTGCTCATTTATATAAATAAGCTTCATTTTGACATCGACCTTAAGTTCTGTTTATTTACAAAACAAGCTCAAATTTAATTGAGTTTTTTACTTGAGTCTGAATTTTAAGTTTAACCTCATTTATCTTGATAAATAAGTTTTATTTTAAGATTGAGTTTTGACTCATTTTCATTTAAATCTTTCATATCCTTAATTTTTCTTGAACCTAAAAAGTAATAGACAAAAGTTGCAAATATATATATATACACACACACATACAAGTGTTAAATAGAAAAATAGTTTTTATTTCAATTATATATTTTAATATAATATATCATAAATACAAATTTTTGCCTACAATTTTTTATGAATCTGCATATGAGCCAATCGAAACTAAAGAAGAGACTTTGAACTCTACTTATTTAAATATAAAAAATGCTAATTTAAGCTTGAAATCGCATTATTAGTATTTAAGGTCGAGTTAAAGCAACCAGACCCCAAATCGGTGAGCAATTTAGCTTGCATATACTATTGTAACATAATAGACTAGTTAGCCTTAGCCAATAGACCGTGTTTGGTGCCTCTAGTTGATCCAAAAAAAAGAAAAAATAGAACTTCCAAGCTTCCATCCATTTCCAAATCCTCACTTTATCTCTCTCCATCCAAACAGGTTCCAATTACCTATAAAAGCCTTTCAATTTCGCCACCTTTTGTTTCCCGAGAAAATGCCGACGAGAAAACGTTAGCCGTGTGTTTCTAGAGAAATAATAAAACCTCAATTGTGCTCTTACTTGAGTATAACTTGAAGGACTTTTACTCATTGACATTGAATAGTTGTTTCGGTTTGGCTAGGTCTTGTTTGTTCCTACCGACAATCGACTTAGTCGCTGTGTTGCTAATGAATTTGTGGTAATTCTTGTTTCTGATTGAAGTTAGAATTCAGAAAGATTGTTCTCTGCGGAATTTAAGGTTTTAGTTTTAGTCAGTTGGGATTTTTGTTGATTCGTAGCGACGATTGACTTAGTGACTCTGTTCTTGATGAATTTGTAGAGATGTTTGTGTCCGATTAAAGTTAGAATTTGGATAGCTTGTTTCTTTGTGGAATTTGAGGTTTCAATTTTGGTCAATTGGGTTCTTTTCTTAGGGTTTAGCAATGAAGGCTTGCGTTTTTTACTTTCCAGAAGAAGTTTTGCATTTTGTGGAAGGATTGGAGGAATTGTTAGTTTAAGTTTGGGATTCATTTGATTGGTTGTGCCGCTTGAACAAGAAATGAGTGTGGTGGGTTTTGATATTGGCAATGAGAATTGCGTGATCGCGGTCGTGCAAGACCGGGGGATTGATGTCTTGTTGAATGATGAATCGAAACGGGAAACTCCAGCTGTGGTGTCGTTTGGGAGAAGCAGCGGTTTATGGGATCCGCGGGGGCGGCCTCTGCAACTATGAACCCTAAGTCTACAATTTCTCAAATCAAAAGATTGATAGGGAGGAAATTCATGGAGTTAGGTATTCAGGATGAGTTAAAAAAGCTGCCTTTTGAGACTTGTGAAGGCCCAGATGGGAGTGTTTTAGTTAAGTTGCAGTATTTAGGAGAAACTCATACATTTTCGCCTGTTCAGATTTTGGGGATGCTGCTTGCGCATTTGAAGCAGATGACAGAGCGGAACCTTGGACTGCCTGTTTCTGAATGTGTGGTTGGGATTCCTTCCTACTTTACGGATTTGCAGCGGAGGGCTTTCTTGGATGCTGCTGCTATTGCAGGGTTGAAACCATTAAGATTGATGCATGATTGTACAGCAACTGCCCTTGGTTATGGCATATATAAAGCAGAAAGTATTGGCAGGAAAACCGCTAATGTAGTTTTTGTTGATATTGGACAGTGTGATATGCAGGTATGTGTTGCGTCATTTGAGACCGGGCATATGAAGATACTTTCCCATGCATTTGATAGTAATTTAGGAGGGAGAGACTTTGATGAGGTTCTATTTAATCATTTTGCGTCACTTTTTAAGGATCAATATGATATTGATGTTGTCTCGAATGTTAAGGCGTCCATAAGGTTACGAGCATCTTGTGAGAAGTTGAAGAAAGTCCTCAGCGCAAATGCAGAAGCTCCACTTAATATAGAGTGCTTGATGGATGAGAAAGATGTTAAGGGCTTTATTAAGAGAGAAGAGTTTGAGAAGTTGTCATGGCACTTGCTGGAAAAGATTAAAATGCCTTGTCAAAAGGCCTTGAGTGATGCTGGTCTGACCGTGGGGGACATCCAGTCTGTAGAGCTGGTTGGATCAGGGTCTAGGATACCTGCTATCAGCAAGATGTTATCTGGTCTATTTCAGCGAGAGCTTAGTCGTACTGTTAATGCAAGTGAATGCGTGGCCCGTGGTTGTGCTCTTCAGGGTGCAATGCTTAGCCCCATGTTTCGTGTTAGGGAGTACGAGGTGTGAACACTGTTCTCTATATTGCTTTTGGCGAATATCACTTAATACTGAGACTTCCATCCAGTGGCTTTTATTCGTGTTGGTTATGGAGAAAAAAAGCATCCGAGTAAGGAAAAAAGACTAGAAGTTACTTTATATACCTAGTAACCATACATTGGAAAATTTTTTCATGCTGCCTAGGACTTATTTTACTCACTTTCAAGGCCTCCTCTTTTATCTCCTCCAAATGTTCCCACGGCCAGGCAGAATTAAATATATTATGCATCAAATTTTCTATTAGATATTAGTTTTACTTTCCCCTTTATTGGTTGAGATTTGGTACATTTTAGCCTCCAAGATTTTGAATTGTTGGGAAAAGGTCCAAATACCAAAATGAGATTGAAGATCTTGGAATTTTTCTGTTTTTGTGTAGTTGATCTCTTTTCCAAATAACATGTATAATTGACTTAGTTTTATGTATTTACTTATTTTTTTCATTCATTAACTGTATTATTCCTAGAGCTGGGAGGATTTAACGCCACTGCATGCTTTCATCATCAGGTCGAAGATTCGTTTCCCTTCTCGATAGGGTTCTCTTCAGATAAAGGTCCAATTCACATGCTTTCAAATTCTATCCTTTTCCCTAGAGGCCTCTCATTCCCAAATCTAAAGATTATTACGTTGAATAGAACGCATATGTTTCATTTGGAGGCTTATTATGCTGACCAACAAGAAGTACCATCTTGCATAGTACCAAAGATATGCACTTTCATGGTATATGCTTCTTACTGAATTTGCTATGGGTTTTGTTTTTTGATGGTACTTTGATCATTTAAGAGTAATATCATTGATCTGGAAAGATAATGCTATGCTAGTGATATGGATTTCTAAAGGATCATTTATAGGTCTAAGCTAAGACCCAAATCCCAATTAACTTGTTGAAAAAGAAAGAAAAGAAAAATATCATTAACTTTATCTTTATTTTAAAGTGTTTTATTCTCCATTATGCCAGTCAAACCTCTAGGAGGAGCTTTAAATCTTGATTCAAGCTTGCTGGTAAGTAAAATCTGGACCCCTAGAATTTATTTTCAGATATGATGACTTATCTGATGAGTTCTTACTTGGTTAAAAGGACAGAAACCAATTGATTGGACCTTTTGAGCATTTGGGTTGTTTTTATTGTTATCATGAGAAAGAGGTTTCTTGATGGAGGATTGTGTATAAACTCGTGATTGGTCCTTTAATGTGTCATTAAAGATTTTGAGGTTACATTGCCCTATAATTTAATTACAAGGGGGCAAAAAAAGAGTGAACCCTTGAACCAGATTTCACCCAAAGGAATCTACATCTACTGCAAATTTCAGGTCTTTTCCCCAGTTTGTTTGAATGGTATTGGTGAAAGATTTTAGCAGGGTTTCCAGAAATGCTTAAGTTGGAGTTGGTTTTAGACACTGAAAAAGCCAGTGCCAGGGTTGAAAGATTACCCTTAGTCTTTACCTTAGGAGGCCTGTGTGTTAGGACAATGTCTGCCCATCAATAGTCACCTTGGCACTGGCTGCTCATCATGTGAAAACAGGATCCTGTTTTTGAGGAGAAACAACATGTTAACTTCACTTATTCCTGTAAATGCTCATGTCCTGTAATTCTTCCTTTGATTCTCTGCATAAAAATACTTTCCTTCTATTTCTTCTTTTTGACTTGGTCTTTCTGCATTTTGCTTGGGAAGATCGGTCCTTTCCAGACCATTCAATCTTCTGCTGCCAAAATTAAAGTTAAAGTGAGCCTCAACCTTCATGGGATTGTTACTATTGAGTCTGCAGTGGTATGTTTACATCAACAATCTTTTTATAAATATCCTTTAATTATGGAAGTTTATGTAATATATCTTTCCATCACTATGGCAGTTGCAAGATGACCAGCCCAACAATCATTCAAAGATGAGAGAGGCCAATCAGTTTAAGAAATCTGAAAAAGAATTTGATCGGGCTCCAGTTGATGCCACTAATGATATGGATACCACTTCATCAAGCCTTTCTGTGAGTTCAGATTACTCAAAGATTTAATTGCCTTCAACCTAGTGCAGATTGCAACATCATACTGTTTTGAGCTATTAATGTTGAAAACAAAGCAGCATATCTAATGTAGTTGAAGTGAAGGACAGTTTTTATTGTAGGCACATTGTATGTAGAGTTCCTTGTCATCAACCAGATTCCCTTAGTATGTTGGAAATATGATGTCTTGGGTCTTTCTTGAATTGATACCGTGATATGCTGAATGGATGAAACTCGTGCTCTTGCTTCTTGTCATCATTTAGCGTTCTCTTCATGTCTTCTATCTAAAATGGAAAAAAAATGTTGATTTTGTCTTATGATGATCAAACTTCTGAGTAGTATTCCAGAGAAGAGATGGGGGAAAAAAACCATTAACTTTTGAGGCTCAACAGGCTGTTGGAGTGAGTGAAAATGAAGCTGCCAAAAGATTTGATGTCCCTGTAAGCGAGAGCGTTTATGGTGGAATGACCAAAGCTGAGCTTCTAGAAGCAGAAGAAAAAATCCCAGCTTGCACAACAGGATCTGGGGGTGGAACGTACTAAAAACAAGAAAAATGCTTTGGAATCTTATATTTATGAGATGCGTGATAAAGTAAGTTTCTCTAATCAGTGCAACTTATTGCAAATCTATGCATGTATGCTGAATACTTTGTCAAAATTACTGTAACAGTGTACAGTTAGATTGTTGTCCTTTTTGTAACTTCTTATGTTGAAAGTGTTCATCAATTCATTGAAATGCCAATTCATAAACATTGTTGAGATCCAGTTTTGACAATTCATTTTGCTATGGTGCTGAAAGTTTGACAAGAATTATAATAGACGCAGATGAATCTTCAAACTCGATAGAAAATTCCTCATCAGCTTTTTCTTTTCTTTTTTTTTTTTTTGTGCCAGAGCTCTTCTATATGTTCATTTTTGAATTTTTGTATTTTGATTGGAAATAAAGATCTGCAAAAGCACTTCGGTTTCAAGGTCCAGTCCTTCTTGGAGATATAAATGAGATCATGTTTCCAGGTTTTTTTAATCACCAATTACTTTTTCATAGCTGTAAAATAGCTCATATTTTCCACTGGGAAAAAAAAAAATTCTCATGTCAAAACTCCAAGGCAGCTTAGGCATCTTAACTTTGAATCTTTATAGCTTAGATATTTTTGCCCCTCCCCCCTTTTTGATTATTTATTTATATAATTGGCAAGTGCTGGCTGCCACAATTAACCAAACAAGCATTGGCTGCTAAGATGATGCAATTCATTAACAGATTTTAAGTAATTATCGGAGCTTTGCGACTGACCTTGAGGTTGAAAAAATATCTGGTAATCTCCAAGAGTTAGAGGAATGGCTTTATGAGGATGGAGCTGATGAGTCTGAAGAAGTTTACACAGGAAAACTCAGTTATTTGCATGAGGTGAGGACCATTATTTTGGATGTGTTGAGGCAGATTGTATACAATAATTAGATGATTTTTTTTTTTTTAATGTCAGATTGTTGATCCAGTTGAATTGCGATATAAAGATGAAGAAGCCCGTTCACATGAGATAAACAGTCTATTAAAAAGTATATTTGAATACCGTAAGGCTGCAGAATCACTTCCAGCTGATCAGAGAAATGTGGTACGACTATATTCCTTTCATGAGATGAGGATGCCTGGCTTGTGTGCTGTTTGATCTAAGGTTACCTGTTTCCAGGTAATTGATGAATGCAGTAAGGTAGAAGAATGGTTGAAGGAGAGAATCGAGCTGCAGGATTTACTGCCCAGGAATTCTAACCCTGTATTTTGGTCAATGAAATAAATGAGAAAGCTCATGCTCTACACGAGTATGTTTTCCCCAATACATTCTTTTTAGATATATACATATGCAGTGTACATTTATTGCCCAATTGGGATTACACTCGGTTCTGTCAAAGATTTTTATTAACCTGGTGAAGCGCCAGTGTTGATCTCCTTTGTAAGGTGCTAGATTGGTCCAGTTTAATTACGGAAGGAGACAGTGGGCCTCCAGGAAATGAGAGAGTTAAAATGAATTAGCTATTGGACTAAACTGATTTACATATAATTTGCAATTTTTTAAAATTTTGATAGTGCATATACCTCCTTTCTCTATTAATTATTTTTATCAAATTGTGTGATTTTCATTAAATCTCATCATTTTTTTCTCTCTACTCTTCAGACCGGATGGATTTTCTTGAGCCTTGTTTAGTATTTGCAGAGAATTAGCAGGATCAGTGACAAAGAAACCGAGTCCTAGAGATGAGTCCAATTCTAGAAACCAATCAGAGGAGATGCAAGTAGACTGATATCAACTTCCAGTGTATGAAGCTTTGTGGCAGTTGTAAATTGACACTTCCCTGACAAATCATGAGATTCGACTAATGAAGATTGGCATTTGACAGATCACACAATAACACTCTGCAGACTCTTCCACATGAAGTTCCTTTTGATGACAATCTACGAACAGCTACTGCCATGCTATTAATCAATTTTACATCGTTTGGATCATATATGAGATTGCAGAGATTAAGGCACATGGCTTTGTGATGGATGCATTGGTGAGAGTGCTTCTCCTCTCCGCACCTGAATGGAGCAAAATGTCAAATATGGAAACTAGAATTTTGTAATGTGCAATTATACCTTAATCTCTTGCACTTCAAATTGCTATGATCATTATGTTGCAGTGGATATTTTGTTGGCTATGCCAATAGTATCTATCATTTTCAAGTTGAAAATATAAAGCATTTTTGGTGCCCCCTTTTTGGTCGCTACTTCGATTGAACTATTGTGGTCTTATGCTTATGGATTAAAAGATTAATATTGTTAAATCAGGAGTTTCATACAGTCAAAGAAACGACTAAGCACTCGCAAGTGTGTGTTTTAATGTTTAAACCTTGCTGTTCAAAATTCATGGAAAGTAGGACCAAGGAGAAATGACTCTCCTCGTCTATCTCCTTGGTTAACGCAGATCTTGCCACAGATGTTATTTATTCCGTCCATCATTTAAAAATAGGAGAAAAAACGGACTGTTTTCTTTCATGTTTCCATGATGATTATGGAATTACCCCACCAGATAACTTTTCTGGTCATGGGATGAAAGTTGATAAATGAGGAATTCCTTGGTTGATAGCTAATTAACCAAAATGTTATCGTGGTGTTCTTGTTTGGATCAACTGATCAGTTCTTTAGAAGAGGCTCTTTCTTGTCTTCCCATTTGTCCAAACGTTGCTTAGCCTTCTCCACCTGAAATTTCAGAACAAAGGTGTGTAAATGTAACTTGTAACTGATCTGATTAACATTTTTAATTTTTGCAATTTATTTTGGTTGTTAAACATTCTTTACCTCTTTATTCCAGTCTGTTCGATATGTTACCCATATTAGAATGAGAGTTTGCATGACGGTACCGCCAATCATCCCAGACCATATTCCCTGAAAATGATTTTGGACAAACTGGACATTGACAACCCTAACGTTGTGATGTTAATCGTTATTTATAATCTTATCATCTTAAGCATAGAGAAAGAAAGGAAAAAATAAATAAAAACCTTCCATATTTTGGTTGGGTAGCCCTAACTCTATAGTGTTAAACTCAAACTTGGTTAGAATAAAAAAACTTGAAGCTTGACTCAAATTCAATCAAGATTAAATTTTTAAACTTAAAATAATACTCCTAAGCTTGAATTTAACTCAATTGGACTTGATGAGACCAAAAAATAAGTTGATTTTGTTAGACTAAATTATGTGTATATATATACACACACTTTTTAAATGCATCATAAGCATGAATAAATTCGCAAATGGACAAATCAAATATTTTGAAACTCAACCTTAAGCTTAAAAGTTACTCAAATGACTAAAGTTCGAGGTTGACTCCATTGTGAGTTTGAGTTAATTGTAGCATAGTCAATCTTATCTTGAATTATTACGAGTCAAATATGAGTAATTTGTGAATAGGTGTGATGTATAATGAGATGCATATATGATTTTAATTAATATAGGAAACAAAAGTAGTGCCAAAACTATTAATATTTAGATAAATAGGATAATGAATCACATGGTTTTTTTTTTTTTAAATCTGATACTAAAATCCTATATATATCAATGAATCAATGGAAAATGCACCTAGAAATAGGAATAACCATCATCGTAGCACATACATTCCTTGCATAAATTACCTCAAGCATGTAGGCAAACCTTGGTGTTATGTTTGTTACAATGGCTATATAAAGGATAAGGTTTTTACCTGAACGCCGAGACCAAACTTGAATCCCAGAACACACCCAATTGGTATTCCAACTACATAATAACATCCCACATTAACGTATGCTACGAAGGCCTGCCATCCGCATCCCACAGCTACACCTGCATAAAACCCATGAAATGGGGAAAAATTTTGAGAATTAGCCAAAGTGTCTGCATCCTGTTCCATTGCATATGAGAGATCAACGGATGGTCTCATTTGATGGCTTATTTTAATAAGAATTGTTTAATTATTTATCATTGCTCTTAATCTGGTCATATACTTAGCTCGAGTAAATACTTAGGGTGTGAACGTGACTACGCCATAATTAAAAATATGAGAGACAAAATACGAAACTTACATGACATATAACACAATAACCCTAACTATAATTCTAATATAAATTAATTATTTATTACCATGATTTTATTATTTTTAGTACTATCTAAAATACCATGTACTCATCTTATAAAGATTCGTAATCAATAAAATAAAACATCACAACAGATATTATTTTTAATCCAAGTCCATTTGCCATTTACAGGAAGTAAAAACATTAAAGCTCATTTCATTATCTACTCGCTTATTGCCTCACATTTTTCATTTTGAAATACAATCAAAATATTTTTTCAATTTTGTCATAGTACTTCATATATATATTATTTGAAATTACATTATTAGATTCATGATGTATATTACGTTCATGAAAAATATAAGATAGAAAATATCCGATTAAATTGTTGAAGATTATTAGATTGATAAGTTTATTTGAAGTTAATAGTGTTGGAAACTTAGTTAAAAAAATTTTATATTATAGAAATGCAATAGAAATTTTCATAAATTCCATAGGATGCCTTTTATCCTGTAGATTCTAGTGGGGCATGGGTTCCATCTGATTTTTATGTATTATAGATTAGATTCTGATTTCAAATTTATGACTTGTATTTATAGGAAGGAGAATGTAGGGGACCTTATTCTTTACTCATCCCATACCATTAATCTCTATACATAATCACCCTATGTATGTAAATGGAATAATTATTCTAATCCTACATCCCTACCCAATTGGTTCTCAATCTTCTCATGCTCTTTCATTTCGACATTGGTGATTGGCTTATGTCAATGCACAAAATATGTAATAATCATCTTCACAATCCTCTCAAGAACTAACTAGCTAACATTTCTCAATTATCAAGGGACATTACTTAGAAATCAGGACATTTATTGCAGATGCAGCATAAAAGTACATAGAGCGAAATTGACTACCTTTAATATCATGACCCAACTACTTTGCGTCTCAGGTGGCCCACAAAGTATATTTAACAGCAAGAACTACCCTAAGTACCATATTTTCTAAAGTGACCATTTTTTTTTCCTTTCTTATTATAATTATGTTGCATTTGGTACACATAAATTATATAAAATGAAATGAATTAGAGTGGAAGGAATGAAATGGAATGAGTAGTGAAATGATAAATTTATTTCTTTGTAAATACATAATGGATTGGAATTGAATTGATTAGACATGGTATATGTAATGGTTGTGCTATGGGTGTACTGGAGAGGCTTTATGCATGTAAAAAGGGTTGAGCCAAACCCATGTGGGACAATCCTTCACGCCATGTGTAGCAGTGTCCCCAAAAGGATGTACGCGAGAGAGTCTTCCGGTAAGGACTCCGGGGCCCGCAGATGAGGGCGATGCTACTGTGAAGTGGTAACTGGGGGAAGCCAAATGACTTACACCCAACCCTTTTTACATGCATATAAGCCTCTCCAATACACCCATAGCACAACCATTGCTTCCCCAGCGTTACCACTTCACAGTAGCATCGCCCTCATCTGCGGGCCTCGGAGTCCTTATCGGGAAGACTCTCTCGCGCACAGCCTTTTGGGGACCACTGCTACGCATGGCGTGAAGGATTGTCCCACATGAGTTTGGTTCAATCCTTTTTACATGCATATAGCCTCTCCAATACACCCATAGCACAACCACAATATTTATAGAAAAAATATACTAAATAATAAATATGAATAATAATTGTGTAAGAGGATGAAAACATAATAATAATAAATGAGAATGGAATCATTATAAGAAATATGTGTTTTAGTAATAAAAATTTTAATTTTAAACATAAATTTTTAGGAAAGCTAAATTTAAATTATTTAAATACGTAGACTTGTCTACGATCTCAATATTAAAGATAAGATGACGCAAGGTACAAAATGTACGAAATTAGCAAAAGCAATCTTTGCTTGTCCCAGGTGTTTAGAATTTTGGTGATTGATTGATAATTGATTGAATATTCGCGTCTGTCTCCCACTGCCTACTTTTCTATTCGGAAATGGTAACTTTGCCATGTGATCTTGAGCAGATGCACGTGCCCATCTGGTCGAGTTGCTTCAGTCTTTTTTTCATGAATTACATACTTGTAATAGAGTTCTTGCACATGTACTATGATTTATGATCTATCCGACAGAAACTGCCACCCGTCTTTTCATTGAGTTAGCCGATGAAGGCGAATTATGCTCATTAATGTCATGCTATACAGCGCTTTGATAACGTGGTTATTTGGTATAGGTTCGACCACATCCATCACTTAAATCGAAAAGGGAATGATTGGTCCAAGATCTATTAGATCTAATGGATTCTTACTATTGTACACTTTAAAACTGTCTGATTCGGCAGTTTTAGAACCGCTAGTTCAAGAACAAACAAATCGACGGTTTCTGCAGTAGTATATCAAAAAAATTTAAAAAAAAATGAAAAGGAAACAAAAGAAAAGAAAATAAAAAAAAGTAATTAAAAACAAATATTTAAAACTATTTTTACATCAATAGTAAAAAATTTATTTTTTACTCACGTCATTTAATGTGTTGTTTAGTTTATATAGACTTCTAATCAAAGTATACTTTTTTTTCTTAACAATGTATAACCTGTTTTTATATTGTAGAGACTTATTTGTATCTTGAATATTTTATAGTGACATCTTACTAGCGTGACAACTAAAAAAGTGTAAGTGATTGTATATAAATAAATATATAACTGTAGAATTTTTTTAACTAATGGCTATAAACAATTAATGTTAAGCTCAATATTTTTTCAAGTTAAAAGTTTATTTTATAATTATTTTCTTTCTTAAATTAAATAAATTATTTATTGATTTTTTTTTTGTTTTTTATTTCATGGTTCCTGGTACCTTTAGAATCGAAATAGAATTGTGGTAACCGATGGTAACTGGGAACTAGTGGAATCTAGTTTTGATTCTAGACATGAACCGATCTATGATGACCTCTATTTATATGTTATGATATATAATATATTTTAAAATGGATAGACGGTATTTATATTTTATTTTTTCAGTAGAGCATGATTGAGCGGTAAGGGAAAAATCAATTCCAAATGCAAATAAACAACAAATATATTATAGCCATTCAAGAGACTATAAAATAAAATGTAATTAAAATTCATATTGAACTGGATCACTTTGATTATTCCAATTCAGATTGAAATTGTATATTCAACCATAAAATCTAGTTTGATTTATATTTAGCACACGAACCAAACCGAATCATATTTTTCTCTCTCCAACTTAATTAATGCTTAGCAATTAACATTTTACCAATGTCATTGCACTCAAACCAATGATTGATACCTGAATGTTAAGGGATCAAAGATTGAAAGAGTCTAATTAGATTGAACTAAAGTAAAAAATATATATGAATATAAAATATGACTCAAATTTTGTTTATAAAGCAATAAAATGGTCCAATGTCTTGAGAGTCATAGGTTGATAGTTTTCGTTTTTCATCCTTTGTTTTCTTTAAATTTGCATTTCTTTTCTGAATAAATTGGTACATTCCCTTGAAAAACAAATAAATAAAAAGAAAGAAGGTCCTCTAGGAACATGATTGGTACATTATTTTGAGATTATTTCAATATTAATTTATTAGTTTAGAGTATTATATTATAGTAGATTTGGAGAAGAAAGTATATATTTTTGGATTGTTTTTCTTATTTATGACTTATCTGCATCAGTTATATGTTTGATTTATATTTGTTTAAGGTCTATCATGAGAAAATTCTCACACTTGCTTTAACGATGATATTATATCCTTTATTCATTAAAAGTGGTAAAATATAACGAAAAGGTATATAAAATGAAAAGCAGACGAACGAAAAAGCCCTAATGCTGGTGTCGGGTGGGGGATGAAAGAAAAACTTACCAGACAAGACTGGCTGGACTCCGTTGAGTACGAGGGTGACGGCCAAGAAAGGGCAAAGTTCAGAGACAGCATTAGCCACAGTTTCACCTTCAGTGAATGCATAACTTATAACATGTCGTAACGCCAACACTATCACGGCTTCGACCAAAGCCACCATGAAAGACACCAAGTTCACCACCACAACCGAGAATGCTGCCGATTTTGGATGTCCTGCTCCTAGCTCATTGCCCACTCTCACACTGAACTTTCAATTGATAAAATTCAAATGAGAATTAAGATTGGAGACCTCAAAATAAAAATAAAATAGCAAGTTAAAAATATTATGTACCCATATATATCTATCTCTAAGATTGCAAACAAATCGAGTGAAGACGGTAGGATAAGCTCAACTTGCAATTTCAATGCTCGAGCTCAATTCAAGTTCAACTGAGGTTAAGATTTTAAACTTGACTTTGGCTCAAAATAACGCTATATAATCTTATGTTCAAATCGATTAAGCTTGTTTAGACTCAACTTATTAAAAAATATATTTTTAATTCTAATTAAAATAATATCAATATACAAACTCAATTTTAATTCAATTAACATATATATTTGGCTCAAACTCGATAGATTTCGATTAAGCTTATGGGCTAATCGAGCTAAACATAGAAAACTCAAGTTTGGCTCAATAAACTATTTGAGTACCTCGAATTCGAGATCAACTCAACTATTTTCAAATCTAACTCAAGTAAATATTGAACTGAACTCAAGTAGTTTGTGAACAAGCTTGATTCATTAGCAATATTATCTATTTTTATCAATATCTTCCATTTAGACTGTGCTTGTGAAGTCTAATATGATCTCAAGTGTAACTAGGGATTATTTCCTATGAACTAGCCTACTAGTTTTTAAAATTTTTAGAGGGATAATATCAAAACTAATATCTCAACTTTTGTAAAAAAATTTAATTAGGTATTTAAAGTTTGGTTTCGAATAATTTGGTACCTGAATAAAGTTTTTATGGATTTTTTTTCATACATGAAGTTTGATTTTGACAATTTTAATATCTGAACAAAATTTTTGCGGATTTTTTTGATACTCAAGATCAAACTTCATATATTTTATTGAACTTTTGTAAAAAGTTCAGGTACCATTTTTATCATTTAACCAATTTTTTAATTTCATTTAAAATTAATTGGAATTTTTATTTATTTCCTTTTCTATCCCTTGATTTCTTTAATTGTCATTTTCAGGGTGTCCTAATGTATAGTTATACAAAAAAGTGCCCTTAGGATTTCATAGTGCAATTGATGGTAACAAATTCCCTCCCCTATCATATTTACAAAAATAAAATTGATCCTTAATAAACACTTTGAAAACTATTTTGTATGTCATTTTTTGCTTAAAACATTTTCCAAGGGCATGAAAGCAACTGGTGTACAAGAATAAAAGACATAATTATTTTTTAACCATCAATGTTCAAGGGACAGTCCGCAGAGAGTGAAATTTATTACCTTGCAGCGGCATTAAAGCCAACGGAGACCATAAAGAGCAGCCCAGATATTGCCATGCTGTAACATTCGAAACACACATACAATAACCAAATTAAAGATTGATTACAACAAGATTACAACGTTATATATCTCTCTAATAAGTTAGAAATATACAAGTTAAGCATACCATTAAGGAGGGGGGAAAAAACTAGAAATATAGGCACTTATGATATCTTTCCTGAAGGATCTATACGTCAACGTAATTGTGCTGCAACTTGCTTCCATGATAAAGAATATATTCAAGGTATAGGGAATATTGAATATTCTTAATCTCTGTTAAAAAGAAAAGAAGAATTGGAATAACTCTAATTATGAGTAAGTTACATAAGAAGGTCCTATCATTGGAGATAGTTTATTTGAAATCTCAGTGTTTTGAAAAGTTCAAAAGAGGTTTCAACTTTGGAGAAGTGGTTCAATTGATATCTCCATTAATATGTATGCACTGATAAAAAAAAATATTTAATTAAAACTCAAAATACATTTTTTCCACCATTAGGACCTCTTTTGAACTTTTCAAAACGTTAGAATAAAATGAACTTATCCCCAAAAATTTAGACATTCTAATGTAATTTATCTTTCTAATTATCCCATCACTCATAGCCCACAACACATTGCCATGTAGAATAGATTCGACTCCCTATATAAATCTAGCGTAAAATATTACATATATATATATATATATATATAATGAATTATTATAAGACAACTGAGTTTTAGTACAAAAATTATCGTTGTTGATTCTATTTTCAAGATATAAGTTATTTTTTTATTTTCTGTTTCAAAATTTATGTTTTTAAGATTCAATTTTCTTGTAATAAATCCAATCATTTTAATGTGATTCATGTGTTTACATAATGTATCATTGATATTGCATGCATTATTTATGCTATGTATAAGATTGTTTTACATTTTTTTCCATTTTTTGGTTTTGGGATTGTAGAGTACATGAATTGCAATTTAAAATATTAATTTCTTTTAATATTTGCCAATCGGAATCTTCTGTGGTTTTGGTTAACCAAACCATGTATTTTACCCATAATTTTATTCATCTTAATCTCTACTTTTTCTATCTTGTTGGTTTCTTTGTGGAGTGAAGCTACATCCTTATCTTAATACTAAACCACGAATTACAATAACATTAATTATGGATAAATTACACTAAAAAGTTCTAACATTTCTAAATAAGTTTATTTGAAATATTAATGTTTTAAAAAGTTTAAAAGAGATCCCAACGTTTAGGAAAAGGAGTCAACTAGGTCTCAATGTCTTTTATTGGTTCAAAAAGAGATCCCAACATTTGCATAAGTGGATCGATTGAGATTTCAATTTGCACGTACAATAGAAAAGATATTTAATTGAAACTTACAAAACCCTTCTTCTAAGATTTCCATTGGCATGTATGAATAAAGAAAATATTTAATTAAAACTCAAAAGACACTTCTCCACATGATAGGACCCCTTTTGAAATTTTCGAAATATTGAAACATTAAATAAACTTACCCCAAACATTCGGATCTTCAAGTGTAATTTATCCATTTAATTATCCTGACACTCATAGCCCATAACACATTGCCACATAGAATAGATTCGACTCTCTATATAAATCTAGTGCAAAATTAATATATATATATATATATTTAAAGATAAAATTTTTATCTTTAAAGGTAAATTTTTATTACAAAAATCATCGTCACTAATTTTATTTATAGTGATATAAATTTTTTTTCTTTTTAAAATTTATGTTTTTAAAGATCAATTTTCTTATAATAAATTCAATCATTTTAATATAATTCATGTGTTTACATAATGTATAGTTGCTATTGCATGCATTATTTATGCTATGTCTAAGACTGTTTTACTTTTCTTTTCTTTTTTCCCCCCTTTTTTGGTTTTGGGAATGTAGAGTTCATAAATTGCAATTTAAAATATTGATTTCTTTTTAATAATTGCCAAGCGGAATGGTTTTGGTTGACCAAGCCATGTACTTTACCCATAGTTTTATTCATCTTAATCTCTACTTTTTCTGTCTTGTCTGTTTCTTTGTGAAGTGAAGCTACATCACATCGCATATTCCCATCATTTTTACATTTTTTGGGGTCCAAATCCAATCATTTTTATACGTTTTAGCGGAGAAAAAAAAATATTAATTTTTATTCTTATGCAAAATCCATATGCATACAGCCAAGCATCCACATCTTTCTTGTCAAAAAAAAATAATAATAAATAAATAAAAATCTATACGGTCATGATCGTGTTAACTGAGATAATATAATCTTTATACTTTATTTGCTCCAATAGCGTGCACTGAATAAGATAATCTTATCGCATGTAGACCATATAGTGCCCGTGCAAAACATCCTAATTTTGATCAATTGATATTTATTTATTTTTACTTCCAATATAAAAATAAAACGCTTTAATTAAAGCGTCTCATGATGTACTTAATGGTTCAAGAAACAAATTCATAGAAGTCCTCGGTTATGATTTATACGTATCTTTGAAAAACCTCCTAATATAAAAATTAGAATGTCTTCTTATGGAACATGTGAAAATAGATTATTTTAACTAGAAGAAGCATATAAAAAAATATTTTAGAAATTTTAGGTCTTGTTACTTACTTAAACCATAAAAATCAATTTTTTATAGTATTTTTTTATAATATCATTACAATAAGAAAGAAGAAGATTAAAAGCTTATTCATCCATTTGGAAGATCAGTATTAATGTCATCAGGTTATAAAAGTTATTGATTAATTTTCACTAATGAATGTTGATTTCACCACCAAAATTATTTCAACTTAGTAGCATGAATATTGATCTTCTAATTGGGATGGACCTAATTCCATTCTTTCCTAAGTTTGTAATATAAGTATATATATATATATATATAATATATATAGATTACATGAAGAATGAAATGTAAGTTTTCTTCATTTTAATATCTTGATAACTCCCTTTTGAGATTCCATTAACATTTTCATGGTCATTTTATGCAATATGGAAACATTTATTTACAAATACTATTTATATTTTTATAAGTATACATATATATATGCACACCATATGCACACTATGTCCACACTATGATTCATCCGTCCCTTTATTAGGATTTATCATTTATGGTAGGAGAAATTTAATTAGGAAGTACAATTATATTTATATACACAGATAATAACTACCAAATGCTATGATAATATATAGGGAAAAATAATATTTTAAATTTTTCTTACCATATAGAAAGCGAATCAAGGGCGAGCTCAGGATCATCAAGCAATCCAGCGATTAGGACCAAAATCTGAAAATACCACGTCTCTAAGCAAAGCATGACAGCCGATGCAGCCGATAATTTCACAAATTCCGAAAGTCCAGAAAATGCTTCCAATTTAAATCCTGTCCAAGTCTTCCGACACTTGCTACTTGTCACGATATAAATAAATTGGGCCCCAACTATTATCCACCACGACAGGCTCAGCGCCAGTGATGCCCCTATTAATCCCCACCCGAGTTTGTAGACAGCCACCCAGCTGATGAGCAGGTGCACCACCAGTGTGGCGGCCGATATATAGGCGCTCGGCGCCACTATGCTCTGTGCCTGTATGATACATCAAACATTACTCATAAAATAAAAAAAGAATTAATATTCAATATGGTATATAACATTTGTCGTTTTATCTTATTTTCAAATTGTAAATATTTTTCGAAAGGAAAGACCGTCATTAATCCCTAAATTAAAAAAAAGTATATAAAATTTATAAAATTATATTATTAATTTTAACAGACCAATTTATTAATAGCACAGATTCATTGTGATCACACTATCGAAATAGTTAATATACAAAATTTTAAATTTATTTTAATAGTTAAATAATTAATCAAGGAGTTCAACTAACATAATCTTATTTTTATACTATAAACATATATTATATATATTTTTTAAAGATATATATTTTAAAGCAAGGGCTGCATTTGTAGTTTTCAAGAAAGGATTTCCAGAATAATCAAGTTTAAAATTCAAGCCCTTAAACGTGAGATAAAAAAAAATTAATCCCATTTTTTGGAACATTGTAAATTCGGGTTTTTTTCCCCGTAGTTTTCCCTTTCTCATAATACAACTCTATATATTAATAAATACCTGGAGAAACTTCTGAATTGGGAAATTGGCAGCGTATCCGAATATTTGCGGAATTAAGCCGTAGACGAACACCGCGGCATCGGAGGCCAAGGCCTCCGATTCGCCGAGGAGGCGTAGAATAGGTTTGGATAGGACGTAGATAACGGTGACAGGGATACCGGTTATCGCTAGAACTATTGTTGCTCTTTGTAGATATATGCCTAGCATTTCGTAACGATGTGCGCCGAAGGCTTGTCCACATAGTGTCTCCACTGCACTTCCCATGCCAAGCTGCACATAAGAAAAACAACATTATATTAAAACATCAGAACACGATGAAGACACCTACAAATGTTGATTGTACGCATATTTATTGTTCTTATACGGATTTCACTTAGGACGTCGTCCTGTGTTTGTTTCACCAATATTTTCTGAAATTTCTCACATCTCTTATAATCAGAACTTCAAAATCATTAAATGTTATAGTATTAATTTCAATTGGTTCATTGTGACTAATGGTTTTTAGCAGTAAGTGTTGACATGGGATAAGTTAGGAATCAATAGCTGATAACAATAATCAATCATGATAGAGAACTTCAATTGAAAACGGAGAAAAACTGGTTTCTGATTCTAGAGAGTATTTTTCATAGTTGTTAAATCACCGTCATCGGTAACATATCACTATCACCAACTTCCATACCTCCACTCATCTTTGACAGATATTATGATGAATTTAATCGTAGGATAGGGGTATAATACTTGTATTATCACAATTGGCTTATTCTCTCCCGAAAAAATATGATCTAATTGTGGTGAAACACTAGGTTACATGCTATTGTTTACCATGAGACCATAGGCAAAGAGCTGAATCCCACTGTTGCCAAGCGATGCGGCGGCGAGCTGGAGGTTGCCGAGGTGGCCGGCGAACACACGGGTGGACAGAGACATGAAGTTATTAATCATGTACACCATGACGGCCGGGGCGGCGAGGCGGGATAGAAGCTTAAGCTCAATCCAAGTGGCGGATAGGAGGCGCTTGGAGTATGGCAATTGGGTGTCGGTTAGTACCTTCTCTAGTCGAGAGTCAACTCTATGAGGTGAAACACCTGAAGTTGATGGTTCTACTAATTCACCATCGTCTCCATTTTCTTCGATTCTATGTGATAACGGTGGATTGCAGTTCAGGGGTTGATGAATATCGTCTTGATTGCTCATGATTATGACAATCTCTGTTCAGTTCTTGAGATTTGCTTAAATGTTGTTCGTATGTTGTCCTTAGAATCTATTGGCAATTAAGAGCAGGGACTAGCTGGCATTTATATAAGTCATCATTATTTTGTCCTCGTATGTATGTCTCCATTTGCCTGTCTTTTTATTTATTAGAATGTCTTAAGAAAAGGGATTAGATGCTTATTCTTTTTGCATAATTCTTCAAAGATAGTTGAAAAGTATATTCTCAAAAATCATTGAGTAGGTATAAAAAAATTTTAAATCTTTAAAGTGCGATTTTTATTCTTAATTTTTTTTTAGAAAACTATGATATACATTTAACATAGCATCTATTAAAAGCTAAATCCTTCCAATTTTATTATATTTCTTAACTGTTTAAAGACCACATGGAGTGAATGTTTTAGAGTATACTGATGGCTTAAGGCACATGTTTATATTTCAAATAGTTATTAAAAGTGAAAGAACATGTTTTGGAGTACAGTACCGTGTTTGACAACTTTTAGTAAAATGAAAATGGAGAGAAACCTATAGAAAAGAAATAAAAGGAAAAGAAAATTACAGAAACATTTTTTTTCCCCTGTTCGGTTATGATCAATAATGGAAATGGATTGAAAAATTTCTCATATTTTCTGAATGCAAAAAAAAAAATAAAAATAAAAAAGGAGAGAGAAATTAATTAATGATTAATCAATCTGATACTTTACCAAAAAATTAATGGTTAATCTTTATACTTCAAAAAATAAAAATACGGTCTTTATTTGTCCGCCTTTTTAAGGGTATTTTGTTACTTATTATAATTTCCCTTTCTTTTCTTTTATTTCTGTTCAAATTTATATAGGAACAAAAATAAATTTAGATATTCTCAATATTATTGGTTAGATGTTTAAAGCATGTTCTCATTTTCACATAACTTTTTAATAAAACTGCTGTACCTTTAACACACCAAATAAAAGCAAGGATCACATATAGTAAAGGTTTTATAATTTTATGTATGGCTTAGAACATATGTTCATATTTCAAAAATTTATGGATAATGAATATAAATGTTTCTAAATACAACATCATGTTTGAAAACTATTAGATAAAGCGAAAATGGAAAGACATTTATAGAAAGAAAAAAGAAAAGAAAAAGTAAGTAAAATAATGGAAATATAAATTTTTCCCTTGTTTGGATATGAGTAATGAAAATGGATTGAATTTTTTTGACTTATATTTGCTTAATGCAAAAGAAATAAAACCAATAATAAAAGAGAAACTAATTGAT
Organism: Combretum micranthum; assembly: GCA_024138025.1. Classification (NCBI taxonomy): domain Eukaryota; kingdom Viridiplantae; phylum Streptophyta; class Magnoliopsida; order Myrtales; family Combretaceae; genus Combretum; species Combretum micranthum. The sequence continues at coordinate 469,435 of JAMXBD010000166.1, forward strand.
GATTAATCTATATTATGCTTGAAAACATGGAGTAATATTTTTTGTTCTATTTGGTTTATCTTATTTTGATCATTTTAACATCTTGTTTTTATTGTTTTCAAGCAGATTATTTATCAACAAATAGATACATATGAAAAATAGATATTTTCATTCATAAATAAATCACTACAAGAAATTTTGGCTTTAGAGACAAAAAATTCTGTCTCTAAAAGTGAAAATTCTGTCTCTAAAGACTTTCAGAGACAGATTTTCCGTCGCAAATTTCTGTTTCAAAAATCATCGTCGCTAATTCTTTTAGAGACAGATTTATTTTCCGTCACAAATTTGCTACAGAATTTCTATCGCAAATTTGTCCCTGTTTTATAATTAGATATTTTTAAATATCCAATTAGTAAATATTAAATAAATTATTCCGTCGCAAATCTGTCTCTGATTCTAAGACAAATTATTAAAAAAATACACATTTGCCTCTTATTTATCCTTTCCAGGAGGTCACCCATCATAGAATGCTGTATACTAAGCACACTTAACATTGAAGTTTTCACAAGCACTAAACCGATAAACCAATTCGTATCTTCATGAGTAAAGTTCCATTACTGTTTATTTAAGAGATATCACAATTTACAATATTATAACTATAAAACATTTTACATATCTTTATAATTTATTTTTATTTTATAATTTCACTTTACCTATTTATGAAGGATTTTTAATTAATATTTTATTAAAATAATATATAATATTAATATATAATGTTTACATTTTATAGTAATTATTTTAAATTATATATTTATTATAAATATATAATATTTTCAGTAGTATATTATAATTTTTTTCCAAATATGATATTATTATTTAAAAATATTATATATTATGTAAATATAAATAATGTTATACATATAAATTATATATATTTAATGATATATATTATAATTATAATTTTTACATTACTTATTTAATATGTTATATTAACTTAATAAATTGCATGTTTTTAATTAATGTGTTTATTTTTTATTTCATTTTTGTTACACTTAATAAATTATAATATAATTAAAAAATATATTTTCATTAATATACTAATAAAATAATAATAATACCAATTTAAATAAATTTAACTAATTATTATATATATATATATTTTATTACTTAAATATACTATATTTTAGATAGTATATTATTTTTCCCTAAATATGTTATTATATTTTAAATAAAATATAGTATGTAAATATAAATTATGTAAGATATATATAATAAATTTTTTATATTAAAAAACATATGAATATCATAATAAATATATAATAAAAATTATAATATTATATATATTTTTAATATATTATAAAATATAGTATAATTTATATATATTTGTATATGTTTAATTATACTAAGTTTACATTTCATATTAATTATTTTATTTTACATATTTTATTATTGAAGTATACTTTATTTGTAAGTAGTATTTTATGATATTACTTGTATATAATATTATATTATTGTTATATACTATTTTATTAAGTTGTATAATTTGATTTTTTATATAAGTTATTATGCAAAAGAATATATATAGATAAAATATAATATTGATATTTTAAGTACTATTTTTAACTTATGCTTTATAATATAAATATGTAATGTAATAATAAATATATTATAAATAAAATATATATAATTAGTTGTAAATAACATATGATTATACATATTATAGTTATTATATAATAAAATTAATTTACAAATATAATATATGTCCTTATTATAATGCACATTAATATATTATATTAGATATGTATAATTAAAACTAAATTTTAAACATAATTATTATATATACATATATGTAATAATTTAATTTAGAGACAAATTTGCAACAAATTAAAAAAAAATAGAAATTGGCGCTAAAAAATTTATTTCCCTCTAAAATTAGAGACAAATTTGCAACGGAAAAATTTTTGTCGCAAATCAATGTGTAATCCGTCGCAAATTCCGTCGCAAAAGCATATAAATATTAGAAGATTATTCATAATTTATGTCATCACAAATCCGTCGCAAATCTGTCTCAATTCATTTTTTTAGAGACAAAAATTTTCCGTCGCAAATTTTCTGTCTCTAAAGGCTAGTTTTCTAGTAGTGAATCTAAAAGGCCAAATACAAGTCAGCTAAATATAAGATACATATGCAAATCATATACAAATAAGATACATGTAAAAATTAGAAAATCCAAATAGACTCTCTATTATTATTATTTTTTTTTTTGGGCCAACCAATGGACTAATTTATTCAAAGATTAACCAAGGTCCAAAGAAGTAAAAACATAAGAACTAGTCCCAGCTAAATTTAATTCATCAAAGATAGTAACTTCTAGAGAGAGAACAAGGCGATGATCCAACAATCAAAAGGACGTATTCTCTTCCTAGTATAAGAATCTATCTAGTTTGCAACTAAATTTGCATCTCTAGAAATAAACTTGAAAATAAGCAAAACATCATTTATAGAATCAAGAAGAATGTGAACTTTTGAGAAAAAAGGCCTCAATGCCTGGTGTAACAACATCTCCTTAAAGCCTTAACCAACATAAGACAAACCATTTCAAAGACAACCTTCTACCAACCCATCTCCACAATAAAAAAATGGCATGTCTTAAGGATAAATTCTCAACAGCCTCTACACATGGGGCTCAACAAATGAGGGAACAACCACATAGTAAGCACTAGACAAGTCATAGCATACTACAACTAGGCACATCTTGGTAGATGGATCCACCCATGAAGCATAAGGATTTACCCAAGTCATAGCCCACTACAACTAGGCACATCTTGATAGATGGATCCACCCATGAAGCATAAGGATTTACCCTAAAAAAACTACTACAGTATAAAGGGTCTCCTCTCCTCCATTCAAATAAAGTAAATCAATCCTTGTTCACTAGTGCATGCAGCTGATTACCATTATTCTCATCAAAATTCACATCAAAATTACTGGGCACCATACAACCTCTCTTATAAGAAACCCTACCTCTCTATCTCCAAACAACACCTTCTTATCCAATAAACCAAGACTTCAACTCCTAGCCACAAGGTACTTCATTAGACTTCGGAAGCTCAACATTATCATAACAACCATTTCTTTCCACCAATTCTTTACCTAAAAAACTACCCTCTAAAGGTCTAGCTTCTTGTGACTATATAGTGCATCGGATCGTTCCTTCCAGATGAACCAAGCAACATCCATGCATCTCACTTGGGTCACACGATGCTTAGAATGACTAACGGAAAAGCTTTTCACAACATGAGACCACCATTCATGCAAAGAATGAACCTTTGCCTTGTCAATCCTCAAACCTAAATTGGTAAACCAAACACATCTTGACCATTCACAGCACAATAGCATATGCTCCACAAATTTAGTTTCATCACAACAAGAACAAGAAGGATTAACAGAAACACGTCTATGACATAGATTATTCAAAGTGGGAAGAACATTCGTGAAGGCCTCCAAAAGAAATGGTTAATTTTTAGTAAAGTATCAGCATGCCAATAAGTTTCCAAGTATGTTTCGAAATAGAAACTGTGAAGCTTTAACCTAGCTTAACTCATGTTTATTGACTTCAGGAAGTGATATGCGAATTTGACACTAAATTCTCCACCACGATCAATGGGCTAAATCAACTTATCTTTAGCCTTTGGATCAATCAAATGTATACTTTCAAGCACTTTCCCTTCATCATCCAAAATCCATTAACTAATAGCTCCCAAATCCCATCTTCGATCCTCCTAATTATTTAGATTGCACACTTTCAAACTTTAGATTGATAAGGTAGCCATTTCCAATACTTTTCTTAGGCATCAAAAGAAGCCATTTATCCATCCCTATAAACACACTTTCACCATTCCTAACTTACTATACTATGCCATCAAAAAGAATATTCCTACCCTCTAGGAAAATATTGTCCTTTAATCACCCTAGCTTAAAGGACATCTGAGTTAAAGAAAAACCTCTAAGCTATCTTATGAGGAGATTTAAGTTGAAAAGATGCAAATTCTTAAAGCCCATACCATCCAACTCCCTAATACTAGTAAGCCTCCCCTAGCTTATCCAATGAATATGAATCTCATCATCCTTCCATCCCCACTAAAATTTAGCTAATAAAGCATTCATTTGATTACACCACCTGAGAGGGAATTTGAAAATGCCCATGGAATAAGTAGGAATTACATACGCTACAACTTTAATCAATCCAAACTTTGCTTTAGCTCCCTAATAGAACCTGCATCAGTAGCTTTAAAAAGAACCTTATAGAAAACATCTGCTACTAAGATAAACAATAAGGCCCATATTCCATGACTAGGTACAATTTCACTAGCTGCCTTACTATTAATTATTAAACTGAAACTCACACTGCAAACACACACCATAATCCATACTACCCATTGCTCAGCAAATCCCATTTTTAGCATAACAACTTTTAAAAAGTCCCATTTCACTCTATTATAAGCCTTACTCATGTCAAGCTTGATAATATAATATCTTAGATTTCCTTTCCTTTTGTTTTGTAGAAAATGAAAACATTCATAGGTAATCACAATATTATCTTGAATCAAATGACTTGACACAAAAGTACTTTGGTTTTCGGATATGAACTCATTGAGGAACAATTTAAGCCATTTGCTCAAAATTATAATGAAAATTTTATACAAATTGTTACAAAGACTTATGGGACGAAATTTGACTCATAGACATAGGATTAATAACTTTAGGAATCAAGATAAGATCAATATGATTAAGATAGGGAGGAAGTGTACCTGATTAGAAAAAATCTTTAACGACAGATGTCTTTGATGGACCTACTATATTCCAATAAGTTTGATGAAAGATACTAAGAAAGCCAAAACAAACCCTTTATTTACAAATCTACATTTTTAGGGTATTTTGTACTTTCTCAAAATTTTCACCAATTTGCTTTTATTTCTTTTTAAATTTTGAAAGAAAAAAACTAATTTAAATAAAATGAAATTCCACTTATTCTCTTCCATTCCATTCTCATTCCATTAAATTAATCAAACACATCTGCTATTATATCTAATTATAATTTATATCATTATGTTTCTGCTAATTCCCACGTCAAATACTATGGAAGAGTTACCTTTCACATATAATTTTAGGATATGTTTAAAATTTCCCAAAACTTTGTTCATAATATGGGATGAATGTGACACTAGTTTATACCATATTATTAGCAGATCTGTGACATTGGTCTATCATGCATAAATCTTGTAAGAGAAACTTTGTGGAATATTTGATGATGTAAGATGGTATTCATCATTTTTGGGGTTTTGCATATTGATAGGGATGATTCATGCGCTTTCCTTGTCATTCTCATTCATTGAAAACGTCCGTATATGAGAATAATAACAAAGATTTGAACGGCTGCTATACATTTTTCAATTTTTTTTATTTTTTTTCTTTTCTTGGGACTTGATATTTCTTTTTGTAGACGCTACCTGGAAGAAATAAAGATAATGGATGCACGCTTTCTCAAGGCTCCACTCACATGAGGGATAGGTGTCTCCCACCCGATATCGATGAAGTTTAAACCTGAAAGCTTCTACAGAAATAGCTTTTAGATAGGGCCAATAGCTGGCTTCCAAGAGGGGAAAAATATTAAAGAATAAAGATGAAGAGGGGTTGGGGGAATTCGTGATGCATTTAGCTATCACAGTACATGCTTTAACAAATTCTTCCTATGATGGTTTGCAGTCGTCCACGTTGTCCCTGTATGTTTTTGATTCTCCATCCATATCACTTTTGGGGGAAAGATAATGGTTGTTTAGGTTACTTATTTGTCTAATAAATATAAGATATGCAAATCCTCTTTACAGAGGTACAGTTTTAGCTAGAGGAAAATTTTACGGTTTTTATTTTTTTTAAGCTGATCGGCTTTGTATAATTGTTGCATGAATCAAATCTATTTCAGCCATAATTAAACATCTTAATATTATTTTTAAATTAATACTTTATAATCAATTTAATAATAGTATTATAGACAGTGTAAGGAGACCATAGAAGTTCACCAAGAAGAAATGTGTGATTCATATTAAAAAGAAAGTTCACTATTTTTTTGGTTGAATTGTTTTTATTCATCCAATAAAATAATTATATGAATTTATACATAAATATGAATGTTCTAGACAATCCTATAAAGACATGAATGAAACTATAGAATTTTCATAAAATAGTAAAAGGGTTCTACATTTTAACAATTAAAAGATCTCTTCAATTATTGAGGTTAAACTGCAAACAAGCTAAGTTAGTCATGAACTATTCAAACTTAGCTTAACTTAACAGGCAGATTTTAAGTTCAAAGTAATACTTGTTTATCTAAAAAAAGCAAAACTGTACCTCCTGTCTAGGTTCATGAGTCTACTTTTGAGCAAGTTTGTTTAGACTTATTTCAAAATATTATATATGCATATATAAGTCGAATTTTATCCATTAATTTTCTATTTATTTATTTATTTTATATATTCAACTTCGATTTTTATTTTATTTTTTAGGCTTGTAAGCTTTTCGGGTTCAGTTCAGCTTAGCTTGAGCTTGAGATGAATCTTGTTTCGTAAAACAAGTCGAGTTCAAACTTGAATTTCATCTCAAATAAAAAATTTTGGATCATACCCAAACTTAACAATTTTTAAATGAGTGAAATTTGTAAGTGTTTGAAAACCTCCTTTAACTTAATTTAAATTATTTACGGCCTTAATTGAGACATTCCATTAATATAAAACTTTCTATTTAATTTCAAATCAAGAGCTTTCACGGTTCCATCGATGCGAACGTTTCATCATTAATCTAACCGTTAAAATAAATATAGTAAATGAAATATTAACTATTTTAGTTATTCAATCACGGTTGAATATAGTGTAAACTGTTGTATGGTGATGGGACCAATCCCATCAAAATTAATGAAGAGACTATAGAATTTCCCTTTCAAATCTCATATTGATGAGCAAACCTTACAAGAGGTTATTTCAAGCCATGGACCATTATAGTTTGACAAATCAATAGCATTATTACAATTAGACCCACCTATGTATAGTATATATGTGGGTACACAATGTATAGTTATACTCATATTATTCATGGACGAGACAGCGATACAGGTGTATGACAAAAAAAAAAGTCCTGATATGCTCAAAATTTTAATATTAATTGGTTTTATCTAAGGATGTGTAATTAAATTGAAATAGTATGATCGACTATGAAATTTTAATTTGATAGTGATTAAAAAAATTAACTAACTTCTTATGTAGGAAAGAAAGATAGGAAAAGAAAAAGTCATCCTAATTAACCTTTGTGTGGGTATCATTTTGGAATGTAACAATCATGATCATGCCGCGTGACTATTACGCTACACGTGACCTAGAGAAACAATACGTATAAAAATGATCAAGAGAGAATTGCGTAGGGAGAAGGAGTATGTAGTCTCAATAGGCTCTAATACATGAGTGATAAGTGAAGGAGTTAGAAAGCATCAACCTCACTAGATATTACAAATATCGTATATGTTCTTAAGTAAATCAAGCGATTGATTCACTAAGGTAGAAATCTAGCAACATGACGACGTTTATCCAAGATTTCACTTTTTTGCAAATGAAGTAGAGACTAGAGGTGTTTATAGAGATCTAGCTGTCAATATCGTCCATCGAATAAGATAGACGATCAATGGTTAGGATAAGCTCTCTTGTAGTGGATATATATGTGGGCTCACTTATGGACTCAAGCCCATTAAAGCCTCCATTTATAATGTGTATTAGCCAATTTGAGAGAGGTTAAAATTAGGCAAGTCAATTCCAATGAGCCCTATTCCAAGCCTTCCATGCCAAAACTCTCTTGATCATTCCAATTAACTTTGCCTATCTCTTTATGCCCTGTTGCATTAGCCTAAAGAGATAATTCAAATAAAAATTAGGCTTAAAGCCTTTACAATCAGATTCATACATTTACACCCTTCTGAGGATTATAAAAGAAATCTTTTGTAGAGAAACTTGGAGATTGTTCCCTTTCCTCTCTCCTCTTTCCTCCATTCTTCCCCCTTGCATGCGATGGGCTATAGGTATTAGGAAGCTTGCCAACCCAAGGTCCTTCAATATGTTGCATTATCATCAAGTGATGGTTGACAAGTTTCAATATAAGTAGTTTAAGATCCTTCAATACAAGAAAACTAACTTTTAAAGATAATGTCATAAAAATCATCATCGTTGATTCTATCTTTAAAGATATAAGCCATTTAAATAGCTAATGGCATATTCAAATAGGCACATTCATCCTATAATAGAAATTAAATAGCTAATGGCATATTCTACCATGCAATGACATTTTGATCTCTTCTGACCAAGCAAACATAACATAAAAAAAAAAATGAAAAAAAATATTAGATGCAAATAATTAGTCATTTTTTTCCTTTTTAGTTTATCTGCTAAATTCTCTTTAATAACATCTCTCAACAACAACAAAAATAATAGTGAAGCAAAAAAAAAAAAAAAAAAAATCGAATCTCCAATATGAAGTTTATCAAATTTTCATATCATCTCATACTAGAAACTAAAACATTGATGTTCTATCTCATACATACAACCATATCTATTATCCTTTTATTTTATTTTATTTATATATTTTTAGCTAGCCATACATCTTCATACCTATGCCAGTGTTCCTTATGCATAAGGATAAATGAAATTTTGATTTTATTCCTTTTAATTGATACTGAAAAATGAGAGATTGAAAGTTTCACATAAAAAAATTACTTAAGACGAGGTACTTTTTTTTTTGGGGGGGGGGGGGGGGGGGGGGGGGGCGCAAATTACTTGGAGGTACTTTGACTAAGGCTTCATGCTTAATGCCAATACTAAAGAAAAACTGTTACATGTTTAAGAGAGAAATTTGTGGGAGATCATATATTAATGATATTATGGAAAATAGAAAAACTAGTGATGACATTGACGATGGTGGGGTTTCGTCATCCAAACGATAAGGTCATGTATGTTTTATTGCAAGGAAAAGAAATCTTATGCATTTATTGCCTTTTAGTTATTTTATGAGAGTGTAGTAGGAGAAATAAATCATAATTCTATTGCATTTAGCTAATTATATGTGCCGTTTATTTTCTCATAATCATGCTACAATACAAATAAGGTATAATTTTATTGAATATGATAACAAATTGGTTGAAATCCTATTCTGTAAACCAAACAAGATGTAAAAGGAATTTTCAATTTTGTGTTCATCAGTGCAGTTATTTTTTGGCCATCCAACAGTGCAGTTTTTAACTCCTTCAATGTTGCAGTTATCCATAAATGAACGTAACCTTGAGAAGTTTTACACCATTGAGTTTATGTCAATGTATTATGATACAAACATATCTCAGAAATAATTCTAGATACTGATATAAGGATTTTAATTAGATGAATTTGGGAAAAAAAAAAAAAAGGGGTCAAATATGGACCATGTGCAATTAAAGCTAGATATAAATTAATTTTACGATAATGTTTTGTAGAATTTTCTTGAGATATGGTCAAGCGGTACAATTCCAGCAAATGAACTATTCATTACCAAGGTCCACATTTAGTCATGCTCAATGCTGGAAGCTTCATGCAACATTCTCATGAGCAGGTCCTTTTGCTTGTATCTAGAACAATTCTTTTTTTTTTTTTTCTAAATTTATAAAATATAATAAAGTTAACATTGATTTCATTATTCCTCGGGGAAACATTTCTCGATATCACAAGTTTTAGAAATAAAATTAAGGGCAAATTTTTTATTAAAAAAATAAAAAAATCTTTAAACAATTAATTAAAAATGTAAACAAATCACCTAAACTTTCAAAATATGACTTCACTCGTAACTTTTCAAAATATATAAATAACCAATAAACTATTTGTTTATGGATAAATTTAGACTCGGGATTAAAACTAATTGGAGTATACAAACATTATTGTGACCTTTAGCTAGCTTCACGCGTGGTCTGGTTACCCAAGGCCGAGTGCATTATTTGGTTGGTCAGTCCGCTTGGCCATTAATGTCCCCTCGGCATGAGGTCACCGGACTTTCACAATGCGACTCACTCCCTGTATTCCTAGAAAGTGGCTTTGTGGCATTTTACTAAGGTTTAATATTATTACTATCACAAGAATAATCCAACTTATTTGATGACGAATCTAGTTTTAAAAGAAAAATCTTTTTACGATTCATGGCTCCATATAAAAAAGTTGAAAATTTTTCTTTGTGATTGATGTTCGTTGATTGATATGCAAATGTATTAATATCTATATTATTAAAGCCAAAGCACCTATTTTGATATCTTTAGACTTTTAACTTTTTTTATTATTTATTTGCAATTTAGTTATCATGGTTTTATAACTTTTTTTTCAAAATATAAACTACTCTTTCATAATCCTTTTTCAAACTGTAACTATTTTTCTTATCTTTTCGCTTTTAAAAATTTGTATTTTATTGTGAAATAAGAAAATTAATAACATTAAATTTAAAATTTAAAAAAAAATCTACCATTGAAAATTAATATTTTACAAAAAAAAAATTAAGATTTTTCATAGTTATTATTAATTTTGCACATGCACCATGGGTGCAATATCTGCTAGTGTGTGTATATATATTTGTGTATGTATGTGTTATGGCATCCTTTTATGACTTATAAGTGTAGAATAGCTACAAAATAATTTACATAACTCATCATTTTATGATATAAATTTTAGGTGACGAATGTTATGTGGCCTTAGTCCTTTACTACACTAAAGTCATTCTCTAAAAATTCCATTTTTAGAACTTTATCAAGCGCTTGCTTGACATTTGGTTTGTATTGGGATTATTGTCTTTGAATAACTACTAAGGAATTGCTTGCTAGCAAAATACATTTTCTTTATTTAATAGATATAAGTATCTATTACCAAGGAATAGTTACCTTACTATTAGATCAATAAGAGTGCCTTTAAACTATTACCAAGGAATAGCTTTTAGTTTTGATTTTAGAAATTGAAAGAAATCACAAAATATGAAATCATCAAAATGAACTTGTACTTGGAAGAAACAAGATAATCTATGGTCTTGAAAGTTTGATCATCTTGATAGTAGTTGCATCAATTCCATTACCATTACTCTTTATTCGAATATAACCTTTAGTTATGGTGCTTGATGATGATGTTTTTTCAATATGTTTGTTCTCATCTATTTTTTCTTTTGGAATAGGAAAAAAGCAAATACAATAAGAGGTACCCATAAAGCCAAGGGCAACAGGTTTCTTTTTTCCAATACTCACAGAGCTTAAAAGGATACTGCTTATATTACAAACAAACACCATTTGGAATTTTGAAGGCACTTCTGCATATCTTTGAAAACCTTCTTAGACATTGTTGCCCTCATTCAATTTATTTCATGGTACTCATGAATATCACTAGGGGACAGGAGATGATTTCATGCTCAATTTTACAGGCTATTGTTATTAATTCCTGAGGATATTAAATCGAGAGTGGTGACAAAAGGGCCGGCAGGTGCTCCACTTTTTTATTTTTTTTTATCTTTGAATGTTCTTCAATAATTTTCAATATATTTTATTTAATAGTTTTTATTAAATTAATTATATGAGACTAATGGTATTGTGACACATGTCCCTATAATGCCATTAAATAATGTCAACAAATTTTAATAAAATCAAGGTTACCTTTCGTAAAAAATATTTAACTTAGGTCATCTCTTTGCAAATGAACCAAAACGCAAGTTACTTTTTGTGATTTACCTTGTATTACATAATATAAGTGTAAACTCAATGATAGTGTGAGAAAATATATTTAGCTTAATATGTAACATAAGAGTATATATAAAAAAATAAAAAATTTATTTTTTTTAATTTTATACATCGGACTTTATATAGATATATGTTATGTGCATATATATTATACATTTATAAGTCAAAAGCAAAGTAAAAAAGTTGGGGAAATAAAATGAAGTAGTAAAGAAAATAAATATTAAATATTAACCATAATAAATAAGTTTCAATTAGAAAAAAAGAAAAGACATAAATTAAAAAATGAAAATTGATGTAATAAAGATAATAAAGAATAAAGGAAAAAAATACATGAAGGACTACTACTGGAGGAAAAAGAGGTATGTAAAATTGAATAAGAAATGAAAGGAAAGAAAAAAAAAAAGTAAAAGACAAAAAATGGAAACTATTAACTTGTTAACCTATTATTGTAAGTACAAAACTAACTATATAGTAGAGTCATTTTTAGTGATTATACCCTAAAATTTCCTCTTTAGTAATGCCTATTTCTTCTAATTAGGCATAGGCATGAAGTGAGATTGTCTCATGCTCTAATTAACCCACCTTGTCAATTTCTATACTTCAAAGCCGACCTATGGGGAAGGGTGTTGACCTAGATATCGTCTTGCGTGGTCTACAGGTCTTACCCATGCGCTTAGGAGCTTATTTCATTTTCGGTGCACATTAATTAATGTAGAATGAAGTTACAATTCCTAATTCTATTCTTATGTTCTTTATTTCACCTACAAAGGTGGAATTGTCGTTACATTTTACTTTCATTAATGTTAGTTATATGAATTACCTTTTCTATCCAACCACTGATTTATTATTCATATTTATTATTTCATTCTATTCCACATTTGGGTACAAACAAACCAATCAAATTCTCATTTCTTTGATGGCCAAAAAAAATTCTCATTTCTTTACTTATTCTATTCAATTCCATTTCAAATTGTTCTTGTATACTAAATATGACATTAGTGGATTCAATATGAATCTTACTAGAGAAAAGAAAAAATAAATAATTTTTACCTTTACAAAAATCAAAATTTTGGAAAAAATATTTAATCTCTTTTCATTTTCGCTGTCTTTTTTAAAAGATTGTCGTTTCAATTTCCGATTCCTAGCAGAGGAGTGAAAAATTTTAGATTTGATTTGAATAATTACAGATTTTAAAAATATTGGTGATAAAATGGGAAAGAGAACAATATCACTTTAATGAATATGTAAAAAAAAAAAAAAAGAAAGTAAATTTATATTAGAGAGAGATAAAAGTGGATAGTTAATTATGGATAGTTGTCCCTAAAAAAATTGCAATTTCCAAATAAAAGTAGGAAGAGCCTGAATTAACAAATAAAATCATAAATGAAAAAAATGATTTAGGGATATAAGATGGAAAAGTGGAGTGTTAAATAATATAAATAAAATCTTAAAACATATGAAATAGAATGAGTACTTTCTACAATAATTATTACCCATAATTTTTGCACAATCTCTCTCTATATATATCAGAATTTTATAAATAATTTGGAGTCGGCTGTAGACTGATTTCTGGTGTTTTCTACTCTGGTTGTGTTCTTGAAGGACTTTCATGTTACTATGGTGTAATGAAGTTGTGTTTTCAATGGGTTGGGGGGATGGAGGAGGAGGGGGAAGAGAGAGAGAGAGATTTCTACCATATTATATATATCTATAATATATATATATATCATACTGGTGCATAACACTTAATATTATTTTCTTCTCATTAATTTGTTGTTTTTTAGGTGCTTTACAAATACACTTACTTATCTGTTCTCTATGTGTCTTCTATCTTGAAATGGAGCTTGTAGGTAAATTTTTGAAAAATGAGTTTTCAAACCCAATTTTATATACTAAAATATACAATATAACTAGAGTTGCAAACAAGGCGAGTCAAAGTAGTATAGTGCTAAGTTTGAGCTCAACTTGGTTAAGCTCGTTTAGACTAGATTTATTAAAATATATTTAATTCTAATTTAAATAATACTAAACCCAGACTCGATTGAATTCGATTAATATTTATACTCGACTCGAGCTCGATTAGGCTCACAAGGTAATTGAGCTAAATATAAGAAGCTCGAGCTTAACTCAATAAACTACATGAGTAGCTCAACCTCGAGCTTAGCTCAACTATTCTCGAATTAATATTGATCTAAGCTCAAATAGTTTGTGAAACTGCTTGGTTCATTTGCATCCTCATATAATACTAAAAAAAAAAAAATTAAAATCAAGGATAAAATAGAATGCACTTTTATTAAAAGATTCTAAGGTCTAAACGCTAAAGTTTAAATGTAGAAAGTTGACCGCATGTAAAACAAATATATAAAAAGTACATTTGCAATTTTATTCTTATTTTTATTACGTATATTTCCTCTTGGAATATATTTAAATATTCAATGAAAAAAATTATATATTCTTTCTTAGCATTTGACTTCTTTTCATTTAGTTCCTTTATTTATAATTGTATTATCTATTTTAGAAGCATAGTCTACTCGTCAATCTCTAAATATAAATTTCTAGTAACATCTATGGATTTTTTTTTTCCGCTTAGGAATTTAGCTCACATATTCATTTTTCATTAAGAGAGTATTTTCTGAGATTTTAAAGAACTAAATGATGCCTAATCGAATAGAATTGTTAAAAAAAAATAACCGTGGTACTATATATACACGATAAAATATATAATGATTATGGTATAAACAAATGAAAGAATGCTGTAAAGTAATCATTTATAATTTATATTTAACTTCATATAATTTTGATATTGTAGGTTAATATAAATTTGCCACTTGTACATTCGAACGTCATGTACAATTGAAAGCTTTATTGGGTTAGGCCCATTTTATGTTACGAAGATGCTCAGGGATTTAAAAGCCAGCGGACTAGTCTCACCAGTGTCAATGAGCTTCACACAAAATTTAGATAATAAAAAACCAGTAACTAGATTTGTCCCCTTTATAGCAAATTTTTTTCTTTATGTTTTCCCTGCATATATGTCTTATTTTCATCTTGTTTTACCTGCTTCTCACAACTCACAGATGCACAAACAAAGCACATGGCATGGGTACTTCTCTAAACGTAATACTCTCTGCAAGATCTATACTTAGGTAGGTAACAAGGGGACGTGATAAGAAAAATTGCATATGGGATGGTATAATTTATTTGTAATGTATTTGATATGCACAGTATTAGACATGAATTATTGAACTATCTATTGTTTGATATACTAAAGTATAAGAATGTTATAAAATATTTGAATTGTTCAGTAACAAGATGATTTGTCACATTCTTCACATGATATTTTTTCTTTTTAAATCAGTTCAGTACACTTAAAGACATATTATTCGGTACCAAAACACATGGCAACAACCAAATAAGGAACTAGATTTATTCTTATAAATTTATATGAACCAAACGAACCTAGAAATAAAAATAACAAATATAAGAATAAGATAATGCAATTTGGACAAACCTCTTAGATTACTCTTTAAAAAAAAAAAAGAAGAAGAAAAAGAGAGAAAAATAAGGATAAAATTGGCACATTGACACTTATCTTAGTGATTAAGTTACCAATCATGCTGCCTTTGCCATAGTCAATAATGGCATACCACACTAGCCTAAAAATTAATGATCACAAATGATTAAAAAAATGTATTATTCCTTATGGTTGAGGAGTTTGTACTGTATATAGTGCTTGGTTCATGACTTTGTCATTATGCTTGAGGAACTTGAAGTATGTATAGCACTTATGATGTAGTGGACCAGATAGCAAATAATTATTTGGAGAAATGGCACAGGATTTGATAATAGCAGTTTCGTAATTTTGGAGAGTTTTGGATTTTTACCGAGCAAGACCCAAGCCGGTTTTCGGTCACATTCCTTCGTTTAGGCCGTCAAAACCACGTTTTTACTATTTTTAGTAACTTTTCTTTATGTCTTATCTTTTCATTGGATAATCTTTTTTATATGCCGTCTGTGGCATTAATCTCCTCCGTTCATTTGTTTTCGTCTTAGGTATTATTTAGATAGGTTTCCTTTTTTGGTAAAAATAGCATATTATATATTTTAGGGTTACAGAAGGGACAGAATATGTTATTTTGAATGAATTTTATTTGAGAGTGTTCTCTCTTTATTCTAAAATTCGTAATCTCCAAAATTCGTAATCTTGTGTAGATTTCGATTTTTGATGCCAAATATCTAGGTATTCTCAGAATCAATAGATATTTGAAGATCACAAGCCGGGTATTCGTACGCGAATCAACGTCTTGCGATTATTTCTCTTGTATTCCGCTGCGTCAACTTATAAGTATTGAGGGATTAAATTAGAATGACTCGTTATATTAAAAAAAAAGAAAAGAAAAGAAAAAGGGGAATGATTTGTGATTAAAGTGGACTAAAATTAGAGTAGACGATCAATTATGATTCTCCAAAAGATGAATTATTCCAAAAAAGAAAAAAAAAAAGATAAAAATATCGAAAGTACACCAAAATGTTGATTTCCCCTACACTACAAAAGATGAAGTCTTATCCCATTGGATTGGGGAGAGCGAGGGAAGGAGGGGGAGATAGAGTTATGTCTCTTCCAATGCCTTGTTATATCCTGGATTGTTAACTTGGGACACTTTGGTCCGGTCACGAGATTTCCAGTTGATTACTCAGTTGATAAAAGTGGCTCCGTCACATCATCCCATGTGGCCAGACGTTTCTTTGCCTTCTCAACCTGATAATAATTATATAGGCAAGGTTTCAACCCAAATGAAAGTAAGTTAATGAATGCGGAGAAATAACAATGAGCCTAATTTATAGAAAATGGTTATATGTGTATTTTATATGGGTTTCGAGTTGATTAGATTGTTGACGGAAGAAGATTTTAATCTCGACAACTTCCTACTGTTTTATCACTGGATAACTCAATTTAAAATAATAATAAATCAAGAAAGAAAGAGATAGAATGACAAAAACAAAAAGGGGTAAAACGAGAAGGAAAACATATTTAAATTTTATCAAATTTTCATTTACTTATTTATTAAAAAAATAGAAAAGATAACCAAGAAAGTCTCACATATATATATATATATATATATATATATGTGAAACTGATTCGTGATCTTTTCTTTAAGAAATTATTTTTGATTGATAATCGCTATAACTTAGTTTAGAAATTTTTCTAATTAGGATTAATTTTCCACTTATTCTGTTTTTATTCCTAAACATTTTATATATAATACAAGTTTTTACTATACTTACTAGATATATGAATCAAGTCTCCATTAGTGTGAAAGCTTGAGAAGCTTACAAAAACTTTAATCTAAAGTGTGATGATAATCATCTCTGGATCTACAACAGCACAATTTTGGCAGGATAAAATAAGAAACCAAAAGGATTTCAACTTCTGTGTTTGTCCTATGTTAGAAGACCTGAAAACCCTAATGTCTAGATGACCTGCAGCTATATAAGACTTAGGTTACTTTCCAAATCAGCAATCTTTGTCATTCGTGTTAAGTTCAATTTCATTTTCTAAAAGCTAATTGATTAAATCACCCATAATAAGGTGAAGCCATTGTTTATCACCCATCAATGTTCTTAAGAAAAGTTTACAATAATTAGGGTCCCTAAATGAATACTCCCAGGACCATTAAATAAAGAACAAAAAGTATTTTTCATATCTTTTAATATTAATCACATATTTGATGAAACATCACCCCTAATCTCTTAAGTAAGAGGGGCAGATTAGAATGCTCCTCTAATTATAATGCTAAAAAAATAAATGAACACATGAAAATATGATTAAGTAAATATAATAATACCTACTACATTCCCAGAGTGTACAATCCAATGAATCCTTAGTAAAATGATCATAAATAGCAATATTCTTGGAATTTCAACATCAATTTAGAGCAAGTCTATTCATTTTCAATGGTATAAGAGGCCAAGTCACACTATAAAACCTATATACACCTAACCAATATAATATATATATATATTATATTTCCAACAACCAAACCAAAAGTTTATCGGTTTATAATACTAATTATGTTAGTAAGTGCGTCTATCCTTCTACCATATGATTATCATCATTTAGTGCGTCATCCTACAAATAAAACCACACAAATCCTTATACATCCATTTGTTTCGAGAAATCATCAAGTCAATGAAGGAAAATTTAACCCTACATGTATGTTTTGTGTAAAAGCTATGTACGTCAGAAAAATTACCTCTGTGTCCCAGTTCGTACGAAGAGTGAACCATATTAAAATTATTGTTTGGATTAAAGTTCCTCCAATCATTCCAGACCAAATTCCCTGCATTACATCATATGCAAATAATTTTGCTATCAATATAATCTTGAGATGGATTATTTTAAATTTTTTTCTCATTAATCTAACAGATTAATATATATACTCTAATATTTAAGATGATTTGATATTGGATAATGGTCGGGGATAGGAAAAAAAAAAAAAAAACAACTACAAACAGTGCCCAAATCAAACAACAAACTAAAAGTTTCATTTTCTTTAATGGTTTAGTTAACAAGGTTTATTATAATTATAGTTTAGGATAAATTCATTTATAGTCTAAAAGTTTAATCTTATAGAACATTACACATTTCAAATGCAAATTAAAATTTTAATTTTAATATGTTCGTTAAAATCTAAATACAGTTACAAACCAAATCGTATTCTAAACCAAATCCAAATTGGCAAAAATTACACATAAAATATATATTTTTTATTTTAGTGGAAAATAAAAATTGTTGTAATAATCACGTATTTTTAAGTTAACTATAAATTTCCACCTATCGACACCAAATATGCTTACATGTGTGTGTGTGTACTTTGGCTAGTTTTATCAAAAAAATCTTTATCAAAATGACATAACATATATAATGTTTAGTGGGAAATTAGAACAATTAAAAATTGATATTTGTATTATTACTATAGACAAACTACCCAAGTGGTTAACCTATATTATTTGTATAAAAAACACAAACTTTAGAATTACAGCATGTCCATTGTACAAAACTACGCATGCATCAAGATAAAAAATCTCTTACCATCAATTACATTTTATCATTTGATGAAAAGCTATATATATATATATAATAATATATATGCGAGACTATTATACAGCAATAATTTACCCTCTCCATTCTTTGTTTTTTTCATCGTTTCACTTATTCAAGATACCTGATATTAAGTGAAAGGAAGGTATCGCATCATATCACGAAATAACGCAAAATATCTTAAAAAATTAAAAAACTTCAAACATTGATCAATAAATTAAAGGAAATAGGAAAAATAAAATAAAATAATTGAACGGATCGAAATCTCCTATAATTGGAAAGGAACATACCTTAACTCCAAGATTAAACGTAAATCCAAGCACACAGCCAAGGGGAATGCCAACAACGTAATAACATCCTACGTTGACATAGGCGACTATTGCTTGCCATCCACACCCTACAGCTACCCCCACAAAATCAAAATCATTTGTTGCCATCAATATCAATTAACAACAAGCCATTGCCTTTCCCCTTTTTCTGTTGAGTGTGATGTTCAACTACAAGCCCTAGGGACCAAAATTTTAAGATCACTGCAATTCATATCTAAGACTATTAGGTGTTTCAGTAAAGGATTTTGGCATTTTGCTACTTTGTATTTTTATACTCACGTATGGTACACTAGGATGTGTGGGGAAAGAAAAAAAAGATGGTTTATCTTTAGCAATACTCTCTACTAAGGATGTGCCAAATAAATTATGGATCATTGATTTTACTTGTTTTATGTGACACACTAGGTGTTGTCAAACATAAGTAGGCTTATTAATCTTCTTTTCGGATGCATGATTTTTTAAGTAAATTAAGAAAAAAGTAGGAGAAGAACGTGGCAAGGGGAAATCTATTTGATTTGCCAATCACGATTGTATAATTGATGTCCAAGAAGGGATATATGTTGTAATTGTAAAAAGGACTTGTAAGTACATTATTGGGTCACACGTGTTCTCTTCTTACAAAAAAAAAATAATAATAACACTCAAACATTCTTGTATAAATTAAATAATCTATAAAATGATATAGATGCCTTATTACATAGACCCAATTTATATCATAATTAATTTTTACTACAAAACATTTCAAATCAATTCTTAATATTTCTTATTGGTTCTGTCAATGGATGGCCTCCAAAGGTTTCTGGAAAGTGGGGGAAAAAAAGGAACAAATATAAAAAGCTTCTTCACAAATGCTAAAGATAGAGCTAAATTTATATGAAGGTACTGCTTGACATATTATGGGTATGTGGGCAGCAGTAGGGCTGGGCAAAAAAACCGATCGAACCGTGAACCGAACCGGACCGGACCGAATCGAACCGAAATTTCGGTTCTTTTTTGAAACGGTTCGGTTCGCGGTTCGGTTCATTAAAGATAAACGGTTCGCGGTTCGGTTCGGGACCATGAACCGAACCGAACCGTTTTATATATTAAAAAAATTAAATATATTATTTTTACTCTTAATTTTTTTATTAATGATACATATCTATGTCACAAATTTTAAAAACAATTAATTTTTTAAAATAAATTAATTGTTTTTTAAATTTTTTACTTAGATATGTGTTAGTCTTTAGAATAAAATTAGATTTTTCATAATATGTTTCAATTGTTATGTTATCTATAAGTAAGATAGATTTTAGAATTTAAACTCTAGTATTTTAACTTAAAAAAATTAATTGTTGTAAAATTTTCTTACCTAGATATGTGTTTATTAGAATAAAATTAGATTTTTATAATATGTTTTAATTGTTATGTTATCTATAAGTAAGGTAGATTTTAGAATTTAACCTCTAGTATTCTAACTTCTGCATATTTCTTTTCCATTTGTCTTACTAATTAATCTAGTTCTATTATTTAGTTACTTATTGATTTATATAATTGGTAATATGTTAGTTAGAAGCATACAACGAATTACATTTTATGTCTTCTATTGAGATAAAGTCTAGTATATCATTATAGTTCAAGATAATTCAAAAAAATGAGACTAGTCATAGTTATAATTTTATAATGGATGAAATCTTTTCCTTCCTATAAGTTTTACATGTTTATTTGATAAATGATTAATTTTAAATATTATTGTTTATATTTGCATTAGTGATAAGAAATATGTAATTGAACTTTTTCGATAGAATATATTTTTTTTTTATGAAAAACGGTTCGAACTGCAAACCGAACCGTACCGAACCGTTTTTTTTTCGGTTCGAAAAAATTACGAACCGAACCGTATGGTTAGGTTCGAATTTAAAAGAAAAACCGAACCGTCAATTATGGTGCGGTTCGGTTCGAGATACAAACCGAACCGAACCGTACCGTGCACACCCCTAGCAGCAAGCCTATCAACAAATATAAAAAGGAAGAACCAACCAAATAATTGTTTCTTTTCCCTAATGTTATTGCTTTTCTAAAATACATGAGCTGAATTCTCCAAGACTAGGAACGACAGTGATTCTCTTGACAACTATATAATTCTAAATAGAAGGCAAGATTCTGGACACCATTATTCTTTCTAAGCTATACTTGAGATGGAGATAAATTGCTTTATCAGTTGTCTGTGTGCCAAAACAAATAAAACCTCATATATATACTTTTGCACTATATCAAACTGCTTAGCTAAATGTAATTATAAAGGGTGCAACAACAAGATGTTAGATTACAAAATATAATATTAGAGATAAATAAGTATAATATGGAAATTTCATACGAAAAACCTCAAGCAAAGAATCAAGCTTGAGTAAAGTTCAATAAATTTGAGATATGGGCCTTTTTTATCAGAGCAAAGAGTAAGAAAATTTGCTTTCTATGCTACTAAATTTTACTATGTAATATGCCTTATGTCTTAAGAGGAAGAATCAAACCCAACTCTTTTTTAAAATCTTTAATACACACATAGTGTGATTATACACACAATAACAAACATTTAAACCCTAATTTAATAAAGAAATTAATATGTGTGTAGCAAGCTTGCAAGCATTATCAACCCAATGTATTGGACTTTTCATCTTTTAAGTCATACTAGCCTTAGAGGTAGTGGGTGATAGAAATGAATTGGAACACTAAAAGATGAGAAATATTTAGGCCAAATTATAAAGTTAACATTGCATTTCACTACAAGTGGGTAAAGTCACATGAATTACAAAAGAAAAAAATAATGTTTATAAGCTTAAGGTAATAATCAACAAGAAAACACTAGTTTGAAACTAATAAGTCAAATGGTTGATAGGTTGGTTTAACTTTTAGTTACTTTTGAGTTTGGGCACTAAAAAAAGTATTATCAAGATAAGATACAACCATGAGCCTAAACGTATTACCTAGTTAAATACCTCCCTTACCAGCTGTCTATCCTAGTCTATCAATCCATTAAATAGACTCATAAAAATTTACCCTTATTAAATTCATCTTCCTACATCGTTATTCTTCAAATCCAAGTCTCATGAAATTTTCAACATACTTTCTAAGATAAACCAATTTTTCATAGCATTATATTAGATAAAGAGATGCAGCCACACCATAGATGATTTAAAAAAAAATTCTTTTGTCTTAATCAATATATATGAGATTGGTCTAATGAATTATTGAAAGGCTAAGATTTTTGTGTAACTATGACCAGATCATTAAAATACTTATCATATTAACTCCAATAATTTTTTGAATACTCATATGATGGCCTGGATGAGGTAAAAAATTAAGAGATCCTTTGTATTTTCTCCTAAAATCAAAATAATAAGACAAAACACAATAAACATATTCGATTCATAATTATAAATTTTATGTCTACTTACATGAAAAATGATGAGAGTAAATTAGATTGATAGTTATCAATGTTTGAGAAGAAGTTCAAAAGTTACTTGTTTATGTCAATTTGTTACTTAGTTTAAACATTTCCCCCCTTTTTTTTATTCCATTTGAAATATTAATCTTTTATTTAACTTATTTTGTGAGCGTTAATTATTTTTTCTTTAACTACTTAAAATATTAATATATTATTTAAACTTTTCTTCCAATATTAATGTTTCTTGGTGTATATATATATATATATATATATATTATACAAGGTAATAAAGTTAGAATGTGGTAATTAAATTGATGCGATTTACCAGATAAAACCGGTTGTATGCCACCTAGAATGATGGCCAAAGCCAGGAAAGGCGAGAGATCAGCAACAGCATCCGAGACCGCGGAACCACTGGTGAAAATGTAGCTTATGTAATGTCGAAAAATAAGGACCAAAATTGCTATCGCCACTGAAATTAGGAAAGAACTTGACGTCACTACTACAACCGCAAATGCTGCTGACTTTGGATGTCCAGCCCCTAATTCATTGCTCACTCTCACACTGCAAAATTAAATATAAAATATTATATATAATACCACGGCACCCATTTCAATTTGGTACCTTGTGCTAAGGCTACTTAACTTTAATATTTGAATATTGATCTTTTATCAAGATTGATCAAAATCGCCTATATAGTCAATACCTCTTCTTTGTGTAAATTCCATTAATTCATGGAAAACACGATAAAGTTTTTATAGTTTCTATTTTTTTGACCCTATTTCTTTTCTTTTTTTCTTGAAAATTTATATCATTTATCTCGAACCAAAGTAAAACCACAGTATTAGGTTAAACAGGAAATGGATGCTACACCAATATGCAGGTAATTGTTATAATATAATTGGACGGAAGCACCGTTTAATATAATTTCTTAATTATTACAAGGTTAAAATGCATGGAGACAATTGTTATCATCTTTTTGCATTCATAGTAAAATCTTTTTGTTTTCAATTAGATGAGTCATACATGAAATAATGAGTGCAAATATTTTCGAATGTTATTGCTAGTAAAAAGTATCGCATTCACTGTATTTACATATCTTAAAATCAAGGTTCCATATACGAGTTGCTGGTTGTTACTATTTGGTAGGAGCAATAACTGACCTTGCAGCCGCATTAAAACCCACAGAGATCATGAACACCCACCCAGCAATAGTCATACTGCACATTAAAAAACACAGCGACTTTACAGTGTCAGTAGTTAAATCAATCAATGTGAAAAAAAAAATGCCAAATTTAAAGTAATAATAAGAAATTGTCAATAGATCCAAATATAATAATGTACAATTAAAGTAGCTTTTTGTTTTTAATAGTATGTTCTACCAAACACAACCAAAACATTAAATTCACCGACACTCCAATTTTCCAAGTTCAGACTAACACATACCTGTAGGCTGTAACATGGTTGGACCCTTATTATTGTACAAATTCATCAATAGACCATTTATATGTAACTAAAAATCATGTTATTAACCTATTGCACATGTATAACCAATGGTTCTTTTACTTTAAATATCATTATGTATAATTAATGATTGAAAGGATAAAGACGAATTTGAAAATGCGTCACAGTGTTATTATAAGTTAGTGAAATTTGAAAAATTCCAAATCATTAATTTGAAAATTTGATGAAATTTATTTGATAACAATGGACAAGATACAAAATCAACGAAATTACCTATTTCGGTTCCATTTAGGCTTTTATAGGTGGACCCTAGAGAAAAGTAACAATTTTAATGCTCCAAAGTCCAAACATCAGTAACACGGACCACTAATATTGACGTTGGAATTTAATATCCCGGGCACGTTACCCACCATGGTATTTAGACTTTAATATACCTTTTTGCAATCAAATACCCTAAACCTAGAGATCTTCAATAAGAACCGGATACATCGAGTTCATAACATCTTTTCATTTTAAATGCTAAGGTATATACAACCATGTGTCTATGCTATTTTATTTATTTATTGTTTCTTTTTGAATTATCTCCTTTTTTTTTTTCCTTTAACTACTATGCATTACTAATTTTAACAAAGAGAAATTAAATCGATCTCCCATTACGAAGTCTCCTTTATAAAATCTTTTGACATCCAATATTGTCTCTTTTTCTATTGACTTGACTTTCTAAATGATAATATTTTTACAAATGATAATAAGATTTGAAAAGTCTAACCTACTTTTAGTCTAGTCTACGTGTGAAATCCTATAAAAAAATATTTTTACAATATTATCAACAGCACTTGCAATTATATCTTTTCACCACTAAAATAAATATAATAACTGATATAATAATTATTTTATTTAATAATATGATTATGATTAGATATTAATCTAAGATCTTAAATAATCAGAATTAATGATGAAAACATTAAATTAAAAAAACGAAAAAAAGCCTAATAACAATCTGATACATAGAAAAACATCAAAATGGTCAGAATTCCTTCTCATAAACGATGTAAATTTTAATATAAAAAACATATGAGTGATTTTTATCTTTACATATGGTGGCGTCATTATTTTTAATGTGAGATGATAAAAGAAAACAACAAGTAATGTGCATTTCTTACCAGACAGACAGAGAGTCCAAGGCGATCTCAGCATTGGGTAGCAACCCAGCAATCAACACCAATATTTGAAAATACCATATTTCCAAACACAACATTATTGCCGATGCAATCGACAGTTTCAAGAAATCCCATAAACCCGAAAACGCTTGGATACTAAACCCTCTCCATGTCTCCTTACACCGTCGACTCAACGATGTAGATGAATTGTGCAATCACAATGACCCACCAAGAGAAACTCAACACCAATGCCGCACCTAGCAGTCCAAACCCTAGCTTATATATCGCCAACCAACTTAACAATACGTGCACCACAAATGTCCCCGCGGCTATATATGCACTAGGGAAGACTATACTTTGTGCTTGTAGAAATTTTTGAATCGGAAAATTCACGGCATATGCAAAAATTTGTGGAATCAATCCATACACAAATAATTCAGTTGCTGATGCAATGGAACTTGATTCTCCAAGTAGAAGCAATATTTGCTTGGAGAATATATAAATTATCATTAGTGGAATACCCGTAGCCATTAGAAGTATGGTTGCTCTTTGAAGATATATTCCCAACATTTCAAATTTGCCTGCCCCGTAAGCTTGCCCACATAGTGTCTCGACTGCACTTCCCATTCCAAGCTACATACATGCAAAAATGAAATTAATCATAAACCCTAAAATGAAAAATTATTTTCCAATCCTGTACTAAACAAAAAGTACACAATATGACATTATTATACATCTAATACCTACATTTTGCTATGAAGGATAAAAAAATAATAAAATAAAATAAAATAGTTCACATCAGATATCAAGGAACAGTAAACTAAAATATAAATGATAAGCTAGTAATCTAAATAGCCCTAGGTATTTTAGACCAAAGGGAAAAAAAGTTACGATTAATTAATATAACCTAATTCCATATTGACGACTCCACAAACAAATATAGGGCCTAAGAACTTCCAACAAGTGGCATCACAATCCATCGTATCACGGCACAAGATCCAAATAAATTAAAAAGAAAAAAGGGTCTAAGAGTATCTAACCTGACAAAGACTAAACTAAGCTCAAAAAAGAAGCTAATAAAATCTCAAGATAATGAAAAAAGACAAATCCAATTAAATTATCTTAAGCATTTTATTATACACAAAACTACCATCAACTAATTCAACCCAATTCTAAATTAACTCCACCTACAAATATCTAGGGCTCATACACTTCCAACATTATTATATACCTTGACATTGTTTCAATTGAGACAAAAAGCTTGAAAAGCAATTATGTAGAAATTTTTTTCATATTAAATATGTTCCGACAAAAATTTCTAAAATCTTATTCATTCTCACGGTAGGTTTCACATAAAAGATGCAATGCAAGAACACTAAACGATTTTTACCATCATGCCATAAGCAAAATTTTGGATGCCATTGTTGCCAAGGAAAGCAGCAGCGAGCTCAATATTACCGAGGTGACCACATAGGATCAGAGTGGACATAGCAGTGATATTATTAACCACAGACGAAAACCGTAGGTCCAGCGAGGCGGAAGAGGATGTTGAGCTCAATCCAAGTGGCTTTCCGGAAGCGATTGAACTTGGAAAGACTTTCATCAGTCAAGACTTCCTCTAGCTGGAAGCTAACACCTTCACCTTGAAATGAGTGTTTGGATTGCAACATTGGTTCATGTAACTCCCCATTATGGTTGTCACTTATTGTTGATGAAACTATGTTTTCCCTTCCTGAGGAATCCATAGTGTCCACGTCTATGTCCCTCCTACTTTGCTATAGTTTTAGTTTTTATGCAAATTTATTATATATGAAGGAATATAGGATGTAGTAGTAGGTAGAGTGAATGGTCAGCTTGAAAGAATCAAATATTCTTGTTGGAGATAAGAAGCAAGAAGCCACATGAATTCAAAATTTATATAGATCATCGATTTATGACATGCACAAAACTTATTATAAAACATGCGATTTATTCAAATATTAACCGAGACGTCTGTATTTTAGATAGTGTAAAGTAAGCCAATTTGAGGAAGCGTAAAGTGCATGTTTTGTATGCGATTTTGTAATAGTATTATTGTAATTAACTATGTACAAATCTTATTATGATAATTAATTTTTTCAGGGTTAAAGAAAAAACCCTCATAATAACTCAATCTTGTATAGGTCGTTAAGTGAGACACAGTACATCTCACAAACTACACAAGTTAGAACTTAGAAGATATAAAATCTTAGGTTAAATTAAAATCCAGAGATTTAATGTTTTGCACATTAATTGGAATGCATTAGCCAGCACTTGGCCCATAACGATTGATCAAAAAGTATGCGTTTCTTATCTTCTTACTTGAGATGTTTTTCATTTGAGGTTTATAAGGAGTCATTCTTATAAGTAGGTTTGTAAAACATTTTTATGCATAAATGAGAATATATTTCCATACCAAAACATTCTAATTTTGACAAAGTGGATTTACTACAAGCTCTACACTCAATGATTTCTACCCAAAGCTTTATGAATTCTTCATTTCGTTTAATCATTATAGCGGAGAGGAGGAATCGAACCTAGTATCTCTCATTAAAGAGATTAAAGAAGATATCACTAAGCTACAAGTCATTGGCTAACTAGAATTTTTCATATAAATCTCTCTATATAGGTTTTCCCATATGCATAATTTTTTATTTATTGTTGATATAATGTTTGTACTATAAAATGTTATTTATTTGAAACTTTTATATTAAATAGATTTGTATTAGTTATCCAATGATCTAGAAGTTCAAGTAATAATCCCATATGCTTTTATATTTGTTGATTTATAATTTTTCTCACTTATGAAATATGAGAGATTTTAAATTGAAAACTATAAAGCGAACCATTTAATTAAATAATTTTATTTGAGAGCATCTTACCTCTATATTTGATAATAAAATTAGATTAAAATAAGATGATCCAAAAGTTTAAGTCTATAGTTTTGTTTATTTCTTTTTTAATCCCTTGAATTCTTTAATTGTCATTTCCAGGGTGTCCTTAGGGTTTCATAGTATAGTTGATAGTAACAAATTCCCTCCCTATAATTTTTACAAAAATATAAAATTGATCCTTAATTAACACTTTGAGAACTATTTTTTAACTCGTTTTGGCTTAAAACATTTTCCAGGGCATGAAAGCAGCTGGTGGGACATAAATAAGAGATATTATTATTTTTTACCATTAATGTTAATAGGACAGTCGGCAGATAACGAAATTCATTACTACCTTACAGTGGCATTAAAGCCAACGCAGAGCACAATGAGCAGCCCAGACGTTGCCACGCTGTAACATTCGAAACCACAATACAATAACCAAATTAAAAGATTGATGAAATGAAAAATTATAATAAGATTACAAAGTATATATATCTTTAATAAGTTACAAATATACAAGTTTAAGCATTCTATCAAAGGAAAAAAAAAAAAAAAACTAGAAATATAGGCACTTTTGGTATCTTTCCTGAAGGAATTGTGCTTTAACTTGCTTCCATGATGATGAATATATTCGAGGCATAGGGAATAGTGAATTACTCCTAATCGCTGTTAAAAAAGAAAAAAAAATTGGAATAACTCTAATCATCCCGACACTCATAGCCCACAACACATGGCCGCATAGAATATCCCTTCATTTTCTTATATGTTCCAATCCGAACTATGTATGTGTAATCCAGACCGAAGCTTGGTTATCACGGGTCCTAGATTGAACAATATTAGGCCTTCATCTTTCTTACTATTTGGTTTAATATTTCAAGAGGAACCGCATTACGTCCAATAATGAAGCCTTTTAAGAACATGCTTAGGTTCACGACTCTCTATGTTCTCGTATGAATTGTACAATATAAATTATAGATAATATATATATATATATGAAAAGTAAGTCATTATGACAAAATTAGGTTTAAAGATAAAATTTTTATCTCTAAATATAAATTTTTATTCTAAAAATCATCGTTCCTGTTTTTATTTGGAGGAGTGTAAACTATTTTATTTATTTTTCATCACAAAATTTATGTTTTTAAAGATTAATTTTCTTGTAATAAATCTCATCATTTTTATATAATTCATGAGTTTACATGATGTATCGTTGCTGTTGCATGCATTATTCATGCCATGTATAAGGCTGTTTTACATTTTTTTTTTTCCCTTTTTGGTTTTGGGATCGTAGAGTACATAAATTGCAATTTAAAATACTGATTTCTTTTAATAATTGCCAATCGGAATCTTCTGTGGTTTTTCGTTGACCAAACCATGTATTTTACCCATAATTTTATTCATCTTAATCTCTAATTTTCTGTCTTGTCTGTTTCTTTGTGTAGTGAAGCTCCGTCAGCATCTCATACTCCATCATTTTTACATTTTTCTGGGTCCAAATCCAATCGTTTTTATAAGTTTTAGTGGAGAAAAAAAATATTTTTTTTTTCCTTATACAAAATCCATATGCATACAGCCAAGTTGATGCGGACAAGCCCAAAGCGGATACATCGCCAGCCTAAATTCAAGACCTTCGGCCTTCAAGCTCTAGACTGACAGCTTTGTTTATTAGCATTATTTTAAAAAGTTTTATTGATTCTTTTTCTTTGTGGAGATTATAAATAGTCTTTTAAGACTTTTGATAGTATAATTTTTATTTTAAACAATTGAAACCTTACTTCTAAAGAAGTTTTCTCTATAAGGTTGTATCTTTTTGCAATTCTTGTTCTATTCACACTATTTCAGAGTGTCATATGCATCCACATCTTTCTCGTCAAAATAGTAAAATCTATACTGTCATGATCGTGTTAACTGAAATA
This sequence comes from Combretum micranthum, assembly GCA_024138025.1. Taxonomy (NCBI): domain Eukaryota; kingdom Viridiplantae; phylum Streptophyta; class Magnoliopsida; order Myrtales; family Combretaceae; genus Combretum; species Combretum micranthum. The sequence goes on from JAMXBD010000166.1 coordinate 499,524, forward strand.
ATATAAACATTATAGTGTATTTGCTCTAATAGCGCACTGAATAAGATAAGCTCATCGCATGTAGACCGTATAGTTCCCATGCAAACATCCTAATTTTGAACAATTGACATTTATTTATTTATTTTTACCTCTAATATAAAAATAAAAAGCTTTAATTAAAGCTTCTGGTGATGTACTCAATGGTTCAAAAACCAAATTCATAGAAGTCCTCCGTCATGATTTTATACATATCTTTGAAAAACCTCCTAATATCACAAGTAGAATGTCTTTTTATAGAACATGTGCATGTATATTTTTTTTTAACTAGAAAATGCATATAAAAAATTATTTTAGATATTTTTGAGGTCTTGTTACTTATTTAATAAGTAAAAATGAAAATTTCTATAGTATTTTTTTAAAAATGTCATTACAAGAAGAAAGAAAAAGATTAAAAACTTATTCATCTATTTAGGAGAACAGTATTAATGTCATCATGTTACAAAAGTTATTGATTAATTTTCATTAATGAATGTTGATTTCACTACCAAAATTATTTTAACTTAGTGGTATCAATATTGATCTTCTAATTGGGATGGACCTAATTCAATTCTTTCCCAACTTTGTTAAAAAAAAAAAAGAGATTATTGATTACATGAAGATGAAATTTAAGTTTTCTTTATTTAACATCTTAATAAGTCCCTTTTGAGATACCATTAACATTTTCATAGTCATATTATGCAATATGGAAACAATTATTTACAAATGCGCATATCATGATCCATTCGTTCTTTTATTTAGATTTATCATGACTGGTAGGAGAAATTTAATTAGGAAAGTAATTATATATATACATATATAATAACTACCCAATGCAATTATAATAAATAGGAAAAAAGTAATATTTAAATTTTTCTTACCATAGAAAGTGAATCAAGGGCAAGCTCAGGATGATCAAGCAATCCAGCGACTAGGACCAAAATCGGAAAATACCACGTCTCTAAGCAAAGCAGGACAGCCGATGCAGCCGATAATTTCACAAATTCCCAGAGTCCAGAAAATGATTCCAATTTAAATCTTGTCCAAGTCCGACATTTGCTACTTGTCACGATATAAATAAATTGGGCCCCAACCATTATCCACCCCGACAGGCTCAGCGCCAGCGATGCCCTTATTAGTCCCCACCCGAGTATGTAGACAGCCACCCAGCTGATGAGCAGCAGGTGCACAACCAGTGTGGCGGCCGATATATAGGCCCTCAGCGCCACAATGCTTCGCGCCTGTATCACACATCAAACATCAATCAATACAATGAAAAAAGATTTAGGAGAATGCTGTGGTCTGTCTGTCTTTTCACTGAATTAGTTTTGTAGTATGTGTTTGAGTTATTTTTAAATAGATATTTATAAAAAACATATATCAATGAAAAATTAACAGTTTTACTTATAAATAGACTAAAGAGATATCATACATATATGTTATAGATAGATATCTAATACGGATATGGTACAAATAAAAATCAACAATCCAAACAGATACTTAATAACTCAAATTTATATCCAATCATAATTTCACAATGAAAATATCTAGGGAATTTCTAAGATTTATTAATAGAATTGTTTAATTTTAATTAACCATCTAACTATTTAAATATATTATAAGTAATATATAAGTATTTAAATAATGAGATCACTATTAGTTATAAAATCAAACTATTAAATAATAAATGGACCCGTTTCATTTAATGACATGTTTGGTACATAAGAATAGACCGAAATGGAATCGCGATTCTAATTTTCATTCCCTTTTCCCAATGTTTGGAATCATTTTCAAAAACTAGAATCGTGATTCCTTGGAAACAATGATTTCAGCTTCTAAGTGGAATTTGATTTCGCCCTCTCAAAGGTGGAATTGCGATTCTATTCCATTCATATATATGGTTATTTTTTAATTACATTTTTATCCTACACTTATTTATTATTTATATTTAATATGAATTGTATTTTTGACGAATCTTATCAAATAATCATTCTATTATGTAAATGTTTCCAAATATAGAAATGAATTTATCATTCCCTTACTCAATCCATTAGGGGTGAGCAAAAACATCGAATATTTAGGATGACCAAACTGAAACTGGAAAACCAATCTAAAAAAAAGGTTAACCGATCCATCAGTTTAGGTTTAGGATTAACATTTTTTATTTTTTTCAGTTTTTTGTTTCAGTTTTAGTTTATGGATAGTAGAAACTGATGGTTTGGTTAACCAATCGTATTTATAAATATATAATTTATAATATAGTCATATAATTATTTTTTTTAAAAAATATAAATAAAGGGATGTTGCAACCCCTCAACATAGCTGTAACACTTTGGAACTCTATCCACCGAGGTATTATCCTTTTTAACCACACGTCATACGGTTTTGACTTTTTGGTGCTAATACTTTCTAGGGGATCACCCATCATAGGATTGCTCTGCACAGTGTACGCTTAACTTTGGAGTTCTGACGAACTTCAAGTGATAAGTCATTTTTACTCTATATTTTTTTTATAGGATTTTGTGCTTAATTTGCTAAGAATCTCTGATAAAATCCTACAAAAATCATGCTTTTGATAAATAATGTTGTTTTACTGCTCTTAGAATCAATTAAGGAGTAAACAAATGTTTTAATGTAGATTTGGAGTAAAAACAACAATTAAAGTAAAAAAATGCAGAAGTCAAGCTCTAAAATGACATTTCCAAGGCCAAACAGAGAAAGAAGACAACAAAAATTGGTCTATCGAGCCTTAAATGCAAGCCTTCAAAACAACCATCGACTTCAGTCGAACCGATCGAGCATCATTTTGAAGAAAATACATTATCGAGCCTCAAAACTCGACCTTCAACAATTATGTTGCCAGACCAACTCTTCAACAAAATTTCCTCAAGCCTCAATAATTTGGCCCTCAACTCTCTCAATTTCACCCTCGGTAATGCAATGGATAAAAACACATAGTTTACTTAAGAATTCCCTGAAGTCGAGCCTGATTTTGCTGAAATATAAGCCTCAACCAATAGAGCACGTAACCCTTGATGAGTGTTTTCACATATTATTTGTGAGTGTGAAAAGTTACTAAATTCTGTTCGAAATGATCTATTGAATCTGCCACATGTCAAATAAAAAATTGCCATACTTTTTGTACCTAGTAGTCTATAAATAAATGCAAGCGTGCATTGTAAAATATGTACCAATAGTGTAAATCAGTTTTAACGTAGAGTAGATTTCTAAAAGGACTTTTGAGTAAAGATTTTCCATTTCTTTTTACTTGAAAATTTCATCTGTTTTCTGGGTAAAATCACTTTAACCCATTGTTTGTAATTTTATATGATTTTCTGAGCAATTAATTGATTCATCTTTTGAACTTGTTTTATTTCTTCTAATTTGTGCTTATTTTGATAAATCAATGGAGAAATAAACTCCTACAACTTAGGAATTACGAATTCAATTCCTAATTTAGACCGATTTCAAATGCGCTTTCAAGTAAATTTGATTGGGTATTTGTAATTAGTAACTTGAATTTAACTTGTGGTTTTTAAAGAAATGGTGCATTCTTTTAGATCCACAATTGATTTCAATTGAATAGATTGAGAGACCATTCGATTGAGTAGATCTATGGTTGTTAATGGAGTCTATCCTAATTACCTCTTGCTAAAGAATAGGTAAAGACTTCCTATCACTTGTTTCAAAAATTCAATGAGTTGTCTTTTTAAAACAATAGATTCCTATTCTTTATGCGGATCTAGTTAAAACTTCATATTACTGGTTTTAGCTAGTTCTAAAACTACTGACTTCGAGAGGAGCTTTAGTTTAAATTAGAGAATCTGGCGGTATAAACACACCATTTTAAAAACTTTTAAGAAGTTTTTATCCTTAGAAATCATTCCAATAAGGAATTGGTGAAGTAACCCTAAGCTACTATTTTATAAAAGTTACAGGCTTATTTCTAATTTTACCCATTAAACATTTGTTAATATTTTTAACGTAGTATAGTTTATTTTTCCTTTATGTTCTTTTAAAATCTTTCTTCGGCTAGACAATTAATGGGATTGAGAATATACTAGATGCTAATCATTTCCTTGGGACCGACCTAAATCATTTACTATGCTACAATTGATGGGTGTGCTTGCTGTGTGAGAATGTAATTGTTGATTTAAAAAACATTTATAAATTTGAAAAACTCGGTCAATGATAAGTGGAATTTGAACCTTAAATTTCACAAATCACGTTTTATTAACATAACAACTTAAAATCCACCTCAAAACACCAAACCAAGTTTTCTAAGGCCATTGTCGGGGAATGGTGTTGGATTCAATCTTTAAAGCCCAACAGGAAATAGTAGAAACAAATTTCCATTTGTTGTTCTAGCTACTTTTTGCATATTCATCATTTTAGGTTAACCATCTTTCTTCTATAGTCCCCGTTTGTTTGTTTTGCAATATAGTTATTTTGTTTAGAATGGAGCAACACATGTAAACTTTGATTCAAAGAGTGGAGGATGCTTTAGCCAACAACAAGAAGGATTTTCTCCCCATCAACAGTATGGTAACCAATATCTCTCAGAGATATGTCATCAACATTTTGCCAATGATTACTCAGGAATGTGTTGGAGCCCCCCAAAGAAATGGAGTCCTTATTCTCAATATAAAAATTTGCGACCTAGGGACTTCAACTCTCATTCCAACTTTAAGGAAACCCTCATTTCTTTCATCAAAGAAACCGATTAGCAATTTCAACAGACTGAGTTGGCCCTTGAAAGCCATTTGAGATCTCTTGCAAAGTTGGAAACCAAAGTAAATAATGTTGTAATCATGCTTAGAGAAAGAATTATGGAGGGTTCATCTTATTTCCCTCAAAGTGGTAGACGTTAGAAAAATGGGAGAAGAAAAGAGAGTTGAAAAAGAACAAGAAAAGAAATGAGAAAAGAAAATAGGGAGGAAAGAAAAAAAAAGAAAGTTGAAAGAGATCAAGAAAAAGAAAAATGCAAAGAAAATAAAATAGATACAAAAGAAAAAGAAGAAAAAGAAACTCAGCAAGAGAGGAGTGTATCTCTATTGAACCATATAGACCTCCTATACCTTACCCTACGAGGTGAAAAGGAAACGAGATGAGGAACAGTTTAAAAAGTTCTTAGAACTATTCAAGCAGCTGCATATAAACCTGCCTTTGGTTGACGTACTTGCACAAATGCCAAAGTATGCAAAATTCTTAACAAAGTTGCTTTCCAATAAGAAGAGATTGGAGGAGGTATCCCCAGTAACCCTTGGAAGAGATTGTTCTATAGTTTTGTCGAACAAACTTCCCAAGAAAAAGAAAGATCCAAGGAGTTTCCTCATACCTTGTTTGATAGGAAATCTCCTCGTGGAAAAGGCATTGGCTAATCTAGGGGCAAGCATTAACTTCATGCCCTGTATCATGTTCAAGACACTGGGGTCAAGAGAACCAAAACCGACAAGAATGAGTTTACAATTGGCTGACAGATCTACTAGATACCCCAAGGGAATAGTTGAGGATTTTCTTGTTAAAGTCTAGAACTTCATCTTTCCTGTTGATTTCGTGATTCTTGACATGGACGAAAACATTGATGTCCCTTTAATTTTGGGAAGACCATTCCTGGCAACTATAGGAGCATTATTGATGTTAAAAATGGGAAGTTAACACTAAGAAGGGAGGATGATGAAATGATGATAAAATTATCAGGGAGTGCAAAAAGGGATAACAAATGATGATGATTGTTTGATACTGCAGTTTATGGATGATATGACTCTTGACTTAAATCAAAATTTGACTAACAAGCTCTATTTTAGGGAAGAGAATATAGATGAAGATGAGCTTATGAAGGAATCATTGAAGAGGGGAGTTGGGGGAGCAATTGAAGAAAGTAGGGATGAGGTCAGAATAGGATAATGCTAAGAAGCTAAAACCCTCTATTGAAGAGCCACCAGAATTAGAGCTGAAAGAGTTACCCAATCATTTGGAATATGCTTTCTTGAAAGATGGCTACAAACTACTTGTAATTATATCCTCAAAACTCAATGAGGAGCCGAAGAAAAAGCTTCTAGAGATTTTGAGAAAACATAAGAAAGCTATAGCATGGAAAATTGTGGACATCAAAGGTATAAGTCCTAACTTTTGCACACACAAAATTCTTATGGAAGACACTTTCAAACCGGTGGTCTAACCATAGACGTCTGAACCCGAACATAAAGGAAGTGGTGAAGAAGGAAGTATTGAAACTTTTAGATGCAAGGATTATTTATCCCATTTCTGATAGTGCTTGGGTAAGCCTCGCACAAGTCGTACCAAAGAAATCGGGAATAATTGTGGTTCCCAATGATCAAAATGAATTAATACCAACTCGGACTGTCACTGGTTTGCGGTTTGTATAGACTACAAAAAATTGAATGATGCCACCAGAAAAGACCATTTTCCCTTGCCTTTTATCGATTAGATGCTTGAGAGATTAGCAGGGCATGAGTACTACTGTTTCCTTGATGAGATGTTTGGGTATTTCCAGATACCTATAGCTCCCGAAGACTAAAAGAAAACAACGTTTATATGCCCTTATGGAACTTTCGCATATAGAAGAATGCCCTTCGGGCTATGCAATGCTCCAGCAATGTTCCAAAGGTGCATGAGAGCTATTTTTGAGGAATATGTGGAGGACATAATGGAAGTCTTCATGGACGATTTCTCTGTGTTCGAAAAATCATTTGACAATTGTCTTAAAAATTTAGACAAAGTCCTCCAAAGGTGTAAAGATACAAATCTCGTGATGAGTTGTGAGAAGTGCCATTTCATGGTACAAGAAGGAATCGTCTTAGGACACAGAATCTTAAGGAAGGGTATCAAGGTGGATATAGCAAAAGTTAACACTATTGCAAAACTACTACAAACCACAACAGTCAAGGGCATTAGAAGTTTTTTGGGTAACGTTGGCTTTTACAGAAGATTCATTCGGGACTTTTCAAAAATAGCCAAACCCTTGACTAAACTTCTTGAGAAAGATTCCCCATTCATTTTCGATGAGGAATGCAACACAACATTTGAGCTACTCAAGCAAAAGCTCACATAAGAACCTATAATGGTAGCTCCGGATTGGAATTTGCCTTTTGAACTCATGTGTGATGCTAACGATTCAGCAATAGGAGTAGTTTTAGGGTAGAGAAGAAACAAACACTTCCAACCAATCCACTATGCCAGTAGGACCTTATACAACAACAGAGAAGGAGTTGTTTGTAGTCATCTTCGCATTCGAAAAGTTCAGGTCTTATTTAATTATTTCAAAAGTCACTATTTTTACTTATCACTCTGCTTTAAAATATTTGCTGGCAAAACCTGATGCAAAACCTAGGTTGATTAGATGGATTTTCTTATTACAAGAGTTTGATTTGGAAATAAAAGATAAAAAAGGGTATAAGAATTTAGCTGCAGATCATTTATCATGTCTTGATAATCTATATAAGAGTGAATCTAAGGTTAAAATTGAAGAAACATTTCCAGATGAAAAACTATGTTCTGTGTGCATCATAGATAATTTTGAGCCTTGGTTTGCAGATATAGCCAATTACTTGATCGATAAAGAAATTCCCAAAGAGTTAATTATCACTAAAAGAAAAAGTTTTTTTTTTCTGATTTGAAATATTATTACTAGGAAGATCCTTTCCTTTTTCGAATATGCTTTGACTAAGTAATTCGGCAATGCGTTCCTCATGAAGAATGCCGAAAAATCTTAATTTATTTTCATAGTGGACCAGTTGGGGGATACTGTAGTGCAAACAGAACATCATATAAGGTTTTGGAGGCTAGATTTTGTTGGCCATCAATTTTCAAGGATGCAAAGGCTTTGATTTCAACATGTGACAGTGGTCACAAGATAGGGAATATCTCGAAGAATGATGAAATGCCTAAAGATTTATCTTAGAATGTGAAATCTTTGATGTTTGGGGCATAGACTTCATGGGACCTTTTCCCATGTCTTTTGGCAACAAATATAGCCTGGTAGCTATCGATTATGTTTCAAAATGGGTGGAAGCTTAGGCTTATTCCACTAATGATGCCAGAATAGTCACAAATTTTTTAAAGAAGCTGTTTTCAAGATTTGGATGTTCTCGTGCCTTAATCAGTGATAGGGGTACCCATTTTTGCAATGACCAAATGGAAAAAGTCTTAAAAAGGTATGGAGTACATCATAGGGTATCCACCCCATATTACCCCAAACTAGTGGACAAGCAGAGGTTTTAACAAAGAACTTAGGTGAATTTTCAAAAAAACTGTGGCATCCAATAGAAAAGATTGGGCTAAAAAGTTAGATGATGTGCTTAGGCATATAGAATAGCTTTCAAAACTCCTTTGGGAACAACCCCATATAGGATAATGTATGGAAAAGCATGCCATTTACTTGTCAAGCTAGAACATAAAGCTTTTTGGGCTATTAAGTTGCTAAATCTTGATCTCACAAAGGTTGGAAAGAAAATATTTTTGTAAGTAAATGAATTGGATGAGCTAAGACTAGTGGCCTATGAGAACAACAAGATATATAAGGAGAAAGTTAAAAAGTGGCATGATTCAAAAATCCAGTTTCCACATGAATTCCAAAAAGGAGACAAGGTGCTACTGTTTAACTCTAGATTAAAACTTTTTCCAGGAAAACTCAAATCTAGGTGGTCAGAGCCCTTTCAAGTGTACGAGGTATTTCCTCATGGAGCTGTTGAGATTGAAGGAAAAGATGGAGAAATCTTCAAGACCAATTGTTAAAGATTAAAACTGTATAAAGCATCATCTCAAAATTCCACAATGATTGAAGAAATAAACCTGATGCACCCTCATGATAGATAAAGATTTTAAAAAAATGTAGATTCTTCCTTTCTTTTAATTTCTTTTATTTGTTTCTTTATGCTTGAATTTTTGTCCATAACTCTATCGAGGCCCTAATTGAGCCTCAATAGTAACATATCTCTCTACCAAGTTCTTTGTGAATTACAGACTTAACAGGTCTCGACACGCTCGAGCTTACATAAAAGAGAAGTTTTCTTAAGTTCTCAATTTCCTTTTGATTGTGCTTTGATAAATTGAAACCCCTTATCTATTCATATAAATGAAAACATTGCGAACAATGTCTGACTTAAGTGTGGGGAGGGGTTAAATAAGATAAATGGGTCTAATAACTTAATAAATTGCATGAATAGAGTATGTATTGATATAGATCAAATTTCCCATGCAAATTCATAAAATTCAATGAGATGGTTAAAATTTGACAAAATTTTTTCAAAAAATCACTTAGCTAAATGAATTATGAAATTATCTTGAAACTAAACAATTTTTACCTTGTTTAAATCACTTGATAGTATCCATGTGAAGTAGTTTTACTCATTGTTTAGTTTAGAGTTTTAGAGTTGGAATTAGCTTAAGGTTCTTAGTAAGGTTACTCAATCTTCTTATAAAAGCTTAAATGATCAGTATGTTTCCCAATTTAGTCATTTTGAGAGCTATTTTAATTTATGGTGAATGATCAAATGAAATCATAACCTAATGATTTTTCCTTGTGCATACTAACTTAAAAAAAAAAAAAAGAAACATGTGCTTAAAAATTGGAATGGGTTTGGGTTGGTCCCTCAGAAGAGCAACTTCTTGTCCCCTTTTTCAATTTCAAAAGCCAAGAAAAAAAAATATGCGAAAAGATGTGGGCAACACCCCGTCCAAAGGTAAAGAAAAGATGCAGGCAAGACAAGATAATTAACAAATAAAAAAGCACAAACAAGAAAAAAATTCAGGGGATGATCTGATAAACATGCATTCACTTTACATTACTTTGCTTAGAGAAATGATTAATAGATTACATACTTTTATGTATAAGGGGATAAAAGATGACTGAGTTCCTTCTTACTCTGATTGATCTTTTGAATAATTTTTGCTTAAATTTTTTATCAAATAATGGGAGTAAAAGTTGATTTACTTAGATAAGCTAATTGATTTCTACAAAAGTAAATTTATTTCAGTTAGTAAAGATAATAAATTTTTTTTAATGCTGAGATGATTTACACCTGAAATATTTAAGTTAATTAAATCATTCATGATTTGTTTTCTTAAATAAATCTTGTGATCTTTAATGTATTCTACTTGCTTGAGGACAAGCAAAGACTTAAGTGTGGGGGAATTTGATTAGTCATTTTTACTCTATATTTTTTTTTTATAGAATTTTGAGCTTAATTTGCTAAGAATCTCTAATAAAACCCTACAAAAATCATGCTTTTGAAAAATAATGTTGTTTTACAGCTCTTAGAATCAATTAAGGAGTAAACAAGTGTTTTAATGTAGTTTTGGAGCAAAAGCAACAATTAAAGTAAAAATTGTAGAAGTCGAGCCCTCAAAAGACATAGCCGAAGCCAAACAGAGAAAAAAGACGGAAAAAATTGGTCTATTGAGCCTCAAATGCGAGCCTTCGAAACGACCCTCAACTTCATTCGAAGCAATCAAGCATCATTTTGAAGAAGATACATTGTCGAGCCTCAAAACTTGACCCTCGACAATTGTGTTATCAGACCAATTCTTTAACAAAATTTCCTAGAGCCTCAATAATTTGACAATTGACCCTCTCAATTTTACCCTCGATAGAGCAATGGACAAAACGCATAGTTTACTTAAGAATTCCTCAAAGTCGAGCCTGATCTTGCTAAAATATAAGCATTGACCAACAGAGCACGCGACCCTCGATGAGTGTTTTAACATATTATTTGAGCACGTGAAAAGTTACCAAATTCTATTAGAAAGGAACTTTCGAGACTGCTACGTGTCAAATAAAGATAGCCATGCTAGTAGCATGCATTATAAAGTATATACCAACAATGTAAATCCGTTTTAACATAGAGTAGATTTCTAAAAGGATTTTTGAGTAAAACAATTTTCATTTCTTTTTACTTGAAAATTTCCTCTATTTTCTAGGTAAAATCAATTTAACCCATTGTTTGTAATTTTCTATGATTTTTTGATCAATTAATTGATTAATCTTTTGAGCTTGTTTTATTTTTTCTAATTTGTGCTTATTTTGATAAATCCATGGAGACATATACTCCTAAAACTTAGGGATTATGAATCCAATTCTTGATTTAGACTGATTTCAAATGCACTTTCAAGTAAATTTGATTGGGTATTTGTAATTACTAACTTAATTTTAACTTGTGGTTTTTAAAGGAATGGTGCATTCTTTTAGATCCACGATTAATTTCAATTGAATTGATTAAGAGATCATTCGATTGAATAGATCTGTGGTTGCTAATCGAGTTGATCTTAATTACCTCTTGCCAAAGAATGTGTGAAGACTTCATGTCACTTGTTTCAAAAATTCATTGAGTTGTCTTTTTAAAACAATGGATTCATGTTCTTTATGCGGATCTAGTTAAAACTTTAGATTACTGGTTTTAGCTAAATGTAGAACTACCGACTTTGAAAGGAACGGTATGAACATACCATTTCAACAACTTTTAAGAAGTTTTTATCCTTAGAAATCATTCTAATAAAGAATTGATGAAGTAACCCTAAGTTACTATTTCATAGAAGTTACATGCTTATTTTTAATTTTACCCATTAAACATTTGTTAATATTTCTAACTTAGTATAATTTATTTTTCGTTTATGTTCTTCTAAAATCTTTCTTTAGTTAGACAATTAATGGAATTGAGAGTATATTAGATGCCAATCATTCCTTTAGGACCGACCTAAATCATTTACTATATTACAATTGATGGGTGCACTTGCCCTGTGAGACCGTACTTGTTGATTTAGAAAATATTTATAAATTTGAAAAACTCGATCAATGATTAGTGAAATTTGAACCTTGAATTTCACAAATCACATTTTATTAACACAACAACTTAAAATCCACCTCCAAACACCAAAAGACCTAACCACTACACCAAAACGCGCATCTCTGTGATTAGAGTTCCACGATCTATATTTAAGGGGTATCACATACTCCCCCACTTGAATAAATTCATAGAAGCCTTCGTTTAAAGGAGAAATTATTCCCCTTCTAAGTTTCCTTCATTTGATGGTGAAGTCTTCATGAAATTATATGAGTAATTAGTTTATTAAACTAACAAAGTTTCAGTTGATAACATAAAATAAGGAAATCAACAATTAATGTATACTTGTTTTATTTTTTTCTCCAGTCCAAGAGTTATTGTTTCTTTACAATAATTTTGATTCACATGATATATTGATTTTGTAAGCAAGTTCTATCTATGTACTTACTAGAGGCTATTATGAAATTTCCATTCTGTATAATTTACTGCTTGTTCTGAGAAGTTTTTCATGAACTACCAAGTCTTAGTTAACATTAAAAAAAATATAACACTAAAAGTAACTTTCATGCTTAGCATGTATGATTTTACTCATGCTTACTTCTCAGTAAGTGTATAGAGAGTAAAATTCCACTAAAAATTTGCTTGGATGGGATGGGGTGTTTTGGGTTCCTTCTTTCTCTTGGTTTCCTAGAATATATTTAGTAGCGATAGAAGTTTACAGTTTTTATATAATTATAAGAAAAAAATACTTTAATTTTTTTCACGAACATATTGAAAAGTACGGTTAAGTACAAGTTATGCATAACCATTATGTTAAGTGGTTAAAAACCAAAAACCGAAAAAATTAACCTAAAAAAATGGTTAACTGTTAAGGCGGTTAATCGTTTATAATAGATCGGTTTAGGATCGGGTAATTAAAAAACTGATCATTATGATTAGGTTCAAAACATAAGGCCATTGACCGGTTAATCGAATCATGAACAACCTTACAATCCATTTCATTCCTACAATTTGAATGTATTCTATTTTAGAGGATTCTAGTATACTAAACGTGACTTAAAACATGATGGAATTATAAATATTTTCCAAAGTACTTAATATCGAGTAGTGGTGGGATCACGAACTAGATGATTTTCATTGATGTATTGTAGAAGTTCCTAAAGAATTAATATTCAACCCAGTATAAAGCATTTCCTGTTTTATCTTATTTTTCACATAGTAAATATTTTTTAACGGAAAAAAAAATAAATTAGTTACTTAATTTAAAAACTAATATTCAATATGGTATATAACATTTTTCGTTTTATCTTATTATCAAATGGTAAATATTTTTTTGTAAGGAAAAAATTGCATTAATCACTAAAATTTAAATATATATATAGATATATATATAGTCTAATATATAGCATTTTCCATTTTATCTTTTTTCTATATTGTAGATGCTTTTAAAAGAAAGGAGTTGCATTTGTGTAGTTTTCGACAAAAAGGAGGTTTAGATTTTTTAACCACATGTTTAAGGCCTCTATTTATAAGTTATTCTCACTTAAGGATTTTCACAAATAGTAAATAGATGGAGGCCTCAACGAGTTGCTTTTAAAATTATTAGACCTTTAAAGGCGAGATATATATATAAAGGGATTTATCCCATATTTTGGAGCATTGCAAATTCGGGATTTTTCTCTGCAGTTCTCTCTCTCATAATACAACTCTATATATTAATAAATACCTGGAGAAACTTTTGTATTGGGAAATTGGCAGCGTATCCGAATATTTGGGGAATTAGGCCCTAGATGAGCACCGCGGCATCGGAGGCCAAGGCCTCCGATACGCCAAGAAAGTGTAGAATAGGTTTAGATAGGACATAGATGACGGTGACAGGGATACAGGGTATCACTAGAACTATTGTTGCTCTTTGTAGATATATGCCTAGCATTTCGTAACGATGTGCGCCGAAGGCTTGTCCACATAGTGTCTCCACTGCCCTTCCTAGCCCAAGCTGCACCTAACAAAAACAACATTAAAACATCAGCACACGATGAAGACAGGAAAAGGTTTTGCTGTCCCAGTATTATGTCTCAATCCCGTTTTAAGCAATAATAACATGGCACGTATATATAAAGTGATAATAATTACTTATTTTATTTTAAGAATTTTTTTATTTTTTATATCTATTTAATATGTGTCAAGTATCTATTGATTAGGACAATTTGAAGACATTATACGCATATTTATTGTTCTTATACGGATTTCACTTGGGAGGTCGTTGTGTGTTTGTTTCACCTATATTTTCTGAAATTTCTCAAATCTCTTATAATCAGAACTTCAAAATCATTAAACATTATCGTATTAATCTCGATTTGGTCATTGTGACTAATCGTTTTTAGCGGTAAGTGGTAATATGAGATAAAAGTGGGAATCTATAGCTGATAAAAATAATCAATCATGATAGAGAACTTCAATTGAAAACGGAGAAAAACTGGTTTCTATTATCCTTACGATGAATCAATATTACCGCCTTCCATACCTCCACTCATCTTTGAAAGCTATTAAGAAAAATTTAATCGTAGAATATGGGTAAAATCCTTGTATCATATCGCAATGTATTACAAATGGTAGTGGCTTATTCTCTCCAAAACAATATGATCTAATTGAGAGGAAACACTAGGTTACATGCTATGATTCACCATGAGACCATAGGCCAAGAGCTGAATTCCACTATTGCCAAGCGATGCGGTGGCGAGCTGGAGGTTGCCGAGGTGGCCGGCGAACACACGGGAGGACAGAGACATGAAGTTATTAATCATGTACACCGTGACGGCCGGGGCAGCGAGGCGGAATAGAAGCTTGAGCTCAATCCAAGTGGCGGATAGGATGCGCTTGGAGTATGGCAATTGGGTGTCCGTTAGTCCCTTCTCTAGTCGAGAGTCCACCCTATGTGGTGACAGGCCACATGGTTCTACTAATTCTCCATCTTCTTCGATTCTGCGTAATAATGGTGCATTACCATTTAGGGGTTGATGAGTATCGCCTTGATTATTCATAATTTTGACAATCCCTATTGAGTTCTTGAGCTTTGCTTATTATAAGTTGTTTCGTACGTTGTCTTTAAATCTATTGACAATTAAGGGTCGGAAGTAGGAACTTCCTGGCATTTATATAACACATCAAATTCTTTACTTCTATATTTTTTAATCATTAGTCTTATTAATTATTTAACGATCCAAATTTTATCTAATTATGATGGCATTGTTAAAAATTAAAATATTTAATATATCATTTATAATATTTATTTTAATAATGAGATGATTGATTTGATGATACCATTGAAAAAGTCATTAAAATTGCTATCATCAATATTTTGTCCTTATATTATATGTTCCTATTTGTCAGTCCCTCTATTAGAATGTTTCTTAAAGGTTAAGATGCTTATAACTATTTATCTTCGCGTAATTCTTCAAAGATAGTTGCAATTATAACCTTAATTATTGATGAGGCATATATAAACTTAAAATTTTTAAGGCATGATTTTGTTTATAACTTTTTAAAATATGCTAGACATCTAACAGCGCATCGATTAAAAGCTTTTCTTCCATATTTAGCGCCACAAATATATACTCTACATCAAATTTACCAAACATATCCGATATTCTTAAAAGACTATATAAAATGGGTATTTTAGAGTTACAAGCCAGAGTTGGGCAAATTAACTAAAAGAGTCGAGTTGAGCCGGGTCAACCCACTAAGGCCCATGGGCTAAACGACCCATTTAATAAACGGGCCAAGAAATCTTAATCCATTTAATAAACAGGCCAGAATTTCTTAACCCTATCCCAGCCCTCTTTAGCTTATATGTTAAACAGGTCGGGCCACTTACTATGGTTAGTCGTTACATTTATATACGATACTAAAAAATAATTTTTCATATTATTTTAAAGAAGAATATATAGATGCATACTTTACATAATATGACTCAATTTTTTTTTATTCCATTTAGTTTCTACATTCAAATTAATTGTAATTTTGGTTTTGTTTGAAAACTTTTTTTTTTATATAATGAAATCATATTGGTTCCAGTTAGGTTGGTTTATGATTCAATTTTTTATTTCTTAAAGACACATCAAAGTAAAATATGATATTTATAATATATGTATAATGCATAATTATGTGCTTGGAAAATTTTCAAAAATACCGTGACTTGCCTAAGGTCGGTTCTCCTCCGTTTCTTAATTTTTTTTAGGCTATTCGTTTCTCAATTCTTACACGGAGAAAATTGACATTTGTTGGACTTCACTTGACTTTCACAACTTAAACTCTATAGTGAAACACTCCTACTAATTTGTTTTGATATATATTTTTTTTTTTCCAGATTTAGTTTGTTATTTTTATTTTTGTTTGATTTTTTTCAGCATTTTTAAGTTTTCATTTTTATGATTATTTTATTTAGTTAGCAGGCTAGTTCAACCCATCACGAGCCAGCCTCTTGGCCCTCGGTAAATGGGTCAAGCGTTTTTGGTCTCTCTTTTTTTTTTTTCTTTTAGCGGGTAAATGAGTCAGCCTATGAATCATGACCTGTTTGTATTGCTTTAGTTAGAAATGGCTTGAGTCTCTCGTTATATTTCATAATGTTGTAAAACAGGAAAGTGTTGGATTGTGGAGCCTGAATACTGTACACCTTTGAAAAGTCATAATTCTTCTCAATATATATGCGAAGGGACATGTTTCTTGTATATGAAACAATGTAACTTTTCTTGAAGGGGTATATAGAAGAGTTGTAACTCTTCCCAAAAGGCATTATTATTGTTAGTAAGGGTATTTTAGGCAGTTCACGTAAAATTGTCATTAGGTTTTTTTTTATAAATAGCCCATCTATGTAATACACATCTCTCTTAACATATAGTGAATATCCTGGCTTGGTAGCGCCCCCAGACATAGTCACAATCCGTGACGAACTGGGTAAACAATTTTGTGTCTTTGTTATTTCAATCTTTATTTTTTCGTCTTCATTATTTCGTAACAAATTGGTATCAGAGCACCCAGGTTCGGTGGGATAGATATGATGGGTGACGGAAAATTATCGATTGAAAGGTTTGACGGAGCAGATTTTGGATTCTGGAAGATGCAGGTCGAGGATTATCTGTATGGTAAAGATTTGTATCAGCCTCTGGGTACAAAACCAGAGGATATGAAGGACGAAGACTGGAAATTGTTAGACAGGAAGGCGATGAGCGTGGTTCGCTTGTCTCTGTCCAGGAACATTGCGCTTCATACAGCAAAAGCGAAATCCACTAAGGAGATGTTTGAGACGTTATCAGAGATGTATGAGAAACCATCAGCAGCAAACAAGGTTCATCTGATGCGGCGTCTCTTCAACCTAAAGATGTCAGAGAATACTGTGGTTGCCGATCATCTTAACGAGTTCAATTTGATCACAACCCAATTAAGCGCTGTGGATATTGATTTCGATGATGAGGTCCAAGCCCTAATTTTGCTGTCTTCCTTACCGGAGTTGGAGCGGAACAGTTACAGCTGTTAGTGCTTCATCGGAGAAAGAGAAGTTGAAATTTGACGAAGTAAAGATCTGATCATTAGTGAAGAAATTCGCAAGAAGGAATTAGGTATTACTTCAGGGTCAGTTTTGAACACAGGAAATAGGGGCAGATCTGATTCGAAGGAAACGAATCGGGGTAGATCGAAATCAAGAGGTCGGAACAGGGGAAGAAGTGCATCGAAAAGGGACTTGAGTAAAATCAAGTGTTGGAACTGTCAGGAATTTGGTCACTTCAAGAATCAGTGCACAGCACCGAAGAAAAAGAAGGAGGCAAATGCAACAGTAGATGAAACCGAAGATGCATTAATTTTGAGTGTGAGCAGTCCATTGGAATCGTGGGTTTTGGATTCTGGAGCATCGTTTCATTCTTGCAGTGGTGCAGAGTTAATGGAAGAATATACTTCTGGTGATTTTGGAGAAGTCTATCTTGCTGATGACGAACCTCTGAAAATCGTGGGGAAGGGAGATGTTCAGATCAAAACACCGAATGGATCTGTATTACAGTTGCATGGCGTGAGACATATCCCTGGGTTGAAAAGAAATTTACTCTCGGTTGGGCAGTTAGATGATGAAGGTTATGATGTAACCTTTGGCTGCAATAATTGGAAAATTACAAAAGGAGCCATGGTGGTGGCTCGAGGCAAGAAGGAGGGTACATTGTATACGACGACAAATCTCAAGGATAGTATTGCTCTTACAGGAGCATACAGTGATGCAGATTTGTGGCATTGCCGACTAGGTCATATGAGTGAGAAAGGGATGAAGGAGCTGTGTTCAAAAGGAAAACTGCCGGACCTCAAGACAACTGAAGTCGGATTGTGTGAGGAGTGTGTACTCGGGAAACAGAAGAGGGTAAGTTTCTCGAAGGCTGGCAGAACTTTGAGAAAGCAGAAGCTTGAGTTAGTACACAGTGACTTATGGGGACCAGCGCCGGTGACATCTCTTGGTGGTGCGTCATATTACATGACTTTTATTGATGATTCCACTAGAAAGGTATGGGTTTATTTTCTAAAAAATAAATCTGATGCTTTTAATATCTTTAGAAAGTGGAAAGCTCTGGTAGAAGTTGAAACAGGCCTGAAAGTGAAGTGTCTGAGATCTGATAATGGTGGTGAATATGAGCTCAGTGAGTTTAAAGAATTTTGTGCTAATAATGGTATTCGCATGGAAAAGACTGTGCCAGGAACTCCTCAACATAATGGCGTTGCAGAACGCATGAACAGAACACTTAATGAACGTGCTAGGTGCATGAGGCTGAAGTGTGGGTTACCCAAGATGTTTTGGGCAGATGCAGTCAACACTGCTGCCTTCTTGGTCAATAGAGGACCATCAGCCCCTTTGGAGAACGGCATACCAGAGGAGGCTTGGAGTGGTAAAGAGGTAAACCTGTCGTTTCTTCGAGTATTTGGCTGTATTGCTTATGTTCATGTTGATGCTGCTGCTAGAACTAAATTAGATGCTAAATCTGTTAAATGTACGTTTATTGGATATGGTGGTGATGAGTTCGGTTATAGATTCTGGGATGAACGTAATCGAAAAGTTATTCGTAGTCGAGATGTCATATTTAATGAGCAGGTTCTGTACAAGGACAGATTGGATGCACCAGATTCTAACAGTGTAGGTACCCAGATTGTTGAGTTAGATATTTCGAACTCAGGTGGGCGCAAGGCTGTTCAGAATGATGAGGTTGTTATTGAGGCAGAGCAGAGTACACCACTGCCCATAGCTCCGCTGCGGAGGTCTACCAGAGTGTGTGGTTCACCAGACAGGTATTCACCGTCAAGTTATTACCTGCTGTTAACTGATGGTGGTGAACCTGAATGTTATGCAGAGGCTAGCCAGGGACAGGATCGAGCCAAATGGAAGCTTGCGATGGATGATGAGATGGATTCATTGATGTCCAATGATACTTGGGAACTTGTCGAGCTTCCAAAGGGCAAGAAACCATTGCATAATAAATGGGTCTATAGAATTAAGCAGGAGGTTGATGGAAGCAAGCGTTACAAGGCAAGGCTGGTTGTGAAAGGGTTTCAGCAGAGACATGGTATTGACTATACTGACATTTTTGCTCCTGTTGTGAAGCTAACCACTATACGTATTGTGTTGAGTATGGTAGCTGCAGAGAACTTGCTATTGGAGCAAATGGATGTAAAAACAGCCTTCCTCCATGGTGATTTGGAGGAAGATATATACATGATGCAACCAGAAGGATACTTGTCAGAGGGTAACACTAACCTTGTGTGTAAGCTCAAGAAGAGCTTATATGGCTTGAAACAGGCACCGAAACAGTGGTACAAGAAGTTTGATGGGTTTATGCAGGAATTGACTTTGTCAGATGCAATGCCGACCATTGTTGTTACTTCAAGAGATTTGACCAAAGCTATATCATTCTACTGCTGTATGTAGATGATATGTTGATAGCAGGGTCCAGTGCTCGAGAAGTGAGTAAATTGAAAAAGCAGTTATCCGAGCAATTTGCTATGAAGGAACTTGGAGAGGCTAAGCAGATTTTGGGTATGCGTATCATTCGAGACAAAGAGGCGGGGAAGTTGTATCTTTCACAGGCTGAGTACATCGAGAAAGTATTAAAGCGGTTTAATATGCAAGATGCTAAGCCAGTGAGTGTCCCGCTAGGTGGTCAGTTTAAACTATCTAGCAAAGAGTCGCCTAGGAGTGAGGAAGAGCGAACCCATATGAAGAAGATTCCCTATGCTTCGGCGATTGGAAGCATTATGTATGCCATGGTTTGTACGAGACCAGATATTGCGCATGCGGTGGGAGTTGTTAGCCGTTTTATGAGCGATCCGGGCAAACAGCATTGGGAAGCACTGAAATGGATCCTTAGGTACTTGAGAGGTACCACAGATAGGAGTTTGTGTTTTCAAGGCAAGGATTGCAAGTTGGCAGGATATGTTGATGCGGATTTGGCATCTAGTGATCTAGATAAGAGAAGGAGTACAACCGGGTATGTATTTACTTTGGGTGGTACAGCGATATCTTGGGCTTCTAAGTTGCAGAAGATCGTAGCCTTATCAACTGCAGAAGCAGAGTATGTGGCAGTGACAGAGGCAAGTAAAGAGATGGTATGGTTGCAGAATTTCTTAAGTGAATTGGGGAAAAAGCATAAGGATGGTACCCTATACAGTGACAGTCAGAGTGCTATTTTCTTGGCTAAGAATCCAGCATTTCATTCAAGAACAAAGCATATTGAGTTGAAGTATCACTACATACGGTATCTCTTGGAGAGAAAGATCTTGCAGCTAGTGAAGATTCAAGGGAGCGAGAATCCTGCTGATATGTTGACTAAGGTTGTGACCTTAGAGAAGTTGAAGCTATGTATGGCTTCAACTGGGCTTGAAACTTGAAGAGAAGTCTTGGCGCTACCATTTGGTGCAAGTTACTGATGAGAGATTGAGAAGTGGCTTACATGAGATTCAGTCTCCAGGTGGGAGATTGTTGGGTTGTGGAGCCTGAATACTGTACACCTTTGAAAAGTCATAATTCTTCTCAATATATATGCGAAGGGACATGTTTCTTGTATATGAAACAATGTAACTTTTCTTGAAGGGGTATATAGAAGAGTTGTAACTCTTCCCAAAAGGCATTATTATTGTTAGTAAGGGTATTTTAGGCAGTTCACGTAAAATTGTCATTAGGGTTTTTTATAAATAGCCCATCTATGTAATACACATCTCTCTCTAACATATAGTGAATATCCTGGCTTGGTAGCGCCCCCAGACGTAGTCACAATCCGTGACGAACTGGGTAAACAATTTTGTGTCTTTGTCATTTCAATCTTTATTTTTTTGGTCTTTATTATTTCATAACAGAAAGGACGTGTTTTGGAGTACACCACCGTGTTTGACAACTTTTAGGTAATGAAAATGGAAAGAAATCCTTTGAAAAGAAGGGAGAAAAAGGGAAGGAGAATTATGATGACATTATATATATATATATATATATATTCCTGTTAGATTATGAATATTGGAAATGGATTGAAAATTTCTCATATTTGCATAATACAAAAAAAAAAATGAGAATTAATTAATGATTGATCAGCCTAACATTTTACCTAAAAATTGGTGATCAATCTTTA
Organism: Combretum micranthum; assembly: GCA_024138025.1. Classification (NCBI taxonomy): domain Eukaryota; kingdom Viridiplantae; phylum Streptophyta; class Magnoliopsida; order Myrtales; family Combretaceae; genus Combretum; species Combretum micranthum. Next base: position 520,984 of record JAMXBD010000166.1, read on the forward strand.
CACTAAAAAAAAGATTATTATTTGTTCTGGCCAACAAAAAAAAAAAAGATTATTATTTGTCATGGCCAAAAAGAAAAAACTTCACTTATCTTTCTTTTTAAGGATATTCTACGATTCTATCAATAAGACCGTTCAGTCAACCATCTAACCCTTAAAATAAATATAGTAATGAGAATATTAACTATGTTAGTGGTTTGATCAATGTTAGGTATGATGTGAGCCATTGGATGGTGATGAGACCAATCTAGTTAAAATTAATGAAAATATCATAGAATTTTTTCTATTCTATAACTTGTTGAAATTTCCCTTCTTTCCTTTGATTCTCCAAATTTGTAGAGGAACAAAAATATATTTAGATATTCTCAAAACTATTGGTTAGATGTTGAAACAAACAATTGAACTGTCTAATCATTGATCTTACCAATAAAATAAATATAATAATTGATATATTAAACATTTCAATGGTGCAATCACAAATGGGTGTGAATCCAAATTATCAGATAACCAATTAGATTGCATCATAAAACAATGTAATAGAACAATAGAATTTTCAATATTTAAAAAAAAAAATCTTCATTTTTACATAACTTTTTTTTTTCCTTTTTGTAAAAATGTTGTATCTTTAACATAGCAAATAAAAGCCCTATATTGTTACTAGAAGGACCACGTATAGTGAAGGTTTTAAAATTTCAACTATGGCTTGGAACATATGTTTATATTACAAATGTTATGTATAGTAAAATTACGTATTTTTATAGGAACTTCTATAGTCCGATCAACGAGATTAACATGTTAAAAATAAATATAACAAGTAATAACTAATAAAACTTGTCTTATTAAAAAATATGATAGAAGCATAGAAATTTTTCACATTTCTAAATACGACATCATGGTTGACAACTTTTAGGTAAAGCAAAAATGAAAAGAAATCTGTTGAAAAAGGTGAATAATGGAAATATAACTTTTTCCCTTGTTTGGATATGAGTAATGGAAATGGATTCAAAAAAAATTTTCCCCACACTTGCTTAGTGCAAAAGAAGTAAAAACAATAATAAAAGAGAGAATAATTGACGCTTCAAAACATAGAAAGTTTTATTTACCTCTTCTTTTTTTTTTGGTATTTTTTAATTTCTTTAATTTTTCACCAATTGGCTTTTATTTCTCTTCAAATTTCAAGAGAAACAAAAATAATTTAAATAAAATAAGAATTCCACTTGTTTCCACCCACTCCACTCTCATTCCATGAAATTAACCAAACACATCTACGAACACATGCATTTATTTCCTTAGGTTTCTGCTAATTTCCACATCATATACTATATATTTCACATATAATTTTAGGACATGTTTAAAAATTTCCAAAACTTTATTCGTAATATGGGAAGAACGTGACATTAGTTTTTATCTTACCATTAGCAGAAACGCGACATTAGTCTACCATGTATAAATCTTGTAAGAGAAACTTTGATGGAATATTAGATATATGATATAAGATAAATTTCAGTGTTATTGGGGTTTTGTTTATTGATAAGGATGTTTCATGCGCTTTCCTTGTCATGTCATTCATGAAAAAGTCAATGAGAATAAGACCAAAGATTTCAACGGTTGCTATGCATTTTTCAATTTTTTTTTTTTATAATTTCTTCTTTTCTTGGGACTTGATGGTTCTTTCTGTAGACACTACCTGGATCAGATAAAGATAACGGATACACGCTTTCTCAAGGCTTCACAGGAGGAATTAATAGATGTCTCCCACCCAAATATCGATGAAGTTTAAACCTGAAAGCGTCAACAGAAAACTCGAGATGCGTTTACTCATCACAGCACATGCTTTAAGAAATTCTTCCTATAATGGTTTGTAGTCGTCTATGTTGTCCCTATATGTTCTAGATTCTCCATCCATATCACTATTGCGCGAACGATGATGCCATCGTTCAGTTTAGGAAAAGGAAAATTTTATAGTTTTGTGCTTTATTATTATTTTTTAATGAGATCGATTCTATGTAATTATTGTATAAATTAAATCTACTCTAACTCTAATCAAATATTTACTATATATATTTTTTATAATCAATTTAATGATAGTATTATGGAGAAAATAAACATCTAAGAAAACCATAGAAGTTCTTTTGGGTAAAAGGTAAGGAAAGTGTAATATTTCTTTTCCTGAATTGTTTTTATCCACTCAACAAAATAATAATATGAATTGATATATTAGTCATTTCAATAGTTTCCCTTGACAGTTATACATAAATATAAATATTCTTCAATAGACATAAATGAAACTACAGGATTTTCTTGAAGTAGAAAAGGATTCTACAATTTAACAATTAAAAAGTCTCTTAAGTTATAAAAAATATGTCTGCAAATAAGCTATTTTTTCTCATGAACTAGTCAAGCTCCACTCGACTTAAGCTTGTTTAATAAACAAGTTGACCACTTAGAAGGCGATAAAGGGACTAGGCAGCCAAACTCTTGAGAATAATCCTATATGTGCTCCAATTTGTTGATAATGCTAGTTGTGTGCCCTAGGCCATATGGATTCTTTATCATTTGTATGTTTATTATCAAGTCATTTTAATTATCAAAGTTATTTTTGGCCTATTTACTTTGGTAATGTTATTCCTTGAATATTTAGTTATGCCTTATGTCATTAAAGTATGTGACTTTAATAGTAGAACCATAAGCTGAATTATAACTTTATTCTAAATTATCCCTAGTCACTCATTATGTGGAATGATAATGAATTAAGACTAGTATGATTGTTGTATGATGATCAAGTTTTACTGATCATGGATATGAGATATTAATTCAGCACATAGATACAAACAAGAGTGTATTGTATTGGATTGACCAATTATAAGAATACTGTATGGATCAATGCAATAAGTATTCTTTTTTACAATGTTGTTTGAGTCCTTTGACCTAATGGCACCATGGATTCCTATATAACAGTTTTCATGTTTTGATTCATCTCTTCATCATCTTTAATCGGATGATTGCAAGAATAAACTTGGGCATGCAATATGTTATATAGAGGAATGTGAGTGTTAGTGAAGGGATTTGTTCATCTCATTAATTTGAGAGAGATATCTATCGGGCCTCTTGATGAGTAAGACTGAGAAATGCATGGCCATGCTCGAATGAATTGATAAAGAGTTATCAATATCATTTGTTTAAGTCAGTCAAACTCTAGATTCAAAAAATAAGTAATTAGACAATATAAGAGTGTTTTGATCCACACCTTATGTTTGATTATAAGATATCGTGTAACAAAAGGACTGAATGACTAACTGTTAGTAGGTGAAGTCGGATCATCGATCTTCACTAAAATTGGGTAGACATAATGTCTTGCTAAAGACCAATTATGTCTTGTAGTCCTAAAAATGTTTAAGAGCTACTACCAATTTTATGTGAACCTACGGGGTCACACATAAAGAATGAATAAGATGGATCTTCGATAATCGTATTGGGAATTGATTAATTATTTATTTGTCGATTTTAATTAGATTAAAATTAACAAATAAATAAATTAAGATAATAAGGATATATATGTCTTTCTACATAAACCCTAATTTGTTCAGGGTAATTTGAAAAAACATAACCGTTATATATATCAGGGTAATGTGAAGGGACATAACCATTCTATATATATTCTCTTTCTAGGTTAATTTTTTATCATCTGACGCTGGCCGTCATTTTAGAAAAGAAAATTCGTAACCTAGAAAGAAAGAGAGAGGGATTCCCAAAGGTCGAAATTTTTCGACGTGCTAGCACACACGAAGATCCAATTCATTCGCGTGGATACCGGTAGAGGGAGTTGGTATAATCTGCATCTCCTTGATCCCATCATCAAAATAAAAAAGGTACACAATTCCCTTTTATTTCTGATTTAATTGAAATGCTTGGATCCGATTGGGAATTTAAAAAAAAAAAAACGATTTTCCGCTGCACGATTCAGATTTGGATCGTAAATTCCCAACAGATAAGTAGGTCAAATCTAGCAATTAAGTGGAAAAATCAAATAATAGATCTAGTAATTGTATTATTTAGTTTATAAGCTATTAACTATGATATATGTCAGCCCAAATAAGCAATATTATGAGACTATGAGTTATTTTAGGTATCAAGGTTACTGTTAATTTATTTGTGCATATATATTTAGAACTTTGATATATATGCTATGTATGATGTGTTTGTTGTGGTTTGATGTCTTTATTTGTCCAATTGTTTGCTATGAGATTTTGGAACCTCTTGTTTCATATACATTATATGAGTACTTAAAATCTATAGATTGATCCTATATGAGGTTTTGGAATCTTCGAATTTAACATTATGTAGTCTCAAGATTTGTCAATCCACCTTATTGGATGATGAATTTGGTTTCTTAATTAAAACATTTTTATGAACACGGTTCATATAAAAAAGTTGAAAATTTTTATGTGTAATTGATGTTTCTTGATTGAGATGCTAATGTATTAATTCATGCATACATACATATATATATATATATATATATTTGTGTTTGTATGTGGTGTTGCATCCTTTTACGACTTATGAGTACAGAATAGATCCATAATGAATTATATAACCCATCATTTTATGATATAAATTTTAGGTGATGAATGGAATGTGGTCTTAGTCCTTTACTACATTAAGGTCATTCTTTAGAAATTAAATTTTTAATTAGAACCTTATCAAGTGCCTCTATGACAAGGTTTGCAGTGGGAATTATTATCTTTAAATAATTACCAAGGAATAGCTTGCTAGCAAAATACATTTTCTTTATTTAATGGATATAAATAACCATTACCAAGGAATAGTTATCTCCATGCTAGATTAATGGGAGTTCCTTTAGGATCTGATAGTTTCGTCTTATTTTGATTGTTTTAATATTTTATTTTTGTTATTTTTTAATATATATTTATAAAAAAATAGCTACAGATAAAAAATATATATTTTTATTTATAAAAACGTCAAATAAATTAGATACAAATAAAATATAAATATAAATACATATTAAATAAAGATAAAATATGAATTAAAACCGAACAATCTAAACAAACAGAAAAATAACAAAGAAAAATGGAAAAAAGAAATTAAAAAAGCACCGCCTATTGATTAGTAGGCCCTACATGCTAGTCAAGAGACTATGGATGCTGCATAGAAAATATACATGGAAGGTTTTAGAAAATAACTTATAAATCATAAGTTACAACGTAAGAGTACGGAAATGGCCATCTCCTTTGCAAAAATAAATAAAAAATATTCCCTGGTCCCGTTACCTTTCACTGAAATAATATGTTTTTACATATTACATCTGGTTCACATGAATAAAATAAAAATTGAAAAAAAATAACAATTCTTTATTTAATAATTAGGTATATTTTCTAAACAAAATTTGTTTTTCATCAGAAATAATTATTCCTTCAGTAAAAAGAAGGAATAAGGATTCCTTATCTGTTCTACATTATACGGAATAGATATTCTTTGATAAAATTTTTCATAAATCAAATAAAAAAATAATTATTTTTTAATAATAAAGTTGAAATATCGATTTTTATTCTATCAAATATATTTTTAGCACTGCCTTGTTCTTCTAATTGGACATAGGCACGAAGTGGAATGGTCCCGTGCTCTAATTATCCCACCCTGTCAACTTCTATACTTCAGAGCTGGCTTATGGGAAGGGGGTTGACCCACATGTGGTCTTGCGACTCTTGCCTGGTCCACAGGTCCACAGTCGAGACTCCAGCAGAATTCTCCTCTACAAGCGTAGAAGCTTATGTTATTTTGGCACGACGCATGAATTAATATAGAGTGGAATTACATGTTTTGAAGCATTTTTAAGAGCTAAATTTGTAACTCCGAGTACTTGGTCATTCGGATACCGAGTGGAATTTGATTTTATTGACAAAGGTGGAATTGGTCTTCCATTTTACTCTCATTAATGTTAATTATATTAATTATCTTTTTTTTTCCTTTAACTACCGATTTATTATTATTACTAAGGATGTCTTTTGTAAATAGACATATCATTCTATTCCATATTTGTACATAAACATACGAATGAATTTATCATTTTTTACACATTTTATTCAATTCTATTTTAAATGTTTTATGTGTATTAGAGATAACTGTAGTGAATTCAATACGAATCTCACAAGCAAAAGAAAAAAAAATAATTTTTTTTTTCATTACAAAAATCACAATTTCGAAAAGGGTGTTAATCTCTTTTCCTTTTTACTGTCTTTTTTAAAAGATTGTTGTTTCAGTTTCCAATTCCAAGAAGAGGAGTGAAAATTTTTCGGATTCCATTTGAATACTTACAAGTTTTAAAAAATGTTGGTGATAATATGGGAAAGAGTATAATATCAACTTAGTGAATATATAAAAAAAGAAAAGGTAAATATTTATATTAGGGAGAGATAAAAGTGGATAGTTAATTCTGGATAGTGGTCCTAAGAAAATTGCAATTTCCAAATAAAAGTAGGAAGAGTGGAATAATGATTGAAAAACATCTTATGGTTAAAATTAATTATAAAACTTTTATAAAATTAATTTTCTAAATTAACAAATAGAAAAAAAAATGAGGGTTAAAATGTGAAATCATAAATGAAAAGAAAAAAAATGATATAACGATACAATATAACATGGGAAAGTGGAGTCGGCCGTAGAATGATTTATGGTATTTTTCACGTGGTTGTGTTCTTAAAGGACTTTCGTGTTCCATAGTGGAATGAAGTTGTGTTTTCACGGGCGGAAAAAAAAAGAAAGATTGAGATTTCTACAAAAAAAAAAAATATATATATATATATATATATAACATGTGGTGTATAAAACTTAATATCTTTTTCCTTCTCATTAATTTGTTGTTTTTAAGGTACTTTCCAAATACACTTGCTTCTTCGTTCTCTATGTGCAAGAAGTTTGTAAGCAATTTGATTGTAACCGAGTCAAGTTCGAGTTTGAGCTACTCAAGTAGTTACTAAATTTAATTAAGTATTAAAATACTCGATTCGAGTAGCTTACGAGTCTATTCGAGCTCTTTACATGTTTTACCAAAAATTATAAAATTTGTGTTTTTCCTATTTTCAAAGCCTATTTTCATTTTTTTTTTCCTCTTCATATCCAATGATCTATTTACTATATTTAAGACCAAGAGATTTAAGAACCCTATTCTATTTTTGAATTCTAACTTTTCTATTTTATTTTGATGTTTATAGAAATGATCGACCGTAATCGAGTCGAGTTCAAGTTTATCGAGCATTAATTCTAGTAATTATGAGCTTGGAAAAAAAAAGCTCAATCGAGTTCGAGCACGAGCCCAAGTTTTAAGTTTTTTATTCAAGTCGATTTCAAACTTGACATTGTATCATCTCAACTCAACTCATTTACAGCTCTAGGTCTCCTTCTATCTTGAAATGGAGCTTGTAAATCATAAATTTTTGAAAAATGAGGTTTCACACCCAATTTTATTAGTCTAAAGTATACTATACAACTAAAAACAATTTTAAAAAAAATATTAAAATCAAGTGTAAAATTGAATACATTTTTATTAAAAGATTTGAAATTTTAAACGCTGGAGTTTAAAGGTAGTTTAGTAAAGCACATGGAATAATATAAAAGAAGTACACTTGCAATTTCATACTTATTTTTATTGCTTAGATTTTCTCTTGGAATATATTTGAATGATGAATGATAAAAGTTCTTTATTCTTTCTTAGCATCAACTTCTTTTCATTTTACTTGTTTTTAGCTTCTTTTATAATTGTATAATCTATTATAATCATGTTATACTCTATCAATCACCAAATATAAAGTTTTAGATATGAAGTATATGTGTAAATAGTTTATATTTATTATGTTGAGCTAGCTTAATGAGCTGGATTAAGTTGTATAGAGTTAGTTAGTCAAGCCTACACTATAAATAGAATAACTTCTCTTTGTAGCAAGTGACCTCACTTAATATCAATTTTCTTTTACTCTCATCTTCTTCTTATGGCTTACTAGGGTTCTTGTTTCTTTTAGTTTGAGCTTCGATCTTTGGTTCATGATTCAGCTGCTACTTCACATGGTATCGTAGCCTTGATCGTACATCTTCTTTCCTATGATAACTATTATTGAATGTTCTTTGTTTGTTGTGCATTTTTTGCTTTTCGAGTTTGTGAATATAGCGGATGCGATGATAACAGATCCATTACACTTTTCTAAATCAAATAATCAAGGAATGGTCTTAGGAAATATTATCTTTAATGGCCCGAATTTCTAGCATGAAATAGGTAAATTAAATTGCCTTTAGGCACTAAACTCAAATTAGGTTTTCTTGATGGATCAATTGTTAAACCTAAAGAAAATTCTACCAATTTTATTAAATGGACACGATGTGATTATATGGTATGATGCTGGCTTTTAAATTCTATGATCACTAAGATGTCTTAGAACTTTCTTTATGTGCAATCAACTAAGGATTTGTGGAAAGACCTTACTAATCAGTACGAACAAGCTAATGATCCATTGATTCTTCAAATTCGACTCGAGATTACAAGCTTAAGGTAAGGTACTTAGTCTATTACAGCCTATCATAACAAGTTAAGATGTTTCTAGAATGAATTGCAAGACATGCACCCATATTGATGTGTTTGTTTGATAGGAGTGACTTCTGTAATTGTTCTTTAAATGACCGTTTAGACAAGTATGATTCTTAGTCAAAATTGGTACAATTTTTTATAGGACTTTTGATGCTTTTGAGGCTGTTAAGAATAAGATTTTGTAAGTAGATCCTCTGCCTCATGTCAATAGAGCTTTATATTTGGTGTTGCAAGTAGAGAAGCAAAAAGAGTTTTAAATTTGACGATTTTAGAGGAAGGTTTTACTGTTTTTGCAATAGCATCTCAATTTACTTCTCATTTTCCTACTAAAACAATAGCTTCTAATAAGAAAGATTTCAAAGACTAAGCTGAAATGTCGAAATTGTAATCAAGAGGGTCATAGTGTTGAGTCATGTTTTGAATTGACAGGATGTCCAAGGTGGTACAAGGGACAAAAGAATAAGAGATTAGGTGTTAATGCTAGATCTAATGCTGCTCGGGCTGATACCAAACATGCTAATATTTCTGCTGGAATGAATTATTTCACTTGTGATACTCTTTTTTATTATGGTTCTAAGAGTAAGAATAATGATTCTATTGACTCCTCTCTTGTGTAAGCTGTAATCCTCCTAATTTTACATAACCTGATTATAATTAATAATTACTAAAAATATAATTTAGAATCATAAAGAACTATAATAAAAAGTTACAAAAGTCACTCCTGATTTTTTGTGATTTAAGAATATAAAAGTGAGAACAAATTTGATCACAGATAAAAAAGATTAGAATCCTTACTAATAAAAAAATAATTCAAAATACAAAATGTAACTACCATAACTCTAGACAATAAATTATCGATGATAAGACGATCATTACTATAAACTCTGGATCCTTCGATCTTAAGTTCAACAGTTAGAAAATAAATCTTATACTCGTTAAAATAATAACACAATGATTTTTGTATTATCTCTAACATTTTAAAATCTTGAAGTAGCATTACAAAATTTATTATTATCAATTATCAAAATAAATAATTCTTAGGACAAGATCCCATAGCTGGTATAGAAAACTCAATATGTGAGTATAATTAACTCTAAATTTCAAAGGAATATAGAACGATTAATCGATAGAGCCTATAGGCTACAAAAAGTTAACATAAGGATGAATCACTAGAATTATAAATACATAGTAGAAAATGAAAATAGATCCATAAGTAACAATCTAGACTTCAAATAAAAATTTGGATCGCATCATTAACTACTTAGAAAACTTGGAGTCTATAGGAACTAAAATCCTAATTTGACCTATCAGGCCTAGATACCTTAATGTGTAAGGTAAAACACTAAAAATACTTAATTGCATAAACTCCAAACTCAAGATTTGAACTTAAAGATAATATAGAAATATTGTAGAAGCCTAAGATAAACTTTCAAAGATAAAACCCCTACATAAGTTATATATAAATACGTATATGACTTAGTATTTGACAAATAACTTAGATATTAATTAAACAAGTATTAGATTAAGCAATATATGTATATATATGGTGGAAATTGCAGCAAGAAGGCAGATGCTCATTCTTGGAAAATTCTTCACGTCATTACCTTCCACTTGAGCCAAATTATACTCAAGCCAAATGAAAATGATGTGATAGCCAATGAGGAATATGTTCACACCAATATGCAGAAAAATCAGCTCCAAATCTTACCTAACTTCGCCGTGAATTGCAGGCTACAAAGGAGACAACACATAGCAAGTTGATCTAATTTCTTCCACCATGAATTCTATAGAATCTCTTAGGAATAGACCAAGCCAACCCAAATTTCTCCTTATCACTGTGGATATTAGCTGCAAATGAGACATAATTTCTCAAGTTGTTGCACATGTTCTCACTGTGTGTAATCCTAGACATTTTAGGTGGAACTCAAGTCAACAACCTTGACAATTTAACTTATATTTTTAATTAAATAAGTTACATATATGTAACTTACATTAGAAATAAAATATAAACAGCCAGCTGCTTTTCTCTTGGAAATTTCCCAACACCCCTTGCTCTACAAGTTGAGCTAAATTGTCTTCAAAAGTAAAGAGATAAGGATAAATGAACTAATGAAAAGCCTCCAAGTAACCTAGGTAACTAATGAACAAAATACAAGCTCTTAATCTACTTGCAAGACAGGCAACAATTATTCCTAATTCTCTAATTCTCGTAAGTTGCAGCTGCTAAAGAAGAGACAACAAGCTTTGAAAGTCTCCTTGGTTTCACCATATATAGCTTTAGGAAGTAGATAGCCCACAACTTTTACAAGTTGACCCAATAATGACCAATAAAAACTCCTCAAATAGACACATAGATAGAAGAATGTTCACTTGAAAATCTGTTGTCTCAAACATATACATAACCCGACTCTTAAAGCCTCCAAAATCACACATGAATTGAGCATTCCTCCAATAGCCATCACATCCAAAACATTTCTACTTGCACACACAAAAAAAAAAAAATACAATTCATATCTAGCTTATATAAAATAGATATAATATATAAACATTAAACGACTTGTAATTGGCCTCTAATCTTTCCCTAAATTCCCCTAAGCAGCAGCAGCCAAAGAGATAACAAATTTGCAAGTTGTTGCACTTATCTCCACTGTGAAGGACCATAGGATTTCTAGGAAAACTCAATCCAACAAACGTTAACAATTTGACTTCTTTAAACTCTAATAAGAGCACATCAAATAGACACATAGATAGTCAAATATTGACTTAAGAAATCTGCAATTTAAACACACAAAAACCGACCTTAGAAGCTCTAAAAATTGCAGATGCAAAATGTAACCTTCAATCCACAATTTTACACTGAATAACTAACCCAACTTGCACCATTCATATGGTATGTTCAAGATTTGTATAAATGAAAATAATAAATAAGCCAACAAACACATTTAATCCCCCATCAGGCCAACCCGTAAATGAAACAAACCAACAAAACAAACAACCTTTTCTCCTCTACAAAACTCCAATGTGACTGACATAAAAGGGATAATAAAAACAAAGCAAAAAGCCCTTATTTTTCCCAAAAATCCACCATGAAAGCCCCATCTTCCATCAACACTAAACATAACAAACAAACTACAATTTTCCACTAGAACACCACTGTGACACATTAGATCATCTTAACAACACCATGAGCAATACTCAAACAAATAAAACCTATACACCAACCGTAAGCTTCAAGAAGAAAAAGAGCATGCAATAGCATAACACAAACAAGGCCTTAGGAATCAAGAACCAGAGGTAAGAATGGTATTGACTTAGCTAAATTATTCCTAGACATATAACTACTCACTATCCTATCTACTAACATAGGTTACGGTTCACACAAAGAGAGGGAAGCTTATTATATTCAACCATCTAACGAAGGTAAAATTTATACCATCTTAAAAATTTACATTATGTTCATAAATAGAAACTAGGAAGTTGATGGATTAGGTTGTTATGGAAAATCATACATGTTTGAATTAATAGATATCTCTCTTGTGAATGTGACAAAATGAATCACTTGTAAGAGTTGATATTACCTTTACAAGTTTGGGTTGCTTAGGAATGTAGATATATCAACTTGAAAGTTTGGAACACTAAGCTTTAAAATTCAGTTCATAGGAGAGAAGAACCAAAACCATGTCAAGCTATAACAAAGCTAACTTTAAAATTTGTTAAAATGCATCTAAGACATAATTTGAAGAAAGAATTTAACAAAAGTAACTTTAGAAACCTAGCAAGGAAGCTCAACTCTAAGATTATAGCATGAACCATCTCTTAAAAATAAGAAAAATTGCAAAACAACTCATCCTCCTCCAGCACAGGCCATGCAGAAGGTAGGGAAGAAAACAGACAAGTGTGTTCCCTCCCATCAGTATAGCCCTGCAGCCCCTAGTGCAGAACTTTACAACTTTATTTTTCCCTTTCTATTCAACATGAAACCAAATCAAACTTTTAGGATTGCATCCTATAAATCAGGATTTATGTTTACAAGCAGAAGACGCACCCACAATGCATGTGCAAATAAAATAACCCAACATATATAAATTAAATAGATATATTATTTTGACAAGTTGGAAGAGGATGACATTAATTAATCCTAGAAATTAGGAAATTAATTACAAATCATAATTACAATTGTATTTTCCACATGTAACTTCATCATGTTGGGTAATTGTCATGCACAAATATAGTATTAGAATTTTAGATCCATATATAAAGATACATGTAAACCTTTGTTTTCTTAGCAAACGTGAGCTTGATTTCAGAAAACTTAAAACTGGGAACCGAAACTCTAAAAGTATATCCCTGGACCAATAGGACCTGGAAACCCTATGTCCGACAATGCCAAGACTGAAACCCCGGAAGATTAGAAACAAGTTAACTCTGAAGTAAAACTCTAAATCGGAAAATCAACCGAAAACCCTAAGTCAACAAAACCTCAAGAAACCTTAGCAGTTGGATCCGACAATCCCATGTTCTCAAACCAAGAAATTGGAATATGAGTAGAAAGTGTAGAATGATTCGTATTAACGGGTCTGTTTGGATTGTCTGTTTTTCATCTGTATCTGTATCTTTTTTAAAATGATATGTGTAATATATATCCGATTTACATCTAAATTTTATCTATATTTGTTTTATTTGTTCTTTTGATGAGAACTGCCAGCTTTTTTATCTATATCTATTTCTTGATAAATAATTTGTTAGAAAAAAGTTTGAAAAAGTGTCTGTATCTGTCGGAAAAAAGCCAAAACAAACAGACCCAACATTAGGATACTTAACAATATCAGATGAGTGGATTTTCGACCTATTTCGAGCCCGATCGAATACAAATCTTGAAAGGATGTCCCAAAGCTCGGGATATTAATTATATAATATTAATACCGTTAGATTTGTAATTTCATAATATTTCCAAATATATCAATTATATGATTTTTCGAGTTATAAAAGTTACAGTTATAACTTTTTTATCGTATTTTTATTACTACCAGTAATTTAAGTGTCTAATAAACTTTTTGCTTTCTTTCACACTATTCATCAAGTACAACCACCCATACCCTATTCTTATATCCTTATAATCTATTCTTACAATTTTACATTACTTTCTTACAAATTTACTTTTCCAATATATTTTAGTACTTAAAGTTACTTAATAAAATTGAATTTTTTTACACAAAATAAAAATAAAAACTCCCTCTCTCCTCCTCCACAAGAACCGGTGCCCCCTTGCTCCGTCTCTCTCCAATTTATTTTATTTTTCTAAAATAAATTATTCATATAAAACCTTAATTCATTTTCCTATATAATATCTCTTTCACCTTTCACTTTTTCACTTTCTCTCATTTTCTCACAAAACCACTTTTAGAAGTGTCTTTTTCTCTCCCTCTCTACCCTTCTTTGTCGTGAGCTTCTCTTCCCCACACACACACACACTCAAATTTTCTTCAAGTTTTCTTACTCCAAACACCAAATAGGTAATAGATCTTGACCCTACCACTATAGAAACATGTAATGACAAGGGTATACATATGTGGTTCTACCAAAAATCCCCATGAGTTTTATGCTAGGAATGTAGAAACACAAAAACATGATACTATTGTCATCACAATGTATAGATCTTACTATTAAAGTTGCTATACTGGTATTTTGATATATTACTGTTTTATATTGTTCTTATAGAAATTTTGTGCATATATTTTCATTATTATTCTCATCTATGTATTTTTCAAGATGCATTTATATTCATAGCATGAGTAGTATAGTAGATCTACTTGTTTAAAGTAGTTAAAATAACATAGTATTTGTTTTATATGTATGAAAGTCTTGTTACTTGAAAGTCTTAGTGAAGCTGTTGATCAAAACTCAAGATCCATTTTATTTCTATCAAGAAGTGATTTTAAAAATTCGGATCTTAGGAAAAAACCAATTAGAAAACATATTTTCCAACTTCAAAATGAAGGTTTTACATGTAAAATGAAGAGTTTAGGTAATAGGTATCATAAAATAGTGATTTTTATAAGTTGATCATGGTTTTACTAAGAGAAATTTTCAAAATAAGAAAATGATTACAAAAGTTAAGTTAGATCTATGTTTCAACACCAACAAAAATGTTGAAATTTGTAACTAGAGTGAAATACCAAGAAAACACCTATTTTCCAACCCTAAAACAAGAGTTTTATTAAAGAAATGGAAACCTTAGGGAGTAGATATGATTAGGACTTAGTTTTAGAAAGATTAAATGAGTTTTTCACAAAAAACAATCTCAAAAATAATTTTCCAAAATTCGGATCTAAAAATGATCCCTATTTAAACACCTATTTTCAAATGTAAAAATGAGTGTTTTAATGGAAAAATAGAAGTCTTAGGAGATAGATATAATAAAGACTTGATTTTTATAAGAGTAAATGTGTTTTATCAAAGTAGAAACCTAAAAAAAAAGGAAAAGTTTTCCAATTAAGATCAAACAATATTTTTCCTTTCCAAAAATTGTGCAAAATTTGTCATTAGGCAAAACTCACTTTAAAACATCTATTTGCTAACCCTTAAACGAAGAAATTTATTAAGATAATGAAGGTATTAGGTATATAAGTCATCAAGGCGTTATCATAGTAAGAATATGCATGAATTTTAAAGGAATAAAGTTAGTTTTCCCAAACAAGTGTTCATAACATTATTGCAAGAAGAAAGTTTTTGCAAAATTCATTTAACCAAGAATAATTAAGGAATTATATGTAGACAGCTCATATAATGATATTCATGATCATAACTTGTAGATATTGCATGTACATATAATCTACTTGTTAGAAATAATGCAAATTTCACAAAACAATTTCGGAGTTTCAAATTCTAGTTACCGATCAGATCTGTTCCGAACATTCTGAGACCTAAACATTTTTAAAATTTAGTAATAACATCATAAATAGATAGATCTTTCGAAGTAGATATAATTCGATAGTTTATTTGCAAAATTCCGAGTTAAAATGACCAAGTTATGGCCATTTTAAGTTGGAATTTTCAATTACCACGAAAATTACTAATTTAAAGAGTTTTATTTGAAAAGTTGGAATTAGTTATGGTAAGAGATACTCATAGGGGTATTTCTTTCATTTAAATGATCTTGGAATTGGGGAAATTCGTGTTTATGGATCACTACCATTAGAGACTAGAGACTATGGCCTAGTGAGTTCACTATCTTTAAATTATATGCTTGTGATTGTGATTGTAATATTAGTGGCATTAGAATTAGGGCAAGAATATCGAAATGAGTTCTACTTAGGTGAATTGATGATAAGAATATCGAAATGAGCTTATTGTAAATATTTGTATGATTTAGTATAGAATTGAAGTATCTGCAACATCTATGATCATCCATAAATTGTTAAATTAATACGACATGATCTTATAATCAAATTGGCCATGCATTCCATATGTGAGTCACATTGCATAGGTTATTATACCGTTATGGGAAGAAGGCATAATAGCTGGGCAACGAGGGACCTGTAAACTCGAATGTTGGCGTAGGGGCCGAAATTGAAAATGTGTGTGGGTGGGAACCTGTATCAACCACAATATAAATGAGAAAAATTGAAATCTATGATTGTATGAGCCTGAAACACCTAACCCCGAATGGAGGGCACAAATCCATTCAACGTAAGACTTCCGGACGGTTTTATGTATTGTATGCTCACATGTTTGTGCATTTCATATGGTTGTTAATATAACTTATCTGTTATTTACTGCTTATTGAGAATTTAATTTTGGAATTAAAACTCACTATGCTAGCGTAGCTTACACCCCCATAGTTTCTTTCTAATGCAGTTCCTATACTTATGGTTGCGTCCCCGGACCTGGCTAGATCAAGTAACGAAAAACTAGGAGTTATCTCCTTTAAAGTTTACGATTGGTTTGTATAGTTTTTAGTAATGAACCTAGAATGATCGAGTTTTACCAAAAAGATAATACCTAGACTTATGTATAGCAAGGGAATGCCCCTTAATGCTTTATAATTGATCTTGAGATATCTGTGGTTTATATTTTTATGCTTATCCTATCAAATTGAACTATCTATCTCCAATTGTTTATGTATTCTATTGTCGTAAGGGAATACCTTGCATACTAACACAAGACTTCTGAATTTTTGTGGTAGTGATTCTCGAGTCTTGTTTAGTATGCGGCAGACTATTACGTTTAAGGTATCCTTTGGGGCATGACAATACATGCTTAAGCTAAAAAAGAAAAAGATTATGCCTATTCAACCCCTATTTAATTCTATTCAAACCCCATTTAATTTCATGATTTCAGGGACACAAAAAATATTTTACGCCCATATGCTAAAAAAGGAAAATACTATATCTATTCAATCCCTATTTTATTTTATTCAAATCCTATTTAATTTTCATGCTTTTGGGGATACAAAATTATTTTATACCCATATACTAAAAACATTATATTAAAAATATTTACACTAAAGATACAAAAGGGGATGGTTTTTCTTTAATAGTATAGATAAAAAATGATAATAAAACTAGTGAATAAAATATAGAATATAACCTTATAAGTGTAGAAATTTCAATTTACATAGACAGATAAGGTTGAAAAATGAAGTAAATAATAAAGAAAATTTTCCTATCAAAGTAGACATTAAAGAATGTAAATATAGATAGATTCTAATAGTATGATTCCTTAAATATAGATAAAACATGAATTAGAAACAAGAGAAACATGATAAAAATAAATAATAGGTAACAAATATTAACTTCCTTAAGATAAACATATTAAAAGGACCACATAAAAAATAACAACTTAATAATAGAATTATTAAGCGAAATAAGACTCAAATTATTCTATAATGTTTATCAGAAATCATAGAATAAATAGAAATTATGGAGTAATAAAATTAAGAACTCAAAGCAAGTGTTTAACGCTTGTTCATATAGGAAAATCCAAGTTAAAATGAATATTATAGGTTTAGATAAAGATTACATGATACAAAGTAACATCGAAAACTATTTAGATCACTTTTCTTAGATAAAACTCATTAATACGAATTTTATATATATACACATATATAAACTAGAAAATATAAAACTTGATGAACAACAAATTAACTATTCATATATTAAAAACAAAGTTGAAAGGAATATAATAGGCTTAGTTTAGGTTTACAAAGTTAAAATTGAAATCTACAAATTATAAGAAGACTTCTCTTACATAAAATGTATTATTGCAAATTTTATGAATTGACTGAAAGATCATATCTTTTATAAAGTTTAGGACTCCTACTTTAGTGCATAAAATAGATCAGGATTAATAAAAATTTGAATTAAGACACAAAAGAGCGTAATTAGAATCATTATATGAATAATGAGTATAATAATATCTATTATTTCATTTCCTAGGAGACATTAAATCCACATTCTCAAACCTCGCGCGCTTTCCAAGGACGTATTAAGTAAACAAGAACGCTCAGGTGAGGGAGTTTTAATGATGTATTGTTTGCTTACATTTGCTACTATTTGTTGTTATGTTAGTTGTATTACTTGTTTGTGGAATGACTGATTGTTATGAATGTCATCATCTACATGATGACCAGAATAAATGGATAAGTATCATCACTTAACTAAACTAATCCGGTATACTCATCGCATGTGATTGAAATCTCTTATAGGAAATGGTCCAAAATTTACAATAAAAATATTTTTGAAATGTATTTTTCAAAGAACATGATTTAGAGAATCTCAAGTTGCTCTCTGTTCATCTTTTAAATGAAATTTTTCCAAGTGAGTTTATAAAATAAACCTAGGGCATTTTCGAGACTTGTATTGGCGATAGATGTTACCTCAGTGGGGTCTACCTACAAGATTCTTTTTTATTAGGTGATGGTCAGTGTTGGCGATAGATGGTACCTGAATTAGGGTCTATCTGTCGGATTCACCTTATCAGGTGATGGTTAGTATTGGCGGTAGATGTCACTTAGGTCAAGGTCTACTTGCCTGATTCACCATTAATTAGTGATAGTCAGTTTAATTCACCATTATCTGATGACAGTTAGATTAAAATATTAAATAGCATGAAATGTGTACATGTTAGGGAATATTTGATTTTTACCAATGATAGGTAAGCATTGGGTGAGTTTGGATGGACGCTACCACCAGAAAGCTCTGTTTGGGTATGGCAAAGTATCCCATTGGGTAAGTATGGGAGAGAATTGATGTGTAGATAACGTAAATCTACATCGTCTATGGTTCTAGACACCCATAGATATGTTGCTTGCATTCATCACGTGTACATTAATATTATATGTAGATAGATTTGCATGAATATTTAATTAATGCTTGATAATTTGTGTGACCAGTAATAGTGAGGAATGAAATCACTGAGTTGTGGTTTCGCTCACCCTCCAATAGTTTTTGTGCACGTATAATACCAACCGAGATTTGGGCTAAGAATGTATGAAGAGTGCTTCTTTATCAAGCCATCATGAAGCTAGAAAGATAGGTTACTATGAACTTAGGATACAGTTTTCATAAATTGTATAAATAACTAAGACTTTACATTTTGTAAGATTGAAACCCCATTTTTACTATTTGGTAGAGGATACTGATTCTCTGCGATCTTGGTCAAATGTGAAAAAAATCGAATTCTATAGTTCAATTTTAATAATAGCATTATATGAATGTTTGTAAATAGTGTATGAGAAATTAATAAATCATTCAAGTCTTGTGATCTTTGACTTACATGACGGTAATAATATTACGAGTGCACACGTGGTATGATAACTTCTAGATAATCCTACTAGGCCCCCTTTTGATGCGTGACACAAGCTCTTTGTGCATCGATGTTTAAGATGATGCAAGAACAAAAATCACAAGTTGCTGCTGTCAATTACATTAGTGCCGCAAGATATTATGCCGCTGCTAGTTTGAATGCTCAAGCTAATTTCGGCTTTGCTAGTACTGCTCTTTTCTTTGCTCATATAGTTGTTTCAAGTAATAAAGTTAGAACTTGGATTATTGATATAGGAGTAGGTGACCATTTGACAACTTTTTTATTCTCTATACACACACACTTATCCCTTAAAAGAACATATTACTGTTTTCTTATCAGATGACTCAACTAAAACTATACTTGAAGCTAGTACAATTCATGTGTCTAATGAACTTGTTCTATATGATGTGCTTTACACATCTAATTTCAAACACAAGTTGCTCTCTATTCCACAGTTGTTAAGAGATCAGTCTCTAACAGTTACTTTTGATAAACATTCTTACTTCTTCTAAGACTTGAGAACTAAGAAAACCATTGCTGCATCTTGTGCAAACAATGGGTTGTATATGTAGCCATTGAAATCTATGCAAAGGACTGTGCAGTCCTCTAATAAACCTCTTCATATTATCAATTCTTGTAATGTTTTGTCCCTTCCTTTATAACATGCTTAGCTAGGACATAGTTCTTTACCCAAGCCTACACATTACCTTGTAGTAAACAATCCTGTTGTAAAGGATTTGTTTGTGAAACTTCTCAACTTGTTAAGATTCATTGATTACCTTTTCTAAGAAGTGATAATTATGCGACTTCCTTATTTGATTTGTTGCATGTGAATTTATGGGGCCATATCATATTGCTACTAGATTAAGGAAGCACTATTGTTTGACAATTTTTGATGATTTTTCAAGAGGAACTTAGATTTATTTACTAACGTACTAGTCCTAAAGCTATTATGTTTTAGCTAAATATCTTGCTTACGTGCAAAATCATTTTGGAATATGTCCAAAGGCTATATAAACTAATAATGGAGGAGAGTTTGTTTCTCATGAATGTGAAGAATTGCTTGCCAATTTAAGGATTTTACATCAACGTACTACTCCTTATACCTCATAATGAAATGGTAGGGTAGAAAGGAAACATAGGCACTTACTTCATATTTCAAGAGCTTTAAGAATACATGTTGGTTTGTCCAAGGATTTTTGAGGAGAATGTCATTTGACAAGCATATATTTGATCAATCAGATGCTTATGGAAGTCATTCAATGGAGGACTCCTTATGAGATGATTTTTGGACACGTTCCTTCTTATGATCATTTGAGAGTCTTCGGATGTCTTTGTTATACGTCTTTTCTTGGTTTGCATGGTGATAAGTTAGATCCACAAGGACTTAAATGTATTTTTTTTTTTTTTTTAGTATGTTGCTGGTCAAAAGGGATACAAGGTCTATGATATTATTGGAAGAAGGTCTTTCATTAGTCGTGATGTTATGCTTGTCGAAGACTCCTTTCCTTTCAAAGTTGGATTAAATACATCTCTAAAGGATGGCAATGCTCACTTCATGTTCCTTTACCTTCAATTAGCTTTCCTATTGATGTTCTTTCCTTCCCTATGTCTGATACATCTTCTACACAACCACATCCTAGTTCTTCTTTTTCTGATATACCTGCTTCTTCTACTGTTCCTCTTAAATGTTCTAACCATCTACATAAAACTCCTACTTGGTTGACTGATTTTGTTCATTCCATCAATAATGTAAACTGTGATAATCATGCTCCTCTCAACACTAAATATCCCTTGTTCATAGCTTCAACCTTTGCTTCTTACCTACCCAATTATGTGGCTTCTACTGCTAATGTTTTAATAACTCAGAATCTAACTTCTTACTTTGAAGCTTCTCAATATGATCATTAGATAGATGCTATGAATATTGAATTGCAGACACTTGAGACTAATCACACTAGGGAATTGGCTTCTTTGCCACATGGTATGCAAGTATTTAGATGCAAATGGGTTTATAAAACCAAACTTAAGGTAGATGGCAGTGTTGAACGCTATAAGGCGTGTTTAGTAGCCAAAGGATACACTTAAATTGAGGGTGAAGACTATCATAACACCTTTTCTCCAGTAGCTAATCTTGGGTCTATTAGACTATTATTGGTAGTGGCTTTGGTTTGCAATTGGTCTCTTCATCAAGTTGATGTGAACAACACTTTTCTCCATGGTTCACTTGATGAAGAGATCTACATATCACCACTATCTAGTTACACTAAGCAAAGCCAAGTCAAGTTTGTAAATTGTTGAAGTCTTTGTATGACTTGAAACAAGCCTTTCGTAATGGAACTTAGAGATATCTAGATTTCTCATTCAGCAGTCTTCAACAATCAACACATGATCACTCTTTGTTCACAAGGTGGATCAATGCTGGTCATTTGGTTGTCTTATTGTATGTAGATGACATGTTATTAATGGGTGATGATGTTGTTGGCATTTCTCTATTGAAAACTTAACTTGATGCTGCGTTCACCATTAAGGACTTAGGTGAAGCACGATATTTTCTTGGTTTTGACATTTGCAATAGAAATGCATGGATCAAGTTGAACCAGTGAAAGTTTATTGTTGACATATTAGTTGATGCTAGCTTGGCAGCAACTAAACCTACTTGAATTCCTTTGCCAAACGGTCACTCTTTATATGATATGGTACCCTTTGTTAGATGATTTAGGCTTTTATTGAAGATTTGTTGCGTAGCTTCTTTATCTCACTATGACCAAACCAGATTTGTCCTTTGCTGTGCACAATTTGAGTCAGTTATTGGCTGTTCCTTGTGTTATTCATTTGTGTGCTCTGTTTCATGTGCTTAGATTTCTCAAAGGAACACTTGATCTTAGCTTGTTCTATTCTTGTACTAGTCCTTTCCAGCTTATTGCTTATTCTGATTTAGATTGAAGAGCTTGTCTCCTAGATAGAAAGTCAGTCTTTAGATGTTGTATTCTTCTTAGGCACTCCCTTGTTTCTGGAAAAACCAAGAAATAGCCTATTGTATCTACTTCATCCATAGAGTTTGAATACAGGAGTTTGGGATTTACTGCTAAGGAGTTGTTGTGGCTTACTTATGTGTTACATGACTTAGGTGTGGATTTAGCACTTCCTATCTCTTTAAATTATGATAACTAGTCTGTTAATATGCTTGCTGATCATTCTTGTTTACAAAGGTACATTAAACATATTGTCATAGATGCTTACTTTCTTAAAGACTTGGTGGCTTAAGGTTTCATTTCTCCGGTTTTTGTTCTTCTTCTTCACAGTTGGCTGATTTTCTTACAAAATTAGTCATTGAATCTCATTTGCTTATGGCCATGTCCAAACTTAATGAGCTGGATTAAGTTGTACAGAGTTAGTTACTTAGGCCTACACTATAAATAGAATAGCTTCTCTTTGTAGCAAGTGACCACACTTAATATCAGTTTTCATTTACTTTCATCTTCTTCTTACGCTTCTTGGAGTTCTTATTTCTTTTCATTCGAGCTTCGTTCTTGGTTCACGATTCAATTGCTACTTCACATTAGTAACATCTATGGATTTTTTATTTCCGCCTTGGAGTTTAGCTCAAATATTCTTTTTAATTATAAGAGAGTATTTTCTGTGATTTTAAAGAATTAAACGATGCTTAATTGAATCGAATTGATAAGGAATAACCTTGGTACTATATATACATGATAATATATATATATATATATGTGATTGTGATAAACAAATGAAAGTATGCTGTAAACTGATTATTTATAATTTACGTTTAATTTCATATAATTTTGATCTCCATTCGAATTTGATACCATGTGGGTTCTAATACAAATTTGCCACTCCTACATTCGAACCTCATTTACAATCGAAAGCTTAATCGGGTTCGGCCCATTTAGGTTACGAAGATGCTCAGGAATTCAAAAGCCAGCCGACTAGTGTCAATGAGCTTAAAAAACCATTAATTAGATTTCTCCCTTTTATAGCAATTTTTTCTTTATGTTTTACATGCTAATATAAATTATTTTCACCATTATTAGATATGCAACCGAGTCAGCTATTAACGGGTTTCCAACCCATCCAACCCAATAAAAACTCTACAAGGTTGAACCCTATAAGGTAATAGGATTGGGTTTGGATATAGGTAAAAAAACCCAATAGGATATTAGGGTCGGTTTTGGATACTACAAAAACCCGATGGATACCCACCCAACCTGTTAGTCATAGTAAAAAAAAAATGCAATGTAAATACATTTGCTAAACATAAAACATAGTAACAGGTTAAATTTAAAAGGCAAAAGGAAGATGAATTACTATATTATTAGACTATTATTTTATTGGCCTAAGTATGTTGAATCTATTGAAAAAAAAAAAAACAATAAGCCAGGCAGGTTCAAGTTGATAATTAGGCTGATGGTCGGGGGGGTAATCAGATTGATAGTCAAGCGGGTAATTGGGCGGGTGGTGGGTTTTAGAGTAAACACTATAGAGTAGGTTTGGATATAGAAGTAAAAACCTATAGAATTATAAGACCGGGTTTGGTATGTCATATTATGTAGCAGATACGGATTTGGGTTCACATGACTAGTTCGAAAGTCGATTCAATTGCATTCTTAACCATTATATATTACAGATGCCCAAACAAAGCACATAGCATGGGAACTTTCCTAAACACAATTCTCTCTACAAGATATATAATTAGATAGCATTTAGTTGTAAGAACTGGTCAAACCAAGAAAAGTTGAATACTAAAGTATAAGGAATATTGGACAATACAATTTATTTGTACTATGTTTAGCATGTACAATATTGGACAAAAATATCCATATTGTCCATTATTTGTTGTATACAAATACGATACGAAATTGTTAAAAAAGATTTCAATTGTCTAGTGATAAGATGATTTCTCTCATTCTCTACATGGTGTTATGCTACTTTAAACTTGTCAAATACTTTTAAGGCGGGTTGTCTAGTACCAAAGTTCATAATGACAATTAAATAATGGACTAGAATTTTTTTTCCAATCAATCTCATAAATTTATGCAAACTAAATATTCCTTAGTCATAAAAGAAAATAAGTATAAAAATAAGATAATGCAATCTTCAGTCTTCATAAACCTCTCATATTATTTCTGAAAAAGAAATAGAAAAATAAGGATAAAATTAGCACATCAACACAGTTGTAAGTGATTAAGTTACCAATCATGTGCCTTTGCCATGGCCAACAATGGCATACCACACTAGCCTAAAAATCAATGATCACAACTATGATAAAAAGGAAAAAAGAAAAAAGTTGTATTATTCCTCATGGTTGAGGGTTTGGCCTATATAGAGAGTTTTGTTCATGACTTTGTTATTATGCATGAGGAAACTGAAGTATTTATACGACCTTATTAATGATTAATTGAGGGATTAAATTAGAGTGACTTGTTATTATAAATAAGAAGGAATGACCTGGGTTTAAGTTGAATTAAATTAAAGTAAGAAATTTAGATGTGCAAATTTGATTACAAAGGCCTTGAGCCTAATTCTTATTTGGATTTAACTCTTTGGGCTAATGTGACAGGGCTTAAAGAGTTAGGCCCAATTCAATTGGGATGATCATGGGAGAATTGGCATGGTAGGCTTGGAGTAGGGCCCGTTGGAATTGGCCTGCCCAATTCCAACCTTTCTCAAATTGGCTCACACACATTACAATGAAGGCCTCAATGGGCCTGGGTCCATAAGGGAGCCCACATCCATATCCATAATGAGAGGACTCATCCTGCCGTTGGTCGTCTGTCTCATCTGACGGACGACATCGACAGCTAGATTCTCTATAAATACCTTAGTCCTTACCTCATTTGGAGGTGAAATCTTGGACGAACGCCGTCGTGCTGCCGGATTTCCGTCCTGGTGAATCAAACACTTGATTTACTCAAGAACATACACGAATCCATAGTACTCAGTGAGGTTGATGCTATTTAGCTCCCTCACCTGTCACACGTGTGTTAGAGCCTATTGAGATTGCCTACTCCTCCTCTCTACATGATAATCTCTTGATCATCCTATCACGTGTTGTTTCCCTAGGTCACGCGTAGCGCGATAGTCACGCGACCACGTGATCGTTGCATCCGGATTCATACCCACACATTTTTGGCGACTCCACTGGGGAAGGGAAATCAATACTTGTGTGATGGCACCTCCAAGAAAAAGACCTACTGATCCCACTGAGGGTGTGACTCAAGAAACTGATACTAATCTTGAGGTTGCTGAGCATGACATGCCAGCACTCGAAGATGTTAACCAACTTACTGGTGCTCAACCTGACAACGCTGTGATCTTGCGCTGTACAAGAAAATACCATACAGGTCAACCAGTCAATACAAGAGTCTACAAGACAATTTCAATAATTCATGACGATGTTTGCTCAATACCTACCTGGTATAGCCGCTATTGCTGCCGCGCAACAAGGCGCGACTTTGTCAACCCCTGCTATTGCCGCGTAGCAACATGCTTCTCAGGCACCTCAAGCGCCTCAAGCTCCTCAAACTTCACAAGCTCTTCAAGTACCTCGACCTGTTGATCCTCTTCCTACTCCTGAACATGATACTATTGGAATTAGGGAGCAAGCCCCTCCGTTGGAGCCTATAGTTACACAATTGCCTGTACCTCAGGTAGTGAACACAGGAATTCAGCTAGGAGGACCCTCAACCTCCCAGCCTACAGTACATGTTCAACCCGGAGGATCTTCATCCTCACAGACTACGCCACAGATTGTCATTGGTGGACCTGCTGCTCAACCAAATACAACTCCACTCCAGACTGTCACTCCAGCTACACCAGTTGAAGTTACTACTTCAACTCCTAAAGTTACTTTCGTCACGAAAGAAGATCTAGACATGTACTTGAGGGAAATACAAGCTAAGTCTGATGTGGGAGTATTGGATCTCAAGCTCCCATACAATCAACGTATTGCTGCTAAGCCATATCCTCAAGACTATGTGAGTCCCAAATTCATGCTATTCAATGGTAAGAAAGGAAGTGCCAAGGAACATTTGTTGAAGTTCATTGAAACGCTAGAGGTTTATGGATTTGATGATGATCTCAAGTTGAAAGAATTTTCTAAGTCCCTTACAGAGAAAGCGTACACATGGTACGTTAACCTTCCCCCTGGATCAGTAGATTCATGGGCAACTATGTGCAAGATGTTCCTAGAGAAGTTCTTCTCCACACAGGAACGAGTGACCTTGACTGATATGGGACGGATTCGCCAGAAGCCCAAGGAAGACTTGATGGATTATATTGAGCGTTTCAGGGAACGTTCACTAGACATCCAAGACATATGTGACGAAAGAGAGCTGGTGAAAATTTGCATCCAAGGCATGTTCACCGAATATGCGGTACATCTGGAAAATCTCTCTTTAGCCTCATTCTCCACTTTGGTTGAGAATGCGCGAAGGACTAATAATTCTGTCATGCGACAAAGAGGAGGAAATGTGAAGTTTAACAAAAGAGGACCGTCAGTGAATGCAACTCAAAGTGAGGATCTCAAAGATGAGAAGAAACGAAGAGTTGAAAAGTCTGGACGTGAGAGAACAAAGGAAGTGCTAACATATCCTTGCTCAATGGGAAAGGTGCACGCTATGCTAGATCAATGGTTGAGAGATGGAAATCTCAAACTCCCAAGGGTAGAGCGTTTACCAACTCAGGAGGAGAAGAATGATCCTAAATTTTGTAGGTTCCACAGAATTGTGGGGCATCCTACTAGGGATTGTTTTACTTTGAAGAGGATTTTCAATGAAAGAGTGCAGAATGGAGAGCTTGTTATCGAAAATAACGACGTTAGGAACAATCCACTTCCAACCCATAATAATCAGCGTGGTGCCGTTAACGTCGTTATTCATGATCCTGCCACAGTAGAAGCCAATGATGCACCACTTGCCGAGGCAAGTAACGCGAAAGGAAAACAACATGAAGTTGAGGAAAATAATTGTGCTCCCATTGCTGCGGCACTTTTGAAAACTTCTAATTTTAGAAATTTCTTTGATCTACTTGGTTTTGATGAAAAGGCGAAGCTTGCAGCAGCAACTGCACTTGCGCAAATTTCCGAGGGACAATATGCCGAGTGTAATGCAGCGCAGCCCGTCAAAAGAATGGCTCGAGCGCATGAAAATGCAATCTTGTTCACCGATGCAGATATGTGTGTAGATAGTCCAAATCACAATCGACCATTATATGTGGAGGGCATACTTAATGGCTACCCAGTTAAGAGGACATTCATTGACGCTGGTTCTTCTCTCAACATCATGCCTAAGACTACATTGGAAGCTGCTGGTATCGACTATCATCGTTTGGTGAAGCAACCCATTTCAGTTAATGGCTTTAGTCATACTATAACGAAGACGATCGGAAGAGTTAATGTTGATCTTAAGATTGGGCCTATTCGTGGTATCGTTACTTTTCATGTGATTGATGCGCCTGTGTCCTATCATCTCTTGATAGGTAGGAAGTGGCTGCACGATCACAATTTAGTACCGTCGACTATGCATCAATGTATCAAAGGACATTGGAAAGGGAAGGATATATTTATTCCTGCTACGAAGAATCCTTTTGAGCATGATGAGACATATTTCATTGAGTCTACCTTCTTCAATGAGTATGCCGATGAAGGTGAGACAGCTATTGCTAGAGCTTCAGGTGTGCCATTACCCACTTGGGAAAAAGTTCAAGAGGGCCAACAAAAGAAAAGAAAGATGCGTGGCTGTCGAGGCGGTAAAAAGAAGAACAAGCAGGTTGATGCTGTTGAAAGTTACGTCAGAGAAGATGGGCGGAGAGTATATCTCTTATGACGGTTTCCGGGGTCTAAGGAAGTTTGTTCTTCCTCAGACCCTGTACCAATTCAAGAAATTCAGCCCGCTCCTCAACAAATGCAAGATCAAATAAAGCCACAAAATGAAGAAATTGAGGAATTGGATCTAGCGCGACCAGGAGAGTCGCCGCGGCCAATTTTTGTCAGCAAAGGTTTGTTACATGAAGTTAAGAGTCCTCTTATTGATTTGTTAAGAGAATATAGAGACGTGTTCGCTTGGGCATATGATGAGATGCCAGGTCTGGACCCTAGCCTTGTAGTGCACACACTAAATATTACCCCAGGCACGACTCCTATTAAGCAAGGACAACGAGTTTTCCGTCCTGAGGTGGAAGTTCAAATTAAGCACGAAATTGAGAAGTTGCTTCGTGCAGGCTTTATCAGACCAATCGAACACCCTACTTGGCTCGCGAATATCGTACCTGTTAGAAAAAAGAATGGTCAAATAAGGGTTTGCGTGGATTTTCGAGATTTGAACAAGGCTTGTCCTAAAGATGATTTCCCTTTGCCAAATATAGACACCTTGGTGGATGTCACTGCAGGTCATGAATTATTTTCATTCATGGATGGTTTCAGTGGATATAATCAAATTAAAATGGCAATTGGAGATGCCGAGCGTACTGCCTTCCGAACTCCTGTTGGGAATTTCTATTATACTGTCATGCCCTTTGGACTCAAGAATGCTGGCGCTACTTATCAAAGAGCGATGACAGCTATATTTCATGATATGATGCATGATTTCATGGAGGACTACGTGGATGACATAGTTGTGAAATCAAAACATGCATCTGACCATTTGGTCCATCTTCGAAAGGTTTTTGAACGATGTCGATTGTATAAGCTTCGCATGAATCCTTTGAAATGTGTTTTTGGAGTTGCTTCAGGAAAATTTCTTGGATTTGTAGTCCATAGGAAGGGGATTGATGTTGATCCAAAGATACAAGCTATATTGTCTATGCCTTCACCTGCTACTTTGAAAGAATTGAAAACTTTCATGGGAAAGGTCTCTTATATTAGGAGATTCATACCTGCACTTGCAGAGATTTCATATTCCTTACATCAACTCATGAAGAAAGGAGTCACATTTGAATGGGACCAAGTCCATGAGGATGCAATTCAAAGAATTAAGGGAATTCTCACTTCTTCTCACACCATGACTATGCCTGTGAAGGGAGTACCGATGATATTGTATCTTACTTCTACTAGCAGATCCATCGGAGCCTTACTTGCACAAGAAATAGATGGCCAAGAACGGCCGGTCTACTATTTGAGTCGTTCGCTTCAAGGAAGCGAGGTCAAATACCCAGCTTGCGAAAAGCATTGTCTCGCGCTGGTGTTTGCCACCCAAAAGTTGCGTCACTACTTTCTAGCGCACAAGGTCAACCTCGTTACCCGATCAGATCCTATCAAGTACTTATTGTCACGACCAGCGTTATCTGGGCGTGTAGCGAAGTGGTTGTTGCTTCTCGGAGAGTTTGATATTACAATACAGGCTCCTAAAGCTATCAAGTCACAAGCCTTAGCTGATCTCCTAGCTCATTTTCCGAATGAAAGTGAAGATGTGATCACAGAAAGTATACCAGCGGAATTCCATGAGGACTCACTCATGATTGAAACAGAAGGAGAATGGTCACTCCAGTTTGATGGTTCATCGGGAAGTCAAGGTTGGGGAGCAGGAGTTGTATTGACATCACCCAATGGCCAAGAAATACCTTTGGCATTTAAACTTGACTTTCATTGCACTAATAATGAAGCTGAATACGAGGCATTGTTACTTGGGATCGTCTTTGCTTTGGAAGCTGGAGCAAACCATCTGTGTATTCGTGGTGATTCAAATTTGATCATTAAGCAAACTAATGGTGAATATGCCCTCAAGGAGCCAGCACTTGCGCCTTATAGGGCTGCAGTGCAAGCTCTAATTGGGAAGTTTGGAGTCGTAAGGTATGAACATACCAAGCGATCTACAAATCGTTATGCAGATGCATTGGCAACACTAGCATCCAAAATTCCGATGCATGCTTCAGATGAAAGCCTAGATGTTAAAGTTATCAAGAAAACCATTCCTTGCACAGCCTTGCAATTGTTAGAAGAAGATGAGGAAACAGGAGATGACTGGCGCGTTGGTATCAAGGCCCAATTGGCGCAACCCAATGCGGCCTCCATAGTTACCTTGAAGAATTTTGTTCACATCAATGGCGCCTTATACTTCAAAGGACCTGAGGGCGTTCTATCGCGATGCATCTGTGCGAAACAGGCTCGCCTAAAATTGGACAAGTATCATAAGATCTGGTGTGGGAAGAAGGACCTCCCTTGTATCGTCGCATTCAACGTGCAGGGTATTACTGGCCCACAATGGCCAAGGATGCATCTCAGGTGCAAACACATTGTCCCAAGTGCTCCGAGTTACCAGATGCAAAAGAATGTAATTTTGTCGCAAGTGCTGGAGATTGGCGTCGTCCGTACATCGATTACTTGAAGAATAATGTGCTACCAACTAATAATACGGATGCCAAATTAGTAAAAAGGAAGGCGCGCAAGTACCTAATGCATGAAGATGAATTGTATAGAGTTTCATTTATGGGAAAGCCTCTCAGATGCATTGCATCTCCTGAAACGGAACAAATATTAACTGAGGTACATGCTGGAGAATGTGGTGAACACCAAGGTGCGAGGAAGTTGTATTATCAATTACTTGACATGGGGTACTATTGGCCAACCATGGAATCAGACTGTTCCAATTTTGTTAAACGATGCGTTCCTTGCCAAGAACATGGAGATGCGATCCACGCTCCTGCGGTACTTCATAGTCTAACAACACCATGGCCTTTTCATACTTGGGCATTTGATCTAATCGGTCCTATTCACCCGCCATCTAAAGGATGTATTTGGATCCTAGCTGGAACCGAATGTTTTACTAAGTGGGTGGAAGCTATTCCTTTAAAGAAGGCGACGGGACCAACAGTTGCAAGCTTCATTAAGGAGAACATTATATGCAGATTCGGGATTCCGAAGCGCATTCTTTCAGATAATGGCACTCCTTTCATCAATTCGCATGTTCGACAACTGTTGGAATCATATAGTATTGATCATGTGAAGTCGACCCCTTATTACCCTAAGGGCAACGGCCAAGCGGAAGCTACAAACAAGACTCTTTTGAAAGTTCTCAGTCGCATGGTACATGACAACCATAAAGAATGGCATGATAAGCTATCTTTAGCACTTTGGGCCTATAGGACTTCGAAGCGGCGACCAACACAAGCAACACCTTTTTCGCTAGTGTATGGTGCCGAAGCAATTGTGCCTATAGAGGTTCTGATCCCTTCAGCACGACTGGCGATCAATTATATCACCTGCATAATAAGAAGGTATGATATGTTAGTTTCACAAACAAGAGGGGTTTCACTCATGCATCATTTTATCATCATAAAGACATATACATTAAAAGTACACGTATTCTTTGACAAGTATCAAGCTCACTTATGATGATTCTACAAGACAAAGCATTGAGCAAGCAAAAGATTACATACAATACATTTATTGATTCTATCTTTAAGATATTAGTAGAAGAAAGTCATTGTTATTTAAAAGAATAGGGAGCTTTATGATGTGTTTGGTGAGATATCAAGAAGTTATTCATGCATTAGAAGATGAAACAGGATAGCTGTAACACTATTTCATAAATTGCGTACATCTCTCTCATATGAGCTCCGTTTGAGGCGATTCAAAATTCCTTGGAAAGAAGAGAGGGAGATATAAAACTTTAATGTTTTGAGTTTTTATGGATTCGTAACACATCAATACAATTATCGTCATGAAACTACTACAAGTGCAGCGGTGACTTCAAAAAATTGCAGATTTGAGGTAGTTCTGTAAATTGCGCACATCTTTCTCATATGAACTCCGTTTGGGGTGATTCAAAATTCATTGGAAAGCTAAGAGGGAGAT
The DNA here is from genome assembly GCA_024138025.1 of Combretum micranthum. NCBI lineage: Eukaryota > Viridiplantae > Streptophyta > Magnoliopsida > Myrtales > Combretaceae > Combretum > Combretum micranthum. The sequence goes on from JAMXBD010000166.1 coordinate 553,194, forward strand.
ATAAAACTTTCGTGTTTTGAGTTTTTATGAATTCGCAACACATCAATACAGTTTTCATCATGAATTCACTACAAGTGTGGCAGTGACTTCAAGAATTGCAGATTTAATATAGTTTTGTAAATTATGTACATCTCTCTCATATGAACTCCTTTTGGGGTAATTCAAAATTCCTTGGAAAGCTAAGAGGGAGATATAAAACTTTGTGTTTTGAGTTTTTTGGATTCAAAACGAATCGATACAGTTTTCGTTATGAAGTTGCTGCATGACAACAAGAGTCCATATTTCACAGATTTGATATAGTTTTGTAAATTGTGCACATCTCTCTCATATGAACTCTGTTTGGTAATTCAAAATTCCTTTGGAAAGCTAAGAGGGAGATCTAAAAATTTTGTGTTTCGAGTTTTGGTGGATTCAAAATGAATCGATACAGTTTTTATTATGAAGTTGCTACATGACACAAAAATCCTTGATTTTCCAGATTTGACAGAGTTCACGAAAATGTAGATATCTCTCTCATAAGAACTCCTATTGAGATGATTTAAAATGATAGAAAGTTAAGGAAAGATCTACAACTTTTATGTTTCGGATTTTGAGAGATTACAAATGTATCAATGTCATATTTTGTCATGATTCTTCTACATTAAACCAAGACTTCTTTAGTTGGTTGGCTGCGGTATTTGCATGTCCACTGTCCAGGTTTTATATGCAAGTCGTTCTTGGACAATGAACGACTAAGGTAAATTCATGGCCAATGCTCTTCAAGTCTAAATACTCACTGTATAAAACCGCTCCCACCTTCAGATATGGGTTTTCCTTTGAGAGAAGTTCATGTATCCTGCAATTATTCGCTCAACTCTCTGTAACTATGTATCCAAACAAACCAAGGACAACAGTAATAATAATGCAGCAACCAAAACCATGAATGGCACATTTATAAAAATGAAGCTGCTTATTCTAAAGCATTCATAGAAAATATCCAAGAGCATGTGCAGATCTTGTTTTACCTAAAAGTTTAGCCTGAACCAAATCTCCCTCTAGCAGATTGAAGAACCAAGACACTTTAGTAGAAGGTCTTGCTTTCTCTGTTGCAAGAAATCTGCAAGAAATAGAATCGGGGTAGGAGTCTAAAAAAAAAAAAAACTGTGAACTCAGTTTTTGCTAGTAGATGTTGATACCTTTTAGTATGCTTGTTCGTATCCTTCAACAGCAACATAGAGGATTTGATAACTTTTCCTTTGTCATTGAGTTAATATAATTTATAGGCCAAGAGTAAGAAATCCCAACCAGCTAGAAGCTTAATATGTCAATGGACAAAGCTCTTCAATGACTGACTCCGGCTAGTTGGAGCTTGAAGCAACCAATCTACGAGTATAATCTCCATGGATTGAGCTATGAACATCAAATACAAAGCTTCAGAGGAGGGATTTCTTCAGTCTTTTTCTGCCTTAGATAACAAAGCTTCAGAGGAATTTTTTTCTGTCTCGTAGAGCTACAACATTAAAGGAAAATGAAGAGAGAAAATGTAGAGGAGGAAGAAGGTTGCAAGAAGTCCTATGTGCAAGGTCTGCAAGAAGTCCTATGGCTGGAATGAAAGAAACACACCCCATATCATGACCCAAAATAAGCAGATTTTGTCTTGTCAATATTGGAATAAAGCAAACATGATCCTTAACCGTTTTGTACTATGACAATAAGACAGTGACACCTGTCCCCGAATGGTACAATTCAAAAAAAGTAGTGGAGAAAATCCTGGTATATTGTTACAAAAGTGTCGATGGCAGTTTTGTAATTTTGGGAGTTTTGGATTTTTACCGACGAGACCATATTCTAAAGGAAACGGTCCAACGAGCAATCTCACTAGCTTGCTTGTGACCCAAGCGGTTTTCGTCAAATTCCTTCGTTTAGCCCTCAAAACCGCGTTTTTACTATTTTTATAACTTTTCTTCATGTCATATCTTTTCATAGGTAATCTTTTTTATATGCGTCTGTGGCATTAATCTCGTCGTTCATTTATTTTCCCTAGGTATTATTTAGATAGGTTTCCTTTTTGGTAAAAAAGCATATTATATATTCTAGGGTTTACAGGAAGGTTCTATAATCTTCTCCAACAAACATCAACGGTGAAGTTATAATTTACATATTATGGGACTATATTTCATGGAAGATCAACGTTAAACAATCATTTTTGGAAGGAGCCAGAAGTTATAATTTACATATTATGGGACTATATATTTTCTCTTCACTTTCGATACGTTGAGACAAGTACGAATGATGATGTGGTAGAGGGCTTCATAAGAAGAGCAAGAAGATTCAAAAATTCGATACAGCTCAATCAGGCTCAATCAGGCTCAATCGGGCTCAATTTATGATAGTATAAACTATTCATGCAAAGTAAGCGAAGAAGATTCATGTCACAGGCATAACATATGTTTTGGGAGTAAATGAACAAGATCACTCAACGAACGAAACAATGCGGTGAATAACAAGGGCGTGAAAGCCATGGCCAGATGGTCTTAAGCTTCTATCAAGATTATACTCCTATAGGGTGCAACAGAGTTCTCAAGTGGAAGGCTTAAATCTAGAATTAAACAATCTCAAATGCAAACAATTACTGGAAAGTTGGTTCGAAAACGACAAAGAGCCTTTATTGCGCTTGTTGAATATCTCAGGCTTTGTTCCTAAAGAAGGAGATTTATTTGACGATGTTGCACCAGGTTCCTACATTGCAAGCCATTAAGAAATTAACACACCAAGTAGCAGTGCAGCTAAGTTATAGCGCACATGCGCTGGATGAGACTTTTGTCATTTCAAAGGCTTGATTAATGCCCAAATCCTTTTGACATGGCTCGAAAGACTTTGGTCAGGGGGCAAATGTAGATGTGCAAATTTGATTACAAAGGCCTTGAGCCTAATTCTTATTCGGATTTAACTCTTTGAGCTAATGTGACAGGGCTTAAAGAGTTAGGCCCAATTCAATTGGGATGATCATGGGAGAATTGGCATGGTAGGCTTGGAGTAGGGCTCGTTAGAATTGGCCTGCCCAATTCCAATCTTTCTCAAATCGGCTCACACACATTACAATGAAGGCCTCAATGGGCCTGGGTCCATAAAGGAGCCCACATCCATATCCATAATGAGAGGGACTCATCCTGGCCGTTGGTCGTCTGTCTCATCTGACGGACGACATCGACAGCTAGATTCTCTATAAATACCTTAGTCCTTACCTCATTTGGAGAAGGTGAAATCTTGGACGAACGCTGTCGTGCTGCCGGATTTCCGTCCTGGTGAATCAAACACTTGATTTACTCAAGAACATACACGAATCCATAGTACTCAGTGAGGTTGATGCTGTTTAGCTCCCTCACCTGTCACACGTGTATTAGAGTCTATTGAGATTGCCTACTCCTCCTCCCTACACGATAATCTCTTGATCATCTTATCACGTGTTGTTTCTCTAGGTCACGCGTAGCGCGATAGTCACGCGACACGCACGTGATCGTTGCTTCCGGATTCATACCCACACAGAAATCAATCATGATTTTCCAAAAAATTGATTGTTCCCAAAAACGAAAATAAAAAAATATGAAATTATTGAAAGTACGCCAAAACGTTTGATTTCCCCTGCCCTACAAAACATTGGGTCTTATTGCTTTGGAATGGAGAGAGAGGGAAAGACTGAGGGAGTTGTCTCTTCCAATAAGCCGATGATCTAATATTCAATGCCCTGATATATCCCGCATTGTTCACTGGTCAGACTTTGGTCCAATTACGAAATTTCCAGTTGATTACTCAGTTGATACAAGTGGTTCCGTCACATCATCCCATGTGGCCAGACGTTTCTTTGCCTTTTCAACCTGATAATTATGCAATCGAAATTTCAACCCAAATAAAAGTAGATTAATGAATGTTGTAAAATAATGATGAGACTAATTTGTAGACACATGATAAGATAATTGACTATTTCATATAGGTTTGAGTTAATTAATTTGATTGTTAATGGAAGAAAATTTTAATCTTAATAGCTTCCTTTAATGTCATTATTTTTATTATCCACATTATAAATAATTCAATATTCTAAATCTACAGTATCTAGCCATTATTATGCTCGATTGTTGCCGTAGAAAGGTTGAGAACTATTGTTGGCTTGATAGATGATGGTTTGTTGAAGAAATATAAGTCTTGAACTAATAAGATGAGTCATGTTTATAAAGATTTATGTATTATGGATCATAAGGGTTAAGAAATATAAAATCATGTGTGTGTACTGCACAAAATAAAGAGAATCATAAATTGTTCTGAAATTGGATACGCTTTGTTTTTAATACTATATTAAATTCAATTTTGAACCTATTGTTTTATTACTAGAAAATTCTGTTTATGATAATAAAAGAATCAAGAAAGAACGAGAGAGAAAGACAAAGGGTAAAAAGAAAAAGGAACACATTTAATTTTTAACAATCTTTCATTTACTTTATTTTATTAGGAAATATAGAAGGGATAACAAAGAAAGATCTACAAATTATGAGGAAAAACCGTAACCGATTCGTCATCTTTTCTTTAACAAACTATTTTTGATTGGTAATCCCCGTAACCTAGGTATTTTTCTAACTAGGATTAAATCTCCACTTATTCCATTTTTATTTTTAAACATTTTATGTATGATACAACTTTTAACGTCCTTGACTAGGTATAGGAATCAAGTCTCCATCAAGTGATTGTAACGTTCAAATAATTAGAGTGAAAACTTGAGATGACGCCATTAAAATAGTTCTTATATACATATGGCAGGCCCATAAAAACCTTCATCTAAAGTTGTGTTGATAATTATTTGGCAGGATTAAAGAAACCAAAACGATTTCAACTTCTGTGTTTGTCTTATGTAAGAAAACCTAAAAATCCTAATGTCTAGATGACCTGCAGCTATACAAGACTGTTAGGTTATTTTCCAAATCAGCATTCTTTGTCATTTGTGTTAAGTTCAATTTCTGTTTCTAAAAGCTAATTTATTAAATCACCATAATAAAGGTGATGTCAATTGTTATATTGTATCAATGTTCTTAAGAAAAGTTTACAATAATTAGGGTCCCTAAATGAGAACTCCCGGGACCACTCAATGAAGAACTGCAGGATATTTTATATCTTTCAACATTAATCAAATATTTTATAAAAAGGAAAAAATTAACATCACCCTTAATCTCTTAATAGGCAAATACAAGTTTGAATCCCCCACATTTTATAATACGGAAAAAAAGAAATAAACACATATTTGATGAAAGAGGAAAAATTGACATCATCCCTAATGAGAGGTACAAGTTGGAGTCTCCCTCCTCTTATAATGCCAAAAAACACAAAAAAAAAAAAAAAAAAAAAAACTCATGGAAATATAATAAGTAAATGTAAGAACACCTACTAAATTCCCAAAGCGTGACTTCATAAATCATTGTTACAATCCAATATAATCCTTAGTAAAATGATCATAAATAGCAATACTCTTAGAATTACATCAATTTAGAGCACTTCCATTCATTTTCAAAGTTATAAGAGGCCAAGTCACACTATTAAACCTATATACACCTAACCAATTTATATATATATATATATATATATATATGTGTGTGTGTGTTTATTTTCCAAACACCACCAAAACAATATTTTATCATTTTATAATACTAATTAAGTATGTTAGTAAGTGTGTCTATCCTTCTATCATATGATTATCATCATTTAGTGTGCCATCTCGTAAATAAAACCACACAAAGGAAATTCTATATTCCTGCCATTAATTTTAACGGGATCGGTCCCATCGCCATCCAAAAGCTAACTCCATATTCAATCGTAATCGAATTTTTAAAATAGTTAATATTCTATTTATTATATTTATTTTAACAGTTAGAATATTCAGAACGGTCCCATCAACGGGAGCGTAGAAGCTTCCACACAAATCCTTATCCATCCATTTGTTTCAAGAAATCCTCAAGCCAATGAATGATAATTTGACCCTACATGTATGTATTGTGTAGAAGCTATGCACGCAAGTAAAATTACCTCTGCGTCCCAATTCGTACGAGCAGTGACCCATATTAAAATTATTGTTTGCATTAAAGTTCCTCCAAGCATTCCAGACCAAATTCCCTGCATTACATCATATGCAAATAATTTTTCTATCAATATTATAATCTTAAGATGGATTATTTTAAATATATTTTAAATAATTTTTCCTATTAATCTATCATGTTAATATATATACTCTAATATTAAAGATGATCTAATATTGGAGAATGGTCAGGGATGGGAGAAAAACAACTATACAGAATGCCTAAATCAAACAACAAACTAAAAGTTTCGTTTTCTTCAATGGTTCAGTTAACAAGGTTTAGTATAATTATATTTTATGATAAATTCATTTACAATCTAAAAGTTTGATCTAATAGAACATTATACATTCCTAATGCAAATTAAAATTTTAATTGTAAATATGTCGGTTAAAATCTAAATATAATTACAAACCAAATTGTAATCCAAATCAAATTCAAATTGGCGAAAATTACACATAAAATATTTGTTTATTTTAGTGGAATATAAAAATTGTTGCAATAATAAAGTATTTTTAAGTTAACTATAAATTTGTACTTATCGACATCAAATATGCTTATATATATATATATATATATATATATATATACACTTAGCTAATTTTATCAAGAAAATCTTTATCGAAATGACATAACATATATAATGTTTAGTGGCAAATTAAAACAACTAAAATTTGATATTTGTATTTTACTATAGACAAACTACCAAAATGTTTAACCTATATTGTTTGTATAAAGAATACAAACTTCAGAATTACAACATGTCCATTGTACAAAACTACAGATGTATTAAGATAAAAATTCTCTTACCAGCAATTACCTTTTCACATTTGATGAGAAAGCTCTATATATATATATCTATATATATATGAGACTACTATACGGTAATAATTTACCCTTTCCATTCCTTTTTTTTTCACTCATTCAAGATGCATTGAAAGGAAGGTATCACATCATATCACAAAAATAGCACAAAATATCTTAAGAATTTAAACAACTTTAAACATTGATCTATAAGTTAAACGAAATAGGAAAAAAATATATAAAAGCATTGAATGGATCGAGATCTTCTATAATTGGAAAGGAACATACCTTAGCTCCAAGCTTCAAGGTAAATCCAAGCACACAACCAAGCGGAATGCCAACAATGTAGTAACACCCTACGTTGACATAGGCGACAAATGCTTGCCATCCACACCCTACAGCTACCCCTACAAGATCAAAATCATTTGTTGTCATCAATATCAATTAAAAACAAGCCGTTGCCTTTTGCCTTTCTTTCTTAAGTGTGATGTTCAATTGCACACCCTAGAGACCAAAATTGTAAGACCACTACATTTCATATCTAAGACAATTAGGTGTTTCAGTACAGGATTTTGGCATTTTGCACCTTGTATTTATATACTTGCATATGTTACACTAGAATATGTGGAAGAAAAAAAAATAAAAAACTGATTTACCTTTGACAACACTTTCCATTAAAGATGTGTCAAATAAAATTGTGGACCTCAGTAGTCTCATATATGGTCTCACTTGTTTTACGTGAGACACTAGGTGTCGTGAAAAATAATAATGGCTTATCTATATAATCTGCTTTTTGGATGCATGGTTTTTTAATAAATGATAAAAAAAAAAAAAGTACGAGGAGAACGCAACAAGGAAAATCTATTTGATTTGCCAATCACGAATATATTATTGACATCCAAGAAGGGACATTTGTTGTAATTATAAAATGGACTTCTAAGTACATTATTGGGTCACACATGTTCTCTCTTACTAAAAGAAAAGCAAAAGCCCTCAAGCATTCTTGTATAAATTAAATAATTAACAAAACAATATTACATGCCTTTTATATAGACCCGTTTTATATCATAATTAATTTTTACTACAAAACATTTTAAATCAGTTCTTAATATTTCCTATCGGTTCTGTCAATAGATGGTCTCCAAAGGTTTGTAGAAAATGGGGAAAGAAAAAGAACAAATATAAAAAGCTTCTTCACAAATACTAAGGATAGAGCTAAATTTATATGAATGTACTCCTTGACATATTATGGATATGTGGACAGCAGACCTATCAACAAATATAAAAAAGGAAGAAAACACCAAAAAATTTTCTTTTCCTTAATGTTATTGCTTTTCTAAAATACTTGAGGTGAATTCTCCAAAACTTGGGATGATAGTGATTCTCTTGAAAATTATATAATTCCAAATAGAAGGCAAGATACTGGACACCATTATTCTTTTTAAGCTATATTAAGATATTTACTCCATCGACACTGGTCTTGTTACATAAAGTAAGATGGAGTAAATTGCTTTATCAATTGTCCATGAGCCAGAACAAATAAAACCTCATACAATAAACTTTTATAGAATACCAAGCTGCCTATCTAAATGTATATATAAAGGGTGCAACAACAAGATGTTAGATTACAAAATAAGTAAGGATATAGAAATTTCATAATAAAAACCTCAAGCAAAGAATCGAGCCTGAGTGAAAGTTCAACAAATATGAGATATGGGCCTTTTTTATTAGAGCAAAGGGTAAGAAAATTTGCTTTATGTACTACTAATTTATTATGTAATATGCCTTATGTCTTAGGAGGAAGAACCAAACCAAACCCTTTTTTTTAACTCCCTAATATGCATGTAGTGTGATTATACACACAATAACAAATATTTAAACCCTAATAATCAATAAAGAAAGTAATATGCACAACAAGCTTGTAAGCCTTATCAACCCAGTGTATTGATCTTAACATCTTTTATTCATAGTAGTCCTAGTGGTAGAGGATGATAGAAATGAATTGAAACACTAAAGGATAAGAAATATTTAGGCTAAATTATAAAGTGAAATATTGCATTTCACTACAAGTGGGTAAATCTCACTTGAATTATAGAAGAAATATAAATAATGTTATAAGATTAAGGTAATAATCAACAAGAAAACACTCGTTCGTAAGTTATAAGTCAAAGTGGTTAATAGGTTGTTTTAACTCTTAATTACTTTTGAGTTTGGGCCTACAAAAGTATTGTCAAGATAAGATACAACCATGAGCCTAAACGTATTACCTAGTTGAATCCCCTTACCAATTGTCTATCCTAGTCCATCAATCCATTAAATAGACTTACAAAAATTTACCCCTATTAAATTCATGTTCCTACCTTCTTATTCTTCAAACCCAAGTCTCATGAAATTTTCAACACACTTTCTAAGAAAAGGCAGTTTCTCATCGCATTATATTGGATAAAGATACACAGCCATACCATATATGAACACAAAAAAATTCTTTTATCTTGGTCAATATTTATGGGATTGGTCTCATGACTTATTGAAAGGTTGAGATTTATTTGTAAATATGACCAAATCATTAAAATACTTATCATATTAACTCCAATAATTTTTGTAATACTTAAATGATAGGTTGGACGAGATAAAAAATTCAAGAATCATTTTTATTTTCTCCTAAAACTAAAATAATAAGACAAAATGTGATAAATGTATTTGATTCATAATTATAAACTTTATGTCTACTTGCAATGAAAAATGGTGAGAGTATATTAGATTAATAGTTATCGATGTTTGAGGATAAGTTTAAAAAAAGTTATCAATGTTCTTAGTTGTTAAGAGAAATAGTATCCACATATTTTACAGACTAGATCAAATAAGAAAACCAAATTTTAAATGGGTAAGGAAATGGGGATCAAAGTCATATAAAATAGTTATTTGGTCTTACATTTATTTAATAGGACCAATCTCATCAATTATTTAATAACTTAAATTCATACTCTATTATAATTATACCACTGAAGATATCAATTACTTTGTTTATTGTATTAGTCAAATAAATAATTAAAGGGTCTTGTATACAAGTTCCCAATGGTGCAAATAAAGGTCCCTTTTTTATGGCAATTTCTCATTCAATTTAAACGTTTTTTTCCTTTTTTTTAACCAATTAAAATATTAATCTCTTATTTAACTTATTTTGTGAATGTTAATTTTTTTCTTTAACTACTTAAAATATTAATATCTTATTTAAACTTTCCTTCCGATACTAATGTTTATTGGTGTATTTTTTTTTTTTTTTCATAAGGTAATAAAGATAGGAATGTGGTAACTAAATTGGTGCGACTTACCAGATAAAACAGGCTGTATGCCACTCAAAACGATGGAGAAAGCCAGGAAAGGTGAGAGTTCAGCAACAGCTTTCGAGACCGTGGAACCACTGGTGAAGATGTAGCTTAAGTAATTGCGCAAAATAAGGACCAAAATTGCTATCACCACTGAAATAAGGAAAGAACTTGATGTCACTACTATAACCGCAAATGCTGCTGATTTTGGATGTCCAGCCCCTAATTCATTGCTCACTCTCACGCTGTAAAATAAGTCATAAAAGATTATTAATAATACCACATCACTTTAATATTTGAATATTGATCTTTTATCAAGATAGATCAAATTTGATTCTTCTCCTCCTCAACAGTCGCATATAATACCGATAGTAGTCGGCTATATATATATATATATATATATATAATACCTCTTCTTTGTGTAATTCTATTAATTCATGGAAAACACGATAAAGTTTTTACAGTTCCTACTATTTTTTTCCCTCACTCTTTTCCTTTTTCTTGAAAAATTATATCATTTATCCCGAACCAAAGTAAAATAGCAGTATTAGGTTGAACAAGGGATGGATGCTATATGCAGGCAATTATTATAATATAATTGGATGGAAGCACCGTTTTATATAATTTCTTAATTATTAGAAGATTAAAATGCATGGAGACAATAGTTATCATCATTTTTTATTTATGGTAAAATCTTTTTGTTTTTAATTAATCAGTCATACATGAAATAATGAGTGTAAATATTTTCAATTTACCTAAATTAAATAGGAAAAAAAGGGAAAAATGTTAGAATGTAATTCCTAGTAAAAAGAACCGCATGCACTTCATTTACATATCTTAAAATCAATATTCCATGGAGTAGGTGTTCCTAGGATATAAATGAACGATGCTAGTTCATAAACTACTCGAGTTCGGCTTGATGTTTATTCGAGTTTGATTCGAAAATAATTGAATTGAACTTCATCTCAAACTATTTAGATAGTTTATCGAGCCAAACTCAAATTTTATATGTTTAGCTTGATTAGTTCGCAAGCTTAATTATACTCTATCGAGCATAAATGTTAATCAAATTCGAATCAGGTTTAGGTATTGATATTATTTTAATTAGAATAAATAATTTTTTTAATAAATCGAATATAAACGAACTTAATAGCGTTGAACTTAAGATTATGTAATTTTATTGCGAGCCAAATTGCTCGATGGCATTCAAACTTTAAAATTTCGAGTTGAACTTAAATTTAAGCTTAATACTGCAATGTCTTGACTTGTTTATAACCTTAGTTGTTTCAATTTGGTAGGAGCAATAACTGACCTTGCAGCTGCATTAAATCCCACTGCGATCATGAACACCCACCCAACAATGGTCATACTGCAAGTTAAAAGAACACATCGGCTTTACAGCATCAGTAGTCAAATTGAACGATAATAGTGAAAAAAATGTCAAATTTAAAGTAATAATAAGAAATTGTAAATATATCCAAATATAATATATATATATATATATATACACAATTGGATATAATATTCCCGGACTCTCCAATTTTCCAAGTTCAGACTAACATATTCCTCTAGCATGTATGGGACCCTTATTACTGTACAAATTCATCAATAGACCATCGATATATAACTACCCCTTTCAAAAATTATGTTACTATACATGTACATAATCAATGGTTCTTTTACTTTAAATATCATTATGTATAATTAATGATAGAAACGATAAGGAAGAATTTGTTAAAATATGCCACAATGTTATTATTAGTTATTGAAATTTGAAAAATTCCAAATCATTAGTTTGAAAATTGATGAAATTTATTTGATGACGATGGACAAGATGCCAATCCGGCACAATTACCTATTTTCGTACCCTTGCGGCTTTTATAGGTGGACCCTAGAGAAAAGTAACACAATTTAATGCTCCAAAGTCCAATCATCGGTAACATGGACCACTAACATTGATCTTGGAATTTAATATCCCGGGCTCATGACACGCCATGAGATTTAGACTTTTATGTACTTTTGTGCTATCAAATCCCTTGAACCTAGAGATCTACTATAAGAACAGGACAAATCGAGTTCATAACATCTTTTTCATTTTGAATGCTAAGATGTCTACTTATAAAATCTACTAAAAAAAAAAAACTCTACCATATTGTTAACAAGACTGGCCATTATATCATTTCATTAGTAAAATAAGTATAGTAATTAATATAATAATTAATTTATTTAATAATACGATAATATCTGAATATTAATATAAGCTCTTAAATGATTAGAATTAATGATGAGAATTTTAAAATTTAAAAAAAAAACCCAATAACAATCTAACACATAGAAAAACATCAAAATGGTCAGACCAACATAGTTTGGCAAATTTCTTCTCATAAACCATGTAACTTGTAATATAAAAAGCATGCGTGCTTTTTATCTTTTGATATGGGGGCCTCATTATTTTTAATGTGAGACGGTAAAAGAAAATAAAAGGTAATGTGCATTTCTTACCAGACAGACAGAGAGTCCAAGGCGATCTCAGGATTGGGCAGCAACCCAGCAATCAACACCAATATCTGAAAATACCATGTTTCCAAGCACAGCATTACTGCCGATGCAACTGACAATTTCAAGAAATCCCATAAACCCGAAAACGCTTGCATACTAAACCCTGTCCATGTCTCCTTACACCTTCGGCTCATTAAAATGTACACGAATTGTGCAATCACAATAACCCACCAAGAAAAACTCAACACCAAAGCAGCACCTAACAGCCCAAACCCTAGCTTATATATCACCACCCAACTTAGCAATACGTGCACCACAAATGCTCCCGCGGATATATATGCACTAGGGAAAATTATACTTTGTGCTTGTAGAAATTTTTGAATCGGGAAATTCACGGCGTATGCAAAAATTTGTGGAATCAATCCATATACGAATAATGCAGCTGCTGATGCTATGGCACTCGATTCTCCGAGCAGAAGCAATATCTGCTTGGAGAATATATAAATCATCATTAGTGGGATACCTGTAGCCACAAGAAGTACCGTTGATCTTTGAAGATAAATTCCCAACATTTCGTATTTGTGTGCCCCGAATGCTTGCCCACATAGTGTCTCGACTGCACTTCCCATTCCAAGCTACATACCATGCAAAATTAAATTAATCATAAACCCCAAAATCAAAATAATTAAAAAAAAATTTCCAATTCAATATTAACCAAAAAGTACGTAATAGGACAGTATTATACATCTAATACCTATATTTTTCTAATGAAAGATAAAATATATATCTATATATATATATATATATATATATAACAATTCATATCAGATATCAAGGAATAGATTAACTAAAATATAAATCATCAGCTAGTAAATCTAAATAACCCAAGGTATTTTCGATCGAAAGGGAAAAAAAAGGTTACATAAAAGATGTAATACATGAACACTAAATGATCTTTACCATCAATCCATAAGCAAAAACTTGGATACCATTGTTGCCAAGGGAAGCAGCGGCGAGCTGGAGATTGCCGAGATGACCGCATAGGATTTGAGTGGACATAGAAGTGACATTATTGACCAAGTAGACGAAAACCGCGGGGCCGGCGAGGCGGAAGAGGATGTTGAGCTCAATCCAAGTGGCTTTTCGGAGGCGATTGAACTTAGGAAGACCTTCGTCACTCAAGACTTCCTCTAGCTGGGAGCTAACAACTTTACCTTGAAATGAGTGTTTGGATTGCAACATTGGTTCATGTAATTCCTCATTATGGTTGTCGCTTGTTGTTGATGAAACTATGTTGTCTCTTCCTGAGGAATCCATAGTGTCTATGTCTATGTCCCTTCTACTTTGCTATAGTTTTATATAGAGAAATCTAGGATGTAGTGGTTGGTAGAGTAAATGGTCAGCTTGAGAGAGAGAAATATTCTTGTTGGAGATAAGAAGCCAGAACCTGGCCACATGAATTCAAAATTTATATGGATTATTAAATCGTTTTATCAACTCAAAAGAAAATAATGTGAGAGAGAGAGAGAGAGAGATTGAGTCGAATGAAAAAATGTAATCGATGAGAATGGTAAGCGCTTACGCATTATTTACCGTAGAAAATGGAAAATTAAAACACTGCAACCGCGACCCAGCTGATTCTTTGATTATTCCAAAAAATTGTACTTGCATGGATTTGACTGTAATGTATCCTAAGAGAAATTTTCTTCTGCCTCCTTGAAATCGAAATTACCATAATTCCAATTGTAAACTTGTATTTAAAACATGCAATTTATGATATACATAAAACTTTTATCAAAAACATCTATGTTTAGGCCGTATAAAGTAAGCCACTATGAGGAAGCATAAAGTACATATTTTGCATGCGATTTTAAACTCTTAAAGTAAACATTGAAATATAAAACTTAAATTCAGATATGAAACATCGAAATATGATTTTTATTGTAAAACTTCGATATAAAATATCTGTGTTTTACGCCTATAAAGTAAGCTAGTAGTTGGACCAAAAAAATATAAGCCAATAAACAACCACTTATTGTCATTTATCACGTGAGCCATCATCTAAGTCAAAGCAAATGTGGAAATATGATTTTCATTATAAAATGTAGGGCTAAGTTACAAATATATTCCTAAATTCATTAGTTCATTGATCAATGTAAAATCTTAAACTCCTAAAATTTACATTCTAACTTTTTAAAATTTTAAAAATATGCATGCATTCCATATATTACTAATCCCAAAATCATTACTATTTGTGATACTTTTTCATTATGGTATTGAGAATTTGCGACTAATTCTAAGGATATACGCATTTTTTTTTCATTTATAGAAAGATGAAATGCTTTTTTCACTCTTAACTTATATTTGAAAATTGTATTGCTCTTATCACTTAAATTATTGATGCTTAAAAATATTTCCTTGAATCAACATACGCACCTCTTTTTATAAATGCAATGAGTAATTTCTTGAAACCAACACCCTATTTATGAATATAAATCCCTTCGGAACCTATTTTTTTAGTGGTTAGCCTTAGTTAGTTGATAGCATACTCTATCAAGCTACCAGTCTTAGGTATGGAGAGATCCGTGCTTGACTTTTGGTAGTGCGACATCTATTGCGGATGTACATGAATGTGTGTTGACCACTTCTTGATAATGTTTCATAGTTTAAAATATAATAATAATAAAATAAAATAACATAAAAAAACAAAATGATGGAAAGCACACCAAAATGTCTGATTTCCCCTGCCCTACAAAAGATTAGGCTTTATTGCGTTGGGTTGGAGAGAGAGGGAGTTGATGATGTCATACCAATGCCCTGTTATATCCTGCATTGTTAACTTATCAGAATTTGGTCCAATTACGAAATTTCGAGTTGATTACTCAGTTGATACAAGTGGTTCCGTCCCATCATCCCATGTCCCCAGATGTTTCTTTGCCTTTTAAACCTGATAATTATACAATCCCAATTTCAACCCAAATAAAAAGTAAATTAATGAATGTGGTAAAATAATGATGAGACTAGTTTATAGACACGAGATAAGATGATTGATTTCATATAGGTTTGAGTTAATTAATTTGATTGTTAATGGAAGAAAATTTTAATCTTAATAGCGTCCTTTACATGTCATTATGTGGATATAAGTAAACACAGTTAAATTTTATAAATAATTATTATTATAAATCTACAGTACCTAACTCTTATGATCCCCGATTGCTGCTAAAGAAAAACTTGAGGGGCATTACAGGCTTAATAATTGATGATTTTTTCAAAAAGTAGAAGTGTTGAACAAATAAGATAGAGTCATGTGTGTACTGCACAAAATAAAGAGAATCATAAATTGTTCTGAAAGTGGATACACTTTATTTTTAACACTATATTAAATACAATTTTGAACCTATTGTTTTATTACTAGATAATTCTATTTATAATAATAAAAAAAATCAAGAAAGAAAGAGAGAGAGAGACTGACAAAGGCGTAAAGAGAAAAAGGAAACAGATTTAATTTTTTAACAATCTTTCATTTACTTTATTTTATTAAAAAAATATAGAAGGGATAACAAAGAAAGTCAGATATACAAATTATGTGGAAAAACTGAAACCGATTCATCATCTTTTCTTTAAAAAACCATTTTTGATTGATAATCCCCGTAACCTTGGTATTTTTCTAATTAGGATTAAATTTCCACTTATTCCATTTTTATTTTTAAACATTTTATGTATGATACAACTTTTACTGTCCTTTACTAGATATAGGAATCAAGTCTAGACCCCATTAAAATAGTTCTTATATACATATGGCAGGCCCATAAAAACCTTTATCTAAAGTGTGGTGATAATTATCTCTGGATCCACAACAGCAGAATTTTGGAAGGATTAAGGAAATCAAAAGGATTTCAACTTCTGTGTTTGTCTTATAGTAGAAAACCTAAAAACCCTAATGTCTAGATGACCTGCAGCTATACGAGACTGTTAGGTTATTTTCCAAATCAGCAATCTTTGTGATTTGTGTCAAGTTCAAATTCACTTTTGTAAAAAATAATTGATTAGATCAAAAAGTTTACAATAATTAGGGTCCTAAATGAAACTAAAAGGATTTTTTATATCATTCAACGTCAATCACATGTTCTATAAAAAAGGACAAAATTAACACCACCCTTAATTTCTTAAAAGAGAAGCGCAAGTTCAAATCTCCATTTTATAATACCAAAAAAAAAAAAAAAAACAAATAAATACATATTTGATGAAAAAGGAAAAATAGACATCATCCTTAATCTCTTAAAAGAGATGTATAATTTGGAGTCTCCCTCCTCTTATAATGACAAAAAAATAAATAAACTCATAGAAATATAATAAGCGTATTAAATTCCCAAATTATGACTTCATAAGTCATTGTTACGATCCAATATAATCCTTATTAATAAAATGATCATAAATGGCAATAGTCTTGAATTACAACATCAATTTAGAGCATTTCTATTCATTTTCAAAGTTATAAGAGGCCAAGTCACGCTATTAAACCTACATACACCTAACCAATATATATATATTATAATATATATATATCTGTCTCTGTGTGTGTGTTTTTATTTTCCATACACCACCAAACCGATAGTTTATCGTTTTATAATACTAAGTATGTTAGTAAGTGTGTCTGTCCTTCTATCATATGATAATTATCATCATTTAGTGCGTTGTCCCACAAATAAAACCACATAAATCCTTATCCATCCATTTGTTTCAAGAAATCATTAAGTCAATGAATGATAATTTGACCTTACATGTATGTTTTGTGTAGAAGCTAGGTAGGTACACAACTAAAATTATCTCTGTGTACCAGTTCGTACGAAGAGTGAACTATATTAAAATTATTGTTTAAACTAAAGTTCCTCCAATCATTCCAAGCCAGATTCCTTGCATTACACATCATATGCAAATAATTTTTCTATCAATATTATAATCTTAAGATGGATTATTTGAAATAATTTTTCTTATTAATCGAACATGTTAATATATATACCCTAATATTTAAGATCATCCGATATTGGATAATGGACAGGGATCGGAGAAAAATAACTGCACATAATGCCCAAATCAAACAACAAACTAAAAGTTTTGTTTTCTTCAATGGTTCAGTTGACAAGATTTAGTATAATTATAGTTTATGATAAATTCATTTACATTCCAAAAGTTTAGTCTTATAGAATATTATACAATTCAAATGCAAATTAAAATTTTAAGTGTAAATATGTTTGTTAAAATCTTAACATAGTTACAAACCTAATCTTAATCTAAACTAAATCCAAATTAGCAAAAACTACACATAAATATTTATTTATTTTAGAGTATTTCTACCTATCGGCACCAAATATGCTTATAGATATATATATATAGAGAGAGAGGAGAGACAGAGAGAGGCTAGTTTTGTCAAGAAAAGTTTTATCGAAATGACATAACATATGCAATGATATTTATATATTGCTATGTACAAATACCCAAGTGTTTAACCCGTATTATTTGTATAAAGAACACAAACTTTAGAATTACAATATGTCCATCGTACAAAACTACGCATGTATTAAGATAAAAAATCTCTTACCATCAATTATATTTTCTCATTTGATGAGAAAGCTATATATATATATATATATATCTTCTATATGGCAATAATTTACCCTTTCCATTTTTTTTTTTTTCCTATTTTCATCATTTTACTCATTTAAGATACCTTTGAGTGTAATTAATAGTTGATATTACAATGAAAGGAAGGTATCACATCATATCAACAAAATAGCACAAAATATCTTAAGAATTTAAACAACATCAAACATTGATCTATAAATTAAAGAATATAGGAAAAATAATAAAATAATTGAATGGACCAAAATCTCCTATAATTGGAAAAGAACATACCTTAACTCCAAGATTCAATGTAAATCCAGTCACACAACCAAGCAAAATGCCAACAGCATAATAACATCCTACATTGACATAGGCGACAAATGCTTGCCATCCACAATCGACAGCTATCCCTAAAAAATCAAAATCATTTGTTGCCATCAATATCAATTAAAAACAAGCCATTGTCTTTTCATTTTCCTTCTCGATTGTGATGTTTGTTGAGTAATAGATCCAACCCATATGGGTTTGTAACTTATAACAAAGGAAATCGTAAATATATTGTGTTTATATTTAGAAGGAGACTTGGAAAATAAGGAGATTTGTGCAAAATTAAGGAGATCGGATGGCATCATCAAGAAGACTAGAAGTTGTCTTGTACACTATTGGAACACCGCAGGCTTTCATGTGTAGGCCACGGGTGTTGGGGCTATACGTCGTCGGTGTAATGTTGACCATCATTTTTGCCGAATGTAGCAGCATTTCAACACCAACCAAATGAGGATAAAGGTCGCCGGTGTTGAGCCGACCTTAGATATACACCTCCAGCAAAGCCACTGGCCTTAAGTGCCAGCTTATGTGCCTGCGAGTCTTCTTTTGTCTTTCATATAAATGCTCCTTGTTTGTCTTTTAGGGCATCACTTGACCATTCTGAAAACCTAGAGAGATTTAGAGAGATAGGTTTCTTCCTGTTGTTGGGATCCATTAATATATCTAGTGAAGAAAAACTGTGCAATGTCATTATTGTTGATATTAGAAGAATTATTTGTGCTGTGGTCGCGTAGTTTTTCCCCAATTGGAGTTTTCCATATTAAATCCTGTTGTCTCTTTTGGTTTTATTTTCTGTTTATTATATTTTGTTATTACATTGGCAAGAGGAAAAATTACTTTGTTATTGTAGAGAATTGGATTTTTCCTAATAAGTGGTATCAAAGCCCAAGTTGAAAAGTGGGTTTTTTGTTTTAGGGTTTTGCAGACATGGCTGAATCATCAGGTACAATGATAAAATTGAATTCATCAAATTATGCTATTTGGAAGTCAATAATGGAAGATTTGTATATTGTAAAGATCTATATATACCTTTGGGCAATGATAATACGAAACCATCAGATAAGTTTGATAAAGACTAGGCAATCATGCATAGAAAAAAATATCGGTTATATTTGACAATGGATTGATTGTAGTGTATATCATCATGTTGCTCAGGAAACAAAAGCCAATGTTTTATGGAAGAAATTGGAATCCATGTCTGAGAGGTAGACTGCCTTGAATAAAACCTCATTGATTAAGAGAATGGTGAATTTGAAATATAAGGATGGATCCAATATGATTGAGTACTTGAATGATTTTCAAGGCCTTGTGAATCAGTTATCCATGATGAAGCTTATGCTTGATGATGAGATACATGCATTTTTATTGTTGAGTTCACTACCTAACAGCTAGGAGACACTTGTGGTGTCTATTAGCAATTTTACTCTAGAAGGACAGCTCACCATTACAATGGTAAAAGATAGCCTGATGAATGAAAAATCCAAAAGAAAAGATTTTGGCACGAGTTCTCAGACTCGAGCACTTATTACTAATAAGCCAGAAAGACATGGAAGAAGCAGGAACAGAGACTCGTATGATAAATCTGATAGATTTGATAAATCCAGGGGAAGATCTAAATCAAGAAGGAAAAATATTAAATGCTTTTGCTGTGACAATGTAGAACATTTCAAGAGAGAATGTAGATAATGGAAGAGAGAGCAGGGTCAAGGTAAGGGTGATGAAAAAGATGAAGACACAACTATTGCAGTAGTAAGTGGTACAATTTTTGTTGCCTGGGATGAGGGTTGTGTTGGCCTTGCATGCCATGATGGTGACTGGGTTATTGATTCTGGTGCCTCCTTCCATGTGACATCACATGATGAATTTTTCTGAACATATACTGTCAGTGATTATGGCAATGCTAGGATAGGAGACAATGAGACATCTAAAGTTGTTGGAGTTGAAAATGTTGTTTTGAAGACTAACACTAGTTGCAGGCTCATTCTTAGAGATGTTAGAGATGTTCCAAATATCCACCTAAATCTTATATCTACAGGGAAACTTGATGATGAATGTTATCATAGTCACTTTAGGAAGGTAAATGAAAGCTCACCAATGGTTCTCTCATAGTGGCAAAAGAAAAGAAAAGTCATACCCTTTACTTATTGTCAGCAAAACCAAGTAAAGGAGATGTGAATCTAATTGATGACACTTTTATGGAATTTTTGCATAAGCTTCGTGGTCACATGAGTGTGAAAAGGTTCTAAATGCTTATCAAGAAACAACTTCTGATGATGTAAAAGGTACTCCTCTAAAAAATTGCACAGATTGTCTTGCTAGTAAACAATATAGAGTTATATTTCAAAGGAATCCACCTGTTAAGATATCTCATATATTGGATTTGGTTTACATAGATATATATTATATGAAAGATAGGTTAGTAGGTGGTATTCTTTATTTTGTGACATTCATTGATGATCATTGAAGGAAGTTATGGACTTTTGCTTTGAAGTCCAAAGATCAAGTACTGGATGTTTTAAGCAATTCCATACTAAAGTTGAAAGAGAAACAGAAAAACAGTTGATATGTGTCTGAGCAGATCATTGTGGCAAATACAGAGGACTTTTTGAAGAATATTGCAAAGAATATGGGATTAAACTAGAGAAGACGGTTCCAAAGACCCCATAGCAGAATGGCATTGCAGAGAGGATGAATCGCACTATCATAGAGTGAGTGAAGTGTATGTTATCACATGCCAAGTTACCAAAATCATTTTGAGGTGAAGCAATGAGGACAGATGTCGACCTAATTAATTTATCTCCCTCTTATGCTCTGGATGGAGAAATCCCAGAGAGACTTTAGATAGGTAAAGATGTTTCTTATGAGCACTTATGTGTGTTTGGTTATAGGGCATTTGTGCATATTCCCAAGAACGAAAGAGAGAAACTTGATACAAATTTAAAGCAGTGGATTTTTCTGGGTTATGGACATGATGAGTATAGGTACAAATTGTGGGATTCAGCAGAGAAGAAGATTATCAGGAGCAAAGATGTGGTCTTTCTTGAAGACAAAACCATTGAAGATATTGAGAAGCCAAAAAATTTAAAATCTTCAGGCGAGATCCCTACAAATGTAGATCATGTGCCATTACTTGAAGATTCTAACAATGATGGGGGAGATGTAGAAGATTTAGTTAAAGAGCCCAAGAACCTCATTAATAGATTGAGTTGAGAAGATCTTCAAAAAAGCGAAGATCACTAGTGAGATACAACCTAGATGAGTATGTAATGTTGATAGACAAGGAAGAGCTAGAATGTTATCAATAAGCAATATCACATGAGCAAAAAAAGGAATGGGTTAAAGCCATGCAAGAAGAGATGAAATCCTTGTGTGAGAACAAGACATATGATTATAGAACGAAGACTGAAGAGAATAGTTCACAACCAAGGAACAAGACAAAATTAGTTGTGAAGGGGTTCAGTTAGAAGAACAGTATTGATTTTGAGATTTTCTCACCAGTGGTGAAGATGTATTCTATTCGAGTTATGCTCGATATTGTTGCCTGTTTGAACTTGAAGATCAAGCAAATGGATGTGACGATGACATTCCTTCATGGTAACTTGGAGGAAGAAATCTACATGAAGCAACCTGAAGGGTTTAAGGTCAAGGGAAAAGAGCATCTCGTTTGCAAATTGAAGAAGAGATTGTATTGGTTGAAATGGACTCCAAGGCAATGGTATAAGAAGTTTGACTTCTTCATGATTGGCCAAGGATATACCAAGACTACATTAGATCATTATGTTTTCATAAAGAGATTGGGCGCTGGTGAGTTCATTATTCTTCTATTATGTATTGATGATATGCTGATTATTGGTCATGATGCCAAGAAGATATAGGATCTGAAAATTACACTGAGAAAGTCTTTCGCCATGAAAGACTTTTGACCCATATGCCAAATCCTCAATATGAGAATTATTCATGATAAGAAGAGCTAAAAATTGTGGTTATCACAGGAGAGATGTCTAGAAAAGGTATTAGAAATATTCAACATGATCAAGGCAAAACCTATTTGTTTTCCACTTGCAGGTTACTTTAAACTCAATTCTCAATAGTGTCCTAAAAGTGAAGTATACAAAGAAGACATGAAAAATATTCCTTATGTCTCTGCAATTGGTAATCTAATGTATGATATGGTGCATACTAGACCAAGTATTGCTCATGTTGTTGGCGTGGTTAGTCATTTTCTCTCAAATCCAGGTAAAGAACATTGGACCACAGTTAAATGAATTCTCAAGTATCTCAAGGGCACTTTCAGATTATACTTGCAGTTTAGTGGTAGTAAACATGTATTAGAAGCGTTTTCAAATGCTGATATGGCTAGAGATCTCGATTTTAGGAAGTCTAGTTCAAGTTATCTAATCACTTATGTTGGGGAAGCAGTGTCTTGGCAATCAAAATTCCAAAATTGTATTGCATTATCCACCACTGAAGCAGAATATATTGTTGTGACTGAAGCCTATAAGGAAGTCTTGTGGGTGAAGAAATTTTTAGAGGAACTAAGTTAAGAGCAAGGAGAATTAAAGCTATTTTTTATAGCCAGAGTGATATACATCTTAATGAGAATCTAATTTTCCATTTTAGATCCAAACAAATTGACGTTAGAGATCATTGGATTCGAGATGTATTAGAATAAAAAATTTTGAAGCTGGAGAAGATCCATATAGATGAAAATGGTTCAGATATGATGACTAAAGCTCTACTCAAGGATAAATTTATTTGCAGATAGAGAGCCGATGTGATGGAAACCCCTATATTAGTTGGAGGGAGAGTTTATTGGGTTATGCATCCAAGCCATATGGGCTGTAACTTATAACAGAGGAAATTGTAAATATATTTAGAATAAGACTTGAAAAATAAGGAGATTTGTGCGAAACTAAGGAGATCAGATGACGTCGTCAAGAAGACTAAAAATTATCTTGTACACTGCTGGAAACACCGCCGACTTTCATATGTAGCCTGCCGGCATTAGGGTAATACGTCGCCAGCATAATGCCGGCCATCAAAATAGCTATCGCCACTGAAATAAGGAAAGAATTTGATGTCACTACTACAACCGCAAATGCTGTTGATTTTGGATGTCCAGCCCCTAATTCGTTGCTCACTCTCACACTGCAAAATAAATTATAAAAGATTATAAATAATGCCACATCACCTATTTCAATTTGGTACCTTGTGTGCTAAGACCTCTTTACTTTAATATTTGAATATTGATCATTTATCAAGATAGATCAAAATCGCATATAATACCTATTCATGGAAAACACGATAAAGTTTTTATAGTTTCTACTATTTTTTTCCCTAATTCTTTTCCTTTTTCTTGAAAAATTATATCATTTATCTCGAACCAAAGTAAAATCGCAGTATTAGGTTAAACAGGGCATGGATGCTACACCAATATTCAGGTAATTATTATAATATAATTGGATGGGAGCACCGTTTTGTATAATTTCTTAATTATTAGAAGATTAAAAAGCACGGAGACAATAGTTATCATCTTTTTTGTTTTTAGAGTAAAATCTTTTTGTTTTTAATTAAATGAGTCGACATGAAATAATGAGTGTAAATATTTTTAATTTACGTAAATTAAATAGAAAAAAGGGAAAAATGTTAGAATGTAATTCCTAGTAAAAAGAATTGCATGCACTTCATTTACATATCTTAAAATCAATATTGCATGTACTAGTTGTTACTAGAAGTATAACTAAACCAAGTTGATTCACAAACTATTTGAATTTGATTTGATGTTTATTCAAGTTTGATTAAAAAATAGTCTAATCGAACTATTTAAATAATTTATCAAGTCGAACTTGAATTTTATATGTTTAGTTTAATTAGTTTACGAACCTATTCGAGCTCTATTGAGTATAAATATTAATCAAATTTAAATTAGATCTAAATATTAATATTATTGTAATTAAAATTTAAAATATTTTTTAATAAATTAAGTTTAAATAAATTTAATCGAATTAAACTCAAGATTATTAATTTTATTTTAAATCAAATTTAAATTTAAAATGTTAAATTTGGTCAAACTTGAATATGAAAATTTTAAATGAAAGTCAAATTTAAGTTTAGCATTGTACTGTTTTGGTCCTTATGGTTTATAACCTTAGTTACTGCAATTTGACAGGAGCAATAACTGACCTTGCAGCTGCATTTAAATCCCACTGAGATCATCTACGCCCGCCCAACAGGGCAACAATAGTCAATAGTCATACTGCACGTTAAAAAAACACACCTGTGGTGTCAGTAGTCATATTAATCGATTACGGTAAAAAAAAAAAAAAATCAATTTTTAAAGTAATAAATATTATCTATATCCGTATATAACGGATCGAATGTACAATTAAAGTAGCTTTTTCATTGAATATTCGACCAAACGCCCCTAAAAAATATTAAATTCACTGACACGCCAATTTTCCAAGTTCGGACTATCATCTACCTTTAATTTGTATGAGACCCGTATTATTATACAAATTCATCAATACACCATTTATATGTTCCGCCCCTTTAAAAAATTATGTTATTATATGTGTATATAATCAATGGTTCTTTTACTTTAAATATCATTATGTATAATTAATGATTGAAAGGATAAGGATGAGTTTGAAAATGTCACAATGTTATTACAAGTTAGTGAAATTTGAAATTGGATTAATTATATTAGAATCTTTTAATATTTGAGGATATATTTATTTAAAATCTTAACATTTCGAATGATTAATAAAATGTTTCAATATTTAGAAAGTAAGTTCTTTTAAGATCTTAAAGTTTGAAAAAATCAGTTAATTTGAATCCCTAAAAAATGTTTAATTAAAACTCAAAAAACTCGTTTCTATTGATATGTATATTTAAGAATCCAAATTAACTTTTTTTTGTTAAATATTAAGATTTTAAATAAATTTATCTTTAAATATTAAAAACTTCGGATGTATTGAAAAATTGGTGATATTTATTTGATGGTGATGGACAAGATACCAATCCGATGCAATTACCTATTTTGGTTCCATTATGCTTTTATTGGTGGACCCTAGAGAAAAGTAACACAATTAATGCTCAGAAAGTACAAACGTCAGTAACATGGACCACTAATATTGGTCTTGGAATTTATTATCCTGGGCTCATTACACGACTTAAGATTTTAGACTTTAATATACTTTTGTGCAATCAAATAACTGTAGAGATCTTCAATAGGAACCGGATGGGTCGAGTTCATAACATCTTTTCCTTTAATATGTGTAAATATATTCGATTTGCATCTAAATTTTATTTATATTTATTCTATTTGATCTTTTGATGAGAACTGTTAATTTTTTTTTATCTATATTTATTTCTTAATAAATAATTTGTTAGTAAAAAGTTTAAAAAAATATCTGTATCTGTCGAAAAAAAGCCAAAACAAACAGACCCTATACACACCACCTATGCTATTTTCTAAGTTTTTATTTCTTTTTGAATTATCTTCTTTTTATTTTTTTCCCTTTAACTATTATACATTACTAATTTTAACAAAGAGAAATTAAATCGATTCCTCTGAAAGTCACCTTATAAAATCCTTTAACATCTACTATTGTCTTTCTTTCCTTTTTTTTTTTTTTCCCCTATTGGCCAGTCTTTCTAAATAATAATAACATTTGAAAAGTCTAACCAACTTTTAGTCTAATTTACGTATAAAATCTTCTACCATATTATGAACTGACATTTATATCATTTAACTCTTAAAGTAAACATAATAACTGATATAATAATTTTTTTATTTAATAGTACAATTATGATTATATATTAATCTAAGCTCTTATATAATTAGAATTATAATGATAAAATAAAATTTTCAAAAAAGAAAAAAGTCCAATAACAACCTAACACATAAAAAAACATCAAAATGGTTAGAACAACATAGTTTTGCAAATTTCTTCTCATAAACCATGTAAATTGTAATATAAAAAACATGTGTGTGTGTTGAGCTTGGATTTTTTCATTTCTAGTTTCATTTCTTTTAATCTGATTCGTATCAAACTCGAACCCATTTATACAAACCCTAGAATAGGTATTAAAAGAAATATGCTTTTTGAAAATTTTATACGAGTCATCACCCGATCAAAATAAAAAAAAAATTATAAGTTAGGATCAATGGATTGGTTGATCTTGATTTAGCCACTAGTCTACAAAAAAATTGATTTAGAACCAACTTTGTTAAATAAGAAATTTTTGGATTCGGAGGCTACCCTATTAAAACCATATGGTTACTATTTAAAAATAGAAAAATTAAAATTTTATCTTTTTAATGCTAAAAAAAATTTACTAATGTACAAACTATGATATTTACAATTTATCACTAAAATTTACAAATGTAAACAATATTTATAATAAACAACAAATCAATTCAATATTCACAAAAAAATGGTTTCTTTCATTTTTTATGTCGTCCCGGAGGTGCCTACGTACCTGCTAATCAGGATTAGACAACACGTAGTTCTTTTGTTTTGAAAAAAAAACTTTAGTGGGTTGGTTTGTTTTAATTCATGAATTCTTTTCACTTTAAGTTCTTTAAATCTTAGAATTTAAAAAGAGAATGAAATTTGAAGTGCAATCTTATAAGCTATCATATTTATTTATATTTACTAATATTATTATCATTATTATTATATTTTTTTATTTTTACTTTTTTAAAACCATTTTTCTAAGTGACAAAAAGAAAAACATTTTATTTCATACATACATGCATATATATATACACATCACATCAATTATCTGTAATAAGGTAACTCATAAATTTGTTTTGTATAAATGTCTCGCATTTTATATTATATTTTTATTTTTTTATATTAACTATCAAATAATAAGAACAACAACAACTACTACTGCTATTGCTACTACTTACCTAGACAGGTCAGATTGGAGTAGTTGGGTCGGACTGGAGTGGTCGGCTTAGATCCTGGAAAAATGGAGTAGGTGGCCGGCGGTGTTCTAAATCGCCGATCTGGTGGTTCTTGGTGGCTGCAATCACGTCGGAACAGCCAAGTGAAGAGTGGTGAAAGATCCTGTGGCAATTGTTTATCTTGAAAATGCGTTAAACTAGTGGTTCCAGACTCCAACAAATGGCGGTCGTCGATAGTTGTAGGTTGGGATGGTTACCGAACTTTTGAGACCGACTCAAAGCTCTCAATTGCTGGCTTAAACTCACTTGAAGCTTCCTTGAACACCCAATTTACTTGAAAATTCCTTGCAAGTTTTAGATTCGAAATTTTCAAAAATGAAACCCTAAATCTCGAACTACAACTTTGAGTGCCTTTGTTTTGCTTTCTGATGCTTGGAAGGAGAACTCGACCTCTATTTATACTAGTTAAAGGTCAAGTTAGTTGGAACTGGATAACAATTCCAAAGATGAAGTGCGCGTGTGACCTTAAGTTCCCTGAGCTTGATTGAATGCGTTTTGCATCTTTCAAGAATAATTAACCTTGTGAATGAGCAAAACGTGTTCAAATAGATTTGAACATGTGTTTCTAGAAGCTTAAATTGCATATAAGATCCGAATTTTAAATTTGCTTCAAGCGCAAAAAACAAGTTTTTCACAAATTTGGGATCAACATTCGAACATCAAAACACAATCTATAGGACAACTTTTTGGTTAGAATTCACGTATCCTATATCTTCTTTAAATCCCCTTCGTTGATTGGGTGAAAATTGGAGCAAAATCAGGTGAAAAAACAAGCTTGAAGTGGTTGCGTTGCGTGCAAAAACTGCCAAAGATCTAAGGAAGACAACACATGTGTTGTACATTCGCGTCCCACACGCACCAATGTGCCAGTGCGTGTGCTACTCGTGCCTATTTGAAAAAAAAAATTTCTCTCTCAAGCAGATTCAAAGCCCGGTCTTGCATGTGTGTGTGTGTGGATTTTACCAATAGACATTGACATGTGCCTCAGCTATAAATCACTCATGTCTTCTAATTAAGTTCAAGTAAATCTTGAATGAGCAAAAATCGGGAGTTTACAGTGTGCTTTTTATCTTTAGACATGGGGACCTCATTATTTTTAATGTGAATCGGTAAAAGGAAACAAAAGGTAAGGTGCATTTCTTACCAGATGGACAGAGACTCCAAAGCAATCTCAGCATAAAAAAACATCAAAATGGTTAGAACAACATAGTTTTGCAAATTTCTTCTCATAAACCATGTAAATTGTAATATAAAAAACATGTGTGTGTGTTGAGCTTGGATTTTTTCATTTCTAGTTTTATTTCTTTTAATCTGATTCGTATCAAACTCGAACCCATTTATACAAACCCTAGAATAGGTATTAAAAGAAATATGCTTTTTGAAAATTTTATACGAGTCATCACCCGATCAAAATAAAAAAAAAATTATAAGTTAGGATCAATGGATTGGTTGATCTTGATTTAGCCACTAGTCTACAAAAAAATTGATTTAGAACCAACTTTGTTAAATAAGAAATTTTTGGATTCGGAGGCTACCCTATTAAAACCATATGGTTACTATTTAAAAATAGAAAAATTAAAATTTTATCTTTTAATGCTAAAAAAAATTTACTAATGTACAAACTGTGATATTTACAATTTATCACTAAAATTTACAAATCTAAACAATATTTATAATAAACAACAAATCAATTCAATATTCACAAAAAAAAATGGTTTCTTTCATTTTTTTATGTCGTCCTGAAGGTGCCTACGTACCCGCTAATTAGGATTAGACAACATGTAGTTCTTTTGTTTTGAAAAAAAAACTTTAGTGGGTTGGTTTGTTTTAATTCATGAATTCTTTTCACTTTAAGTTCTTTAAATCTTAGAATTTAAAAAGAGAATGAAATTTGAAGTGCAATCTTATAAGCTATCATATTTATTATATTACTAATATTATTATCATTATTATTATATTTTTTTATTTTTACTTTTTTAAAACCATTTTTCTAAGTGACAAAAAGAAAAACATTTTATTTCATACATACATGCATATATATATACACATCACATCAATTATCTGTAATAAGGTAACTCTAAATTTGTTTTTATAAATGTCTCGCATTTTATATTATATTTTTATTTTTTTATATTAACTATCAAATAATAAGAACAACAACAACTACTACTACTGCTATTGCTACTACTTACCTAGACAGTCAGATTGGAGTAGTTGGGTCGGACTGAGTGGTCGGCTTAGATCCTGGAAAAATGGAGTAGGTGGCCGGCGGTGTTCTAAATCGCCGATCTGGTGGTTCTTGGTGCTGCAATCACGTCGGAACAGCCAAGTGAAGAGTGGTGAAAGATCCTGTGGCAATTGTTTATCTTGAAAATGCGTTAAACTAGTGGTTCCAGACTCCAACAAATGGCGGTCGTCGATAGTTGTAGGTTGGGATGGTTACCGAACTTTTGAGACCGACTCAAAGCTCTCAATTGCTGGCTTAAACTCACTTGAAGCTTCCTTGAACACCCAATTTACTTGAAAATTCCTTGCAAGTTTTAGATTCGAAATTTTCAAAATGAAACCCTAAATCTCGAACTACAACTTTGAGTGCCTTTGTTTTGCTTTCTGATGCTTGGAAGGAGAACTCGACCTCTATTTATACTAGTTAAAGGTCAAGTTAGTTGGAACTGGATAACAATTCCAAAGATGAAGTGCGCGTGTGACCTTAAGTTCCCTGAGCTTGATTGAATGCGTTTTGCATCTTTCAAGAATAATTAACCTTGTGAATGAGCAAAACGTGTTCAAATAGATTTGAACATGTGTTTCTAGAAGCTTAAATTGCATATAAGATCCGAATTTTAAATTTGCTTCAAGCGCAAAAAACAAGTTTTTCACAAATTTGGGATCAACATTCGAACATCAAAACACTCTATAGGACAACTTTTTGGTTAGAATTCACGTATCCTATATCTTCTTTAAATCCCCTTCGTTGATTGGGTGAAAATTGGAGCAAAATCAGTGAAAAAACAAGCTTGAAGTGGTTGCGTTGCGTGCAAAAACTGCCAAAGATCTAAGGAAGACAACACATGTGTTGTACATTCGCGTCCCACACGCACCAATGTGCCAGTGCGTGTGCTACTCGTGCCTATTTGAAAAAAAAAATTTCTCCTCAAGCAGATTCAAAGCCCGGTCTTGCATGTGTGTGTGTGGATTTTACCAATAGACATTGACATGTGCCTCAGCTATAAATCACTCATGTCTTCTAATTAAGTTCAAGTAAATCTTGAATGAGCAAAAATCGGGAGTTTACAGTGTGCTTTTTATCTTTAGACATGGGGACCTCATTATTTTTAATGTGAATCGGTAAAAGGAAACAAAAGGTAAGGTGCATTTCTTACCAGATGGACAGAGACTCCAAAGCAATCTCAGCATAGGCAGGAACCCATCAGTCAACACCAATATCTGAAAACACCATGTTTCCAAACACAACATTACTGCCAACACAATCGATTATTTCAAGACATTCCATAAACCTAAAAACGCTTGCATGCCAAACCATGTCCACGTCTCCTTACACCTTCGTCTCATTACAATGTACATGATTTGTGCAATCATAATGACCTACCAAGAGAAACTCAACACCAAAGTTGCACCCAACAATCCAAACCCTACCTTATACATCACCAATCAACTTATTAATACGTGCGTCCCAAATGTCCATGCAAATGTATATGTGCTAGGGAAAATTATACTTTGTGGTTGTAGAAATTTTTGAATCGGAAAATTCATGGCATATGCAAAAATTTGTGGAATCAATCCATATATAAATAATGCAGCTATTGATGCAATGGAAATCGATTCTCCAAGTAGAAGCAATAGTTGCTTGGAGAATATATAAATCATCATTAGTGGGATACTCGTAGCCACAAGAAGTACCATTGATCTTTGAAGATATATTCCCATCATTTCAAATTTGCGTGACACCTATGTTTGCCTACAGAGTGTCTCGACCTCACTTCCCATTCTAAGCTACCTACCATGCAAAATTAAATTAATCGTAACCTCCAAAATCAAAACAATTAAAGATTTTCCAATCAAATATTAACCAAAAAGTACGCATTGGGACGTTATTATACATCTAATAACTATAATTTTCTAATGAAAAATAAAAAGAAATATAACAATTCATATTGGGTATCAAGGAACAGATTAACTAAAATATAAATGATACGATAGTAAATCCAAATAACCCTAAGTGTTTTAGACCAAAAAGGAAAAAAAAAGTTACAATCAATTAATACAGCCTAATTCCATATTAACTCCCTCACGTACAAATATAGGATTAAAACACTTCCAACAACTAATATCAGAGTCCATTGTCACGTGGTGCACGATCCAATAAATAAAGATCTAAGAAAATCTAACTGGACAAACACTAAACTGAGCTTTAAAAAATAAGGCTTAAAAAAAAGCTCCAGATAATAAAAATAAATAAATAAATAAAGTCATGTTGGATTACCTAAGGCATTTTATTAGATACGAAACTACCATCACTAATTCAACTCAATTGCACATTAACTCCGCCCATAAATATCTAGGGCTTATACACGTCCCACATGATCATATCGCTGGAGATTTTTCAATTGATGAGACAAAAAGCTTCAAAAGCAATTATATAGAAATTCTTTTCAGTTTAAACTACAATCCAATCGAAATTTCGAAAATCTTATTCGTTCTCGCGTCATGTTTCACTTAAACTATAGTGATTTTACCATCACACCATAAGCAAAAACTTGGATGTCGTTGTTGCCAAGGGAAGCAGCGGTTAGCAAGAGATTGTCAAAGTGACCACATGGGATCTGAGTGAACATAGAAGTGAGATTATTGACCACGTGGATGAAAACCGTGTGGCCGGCGAGGCAGAAGAGGATGTTGAGCTCAATCCGAGTGGCTTTCCAAAGGCAATTGAACTTGGGAAGACCTTCATCACTCAAGACTTCCTCTACCTGGGAGCTAACACCTTCACCTTGAAATGGGTGTTTGGATCACCACATTAGTTCATGTAATTCCTCATTACAGTTGTCACTTGTTGATGAAACTATGTTATCTCTTCATGAGGAATCCATAGTGCCTATGTCCCTCCTACTTTGTTATAGTTTTAGTTTTTTGCAAATTTATTATAGAGTCAAATATTCTTGTTGGAGATAAGAGGCAAGAACCTGGCCACGTGAATTCAAAATTTATATAGATCATTAAATTGTTTTATCAAATCAAAAGAACCTGCCCTAAAGGTTAATTAAAATAATGCAAGATAGAGAAGAGAGATTGATTATAATAAAGTGAGTGGGCATTTTATTAAAAAAAAAATGTAATGGATGAGAATAGTAAGCACTTACGAAAATGGAAAATTAAAACATTACAACTGCAGCCCAACTGATTCTTTAATTATTCCAAAAATTTGTACTTGCATGGATGTGACTAAGGATGAACAGGTAACCCTATCATATAAGGTATCCATCCAAACCCTACTCGACTGAATAGGGTCATAGTGGGTATTAAAGATTATAGGATAGGGTTCGGGTATAGATTTTTCAAAACCTGCTTTCATAGGATAGGGTACGGGTATGAGGTTTTCATACCCTATACCTATCCTGAAACCTGTGCTAGTACATATTTTAAGGTATATTATATCTATCCTATTAAATACTATAAAGCAATGTTAATATACACAAAATAATTAACAATGCTTCATTTTTTTTTGACGACCACTTTTTATTCAAGATGATTATTTTACAAATTATCTTTTAAAATTTTTTACTATAGAAGAATTTGTACTATTTTATTTTGGAAACACTTGTTATTTTCATTTTAGAATGCCTATAATTGTATGTATATACTTGAGCTCCCAAATTATATCGATCTGCTATTTATCTTCTAAGACTAGTTAATATGAAAATTGCTCCGAAGTTTTTTTATTTTAGAATTTGCTACAATTTTTTTTAATATCATATAAACACGTTTGATAGAATTTTGTTATAAATTTTAGCCTTCCACATAAATATATTCGACACATTACAAAACTTGTGATATTAATAAATTACTTTTAAAATTCCTTTCCACATGCTATTTATGGTGAATGTATGAAATTAAGGTAGTTATATATACTACATGATATCAAATACTATAAACCTAAAATTTATGAAAATATGAAAAAAAAAATAGATATTTCATAAGTAAATCAACAGGCTCCATAGGGTCCTCTGTACCCTACAGATTTTATAAGGTACAAGGTCCAGCGTGGGTAAAAGATGCCAAAGGACAGGTTCCGAATACCAAATCTAATACCCTGTAGTATACAGGGTAGGGTACGGGTATCACTTCATACCATGCCCACCCTATATTCGCTCACCCCTAGATGTGACTGTAATGTATGCTAAGAGAAATTTTCTTCTTCTACTTCATTTAAATTGAAATTACCATAATATTTTTTTATACAAATTTAATTATATTTTCCAATTGTAAAATTTTATTTAAAACATGTGATTTATGACATACATAAAACTTCTATATAAAATAGGCAATTTATTCAAACATTGACGGAGACATCTATGTTTTAGGTCATATAAAGTAAGCCCATATGAGGAAGCATAAAGTACATATTTTTCATGCGAATTTATAGCAGTATTATGGTAATTAATTGTGCACAAATCTTATTATGACAATTTTTTTTATGGGTTAAAAAAACCCTCATAATAACTCATTCTTGTGTAGGTTGTTGAGGGGGATGGTACATTTTGCAAACTACACAAGTTAGAACTTAGAAAATGTAAAATGATGGGAATCAGAGGACATCATCATGAGAAATTAAGTATTTCAAGCCGTGGAGGATCAAAGCTACCAGCCATCAGTGTTGCACAGCCAGCCTTGCATGCTTGAAGCTGTATGCCATGGCCTTCATCCGTATACCACTGGCATAAACCCTTAAGCCGCTGGACTTCTCCATTCGAAAAATTTTATCCATTTACATTTTAATTTTAGGCCTCCTAATTTATAATTTAGGTCGCCAACTTTTATGTTTTATGTCTCTAGGTTTTCTTATTTTAGTTTATAAAATTGGTTGTAAACATTTAGAGATAGTTTATGTGGAATCAAAATTGAGAGTGATTCTCTTTGAATTCTTGATTGAGTTCGTTTTTGAACTTATCAGGATTTTCCATTGCATTTACCTCTGACTTATCAATCGAATCTCTATCCCCAATTGTGGCATCTTCACTTTTATACCAAGGTTCTTGCTTTGATATAAGCGATGGGTCGTAGTTTTCATCGATTCTTAGATGGTCTAGGGTTTAATTTTCTTGATTAGATAATGAGTCTCTCACAGGTTGGAATGATTCGTATCATTTGGTGTCAGAGTGAAGGTTTTCTAAGAATCCATATCTAGTTTGATTAGAGGTAATTCGAATTGTTCATGCCCTTTGATTGTTTTCTTTGTCGGTTTTGGGAATTGTCTAATCTTGTTGATTGTCTGTTGTTAGAATTGTTAGTTTTTAGTGTCTTTGTTATTAAAAAAAAAAAAAAGAAGAAATTCGTGTAAAAAAATTGTCTTTAGGGTTTAAAATTAGGGTTTGATTGAATTTTTTGAGTCCTTGTTTGAAAAAAAAATTCATGGGATTAGGGTTTATTTAAATTGTTGCGGAAGGATTTGATCTTGAGTGGTAAAAGGTAAGTGTGGTGAGTCCATCATTGTGAAAAGCCAAATTTAGTGAAACACGAGTGATTCACATCTGCTGAGTGCACACATGTAGGGGAGTGTATGAGGACTAACCCATTTGTTTTTAGTTTCATCTCTTTTTCAGGTTTTAAATTATGGGTAGCGGTGGAGATAACAATGAGATGGATATGAAATTGTTCATGAAGGATGTCCAAGATCAATTTGAGCGATTTAACATGAGATTGGATAATTTAAAGTCTCCTGATAGATCTAAACCTACTAGAGGAAAGTCCCATGTTGAAGAGGAAGAAGAGGATTTTGGTTCTAATGAAGGTAGTTTCATTAGAGGAAGAGGAAAGTCCCATAAGCGTGACAATGATCTGGGTAATATCAAGATGAAGATACCTCCTTTTCAGGGCAAGAATGATCCAAAGTTGTATTTGGAATGGGAAAGAAAAGTGGAGCATGTATTTAACTACCATAACTGTTATGAGGAGAAGAAGGTTAAATTAGCAACAGTTGAATTCATAGACTATACCAGCGTTTGGTGGGATTAGTTGGTGCTTAACAAGCATAGATATGGTGAAAGACCAATCCGATCATGGGAGGAGATGAAGTTTGTGATGCAAAAAAGGTATATTCCCAGTCACTATTATAGGGATTTGTGTAGGAAGTTGCAGGGTCTGACACAAGGATCCATGAGTATAAAGGAATACTACAAGGAGATGGAGATAGTCATGATTAGAGCTAAGGTGGAGGAAGACCAAAAAGCTATTATGGATAGATTCATTAGTGAGCTGAATTAGGAGATTGCTGATGTGGTGGATTTGCAACATTACGTAGAGATGGAGGAGTTGCTACATAAAGCTATTAAAGTGGAAAAACAATTAAAGTCAAAGGTAAATCAAGCTATGGCTCATCTTCTAGCTCCTTATGAAAATCAGATTAGAAGATTCACAAAGCAGCTTTAAAATCAGAAGAGGATATGAAGGCTAAGGATTCTATCGTTGATTCTAAAGGTGACAGTGAAAAACCCTCTACTAAATCTTGTGACATTAAATGTTTTAAATTTTAGGGACATAGACATATTTCTTCTTAATATCCAAATAAGAGGATTATGATTGTGTTGGATAATGGTGATATTAAGAGTGTCAGTTCCAGTGATGATGATATGCATGAGTTAGAGGATATGACTGATAATGAGGACGTGGATGCTTCAAACTTATCCTTGGTTATTAAACATACCTTGAATATGTAACAGGTGGATGAGGGAAAACTTAAGCGCCAGAGGGAGAATATTTTTCCATACTCGAGCTGTAATGAAAGAAAATGTTTGTAGTTTGACTATTGATGAGGGCAGTTGTGCCAATGTGGTGAGTGTTAATTTAGTGAAATTGCTACCCTTGAATACCCTAAGCCATATAAGTTACAATGGTTGAATGAATGTAGGGAAGTCAAAGTGACAAAATAGGTGTTAGTTACTTTTTCTATTGGTAACTACAAGGATGAAGTCCTATATGATGTAACACTAATGCATGTGGGTCATTTGTTGTTGGGGTGACCACGACAATATGATAAGAAGGTTACGTATGATGGTTTTCACAATATTTATTCCTTTGCATGAATAATCGGATTGTGAAGCTTATACCTCTAAACCCAAGTCAAGTTTATGAAGATCAACAACAGTTTAAGGAGGCTCTGGATCAATAAATAAAAAGTGAGACTAAATGTAACAAAGAGCAAAAGATTGTGAGTGTGAACAAATATGTCCAAAACACTAAAGGGAAAGAAAAGCAAGTGAGATTAAGAGATGAAAAAGCAAAGAAAGAGAGATAAAAAAAAAAAAAGCGAGATTAAGCACTCTTTGTGTGCAAGGCAACAACTACTTGTACCATTGTACAAGGAAATTTCAACTGATCTTAACTTTTCTTTTTCTAGTAAAAATGTTTCACCACTACTGGAACTCAAAGATTTGATTCCCAAAGAAATTCTAGATGAATTACCTCAATTAAGAGAATTGCATCCAAGAGGGGATGGTACATCACAATCAAATACAAAGATGCAGATTCGAGGATGAATCCTTTTAAGAAAGAAGGGAATGATCAAAGGACATCATTGTGAGAAATTAAACATTTCAAGTTGTAGGAGGATCAAAACTACCAGCCATCACTGTTGCATAGCTGGCCTTGCATGTTAGAAGCTGTATGTCAGCTCAAAGGCCGTTGGCCTTCATCCGTACATCGTCGGCATAAGCCCTTAAGTCGCCGGCCTTCTTCATTCGGAAAATTTTATCCATTTCGTGTTTTAATTTTAAGCCGCCCGATTTATAGTTTAGGTTGCCAGTTTTTATGTTTTATGTCTTTAGGTTTTCTTGTTTTAGTCTATAAAACCTATTAGTTGTAAACATTTAGAGATAGTTTATGTTAAATGAAAATTGGAGACTATTTCTTTTTGAATTCTTAATTGAATTCATTTTTGAACTTATAAGGATTTTCCGTGGCATTCACCCCTAGCTTATCAATCGGATCTCCATCTCGGATTGTGGCATCTTCACTTTTATATCAAGGTTCTTGTTTCGATATAAGCAACAGGTCAAGGTTTTTATTGATTCTTAGACGGTCTAGAGTTTAAATTTTCCATATTAGATAACGAGTCTCGTCACAGGTTGGCATGGTTCGTATCATAAAATCTTAAGTTAAATTAACATCTAGAGATTTGAATGTTTTGGAGATTAATTTGAATGCATTACTCAGTGTTTGGCCCATAGCGATCAATCAAAGCATTTGTTTCTTATTTTGTTACTTGAGATGTTTTTCGTCCGAGGTTTATCTAGAGTCTATTTCTATAAGTAGGCTTGTACTACATTTTTATGCATAAATGAGAATATATTTTCACATAAAAACATTTTAAATTTTGACAAATTAGATTTGCCGCAAGCTTTGCACTTAATGTTTTCCGCTATAAGCTTAACTAGAATTCTTCTTTTTGTCTTGTCATTACTACAAAGATGAGGGAAACGAACTTGATATATTTCACTTGAGAGATCAAAAGAGTGTCACTAAGTTACAAGCCCTTAGCTAACTGAAATTTTTTATGTAAATCTCTTTGTATAGTTTTTCCTCTATGCTTAATTTTTTATTTACTGTGGATGTATTGTTTGTACAGTTAAAAGTTGTCTGTTTGAAACTTTTCTATTAAATAGATTTTAATCAGTTATCCAGTGATTTAGAACTTCAAGTAAATCTTATATGTTTTGATATTCATTTATTTATAATTTTTCTCACTTATAAAATATGAGATTTTAAATTAAAAACCATCACGTAAACCATATTTAATTAAATAAACCTGATCTAAGAGTTTAAGCTACACAAAATTGAATCCATAGTTTTCTAATACATATAAAGACGGTGGACAAGGTAAATGGCATGAAAAAAATCTAACGGTAATTGTTTTACAATAGAGGGCTGAGTGTGACTGGTAGTGTCAGTAGATAGCCCACGTGATAAATGACAAGAAGTGGTTGTCTAATGACATAATGCTAATCTAATATCCTCTAAGTCAGAGCAAACATCGAAATATGATTTTCATTATAAAATTTAGGGTTATGTTAAAATATATTCCTAGAACCATTAGTTAATTGATCAATAAAAAATCTTTAACTCTTAAAATTTACATTCAAATTTTTATAAATTTTGAAATTTGCATGTATTTCATGTATTAGTAGTCCCAAAATCATTACTATCCGTGATACTTTTTCATTATGGTAGTGGGGATTTACGACCAATTCTATGGGCATTTGCTTATTTTTTTCCATTTATGGAAAGATGAAATGTTGCTTTCACACTTAACCTATTTTTTAAAATTATATTGCACTTATCACTTAAAATTATTGATACATAAAAATATTTCCTTAAATCAACATTCGCACCTCTTTTTACAAATGCAATGAGTAATTTCATGAAACCAACACCCTAATTACGATGTAAATTCCATCGAAACCAATTTTTTTGTGGTTAGCCTTTTGTTAGTTGATAGTATCCTCTATCAAACTACCAGTCTTGGGTATGGAGAGATCCGTGTTTGACTTTTGGTAGGTGCAACATCTATTTCGGATGTGCATGAGTGTGTTGACCACTTATTGATAATGCTTCATCGGTTATTCTTGAAGGATATGTTGGTTACATCCATGTTCTCGGACCACAAGTGTACGTATAAGAGCACTTTGTGTTGCAGAACTACGACCTACGACACGATGGGACATGAGTCACATGACATGCCTTATATTTTAGTCAGTGAGATATGATAACTAGAAAATTCCGGCTGCGTACTACCGGGAGACGTATATCTATATGTGTCTGAAATTTACAAGAAACTATGTTTGGAATAGCAGTTAGGGGAAAAAAATAAAAAAATTGAACCAAGAATGTATGTTATCGGTGCACAAACAGAAAAAGTCTCGACTGATGAACGTCTTAATTGATGAGCTATGTGATGATAGCTAACCGACGCAGGTGGTGGTCATTCAAGCGCCCATGTGAGATTTGACTGGCCAGCGTAAATAAATCGGAAGGTTCAATTAGGTTGTATCTCATTTTCTAGCTACCAAGGCAGTCCTATGTGGCTTAGTTTTATACTTTTTTATCTGTCTAAAATATTTTTTACATTTTGTATTTGGATTTAAGTTTTTATATGTTTTACATGTGCAGCAAGGAAACTAAGCACAAGACTAATTACAAGCAGGTTGCTTGAATACAAGAACAATTTGGGAGCTAAAATTTTGTATTTGATTTTTTTTTTTTTTTGTATTTTTTCGGTATTACACCTTCTTATTAATACTTGGGTAATACATACAGAAAATGGTTGTAACTAATTGCTCCCATGCTAGATGCTACGCTAGGTGGTGGTGTGATATTTGCCACCTTTTGTGTGTTACATTATAATATTCTAAAAGGATTTAGCATATTTAGTTTATCTATATTCTGCTATTATGTATTATTTATTACATCAATGGTCTAGTCTCATTAATTAAAATGTCCGGCCTTATCCCTTGTTTTACTCATGCCACAACCCAAGGCCATTGATACGTGCTACGCATGGATTTGTAATTTTCCTGGCCTTTAAGGATCGAAGCGGTCCTTGATCCAATGAAATATTCAAAAATTAGATATGAAATTCCATGAATTCTGGTATGAATGACAGAATGACCTTGTCTTGTTGGTTGAGTAATCCTAAAAACCTTGATATGGAAATCTCGACTCTGTGGGAAATATCGACCAAGAATCTTGGTATAACGAAGAACTCAATAAGAATCAAATTCTTGAAGGTATCACAAGTTTACAAAAGAACTCAGAGAGAAGGATTTTCTCTCAAATTGATTTCAATAAGAAAGTATTACGTTTTCTAAAAACAACTTTAAGGGCTATATGTAAACAATACAAAGGAATTCCAAAAGACAAAAAACAATACATGTCTATCACACAAGAAAGGTTGGCAGTCAAAACATCTATGCTAGTAGCATTTATAACTACATCGGTGGCCTTGTAGGCAGCCTTAAAAAAATCAGTTATGGGCACCCTTTACGCTATCGACGTACAAGTGCAACACCAACGGTATTGAAGAAGAAAAGCCGACATCGTTCAATATTGTAGTCCAGTTTGTTGAAAGCTGGCTTTTGTGTGATGAAGGCTAGCAGTGCTGAAGTTAAGGCAAGTGGCTTTTGAATCAAAATTAGAACCTTTGCATCAGTTTTTGATTTTAAGATTCCTTGACATTATAACTAACTTGAATAACTTTATTTCTCCTTCTGAAGTTGATTCAATATGCTTCTCTCGATCCTTCATGAAGTTCTTGTAATAAGCATTGAATTCATTCCGAAGTTTCTTAGCTCGGCTTCATGTGATCATGCCTTTAGGAACTTGAATTTGTTGTGGCCAGCTTGGTGCAATCATATCTTTATCATTCCCTCTCTCTTCGAAAGGATTCATCCTCGAATCAGTTTCACCTACATCAAAAGGACTAAAATCATAAACATTTAATGTAGAATTCATATTGTACTCACCTAGTAAGTCCACTTTATAGACATTATCGTTGATCTTCTCAACCACCTAAAATGGTTCATTGGTTTGAGGATAACAAACAGTCAAGAATAATAATTGAATGCCCAGTTTGTTCCACAAGACTTGCCAGGAATGGCTAAAAAATTTGACGTTCCTATCACTAACAATGCTCTTAAGAACACCATATAACCTGACAATGTCATGAGGCATCACCTTAAATTTGACATTCTTGCAAGCCAAATAGTGACTACCAATTCTTTCCATATCCTTTTGTATCTCCTTGATCCCTTCAGGAACGCTTCCACATACAGATCGATTTGGAATAGAAGCTCGACGCATGAAATCACTTTGATGTGCTATGCCTCTAATCGATGATAACCCTCCAGGAATCTCTTCTTCGTATTCCTGCAAAA
This sequence comes from Combretum micranthum, assembly GCA_024138025.1. NCBI lineage: Eukaryota > Viridiplantae > Streptophyta > Magnoliopsida > Myrtales > Combretaceae > Combretum > Combretum micranthum. The sequence goes on from JAMXBD010000166.1 coordinate 595,006, forward strand.
TAGACACAACAGAACTAGGAAAAGAAGAGTTGAAATTGTTAGTAGAAACCAATGCTTCCTTTTGCGTAAGTATAATTAAAGACCTTTTCTTACTCACAACACTTTTGATCTCAGTCTTAGTGGCTAAACAACTCAATCGCTTTTTCTTCTCACTCTCTTCTTTTGCCTCATTAGCCACTTTGTTTCTTCGCTCTATCACTTATGTTGTTTTCTCTCTTCTTCTCACTGGCTCTCAACATCTCATCTTCTTGTTTCACCTTCTTTTGATCCTCCTGTGCTTGTTGTGGTGTCAAAGGTTTTAAATGGATGATCTTATGACCCTATCGTACAACAAATGTATTTGATCGCCCTTCATAAGAAGTGTCTCTATCGAATTGCCAAGGTCTACCGAACAAAACATGACATACTATCATGATCCGCCACCCCAGGCTCTATCGCAGCAGAGGAGGCGCCCCTAGGCCTTCAAGCTACCCTGGCCAAGGATCGTGATGTCAAGTACACTAGCCCTCTTAGAGCACCCTTAGGCAAAACCAAGACACCAGAGGCACTGTGTAACAACTCAATACTCTATCCACCAAAGCATTTTCTGCTTTGGCCACACGCCATATGGTTTTGTCCTTTTGGTGCCAGTGCTTCCCATGGGGTTACCCATCCTAGGATTGCTCTGCCCAGAGCATGCTTAGCTTTGGAGTTTTTGACAAATTCTAAGCCATTATACCAAAAAGGAACCTCTGTGATTAGAGTTCCATCGTCTATATTTAAGGGGTATCACATACTCCTCCACTTATAGAACTAACATCTCCGTCAGTTTCGTTACACAGGTTCAGAACCATTACTCTGATACCATTATCATGACCTACCAGCCCAGGCTCCACCGTAGCGGAGGGGGCGCTCCTAAGCCCTCAAGCCACCCTGAGCAGGGACCGTGATGCTAGGTACATTTGCCCTCCCAGCGCACCATTAGGCATAACCAGGATACCAAAGGCACTATGTAACAACTCGAAACTCTATCCATCAAAGTATTGTCTGATTTAGCCATACGGTTTTGTCCTTTTGATGCCAGCGCTTCCCAGGGGATCACCCATCTTGGAATTGCTCTACCCAGAGCATGCTTAACTTTAGAGTTTTTGACAAACTCCAAGCCATTACACCGAAAAGGCACCTTTATGATTAGAGTTTCACCATTTATATTTGAGGGGTATTACACACACGTTCATGGGTACTACATCACACATCACCTCATCTTTGTAGTTTCCCAAAGCAAATGATAACTTCATGTGCTTATTCACCCTCACCTCTCCAAAATCATTCAACTACTGTAACTTAGTTAAACTAGGGTGTTTAAGAATATATAGCTTAAGCATTCCCACTAAGTTAGCACTCACCACATTGGTACAACTACCTCCTTTAATAATCAAATTGCAAACCTTTTCTCTCACTACAGCTCGAGTATAGAAAATATTCTCCCTCTGCTACTGAAGTTCTCTCTCTTCCACCTATTGCATACTCAAGATATGTCTATTAATCAATGACAAATGTGAAGTATCTACCTCCTCATGATCAGTGACATCCTCCTATTAAGGAATATGATCATCATCTCCTTCTCTCTTGCTAGCTGTCTTATATTCATCTTTACCCAATGCAATCATAACTCTCTTATTAAGGCATTGAGAAGCTATGTGTCAAGCACCATTACATTTGAAACAACTCAATCCACTCAAATGAGACTAGGATTCAGGCTTACCTTTGGTTTTATTAGGAGTATCCTCCTAGGCATAGCTTGAGTCGATTCTCCCTCCTAGCTTTCCTTATCCTCCTTCTTCCAGTATTTCTTCCATGAGGTAGAAGAAGTATCTCCATAACCATATTTTCCTTTCCTCTTGAGTTGGCTCTCGAATTCCAGTTTCGTTTGATACATTTCTTCCAACTCCATATAATACTGTAACTTTACCTTATCTACAATATCTCTATTTAGCCATTTAAAAATTTAGCCACAGTGGCTTCATCATCTTCTTTTACATCAATTTTCATCATAAGTGAATCCATTTCTATGTAATATTCTTCTACACTCCTACTTCATTGAGTAAGTTCTTGTAATTGGCAAGATAATCCTCTATAATAATGTGAAGGAACAAATCTTTTTCTCATGATTTGCTTTAACTCTCTCAAAGTGCTAATTGGCTCTTCTAAATTTCTCCTCTTACTAAGAGAAAGCCGATCCACTATATACTGGCATATCCACTAAATTCCACGACAACTAATTTGACCCTTTTCTCCTCTAAATAATTGTGGATTGCAAAAATCAGCTCAATCTTATGCTCCCACTCCAGTTAAGCATTTAGGTCACTATGCCCCCGAAAACGAGGCATCTTGAATTTTATAGAATTCAAGCTAGTATCAACTTTCTCACCTCCCCTACTAGTGCTTTCTAATGAGTTACTCTTGCATCTGGTCCTAACAAGCTTCCTGTAATCTTGTTCATCATTAGAATTTGGCCCTCCATTTGAACCCCGCTATTTAAGGTGATCCATTCAAACTGTCAATCCCTGCAACATTTCTAACACTCAAGCCATATCACTAGTATATTCTCCTTCCTTCTTTGAGACATTTACCATCAGTGATGTTAGTAGATAACAAACAAATAATAAATAGGAAAAGAAACCTCACTACACTCCCTTGCGTGTTTCATTCACAAAAATATGACACTCAACCTTTGTGTGTTACTCAAACTAAAAAAAATGCACTTACCACCTTACCTTTCGATCCTTCGTCTTACAATTCTTTATTGAGCTTACAACCTCAATTCATGAATTTTCTTCCCTATATTGTTCCTCGTAATACTTCAATTCTTGATAAGTATATAGTAGGATCGAAACTCCAATAACTAGACAACAGAGACAGATCACAAATCCAATTGTGGTTATTTTTTTCTCACAAAACAATTCCTTTTAATTTTTTTTTATTGATAATTCCTTTTCGCTTTCTTTTTTGATATTCTTTTTCTTTTCTTTTTTTTTTAACAAGAACCTTAAGATCAACTTGATGGCTTGAACAACTAAACAAAAGGATTCAAATTAGATATAGAGATATGAGCAAAATGAGTTAGGGTTTTAAATTACCATCCTCAAATAAAACTAGAAAGATGATTCTTAGAAAGACTCGCTTTCTGATGCCAGTCTGATACGTGCTATGCATGGATTTGTAATTTTCCCAGCCTCTAAAGATCGAAGCGGACCTTTACCCAATGAAATATCCATAAATTAGATATGAAATTCCACGACTCTTTGTATGAAATGATGGAATGACCTTGATCTATTGGTTGAGTCATCTTAAAAACCATTATATGAAGATCACAACTCTATAGGAAATAACGACCAAGAATCTTGGCATAACGAAGAACCCAACAAGAATCAAATTCTTGAAGATATCATAAGTTTTCAATAGAACTCAAAGAGAAGGATTTTCTCTCAAATTGATTTCAATAAAAAGTAATCAATTTTCTGAAAACAACATAAAGAGCTATATGTAAACAATACAAAGGAGTTTCAAAAGACATAAAACAAAACATGTGTGTCGCACAAAGAAGGCTAGCGGCCAAAACATCTACGCTAATGGCCTTTATAACTACACTGGTGGCCATGGAGGCGACCTTAAAACAATCGGTTATGGGTATCCTTTACACTAGCAACGTACAGTGCAACACCAACGGTGTTAAAGAAGAAAAGTAGGCGACATTCAATGTTGTAGTCCAATTTGTTGAAAGCTAGCTTTTGCATGATGAAGGCTAGTAGTGCTAAAGTTAAGGCAGGTGGCTTTTGGGTCAAAACTAGCGGCTTTGTGTCCACTTTTGATTTTGAGATTCCTTAACACCATAACTTCTTTGAATAACTTTATTTCTCCTTCCAAAAGTTGATTCAATATGCTTTGCTCGATCCTCCATGAAGTTCTTGCAATATCCATTGAATTCATCCTAAAGTTTCTTAGCTTGATTTCTTATGATCATGCCTCTAAGAACTTGAATTTGTTGTGGCGAGCTTGGTGCAATCATATCTTCATCACCTATGCATCATGATCCATCTATGACTTAGCATCTTTGAATAGAGACAACATGTGTTGAACTTGTATGTTCAATATGGATTTTGATGAGACAATATAATGCATAATTAACTATTTAATTCTTGTAAACTATACTTAATTAGTCAAGTTTATATATATGCATGTTACGTGTTTTTGTGGAGTTTTTCGCAGGTTTTTTAGTAGGAAATGGTTTTCGTCGAGTGCAAGGAGAGCCAAGTGTTCAAGGTGTGATAGTCCAGGCTAAAGCTTGACAAGTTCAAAAAAATGTTGAATCAGTGGTCGAAGGGTCGGTCGAGGGCTAGACAAGTCAAGTATTTAAGGCGCGACAAGTTCATGTCGAAAGCACAACAAGTTAAAGAATGAATAGATTTGTCGTGGGTCACGTCGAGGGCCTAACATATTGAACAGTTAGGGCATGATTAGATCTAACTGAAACTCGACAAAGATAAAAATAACATAATGTTGGTTGAAGGTCACATCAAAGGCCCTAACATGTCAAGATTTAAGGTGCGATAGTTTGAATTTTAAGGCTCAAAGAAGTGCGCGTGAGGAAAGACCCATCGAAGGCAAACTTGAGGCGCGACAAGTTTTTACAGCATGATGGTTAAAATATTGGAGCTGATGTGGAAAGAAAAAGAGTCATTGAAGTACTGTCACGCCTCGAATTCTGTTCAAGGCGTGCCAGTCGCCACGTATAACACTTACGCAGTATACATTAAGGCTTACCTAATCTATAGTTTATCATGATCGTTGCTAAAAAAATTTTAGATTCTGAAATCGTTGAATTGGATTTTGAAAACAACTAGATTTGCAGCGGAAAAGAAATACATTTCTTTAAAATGATTTCTGAATAGGCTACTTTCTTGAGTAGACCATGACATATAATAAAGTAAATTTCTCAAAACGATTTTCAAATAGGCTACTTTTGAGAGTAGACAAACTTTTATAAGTAAATATCATACCATCAGGTATCTCAAAGTACACAGTATCTGGTATCTCAAGACACAGCCATGGACTCATAGACATGCCCTCATCAATTTATAAGTTTGAAAAGATGATCAATAACTTTTGCTATAAACAGTTCAGTGTTCTTAGGCACTTAACTCGTTAACAAGCTCCTTTAGATTCGTCCCATGCTCGATAATCACAAGCATCCAAATCATCACCTAAAAAAGAAAGGAATGAGCCGAAGCCTAGTACAACAGCAACACGAGTACACACGAGATTGAGCACACATGCCTATTCTATATGCAATGCAATAACCAATAGTTTATATCTTTAAATAAAGTGCAACAAATAACAGTTTAGCACTCACACTCCGGTAACACATTGGGAACCTGGGGGTCCTAAGTAGCAGCAATTGCTCAAGGGGTTGATATAGGCAGCTCGAGTACCTATATCCCCTATAGGATCATCTAGTAAATAGCTTCATCTAAGGGCCACAGCCGTTACACATCTCTATCCATATTAGTCTATTGTAATTAAGAAGAGTAACAGAGCCCATATATTAAACTGCTTAATACAACTTCTTTCCAATATGAATAAACGTTACCCCGATACCGTCTCCCCCATCAGCTACCCGCCGAGCCACTAATAACAATCATTTGTCCAGTGTCAATGACAGGGGGTAGCCTAAGTGCCTAACTACAGTGCTGGCATTGCTTAGCAAGGTTATCACCCCTCGGACCGAGTTAAATGACCACGCACAAGCAGCAAGCAATTATTAAGGCCATCTTTAAATATTAATTGATTTATGATGTTTATCCTAGCAAGCAACACACAAGTTACTGCGTACCTGGTATAATATCTGTGCTCTAAACAATTAGAAGATAAACCAAAAGATAAAGTAGAATGCAGACTCTTAATAAATATCTTCTTCAAAGATTAATTCATATAAGCATTTGAATCAATTATCAACTTATATCAAACTAGTAATAACTACTTAGTTTTCTAGCAAATATACAATTGAAACAACATACTCCTCTTATTATTCATGGTCTATCATATTATAATTACCTTTAAGCCATTTACCAATTATTTTGGTCATATAACAGTTTACTAGTTAGATTAACAAATAAGTATAAATTGTTGGTCTTTGAAGAATTTACAAACCAATACTAGTTAATAACTCTATATTAGCTTAATTTAGCCAAGTCAAAATAGAATTAATCATTCAAATTCATTCTATATTCAAATTAGTATACTAAACAAATTTTATGGTAATTAGGTTCCTAAAATGGTAATTTCAATAACATATCCTACAATCAATCTAATAAACTTTTTATTAAGTAAAATAACTTATTTAAAATATAATTATTTTATTTATATCATTTATAATATATTTTTACATCTGAATAGGTTATGGAATTTGAACTAGTTTACTATTACGTTTATATAACGTTAAAAGATCATATTTATTCCTATTTTATTAAGTAAATCCCTATAACCAAAATCATTAATTATCTATCTTAAAATTAGTATTTTAATATTTGAACACATTATTTATATTTATTTGATTAGAAATAATTTACCTTAAATTCCAATGTTTCATTTCCTATAGAAATCTAGTATGCACCCTATCTTTAATAAATCGGTTTACTATCTTAAACTCGGGTTCTTGAGCTCAAATTTTTATGTAAACTTCTTAACACATATATTTACATGTTTATAAGTTCACTTGGCCTAAAATAATTAGATAATTAGGGTTTTAATTTGATTAACACAAGACTGTCTAGAATAGGGCATAAGCAGCGATGACCGATCGGTTCGATCGGATTTGACCATTAATGCAACCGGTTCTTGTCTAGTTCTTTACACCAAATTAAATTAGACATCTTAATCTTTCAAAACGTTGAATTTAAGCCAAAAAGAAGAAGAAAAAGCCTCCAGTTCAACCATAAACATTCACGTCATCACTGCTGGTCGAACAATGTTTTACCCTATTTACTATTTTGAAATTTAATTTTTTAAAATAGTAAATGTATTTCAAAATCACAAAAATTTACAATTTGTATATAGACATGTTAAGCTATCATTTTTATAAATTTCATCGAAAAATAACTTCATTTAATATTTTATCTAAATATTATAACTTACATTGTCCATATTTAATATATATGCATATAAATTGATCTTTCAGCATATTGAATTCATCTAAAACATGTTTATTATATGTTTTATTATCTACTATATACTTTGATTTATATTCTACAACTTGAGTCATAAATCATAACTCAAATCATCATCAGTAATACAAATTTTCCCAAAATTCCAACATATCAACATAAGCATACATACTTATGTATTTCAATCAGAATTTATATTTAGTATATTCATCTATTTATTTGATAACTTCATTTTAATAAAACATATCAATTCAACATATAACATACATATAATATTTTCAAATACTCAATTTTCTAACATACATACATATACATGTGCATATTTCGATTTTCAAGCTTGATATACTTATATTATTTAATACTTGAATCCAAGTTTATTTTTAGTGATTTTCATGAATCTAAATGTCATCAACATAATAAAATAATTCGATTATAATTACTTACTTGTTTTAGCAAAATCAACCAAATAGTTGTCTCTACTACTATTTCTACCACTCAATAGTTGATGAAGCTTCTCCAAGCTTATTTTTCCTAACTTCAACCTTGTTTTTAGTCTTTAATTTCACTTAGGATATAATTTGAAATAAAGGTTAGTTTATGGGGAATAAAAGAGAAATTTAGAAGTATAGACTTAGGTTATACTTTTACCTCTTGTGTGCTTGGTTGATAGAAGAGTTTTTGTGTATTTTTGGGGAGATTTTTTAGAGTGTTTTGAGAGAGAATATGAGAGAGATGGGATGCTCAAAATGAGGCATGAATTAGTGTTTTCTAAACCCTATATTTATATTGGTTGATGGTTTGTAATTATCTCTAGAATTAAAGACATTTTGGTACTTTGGCTTGATTAAGTGAGGGCATTTTGATCTTTTTATATGCATTAGAATTCTCTAGAGTTAGGAGATATTTTCTTATGTTTACATTGTAGATATTTAAAGGGCAATTGGTCTTTTCATAGATGAAGAAACCTTCTTGAAGTGGCTAAGGTTATTTTGGTCTTTTCATAAGGTTAGATTTTTCTAGACATTGAGGTTTCATATCATGTGTGAGGGTGGATGATAAGAACATGGTCTAATGGGCTTTATGGGCTTTGATGCATGGGCTTTTGGGCTTAGGTTTATGGGCTTGAATATTGAATAATTGGATTTGATCTTATCTTAATGGGCTTAGGGTTTTGGATGATGGATTAAGATTTTAAGTTATGGATTCTTGGAAATTAGAAATGGATTTAGTAAGAAAAGAAAGTTTGCTAATTACATTAGAAATTGAGTCTAGGAAATATAATTAACGAAAAATTAATATCTCACTTGAATTTAGGGTTTTAGGGGTTTAGATTTGAATGAAAATATTTAGTATTAAATTTCTAAGATTTAAGGAGTTGGAATTTAGGCTAAAATGTCTAAATTGGATATTTAGGGTTTTAGATGGTTAAACTTGATTAATAAAGTTCATTTAATAATTGGAAAGTTTTGATTAATTTGAATTTGTTGAAATAGCCAATTGATGTTTCTTAATTGGGCATTTATGAAATTAGAATTAAATTCCCTTATAATTTCTAATTATGTTAAATTATCAAATTTCTCACTTCCGCGATTAAGGTTCCTAGTCTTGATATGTCAAATCAGGGTATTGCACTAAAAAGGACTTGGAAAATTCTAAATTTCATGATTATGTATTCAGAATTTTTATTTGATCTCTAGTTTAGTAGATATTAATCAGTTTCTATTTCTATCGCGTATTTTTTAACCATAGCAATTCATAGAGCTGGACAAATGGGTTATGGCCCGCGGGCCAGCCCGTTTAACCCACTTTAAAAGTGGGTTAGGGTCAGCTTTTTTTAGCCCGTTTAAAAGTGGGTTAATTTTACCCAACCCACTTAACCCGCGGGCCAAAGTGGGCTAGCCCGCGGGTTAAGTGGGTTGACCCACCAACCCACTTTTATAAAATTAAAATAAATAATTATAGGGTAAATATGTATTAATGAATGTTATTCTAGAGATTTTTTATACTTGAGATTAAATTTATGTGTTAATTATAACAAAGAATGACAAATTAATGCATATGCACCATAAAAATTTATAAAATATATTATTATTGTTTTAAATGAAATATATTATCTAATAAGTTATTTTAAAAAATTTATTTTTATATAAAAAGTAATTAAAATAATAATGAAATTAATCATTAATATATAACCTTATAAAACTCTCTTTTTTATTATATATATCTTATTTAATTAGTATAAATAAGTTAAATGGGTCAATTTGACCCATTTAACTCACAAAATATGTAAGTGGGTTAAAAGGGTCAAAAAGTGGGTTGGCCCGTTTAACCCACCGGCTAAAGTGGGTTGGGTTAGGGTTAGGCAATTTTGGCCCGTGGGTTAAACGGGCCAAAAAATTTTGGCCCGTTTAACCTACGGGCCAAAGTGGCCGGGCCGGGTTGGCCCGTTTAACCCACTTGCCCACCTCTAGCAATTCATCTTTAAACTATCTTTTACTATCCAATAAACCCTAAAAATCAATCGAGTCATACTACACTTGATATTTATAACCTTAGGTGTATAATTAGTGAGTTATTGACTCGAGTTTAATCTAAATTTAGATTAAGGTTTAATTTTAGTGAATTAAGAATTTAGGTAATTCAACTTGACAAATTAGTTTCAAGTCGATAATTGAAAGGAATTGAAGCTTGGTATATTGGAGAAAGGAAATTGAAGTGATTTGATAAGTTGAAGTGGGTATTTGTGGTGTTGGAATTTCTAATTTTGATTAAATTTATCTACTAATCCAATTATATTAAATTTTCTAATTATATTATGTCATTTATAAAATTCAATTTAACTAAACTATCTAAATTCAATTATTAGGTTAAATTTAAAATAAGATTCAAAATTACCTGCATTTTCATATTATTTAATTATCACATTTCTAATTTAGGTTGGTAAAATTTAGAGTATTTCAAGTACATTGAACGCTTAGCAGCTTAAAGATGTTGTCTCTATCAGACTTTGAATTTTGAAGGCCATATATACTTAGTCCTTAGAAGATCAACAAAGAAGAACGAAGTGCCAAAGTTTTTTAATGTGCTTTTATTGTGATCAAACAAAAAATTTTATTTTGTTCTCTTTTAAATTAATTTGCAAATCAAAAGAAGAGAGAAAATACACTCTAGTGCTCTGTTCTTATTTACTACACATCTAAGAGCATTTAGAGAGAGAGGAAATATTTTATTTCCCAAAGTGCTATACTTGCTCATCTTAAGCGAATTTCTAAGACAAATAAAATTAGCAGTGACGTGCTCAATCGAGGCATTGGTGGACCATGAAGAATAGGAAAAGGGTCAAACTCAATGTTAAATTTAGCTTGGCTTTCTCTATCCCTATCTCTTTTAACTTACATATTATATCTGTTGATTGTTTGTCCATTGCAAATTATATTGATTTTTAATCTGTTAAATTAAAATTAATTATCTGGGCTTTTAGGGCTAATACTCTATTCACACATCCCCACCACCCTTTGAGTATTGTTAGTGCTTTTTTAGCACGGAACTCAACAATACCTTTAGTTGCTCCTTCTCTATTAACTTGTCTTACTTTTGTAAAAGGTCTAGAACATTCCCTTCACCATTTGAAACCTTAATCACAAGGGATTATTAGGAAACCTTAAACACAAATCACTAAAGAACTCCCACGGTGCATGTACTAGAGAATAATTTTTCCAAGATACGAGTACCCTGGTTTTCTACTGCATTGCCTCTCTTTACCATTTTGCGTTCCAATATTTCTTGGGGCTCTAACTCTATGTCTTAATTGTGAATAAGTAATGTTGAAGTTAGATATGGGCGTGGACCATGATATTTCTTTAGTTGAGACACATGAAAGGTAGGATGGACAGCTGCATCTGGTGGTAACTTAAGTCAGTAAGCTACGTAACCTATCTTGTCAAATATTTTGTAAAGACTATAGTACTTTGCTGCTAGCTCGTGAATCATAGAGGACTTTAAGGAACCTTGCTGATGGAGATGAAACTTCAATAAAAATAGATCTCCAATCTTGGACTCCCTGACACATTTCTTCTTATCGGCCATATACTTCATCCTTTGCTAAGCTCTCTTTAAGTGGAACTTTAATAGCTTAATTGTATCCTCTCATGTAGATAAGAGAGTATCCACGACTTCATTGTGTGATAGATGGAGTGGAGGTGGATATCCATATAGAACCTCAAAAGGGGTCATCTTAGCGCTTGTGTGGTAGTTAGTGCTATACTGCTATTACAAGTAATAAGTACTAACTCCACTATTTAGGATGCTCCCTTGTCATGTAATGCAAATAAGTTCCTAAGAACTTGTTTACATCCTTCGTTTGATTGTCAGTTTGTGGATGGTAAGCAATGGAGATGTTAAGCTCAACACACTATAGTTTAAAGAACACCTTCTAAAATGAACTTACAAAAATAAGATCCTTATCACAAGTTAAAGTCTCAATAAGCCATGCAATTTATAAACATAGTTAAGATATACCTTAGCTACTTGAGAAGCATTATAGGGAGGGGTCAATGCAATGAAATTACTATATTTACTCAACATGTCTACCACTACTAGTATCACATCTTTACCATTTGATTTAGGTAAGACTTTGATAAAACCCAAACTAACCTCCTCCCAACACTCATCAGGAATGCGCAAAAGGCTAAGTAACCCCGGTATTGCCTCATTTTTGAACTTATAACGTGGCATGTGTCACATTCCCTTACAAATTGGCAAACTTCCCTTTCCAACTTCGGCCAATAGAATACTATAGCCAATCGTTTATAGGTAGCTTAGGCACTCGAGTAGCCCATTAGTAGCCTACCATGGTACATATGTAGAAACCTTTGTCTTAATTTAGTAATGCGACCTATCATCAACTTGCCCTTTCGATGTAATAAGTCCCAATCATAGGAAAATTTTCCAACCAAATGTGTCCCTAGTGTAGCATTGAAATTATTGACCTATAGCCTCGAAGAAGATTCCAACTAAATTTGATTTCCATCAACAACTCATGAATTATGGTATGAACCATGAGATTGTTGAGCTGGTGCATTTTATATTGTGATAAGGCATCAACTGCTACACTTGTTTGGCCACTTTTATACTCAATCTCATAATCTAATCCCCAGCAACTTCATTAATCACTTTTGTTGACTTGGTGTGACAAATCATTCCTCAAGAAAATACTTGAGACTTTGATGGTCAATCCTAATTATAAAGTGCCTTCCAACAACATAGTATCTCCACTTGTCAATGGCATAAACCAATGCTAAAAGTTCTTTCTCATATACCGATAGCCCATAATGTTTAGGAGCTAATGAGTTGCTAATAAAAGTAATAGGATGTCTATCTTGCATTAGGACTACCCCAATTCCATCACCTCTTGCATCCATCTCAATGGAAAACGTTTTTGAATAATCAAGCAAGCTTAAAACCAGTGAGTGCCCTAAGGTATTCTTAAGTTGTTCTGAAATACCTAAAACCTTCAGCTAACTAAATTAGGAAATGTTTAATTGAATAGTATAATAGGTGATTAATTTTGAAATAGAATTTGAAATTAATCTAGAAATTTAATTTAGGTAGTTTAGTTAAATCAACTAAAGTAAATTATGAAATACAACAAGATAATTTGGCATAATCAATTAGTAAATAGGTTAAATTGAATTTAAGATTTCAAATATCTCTTTTAAAATTGTCTAATTGTTTTATCTATCTAATTCTACAAATTGAAATCCATAATCTCTTCCTTATTTTTCAATTAGAATTCCTTTTCTTCAATTTCGATCCCCTAAACCCTTAAACAAACCATTTAAAATGTTTATTAAACTCCTAAACCCTTGAACTTTAGTTAAATTTCATTTTCTAAAATCTCTATAATTTTTTTAAATCAATTACTTATTTAACATCATCAATTTGAAAGCCAAACACAAATTCAATATCAATTTCTTACAAAGTGAGTCCTAAATTAGATTTATGATTTAAGATATTAATTTCTATTATATAGATTCTTAAATTATTTTCTAATTATTTTTTATACTTAAATTAATTATTACAAAAGTTTAAACTTAATATCCTTACCTTTTTTTTTTTTTTTTTTTTTGCCATTATAACGAGGATGATGGATTCGAACCTAGGACCTCTTACTTGGAGATCACGAAGATGTCACTAAGCTATAATGCCATCGGCAACCTAATACCCTTACTTATAAGTATGTTTTGAATTTTCTTTAAAACCTTATTTTCCCTTTTTCTCTTCACTTGCCACCTGCCTCTTTTTTTTTCTTTTCTTTCTTTCTTCTTTCTTCTTTCTTCCCTTGCCTCCTATGTATCCTTCTTCTTCTTCTATGTCACTTTCTTTCTCTTCTTTCTCTTTTTAAAAATAATGAAAATCTCAAATTCAACAAGACAATAGGAAAAATTGAAGATGGAAAGCAAGATAAAAGTGGGGAAAACAAGTTAGGAGAAGTTATATCAACTAAGGAGAGAAATAGTAGAGAATATCGAATTTCATGTGTTTCTCAAAAAGATAAGTATACCTATTTTCTTGTTTTGATTGCTGATTAAGCATGAGAATGATGAAATAAAACTAGAAATACAATGCTTATGATAAAATTTGTAAAGATGTAATATCTAGATATGTGAATCAAAACCTAGGTTGTTTATGCATGAATATGTTAGAGATTTGATGAAATGAATTGATGATGTATGTAGTAGAAATATGTTTAAGAGTGTTGTTTGAACTTGATATGGATTTATATGTTGTTTGTGTAATGTTTTGAATGAAGTATGATGTAGTTAAGAAGTAAAGTTTTGAAGAAAAGACATAAGAAAGTCATAGAAGTTCAAACGGCTCGTTTAGAGGGGTGTTTGAATTTTTTTATAAAGGCTTTAGGTTGAAACGGCCCGTATGGGGGAGGTGTACGAACTAAACGGCTCTTGAAACAACCCGTATGGAGGTTCGTATGGGGGGTCTATATTTTTCTGATTTCATTTCAAAATTGATACAATCCTCCAAACAGCCCAATATGAGTTTATACAGCCCTTCATACAGCCCTATATGGACATCCCCTGTTTAAAAAAAAGGAGATAAATAAAATAGATAAATCATAAATAATGTGATTTACTAATGAATTATATAATTAAGAATGAGTTAAGAGAATTTATAGATTTGATAACTAATTAGATTAAACATAGAAGTTAAGTATAAAATGAACTTAGTTAATCAACCCAAGTTCAACTTAGCTTAATGAATCTAAATGAAGTAAAATAAAATAGAATAATTAAGATCCTATAAGATATATAATAATGTCTTAATAGAATGAATTAGTAACTAAATTATGTTTAGTATAGATTTTAAATATAAAGTGAACTAGTTCATAAACTTAAGTTTGATATGAATATTAGACATAAAATGAACTTAGTTAATAAAATTAAGTTCAACTTGACTTAATAAACTTTAATGAGCTAAAATGAATTAGATTGATTAAGTTTAATCAACTTGACTTAGTAACCTAATTTACTTAGCTAAGTTAAATTAATATAAGCTTAGTAACTTATAATGGGTTTAGATTAATATGTTAGGTTAAACCTTAAATAATGAGTATGTAATTTCTAAAATATGTTAGACCAAAGCTAGGTTTAATTAAAATTAATTTGATCGATAATGAAGAATTATCCACATCTTGGCAAGATGACCTTCACGGCCATGATGGGGTTCTTATTTCATGTTGGATTGATTAAAAACATGACATGAATGATTGATATGAAATTCGGTGTAAGTTAATAAATAATTGAATTGCTTATATAATTTACTCTTTTAAACAGATGTTTAGATTTGTTTCTATTTCTTCTGGATTATCCTTTGATCACCGTTTGATGCAGATAAGGTACACAGTAACTTGCGTATTATCTGCTAGGATAGACATCTTAAATGAATTATAACTTAAATTCGGCTTAATAAATGAGTGTTTTTGTACTTGTGTCATTTAATGGGGCTCGGGAAGCGAAAACCTTGTTTGGAGTAGGCAGGGAAGTTTAAGTGATTAAGCTACCCCCATCATGATGCAACAACACTCATAAGTGGCTCAGCAGGTAGTGTATGGGGCAAATAGTATCGGCATAACGATTAGTTAAGCTTAGAGTGAAGTAACATGATTTAGTTCACGTTTACGGGAACGATTGAACTAAATGATGTTATGGACTAAGATTGAGTAAAGAGCGAGTAACAATTGTGAACCTTAGATAAAGTTATTTCATTGTAATGTCATATAGGAGATATAGGTATTGAAGCTACCTATATCGACCCCCTGAGCAGCTGCTGTTACTTAAGATCCTTAGGTTCCCAGAAATAGTTCCAAAGTATAAGTGCTTCAGTATTGATTTGTTTACTTTAATTAAAGATAATAAATTATTTTTATTTCATTGCATTTAACTTAAGCTTGTGTGTCATCTCATGTGTGCTTGTGCCACTGTGTATTGGGCTTCGGCTCATTATTCTCTCTTTCCAAGTATTGATTATATGATGATCATGATTTGGTGATGATTGTGTTGATGGTGATGTGATGATGACGATTTAGTTGATGATGATAATTATCTCAGGTTTGGGTCAACTTGGGAGAAGCTCGTTTAAGAGAGAAATGGTTTAGAATCATTGGATGTATTTTGTTTTTATTTTCATTTAAGAACCGGATCTATATTTTATAGTCTATAATATTCTTTTAAAGGCCTGGTGGAGCCCAAGTTTTGTAATTTAAGTTCTTTAAAGCTTTGTTATACCATCAAGAAACGTATATGAGATACTTGATGGTATTATTTTCTTTAAGAAAGTTAATCTACTCTTGTAGCAATGGAAGCTAGAAATGTTTTTATAAAATTTTTCTTCTTGTTATAAATCCAGTTGTCACCAGAATCTAATTAAATAATTTCATTACTTAAAATTTGGCTGCCAAATGTTCAACATAAACACAATTCTTTAAGGAAGCCTGTGCATGTAATACATACGATTTTATTTGTGACTGTTGTATACACCTTGATTAAATTTAGGGTGTTACATGTTCAAAGGCCATTTGAGCTTCTTGGCTCCAATGGAATTGGTCATTCTTAAATAAATTGGTCAAGAGTATGGCAATAGATCCAAAACCTTGAATAAACCTCCTATAATACCCAACAATTCCTAAGAAACCATGAAGTTGGTGTATATTTTTAAGAGCAAGCCATTGTTTAATAACTCCCACCTTCTTTGGATCAGTTACCACCCCTTGCTAGTGATGATATGCCCGGGAGAATCAATATGTGTCATACCAAAGGCAAATTTACTTTTCTTGAGATAAGTTGTTTCCTTCTTAAAACGGTAAAGACTAGTCTTAAGTGATCCACATGCTAATCCATACTAATGCTATACACTAGGATATCATCAAAAAATGCTAAAACAAATTTTCACAAGTAGGGTCAAAAAATTTCATTCATGAGCCTTTGAAAGGTAGGAGTGCTAGTCAAACCAAAGGGTATGACTAAAAACTCATAATGCCCTTTACATATCTTGAAATTTGTCTTATAGATGCCATTTAGATGCATTAAAACTTGATGATATCTAGATCCTAGGTCAAGCTTACTAAAATAACAAGCTCTATGTAATTCATCAAAAAGATCCTCAATAATAAGAATTGGAAACTACTCCTTCATTGTCCTCTTATTAAGCTCCTTATAATCAACACACACACACCATGTGTTGTCTTTCTTTTTAACAAATACCACTAAAGAAGCAAAAGGGTTGTGACTTGGCCAAATTATGCCACTCAATAACATTTCTCTTACCGTATCCTCCAAGACTGTCTTTTGCAAGGTCAAGTATCTATATGACTACTAATTGATTGGATCCATCTGATCTTGTAAGTAAATTCCATGATTGCAAGATTGAGGTGGTGGCAATGACTTAAGCTAATCAAACCAATCATGAAACTCCTCTAGCAAGTATGTGATTATGGGATGAATTTGCTCCAACCCTTTTCTTTCCACTGCTATAACATCACACTCCATACAACATTTAACTTCCAAAGAATATTTGGAAGTATTTAAAATGGTAGCAAGTGCTTAACTAGTGATAATGTGTATACTCTCTTGTTCTCCATCTTAAACACAATAATCCCCTTGCCATACAAACTCAATTTTAAGTGTCTTGAAATTCTAATTGAATGTTCCCAAAGTTATTTGCCACGACATACCCAATGTTAGGTTATACATTGTTAGAGGTAGCGTATGTAACTCTAACTAAAAAACCAATCATTGTATATTCTAGCAAAATTTAAGAATTTTATACTTATTGTTTAGTTCCATCCACTAATAGTACAACTATGGTATCCACTTCTTCCAACACACAATTCAACCCTTTAGCAAGCCTCTCATCCATAAAATTAAACAAACTACCTATATCAATTAGTATATTTAACCCCCTTTTTTTAAAGTACCCTCCTAACTTCATGTTGTTTCTCCCTTAATATGATCCTCATATAAGGTATACAAGGTTAACCAAGACAAATTAGTCTTCGATTCTTCTACCTAATAAATAATCTCTTCATATGTGTTGTTATCACCTTTTTCAATGATAAGTACATTCAACCTTTTTACTTTTACAATTGTGACTTGGCACAAAGCCCTCATCACACTAAAAACATTGTTTCGTTCTCCTTTTTTCCTTAAGTTCCTCAGGGGTTAAGCATTGAGCATTTCTAGCAGGTTGACTAGCAATGTTTCAGTGGGCTATGTTTTGGGTTGTGTAGTTTTGGGTATGTGGTTATGTATGGGTAAGTTAAGAAGGTACTAGGCTCAAGGCTAGAAGTAGATTGAGTGTGTGGGTTAGGGGGAATAAGTGTTTAGGTTCCATTGTGTTTTAATATAGGTCTTTGAGGACAATAGGATAGTTTCTTGGAGTTTAGCTAAGGTATAAGCTTGTGTTAAGGATTTCAGTTGAAATATTCATATATTATATTGAATCTCAACTTAAGGCCACTAAGGAATCAACCAACCATATGTTTTTCACTTAGTTGTACTTGTGTTGATAGATACATAAATTCATTTATGTAGTCCTGTAATAAACAACTCTACTACAACTCTTTTAGATCCGGCATTGGATCTTCATACCCTCTCTCATTGAATCTAGCATTCAAGCCTTTAGTAAGTTCTTTCAATGTTATAGGACTACAATCACTTGTAATCTTAAAGTATGCAAGATATTACTCATAGGGATTATCCTCTAAATGCATCAATGCAATTTTCACCTTAAGGTCTTTAGAAGTTTCATCTAAAGCAAACAAAACGCTAAAATCTCAACACCGAACCCTTAATACCTTCACCATTAAATATAGGAAAATTAACTTTAGCATTATGTGTTGGTACTTGATAAGAAGAAGAAGTCTTACCTCTTATTACAGATTATGATCCCATTAGTGGGCTTCCTATCACTTCGACATCAACACTTACAGGGGCATTAACAGCTGATCTATCTTGTTTGATTTCTTAATGATTTATTATTTAAGCTCATCAATGGGTCTATTACTTCTGCAAGGTTTCAAAGAACATCTTAACCCAACCAACTTGGCATTTATATTGTTCCTTGATTACTGAATGCAAGGCTTCCTCTATCCTCTTGAATTCTCTTGTCTCCATCACCCTTAAAGAAATTGGCTCTTATACCGATTACAACAAGGAAGCTAAGCACAAGACAAATTATAAGCAAGTTGCTTGAATACAAGCACAATATGGGAGCTAAATTTTGTGTTTGATATTTTTTGTATTTTTTTGGTATGACACCTTCCTATTTTTACTTGTGTAATACATGCTATGTCAAGTGGTAGTGTGATATTTGCCAACTCACCTATAGTTTGCTATATAATATTATATAAGGATTTAACATATTTAGTTGATCTATATTTTGCTACTATGTATTATTTACTACATCAATGGTCGAGTCCCATTAATTAAAATGTCCAGACTTTTCCCATGTTTTACTCACACCACAGCCCAAAGCCCATGGTTCATGATCCATACTTGACTTAGCATCTTCGGATAGAGACAATATGGAACCTAACAACACCCTTTAGTTGTTTGTTCTCCATTAACTTGTCTTACTTTTGTAAAAGACCTAAAAGAACAACATAAGAAGTGTTAATGCGAGAAAGCAACCAGTGCAACAAACTTTGACAAGAATCCTAGCAAAGAGCTTTGAAAGAGATACACACGACTAAAGCAAATGAGTGTTTTTATCCAAGCTTTAGTAACTATTTATCTAAAAAAAAAACATTCACAGAAGGAGGAACTGATACTTTGCCAATAGACTTACAAAAGTAAAGTAAACTAAAATAACATCTAGATCCATACTATAGCTTAGAGAAGGCACCACATAATTTCTTCATCAATATATCCATGGAGGAAGGCATTATTAACATGTATTTGATGAATAGACCAACCTGTTGATCTAGCTAATGCAAGCACCATACGCATAATTCCTTATTTTGCAATAGGGAAAAGGTATCAGGGTAATCTTCTCCTTTAGCTTGGGTATAGTCTTTAGCTACTAAGCAAGCTTTAAACCGATCCACCCTACCATCTAGCTTAAATTTGGTCTTGTAAACCCACTTATACCCTATAGTTTTCTTGCCTTAAGGCAGAAAGGTTAAATCTTAAGTTTGATTTTTCTCCAAAGCTTCCAACTCCAAATTCATGGCATCAATCCCTTCTTTATGTTTTACAGTTTGTGAATGTGTATTTGGTTCATTAATAGAGAACATATGAGCTAAAGAATGCACAAAATCGATGGGATGTGAAGACAAAAGTAGTAGAAGAAAACAAGGGATAAGGTGTATGTGTAGGTGCAAAACTAGAACTAGTATTAGCTAAGGAAGGATCTTGCTTTGTATGCACATAATTATTTAACCAAACTAGCAAAGATCTCTATCTGGTAGACTTACAAGGAACAACATCAGTAAACAAGGAAGGAGACTCACTAAAACATTGTGAAGGAGTAACATTGTGGATGGAAACAGAAGGCTAAATATCAGGATCATCAAACAAAATAGATTCAAGATCCTAACCTAGCATGAATCAACTATACAAAAGATTCATTATTACAAGAGGAAGAAGCCGATGATAAGTCAAACGAAGACTCTTTATTACATGAAGAATTAACCAATTTATTGATATGTGATTCAAGTACATACAATCCAAAAGCATCCTTTGCCTTATTAAAATTACTAGTTCTGGAGTCTTGAAAAAGACAAGAATCATTGTTTAGTGTGGCAAATAGGTCAGTATGTTTTAGAACCCTACTCATGCACAACAAATTGTGAGTAAAGTCAGGTATAAGGAATACATCTTCTAAAATCAAATGGAAGTAACTTGTACTTTTCTTATAATAATGACAAATTTCATGGATCCATTTAGTAATTGAACTAACATTGGTTTATTTAAAGTGGTTTAGCATTTTAAAAGGTCAATATGTGGTGTAATGTGATCAATAGCTCCACTATCTACCATCCATGAACCAATATTATCGTTAACAGCTACAAAACACATGCTGGGAACAAAGAACATACCTGATGAATTTAGACCACTCATTACTATAGAAGCATAAGCATTTGATTCTATCAAAACAATACCTCTCCGAAGCAACTTCAACATTTCTTCACACATTTCATGAATGGCACGTACATCACCAGAACTAAAAAGGACAAGCACTATGGTTATTATCAAAAGGAGTATCAACCAGTGGACACTCCTTGTCATCATTAAAGCCTGAGAAATAAGCTTCTTTTGTGGTCTTAACTCTTCAACCTTTATACCAATCTAGGTATCTTGTGATTTGAAAAAAATTATTAACATTATGTCCTTCATATCCACAATGTTTAAAAAACATTTTACCATTTCCTCTCTTCTTGTCCTAAAACATTTTCACATTCTCTTTTGTTGCAACAAAAGGCTCCATTATATGAACCTATCATCATAGTTACTTGCCTTTACTTTTCAAAGATCAATTCATTGACAGCAAAGGCTCCATGGAAAGAACTTGGTTGTGTACATTCTCTTATGAACACTTAATCCCATAAGAAATTACATAAGTTTCAATTGAGATTAAAAATGTAGTATTCTTTCTTTCGAATTCTAGGTACAATACTCTAGCCGCCTACAAACACAAATTGGATACACACTCATAGCTTGTAACTCATCCCATGCTTTCTTGAGTTGATTATAATATTGTCTAACTAACATACTTCCTTGTTTCAAATTACTAATCTCTTGTTGGAGTTGGTAAATAAATGCACCATTAGATTGTCCATAATGTTCAACTATTTACTTCCATAGATCCTTTGGCAAATTAGAATAAAGAAAATTTTATGACAAATCATTATTCATAGAACTAAGAATCCAATATTAAAGCACGTAATCACATCGATTCCACTTTTCAAGTTCAGTAGGATTATTACTAGGTTTAGGTATGATACATCAATAAAACCTAGTTTCAATTTAGCACCTAATGTTATCGTAGTTGAACATTTCCAAACAATGAAATTGGAGCCATAAAAAAAGAATGCTTCCTCGAGTCATATTAGGATTGCCACAACTAGACATTTACATTAAATTTAAACAAACTCCATCACTACGATTGTCTCCTTGGTTCGCCATTGCATCAAATAAGAACAAATGATCTAAAAAATTACAGAGAATTTGTCAAATTAATCAATTACACCTACTCTAATACCATGATGTAAGAAAGCAGCAAGTACAACAAACTATTAATAAGAACCCTAGCAAAGCTCTGGAAGAAATCCACACAACTAAAGCAAATGAGTTTTGTTATTAAAATGTAACTAACCATTTGTTTGCACAAAGTATTTATAGAAGGATGTACTGATGCTTTGCCACTAGACTTACAAAAGTAAAGTAAGCTAATATAACAACAATACCAATAAATAAATGTCATGTGTAACTCTACCGTTAATGAATGTTACAAAGAGTACTTATTAAGAGCCTAAATAACAATAAAATTAAATCCATAATATGTTCTCAGGACACTTGTTAAGGGACCCATACGATGTGGTTATGAATAAACCATTATGCTTTTGCACTCTTGCACAAGTTCTTTAACTTGTTTCTTTTTCATTTTTGTTATAAACCTCCTCCTTACTCATCATTTTTCTTATTTCACGTGATCCATCATAAACATAAATCCAATCACAAGAAAAAAAATAATAAATTTAATTATTTATCAACTCTAATTAATTAAGATACATATTTTATACTTGCAATGAGGTTAATAAACAATCTAGATAGGTAGGTTATGAAACAAGTATTTCATGTCAATTAAAGGCTAAATATTTATGATGACCTGATCGATAGTTAGGTGCTACGGTCACCTTAATTGTGCATAAGTGGCTCATAATATGCATAATTGTAATTTGTACTAGTTAGCATATCCAAAGTAAAGCAAGTAGTAGGCCATTACAATGGTATATGACCATTTATGGGCAAAGAATGTTTCCTGAGTTATAGATTGGTGTAAGTGGTCAACTTAGTATGATAAGATTATTTATAATGGTTTATAAGATGGATTTAAGGATTAGTATATCTAAGTTATTGTATTATGCTTAAGATGTTATTGTAGTATGATGTTGCTCATTTAGTTTTACATGGTATATATTGCAACCTTTGAAGGGCATTCTAATGAATAAGTATAATAACAATAAAAAAAAAATTGTTGTTGCCATACATAGAAAATAAAATCAACAATATATATTCACAACCATAACAATCATTAACAGAAGATAGTCATAATTGCTCCATTTTCTTTTAATGAGTGGGATGACTAGCTCAAACATGTTTTATTCAGACAAAAACAATTGATAAGGAATTCATAAGATTGTCTTAACATTAAAGGATTTTTTTTTCCAAAAAAAAACTGTCAAACTTGATGTATAAACTTCACATAAAAGTTCAATTTAGTACCTAAATTTTAAAATAATCAATTTAATACATTTCATGACTATTTTTACTATAGCCTTAACACTGTTTGCTCTACTTCTGATGTGGAAGATAGCCTATCAATGATAAAAGATGTTTAGGAAAGTAATAAAAATTCAAAAATGTTATCTCTGCCATATTAACAAATAGAGCAAATGATATTAAAAAGATGATAAAAATAGTCAAAAAGTTTTATTAAACATTAAATTGACTACTCAAAAATCAAGTATCAAATCATATTTTTTTTATTCAGTTCTAGTTCTAAATTTGACATTAACAACCCCCAACCCCCACTGCCCCCAAAAAAAAAAAAAAAAATCAATAAAAGTTATACATAACTAAATCGCATCTAAAAGCCACAATTCATTTTTTGCAAGAATAAATCACTTCACAAAGATGTGATACCTATAGACAATTCATCAACAGATGAAACTAAAAGTTTTGATCCTAAATGTATCACATCTGGCACAAGCAACTCACACATAAATATAAATGAATCACCTATAGTACATGTGATTCATGCTTGTTTATGAACCACATATACCATATGTGATTTTACATCGACAATTTGATAATTTTTTTTTTATAATTTGAATTAATATAACTTTTATTTAAAGAAGTTGATAATCATACAATTTCTTATATAATCCGTACTTACTATTAATTGGGTTGCATCCCTTAGCATCTGGTCAGATTGTCCATTCATACAAAATTAATCAGTAGAATTAAATATTAATGGGTGATTTAAAAAAAAAACTATACATAAATGATTTTTAAAGTTGATCAATGATCACCCAATACTAAATTTAATACTTTAGGTGCACATGCATATAGAAACTCAGCCTCGAGCACACTTATGGTTAAGAAAGCAATTTTGGTTATGTTTGTAAACAGGCTCTATCAAGATTCAATTTAGCATAAATGATGAAATTAAAGATAAAACGTTGTTCTAAACAAACACACACACATCAAGCCATAATTACAAAATTAACAAGAAAATTGGGGTGGGGTGGGGTGGGGTGGGGTGGGGTGGGGTAATTGATAAAAAAGGCCTTTTTTATTTTTCATTTTTGAAATATCACGAAATCAATCCATCCAATCAATCATTAACAAATTTGAAATCGTGGATACATATGTATCCATACCATACTGAAACGACTTCCATTCTTGATATCAAACCAATATCGATTCATACAAGCTAAATTTGAATTAAAACAGAAGAATTCAAGAATAGATCAATGGAAAAATTGGTTACAGAGTCATTATCAATACGATTTATCTTATATCATATGGGAGATGGGGTTGGTGGGATGGGGGGTGTAGAAATGAACTTAATATTGCTAGCACTAACAAAAGCAATACCAATTGGTTGCAATTAGCAATGCACAACATTACCACAAAATTTCACTATCCAGTATGACAAGATAGAACAACAACAATCCCCTCATTCGTTTCCAATGATTTTCTTTACAAGAAATAAATTATTATACAAGCATGTAGGAATCTTGAATGAACAATGAATATAAACATACAAATATTCATTTAAAGTCACCTTTGTTTTAAGGATTCAGACGTCTCAAATCGAATTGTTACCACATGTACAAATTGCCTTTCGATTGTTGATTGTTCACTGCCTTCAACTTCTTTCCATAGTGAAAAAAAACACTAACAAAATTTCCATTCTGCTGCTAAAAGAGCCTTGCCTTGATGCGCGACACCAGATGATAATTATACAACAATGAGCATTACCATGTATACAGAAAGTAAAAATATTTGTTCCCATTTGCTGCAAAGACCTGTCAAATAGGACATTGTATGGTCCATTAGGGGCACTCGTATAAAAGATAGTATTGAAAAATTTATACTACAACCAGCTATACTCAGTTTAGAATTAGCGAAAACCAACTGATCTAAAAACTTAAATTCGTAGATGGATATATTGTTTACGTATGTATATACAAATGACAAACCCCTGCAATGCCACTAATGAAATAGCATAAACCACAGCTAACTGATGTAAAATTTATGACTTATTTAACCACTGTTGTCTTATCGTTTTGAAACCGATTAGAAACCACATGTTTGGCCAACAAGGATACAAGAAAGATAAAATGGTATATAGATATAGGTTAAATGGATCAGACTCAAATTATATATTTTAGATCAAATAAAGATAAGATACAAGCACAAAACACAACACACGACATACAATCTCATGAAACGATATATATTTTTTGTATTTATTCTTTGACAATGTAGATCCACTAAGATTTGCATGAAGAAAGATGATTGTCCTTGATAATTTAGCTAGATGGTTGTAGAGGTACAGCTATTACTCACAAAACGATGTTCAACATTTATCCACACTACTATATTAAAGCATACCCTACTCTATAATTCATAAAAAGAGAATATATCAAGAATATCAAAAGCACAATCTAATCCAAATGCCAGTGAGTGTATTAATCAACTTCTAAATCAGGCAGCGCCTCTGTTCTTTTTGTCTCAAAATGGGCAATCAAGTTCCCATGTATAACCTGTCAGATCTTGTAAAATGCTAGCGGGGAAAAATCTTTATGCAGGGCTAAGTCTAAATCATTAAAACAGGACACTTTCATCTTTCTACAAGGTACATATATGAACTATAACTTTCTCTAAAACAAGAAGACATTAAAGTCCTTCAAAAAGGTTCTGTTATTTTACATGGTAAAGATTAGTCAATGGCTTCCACAACCAACTGATCTATAAATTTAAATCAGTTGTATTTTGTGAGGTCTTATGTTTATTGGTTTAACATTTTGGAATCTCAAGATTTATTAATTTAACTAGGGAATCCTTAGGCTCGTAAACAAACATATTTCAATATCATATATTGCCATTCGAAAAACACACCAATGCCAAACCCATTTTTATCAAGATTTATTAATGTAACTTCGTAAGCCCTTCAAAATAATCAAAATAGTGGTTCAGAAGAATAAATATAGAGCTTTCAAGAATATACAAACTCGAGGTGACTAATCATGATTACCACTTTGGCCAGATGTTGCAGCAGGAAGAGCAGGAATTTTGATTGCTGGAAAAAATTAATATGCAAATAAATTAGAAACCCAGGGAAGTATCAATACCATGAATTCCTAATGAAACTGGAACAAATGAGTAAAAGGTCCAAAACAAACTTAACCACATCTAAAACATTATATATATATTTTTTTTTCCAAAATGAAGAAAAAATAATAATACATACTTTTATTGCAAGAGGAAGATGACAATTGCAGCGTTGATGGCCATGGAGCAGGTATATTGTCATTTAGATCGCATAGAAAGCTAATTCCAGTAGAATTGTCAAAGGTTGCATCTGAAGGTAGACTTGGCAGAAGGCATCCAGACTCTATCATTGAAAGCAAAAACACGAGTTAGAACTGACCAACCCGATCAACCAATTCACCAATGTCAAACAAATATAAATGAATAAAATAAGAGCCATAAAGGCATGACTCTTCAGAAAACTTCAGGATGGCAATCATTAGTAACCATTCAAAGAGGGAGAGAGAGGGGGGAAAAGAAGGGAAAAAAAAAAAAAAAAACTGGATGAATGTAAGGCATGTGCAAAGTCAAATTTACAAACAGATACAGAAAGAAAAGCATACTGTATCTCACAAAATTCAGAGTCAGAGCACAAAATTAACTAAAGAAGAGGCAGGGAAAAAAAATATGGATTGTGCAGACTACCTTTATTGCCAACTGCCGAGTCCACAATCAAATGCACCAAGCATAAAAGAAAGATCAACAGAGATACTGTCAGTATACATGATGTGAGTTGCAAAAGATTGCTTGTTTAATGACGAACGAGAGACAAAACTAACCCTGAAGTGAGAAATCCTTGAGGCTTATATGACACAGGCTATAAATGTTGCTAGTGATGTTGTATTTCTGTAACTTCATCCCCATTGATGCAGCGCAATCCAATGCCTGCAAGTTGGTTATAAAGCTCTGTTTCTGCAAGTGAGACACGTAACTCTCCATGGCAATACAACATGCTGTCTGGTTAATCATACCATTGCCACAACTTTTTGCAACATTTTTCATGTCGGGAAAAACCAGAGGACAAACTGGAAAAAAGTACATGATTAAGAATAAAAAATAAACAAGATCATGACACATAAAGTTGAAACACAAGTGATCTAGATTCGTATAGACACTAGAATGTGACAAACTTTTTCCAAAAAAAAAAAAAAAGAACTCTTGTCATCACAAAAAGGACACATACATCTTCCAACGATTCAACAAAAGTTATTAGCATACTAATTTCATGTAGGATAGAGTGCACCTGTGCCATAATCCCAGCTTCATGCAGCTATACCAATGCTACTCTAATTGACTACTTCTACAAATATTAAACTCCATGCTTACTACAAGTTCTCAAATGACAGCGACATATGGTTATTGCCACAAATGAGATGCAAGAGATAGAGGGACTTGAAGCTCACATTTATTAATGTTGCAATTAGATAATCGCCTAAGAACTTCTTTTGCCTTTAAAGGGTCAAGTTTGCTGGCAAGCCACCTAAAGACAATTCTTTTACAATCATCAATTATAGTTGAGTGTCCTGTTACAATACGTTGCTCACTCACACTCAAAACATTAGAAGCCTTCAATGCGATTTTTGTAGAAGCTTCAAGTATAGCACTTTGACAAACTTGCTCACAACATTCTTTCACTGGGTCAACATTCTGACAAGCAGCAAGAAGCCTAGAAGTATCCACAGTGCTTTCTAATGTGGTCACATCTATTACTGGACAAGAGCCTTCAGTAAGATTTGATGGATGAGCAGCACATATCTGATTCAGATCATCGCTGGCACCTTGACTGGCCAAAATTTTCCCAATGTCTGAAAGACAGTTCTTCGCATCTGTGCTGTTTAATGCAAGAGCACTAGTAACTTTACTGGACTGTCCAAGAAGAATATGAAGTGTAGCTTCAAACTGCGGGCAGCATACTACATTAGCTAGAAAGGGAGCAAACACTGCCCAGCAATCAGTGGATGTGACACTCATCAAGTTTTTAGCAGCAGTAAAGTTTAAAGTACAGAGTCCTGCATAAACGTATGTAAGAGAGCAGATACAATGAGTTGATCAAGGTGGATACTTTGTCAAGAGACTATAGCAGGGCAAGGTATGCCATACCTGATAATTTTGGCACAGTGCTATTAGTGAATGGAGCCAATGGTGAGGATGCAGGAAGAGGTAGATACGGTTGAGGAGAACCACTAGGGAGATCTCTGGAAAAGCAACATCCAGCCTTCTGTTCTTTAATGAAGTAACTTTTCCGTAACTTACAGGTATAGAAAAATATTCCTGTTGACCTGAAGGGAAAATACAACAAAATCAATAATCAAAGTACACGAAAATGTTATAGCAAATGCTTCCATTGATCATTTCTCTAACTCAAATCCATGACACCTCTAAATCTTTGGAAATAGGAAGTATAGATTGTGAGTCCAGCACGGACCATCAAGAAAAGTTATGAAGTAAATACCAAGCAGCACTAACTAGAACCTTCTAAGCCAAGGGAATCAAATTCAGACATATGTTGGCTTGACCATTGACTACTTTTACGTTGAGTCAATATATATAATATCAAAGTGATCTCCAAGTAGATTTATGATTCAGGTACAAATTTTTTTATTGATGTTACTTTAAGCTAAACCAACAGACATGCCTCTGCCCCTGAAAAATTACAGGAATGATACAATGGCATTTCCCAAACAAGAATGACATTCAAATATGAATAAGTGCATTTAAGATGCTTGTGTAGCACTTCTAAGTATACAACAGTAATATTAGAGACATCCAGTAATAATGCTCTCAGAACTGGTCGTGTTCTAATCATAGCTCCAAGGCCACAAAAGAAAAGAGCAGGCATGGGAAGCCATTTTTCCATAATAAACCAAAAGAAAAGGAGATTGTCTAGATACATCAATACCAATATATAATCCATGAGGACCAGAATCTGGATTTTAGGTTACTGATCACAGAGAACAGGGATAATGATAAGCCTAAGAATTTAATCACTAGTGTATCCACGGGTTAATATTATGATGTGACTAAAACACGCTCTGATACCAAAATTATGATACGCCTAAGAATTTAATCACTAGTGTATCTATAGGTTAATATTATGATGTGACTAAAATGGTTTGCATATTGCATATGAAAGGCATGAACTTTGTCACTATTTCGTTATACACAATTGCATGGGAAACATTGGAGCACTTGGAGCTGATATTATAATGCTATGGGAATTATTATTCAAAAGAGAGTTCGCAGATCAAGCATCAGAGATAGCTTATGTGTTGCATGGCTGGGAATTTTTATTTCACAATATTTGAGTTTTGCAAGTTTATCTTTGATTTGGATGGACATATTTTCCATCAAGATTTAAGGCAAAATCTTCAACAAGCACAGGAGGATGATGAGGATCAATTTACAATCAGTCAAGAAAAAGAAAAATAAAGAACAAGAAAGCTTGTCATGCCCGTGATCCAGGCTGTGACGATCAATGGAGAACAACAAGCCAATAACACTACACATCACGCCTATGATGAAGGATGCGATCACATGATAATGCCCGTGACACTGCCCATTATTGATACTGTGATGGAGAACAGTAAGGATCGTGGTCTCGAAGACACCCGTGATCATACAAACCACGCCCGTGATCTACATGGGGACTGAAGATTGAAGACCTAAGAGGATCACAGCCCGTATTCCAGCAGTGATGGGGACCGTTTCAATGCTGACAAGTTAATTTATTTTATATTTTTCTTTTATCTTATTAGATATCTTTCAAGTAGATTTGATTATGATTTGATATTAATTACTGTTTCCCCCTTATTTAGGTCATTAGTATATAAAAGGTTTTATTTGTAAACGTTAACACGTTTTATCAGTTGAATGATAATTTCTTCTCTTTGAGAAACCATTTCTTATCAATCCCTTGTGATTGTAGCGAGAGTCTTGTATTCTTATCAATTTTATCGATTATGGTGAACAAACCACTTTAGTTACTCTATAAGTTATATCAAATTTCGGGTTATTCTTAGTGCATCATATCCTAAAATAATGCTTTCCATATCTTTTGTTTTTTTGTATTCAAGAAACCCTAATACTTGCATTAAGTCTTGAAATTTCTTTAGAAATTAAGTATTATATTATTGATACATGGCTTATCAATAGAATATTTAGCGATTGTTTTCCTACGTTTATCATAATTTTGATATTAGATTGTGTTTTAATCACATCATAATAATAACCCACAGACACACTAGTGATTAAATTCCTAGGCGTATCAAATAAATTAGTAAAGAAGACAACACAACACTAAATTTTCCATAAAAAAACTCCAAAAGAAAGGAGACAAGGTAAAAAACCATGGACAAGAATGAGTTGATCCACCAGTTTAAACAGCAACAGTTACAAAATAACATAGGCACCAAGAAATCATAAAATAGGAAGCAGGAAGGTCTCATAACCTGATCAGTCAACCACCCAACTATGACAGCTAGCCCAACCCATTGGCTGAAACACAACTCTTTGCCTAGCTGCTCTTCCAAACTTGAGCTTGTGTAAATTAAAAATGCAAACTCAACATATATTTATTAAGTCTGCCCCAATGTCAATACCCTTGATAAACTGCTTTTAACCACAAAGCAACATGGTACATATTGTCCCTTCATTTACTAACAAACACATCTCATACAACATCTACAAAATAAACTTTTCAGACCACATTTTCTTGAATTTGAAGTAACCACCCAATTGCAGCTAAAGCCAAAGCTAAGTAGCATTCGAGGATAACCTATGCCATAAACAACACAATCAACACTTCATTTCACTGACCTAAAATTTGATTCCTAGACCTTCCCACACTTTCATATGAGTAGCTCATGAAGATTTCATTGCTAGTAATTACCATGTAGGTTACATTCCCTACTACATCTGATCTTGTAATGTTATCACCATTCCTTTGAACTTATGACATCCCCATTGTTCAACATTTCATAAGCAACCATAAACTCCATTTCTACCTCTATCTTTGTTTATATTCAAAATGCCAAACCCTAAAGTTCATGTTCTTCCATAAATGCTCATTTTGCGCACAAGATGTTAATTCTTTCAATAATCATAATTTCCAATCTACCTATTATCAAAGCTAACACCACATTCATCTAATGTAAAAGCCTAAACTAGTAGATATAACATGAATTATTATATTTATTACTTGATACTCCTCCTCACATTAGAGGAGGCAGGACATTAACTTAGGCTCAACAAGCGAATGGCATAATTAGATAGAGATAACTAAGGATGTATGGGTTTGAACCATGATCTGATACTCTGGTACTATATTGAGGCTATCACCACAATCATTTGATCTAGAAACATAAATTTGTAAATATCTGTGAACCACTTATTTATTACTTAAACCCATCAATGTACCTATTAAAGTATTGCCATATGGTTCGCAAAAAACTGAAACTTTATTAGGACGAGAATTGAAGAAGGGAGAAAGAAGCTAGTAAGAAAATACAAATTAATCAAGGATTCATGTCTCATTTCTCAAATTGAGGAGCATCAATGAAGACGCTAAACAGTGGCTCTGAAAATCAATTCCCAACTCATCTGAACAATTTACTCCAATATTTGAACAAAACTGAACCCAGCTCTCTGGAATTTTAGCTCTTAAATGCGAAATTGGCATCACTATTGGCAATGTAATAGTATATAACCAGAGATAATGGCCATATTAACTTTCATTCAGAAATTCGAATATGGACTTTCCCATAGTAATTCAAAACATTACTAATACAAAACAACCACCTCTGAGGCATACAGCAAATTCATTTATATAACCCAAAATTAGGTAAGCAAATAATTCAGTCAACCGCTAAATTGGACACAGCACTCTGAGTCTCTGCATCCCCCTCCTAACTTAAAAACTTTTCAAATCATCCCTAAAAAAATTAAAATTTTGTTAAATAGATTGCTAATTTAATAGCTTTCCGCCCTCACTATTCTCCTTCAAAAAAAATTTTTGCTACAGGCCCTGCATAATATCCTGAATCAGCCACTGCACTAAGCTGAACAGTAAGTTCTTCATCTCGTGACAAATAAATTATGGTGCTTATGATAAATTAGGAAGCAAAAGAATTGGCCATTTCATGGGAAAAATCCAATATAGAACCGGTCCATAAACCGGACAAAGTACGCCATACGTTGGTTTATGTAGACTTGGTCCACAAGAATTACTCCGTACCGTTGATCACATAGTCGATAAAATCATGTGCCCTCTGACTAAATAAAATACAACAGTAACCACTTCAAACACATGCAGTAAGCCATTCGACTTATTATATTCTAACAAGAACTAAACCTTGACACCATAACGTCACAAAGGACAAAATTTTCTGCTTTAAAACTCCAAAGAAAGCATTTTTACAACAACCCAGATAATTAAATTCACTGATCATGCAAAATTAAACAAAACCCAATTCTCAAAAACACAAATTTAAGCAATGAAGAAGAAAAAAAAAAAAAACATTTTAATTCATACTCACAGAGGAAACAAAACAATAAGTTGATGATGACCAACTTAAACTTGCACCTCCAAGCCATCTTCTTTATATATATGTATATATACAACTACAATAACTGTTTCTTATATTTTTCTTCAAGTTCTTAGGAGGTCGTTGTGCTCAAGTCTA
Source organism: Combretum micranthum (assembly GCA_024138025.1). Lineage (NCBI taxonomy): Eukaryota > Viridiplantae > Streptophyta > Magnoliopsida > Myrtales > Combretaceae > Combretum > Combretum micranthum. The sequence goes on from JAMXBD010000166.1 coordinate 628,006, forward strand.
AAGACAAAACAGAGTAAAAAACAAAATAAAGGAGACATGGGTCTTGGAATTCAGGGAAAATAAAGAAAAGGGTGTCCGGAAAATTTTAAAAAGAAGGGTTAAAAACAAGAATAGAAACTAGAAGTGTTTGTGTGTGGAAGTGGAAGTGGAAGTGGAAGTGTAATTGATGCGAATGAGTGTGTGTGGTAAATGTGGGGACAGAAGAAACAATACGCATTAGCTGGCCGGCTTAGTTTGAGAGAGAGAGAGAGAGAGACAGAAGTAAATGGAACAGCAAATCGATGAGGGACAGACATTGATGTAGTGGTGCAAGCGCAATCAATTCGATTTGCTTTTGTTTTTCCTCTTGCTTTGTGTCACTTGTCCTAAATCCAGCCTGATTAGCTTTTACTTTTAGGATTCCAGATAAAAAATCAAAACTTGAAATGAATGAGTATCGCTTCCCATGCTTGTTAATAAAGTTTTGCCCTTTTTTTATATATTAATCAGAACAAAAAAAATTTATAATTATTATATTTTCATTAGGATTTTAAAAGGTGTAAATAGTTGGAGAAATACTTAATTATATTAACATCTCCTCTGAATTAATTGATAACATATTATAATTATTAATTTACAAAGAAAATTATTTTTAATGTTACTCGTCGGAATATCCAGTTTGTTAAACATTAAATCCTTTTATTAAATAGTTGTAGCTTATGTTTAAGTGATGCTAAAAATAACAGTAATGAAAAAAAGATAATAAAAAAATAAATGTTACAAGAACCAATTTTATGTAGTAATAGACAATTGCTTTAATAGATTCATGTCTTTTTTTTTTTTTTTTTTTTGATGCATGCAATGCATGAGAAGAGAATAAGTAATTAAAAAAACAGAGGGAAATAGCTCTTTTGTCTTCTTCTCAATTTTGGGAAAATAGTAAAAAAAAAAAATTCCAATTGTTTATGATTATACTCAGTGTCATTCCTCACTAGCTTGGTTTCCCATCGTCTTTTATTACTAAAATCTGCATCATTAACCATAAATCAGGGCAGATGCAGGATAATAACAATGGGAGACCATATCTTAAATAAGTTAACATTAGAATTATCTATATATATTCGTTAACTATTTTAATTGTATTGCATCTCATATATATATAAAAAATTCTATTAATGATTTTACTATTATATTTTCTAACTACATAAGTATGGAAAACATCATAAAATAAATAATTAAGTGTATTTGTGCATTTTTGTAACAAATTGTATATATATAACTTGAAAATTAATTACTAGTTAAAAACAGAATTAATACATAATATAATTAGTGTTATTTAGATAGTTATTGTGAAAGAAAAATGTTTTTAAAAAAAAAAAACTAAGAATGGGATAGAGAAAAAGATAATGTAAAAAAAAAAGAGAGAGAATGGGAGAAAGAAAAAGATAATGTCATAAACAAATGTTGAAAAAAAAAAGAAAAAAGAGTAATAAATGCTGTTGAAAAAGTAAAAAGTGTACTAATGGGATTTAAACCCATGACCTAGTATGGATATAAAACAAAATACTTAATCGCTACACTATCTTTAATTTTATGTTTTTATTTATTTTTTATAATATACATTTATTTTTTTATTTAAAAATTAACTTTTCGAGTTGGGGGCCAGCATCCCTATTAGCCCCCTTGGATCCATCCTTGGCATAAACTCTTAAGTTCCTCGCAGTGATTTATAATAATTAAGATGTTTTGATTATAGCAGATGTTGGAAAATGTTTTCCATAAATATGAACAAACATAATATCAATCCAACGGTGAATTAAACATTAATAAAATATAAAATAGAGTTGTGTGGGTACTTGTATGCATATTTTTTAATAAAAAAAATTAGTTCTAATAAAGATTATCAAGGGAACCAGTTAGTTTAATATATATAATTTTACCCTCTCTTAGTGTTACCACTTTCTAGAATATAGACATTATAAAAAGGAGTTATACCAACTGGACCCCAAGAACACTTACATCTAATGAAAGATTGCTACCAAATACTGCTAAAACTTTTATTAATTTCTATAGCAGAACTTTGGTTGGAGTGAACCTATTTATGAGTCAAACTAAAGCTGATAAGACTCCTTTACTCAGTACATTCTAGACGGCATGTGTCTTCTTTGCTTTCCTAAGTAAAACAAAAGACTGGCCCTTTACAAAAAGTTTGGAACTCATAATCGTAAGTCCAACATGTAGATCCTGAGTTTTTTTTTTTTCCTTTTTTCAAATCCATCGGTTTTATTAGAATTGAAATTTTCTCAAATCATTAAATAACAGTTCCATTTCGTTCGAATTACAGATTAAATCCAAAATTTTAGTAAAATACTTTCTTCTAATCATTACATTTATTCAAAAAATGTGACAATTGTTGCTAAATATTGATTTCAAACAATTTAATCTTTGGATGATGTTATTGATAAAAATTTATATGAAGATAATCATCATCGTTTGAAGAAAAAACATGAAAGTATATATGTATAATTATACATATAATTCCATTGTTATGACGTTTGAGAAAAAAGAATTGCTCTTAAAAGAAAAAAAAAAAAGAAAATATTGCTCTACAAAGTTCAAGTTACCAATCACAACGAAGTATTTCATAAAACCACCATGTTAATAATCTATAATCCTTCGTAAAATCATCCAGCCATTCACCAATCATCTATCGATAAACTATAATCACTAACAAATACATAATAAGCCACAATCCATATTTTTCAAAAAATCATCCAATTATTTAACCATTAATAAAATACATTTAACAACCATTATATAATAAAAGTTATAACTATACAAACAAAGTCTATAATCTATAAAGTTAAAAACATTACACATAAACAAAATTGATTTATCAACTCAAGAATATATCTTGAACTTAAAAATAATTAAGAAAAAAACAGATTAATTAAACTATAGTCATTAAATAGTAAACATCATAATGAGATCGTCATTAAAAAATATATAACCTTTAATCCATCTTCATTAAAAAAATTATAGTTATAAGTAAAATATTATCTTACATATATTTGTTAAACGATTTGATTTGGTTTGATTTGATGGATTAATTTGATTTACCCTTTTAAATTAATCATAAATTTATAAATTGGTTCAAATTATGAATTATTTAAACCAATTTATTTAAAGAAAACAAAAACCATGTTTTTAGTTTGTTTTTATTCGGTTTGATCCAATTTTTGCCCACCCTTAATAGAATATATATTGTATTTTGGAGACCATTTACTGGAAATCGAAAGGAAACGAAGGAAGAAAAAAAAAAACAAATAAATCCATCCAATTGCATGTAATTTTTTTTTTTTTTTTTTTGGCCGGCAATTGTATTCAGTTTAGAAACAGCTTTTATCAATCCTTTACATATAAAATATCTAGACTCCCATTTGAAAAATGAAACTAGAAATGCTTATATATCAAATACGAAATTAAATCTATTTCTTTATATATAACTCGAATCACTCTATTTTATGTCCCATTTAGTGGGGGTTGGTTGTAGACTTTTTTTTTTTTTTTTTTTTGTTTTTTTGGCCGCAGGGGTTGGTTGTATGTAATATTGTTGTTAGTTGTGGTTGCATGGTTTCATAAATGATTATTGGTGTGCTTTTTCTGGGCATTAACACAAAAAGAACTAGGAACTTATTTCCAGCAATTAATAGTGGGGGCTTCTACACTTGAAAATTCCAAACCTAAAAATTCCAACTGGGGTCCAATGAGCTAGCCTGGAAACCACCCACATTTGCTAATCATCAATAAGAACCAGAATCATTATCTTGTTTTTTGGTGTAATTGACAGGACGATGTGGAACCATGGTTCATCTTAATCCACTCGTTTTTTAAGGATAAGTGGGCTGAGCATGAACTTAAAATGGAAATTCCAAGAGCTTGGATCCAATCAGAATACGTGATGTTGATGAAAGCCCAATCAAGAATGATCAAGAACTTCTTGAAAACGATATTCCAAAAAAGTTATCTCTTACCTTTATGCCATCTTTTTTTGAAAATATATTTATGCTGTTTGTTCCATGGTTTTGTAAGTTAATTGGATTATTATCAATTTTTCAATGGGGATTAACCAAGTTCAACCACCGATTTCTATTGTCAAGACCAATATAGTGTGTGTATGCGCGCATGCACGTGTGCAAGGGTAAGGATCGAGGATTAGGTGAGATCAAAAGATATCAGGATAAGAATTATGTTAGACTAGAAAAAAGCTTGAATAACAAACGATATATATATATATATATATATTACTATCGACAAGGGAATGTTTTGTTGTTTTTTCATTAAAGACTCCACCCAAGAAATTAAAAGATAAAAGAGAGAATAACTTATAAAAGTTTAAATCTTTATTGATGCAAGCCTCGAGTACAACAGTTATACGATGATTACAAGGTTGTCTAAGGAAAGTTACAAGAGAGTGTTTGAATGCTAGAGAGTGGTTAGAGTGTTTATGGAGTCAAGTTCTTCTAAATGCTACCTTCTATATTGCATGGTAAGGGTTTATATAGAAATCTTGATGATGAAGCATACCCCACTTATGATTCTTTTACAAAAGCAAATTTGTAAAGTAAAGACAATAAGATTCTTCTATAATAAAAAGCATACCACTACAGATAGTGAAAGATGTCTATAGTAAAAATGTGACGATTCTATTGTTTGATTCACATCCTTGTCAACCTAATCTTGACCTCAAGACTATAGCTAGATACTTTTGTCTATTATGTTTTGTGTTGTCCACTTTGAAAAGATCCATGCTTAATTTTAACGTGTCTAGGATTCCATTTCTATACTTTCATCTCCAATCTCATACTTTCTTCGATCTTCAAGTATTTTGTTTCTACAATGTGCGTATAATTTCATTTACTTTTGAAAGGATATTATATATTGTGTTCTAAAACACAAAATAATGACCTTAGGTGGTTGGTTATGCATTTATGTTATTGTATAAGCAATCCAATTTTTTAATTGTTCTTGTAGTGGCTTTTTTGCATATTTATGTTTCTACAATCGCAATTGTTATATCATAACCACCATCAATGTACATATTATGTGTTGTTGGCTGGCATCATACTCTAACCATTTAGAGGGAATTGATTTTATTGTTAATGTAACCTTAAAGATTACTCCTATGATGGTTGGTTCATGATAAGAAGCATAAGTTTCGATTGCTTCTTTGATGGCCGTCCTAAACTTAGAATGTCTAAATCGATCAATTATTCCATTTATACTATTTACTAATCCATAATCTAACAATGTTTGTTCTATAAACCAATAATTTCCTATAAACATACTTAAAATTTTCTAAAGTAATATTTTATTTGTAAATTCAAAATCCTATCTAATTATTATTATTTTTTTATGAAAGAAAGATGTAATGCTCTTATTGTTTTGATTCATTTTTTGCATAATTCTGGATGATGTTAAGGGTTTTAGAATTTGCTTGATGTATATATAGCTATTAATTTTCTACTTTCTTAGGGTAAATTTTCTATAATTGAATTTTCTTTGACAGTATGTAAAGGCAAGTTTTCTCAAATAGAACCTTTTTATCATCTCCATGTTTAATATTATGCCTAGGAAATAACTATCTAAATGTGTTCATATGTCTACTGAATTGACTGTGTTTCTTTGCTACCATAAGAAAATGTTTAATTCTAGATTTATAATAAAGTCCTCATATCCAAGAAATTCTTCTCACATATGCTTGACTTCACGGACTGAACTTCGTGAAGTAATTATCTAGACAATCCCCAAGTTGTTACAAATTACTATCTACTTGCTGAACCCAATAAAGTAATTATTAGACAAAATAATACAATCATGACATTGTTATTAGGGATTCATAAAAGATTAGAAAATATAAAAGTAGAAAAAAAGAGTTAGGGAACTAGGGGAAAAAACAAAATTAGAAAGTATAATAGAACAATTCCAAGGAATAAAATTTTTAGATAAGTAAGAAAGAACTGCTACTTTTGGAGTTATCAAGCAAAAGAAAAATGTCTCAAATGCAAACTAGGACAATTCCTTTCATAGGTAGAAGTAGGACCTTAGGGATAATCCAACAAGAGGAGAAACTCAAGTAGACTCGGAAATATTAGAAAGAATAGCAAATGGGACAAGAAGTGTAGATGGACACATAAGACAATTAAGAGAAATAGTAGACATAAATAAAGATGTAGAATTTATAATAATAGAAATATAGACTTGTTAAACCTTAAAATACTATATAAAAATGGGAAGATGGACAATAAGGAGAACTAGCTCAATAAGAATAAAGAAAGAAGAACAATCATAGTAACAACAGAACACATAAATATAAAAATATTAAGCACAACCATTAGAAAACTAAAAAGAAAAAGGTAAAAGATTAGTACATTTAAGCACCATAGTAACAATAGTAAAAAGATTAGTTAGAAAGCTAATAGATGCTAAATTACTTTTAACACTAATAGATAAATCTTGGACAAAAAATATTAGAAAAGCCATAATAGGAACTATGGAAGCAGACATGAATGAAGGTAAAGGAATATTTTATTATATCCCTAATTATATAAGTATAAATAACATAAAAAACTTAAAAATTGAATTGCAAAGCAAAAGATTTGATAACCATGTGGGAGAAAAATGTTTTAATTAATATTAAGTTTTATAGGAAGGGCAGTAGATGGTAGTAATACATAATGTAAGCTGAATATAAATGGAATCATCCAAGAAATAGCAAGTGTAGGAATAAAATTTATAAATCAATTAAAAATAGACAATAGTAAGCTAGAAGGTTTTAATTGAATGAAATTTATCTAAACATTTACAAGAAAATACTTGTAGACTTAAAGAAGATAATATTATGTATAGGAATCTAGATAGCTCATATGGTTTAAGATTTATAGACTATAAGGACAAAGATACAAAAACTAGTGCCTCAAGGACAAATGAAAAGATAGGCACTGAAGTCATGAAAGATGCAAGTGGAAGTAGACCCAAATATTAGGAAATAATAGAAAGTCTTAATGATGGTACGTCTTTTATTAAAAAAAAAAAGAAAATTGGGAAGACCTAGCAAAAGTAATAGAAGAATTAGAAAATAGAAAATATTTAGAATAAGGGAAGGAATAGGAATTAAAGAAAAGGTAAAAGAAAGCATAGAAAATAAAAATCTAGGAGAATATAAAAATCTTGTTCAAGCATATCTTAGAAAAGAAGTAGATACTAAGTTAAGAGCTTTAATTTCTAATGTAAAATAAGTGTTAAATTTATAACAAGGGAATATGCGAAACCCAATCATCAGTAGACACTGGATGTTCTAATAATATAATGGACAGTAAAATTATACCTAAGCACTTAGTAACAAAAGTCCTAACAAATACTTGTATTAAAAGCAGAACAAATGGACGATCACTATAAGAAAACTAACATTTGAAAACAAAAACTTTGCTATAAAAAATTAATAAAATAGCTTACTTTGTACAAAGAGAATCGAAGATGATAATTTTTCAATATAAATTTACATTTTGATTCATAAATTTTATCTCTAAAACCCAATTTTATTGTAATGGATAAGTTATATGAATATTGTGACATTTTAATAAAGCATAAAATAACATTAGAAAGTAATAGAGAATGGACTTTAGGAATTCATAATAATTAAACATATGTTAGAAATATGAATCTACGTAGACATGTTTGTATTTTAGGCTTGAAAATTCTATTGAATGGTAATTTTAGATTCACCTTAACCTCAGAAGGTTTGATAATTTTAGTGTCTCCAATTTCTCTAAGAATACTAGATGAATGTGAATGTGAAGTGAAAGGAGAATGCAAAACTAGGATAGAAAATAAGAAATTGAACAGCTTGAAAGATGAAGAAGAAATAGAAAAAAATAGAACAAGGATTATATGAAGAAATAGTAGAAAATTTTGAGATATTACAAATTTTAAGTTTTATTTTTTAATTTTAGAAAAGTATAAGTGATACGAATCCCGTTAACCTATGACAAAACCCGTAATCTAAAGTGGAAATTAATCCAAGGACCGTCTAAGAATCAATAGAAAATGTGACTCGTTGCTTATATTGAAGTAAGAACCTTGGTATAAAAGTGCAGACGCCACAATCGGAGATGGAAATTCGATTGATAAGTTAGGGGTGAACACTACGAGAAATCCCGATAAGTTCAAAATGAATTCAATCAAGAATTCAAAGAGAATCACTCTCAATTTTCATTCAACAAAAACTGTCTTTACAAAGCAAAAGCAAAGGACTGTATATAATAAAACAAAGGAAACCTAAAAGACATCTAAACTAAGTCGGTAGCCTATATCACAAAAGCTGGTGGCTTTGATGGCGACCTTTAAAACTCTAATATGTGAATATTGAAGGCAGGTGGAAGGCTAGTGGCATAAATAGAAAAGCTGTCGACTTTCAACCGGTGTACAGGCTACTACTCCAAACTTTAATATTTTGTGTCGACTTTGAATCTGCTCATTTATTACGTGATCATCCATGTTGACTTTGAAGCTCTTACACTTTTTGAAGGGCATTAATCTCCATGACAACGCTATTTAATCTCCATCATTCACTACTTCCTTAAGAAGGTTCATCCTCAAATCTTGGCAGTCAACTTGAATGGAACATCTCCTCTTGAATGCAATTCTCTTAAACGAGGTGATTCATCTGTAACTTCCTAGGGAAACAACTCTTTACTAGAAAAAGAATAGTTAAGATCATTAGTTGAAAAATCTTTGTACAATGTATAAGTAGTTGCGGCCTTGCAAACAAAGAATTCTTAATCTCACTTTTTTAATCTCTCTCATTCTTTGCTTTTTCATCTTTCAATCTAACTTGCTTTTTTTTTTTCCACTCAGTATTTTTCACACCTTTACTTACACTACAATCTTAACCTCACTTTTTCTTGTTGAATATGAGCCTCCTTAATTTGCTATTGATATGCATAAACCTGGCTTGGGGTTAAAGGTGCAAGCGTCATAGTCCAACTATTCACACCTAAGGAATAAATATTGCGAAAACCATCATGTATAATCTTCCTATCATATTGACATGGTCGTCCCAACAACCAATGACCTGCATACATAAGCACTACATCACGTAGAACTTCATCATTGCATAGAAAAATTAACTACCACTTACTTTGTTATCTTAACCTCTCGAGATTCATTAAACCATTGAATCTTATGTGGCTTGGGGTGTTAGTGGTCTTGAGCCCCAACTTTCCTACAAGAAATGTGTTGACAACGTTAGTGCTACTACTTCCACCGATAATTATATTGCAAACCTTTTCCTTCACTATCGCTTGAGTGTGAAAAATATTCTCCCTCTACGGCTCGAGTTTACTCTAATCGTCTGTTGTGTATTCAAGGTACGTCTATAACCAATGAAAAATTCAAAGTATCCACCTCTTCATGATCAGTAATATCTTCCAACTTAGGCATATCAATCCCATTTGAACTGACACTTTCCAAATCACCATTATCTAACATAATCATAATCCTCTTATTTAGACATTGAGAGGCAATGTGTCCATGACCTTGATATTTAAAACACTCAATAAAGATATATTAGGGAGTTTTTTAGTGTTACCTTTAGAATCAGCATTAGAATCATTTTACTTTACATCCTCTTCTGATTTTGAAGCTGGTTTGTGATTCTTCAATCTAATTTCCATGAGGAACTAGAAGATGAGCCATACCTTGATTTGCCCTTGGACTTCAATTGCTTTTTCATTTTAATAGCTTTATGCAACAACTCTTCCATCTCCACATAATGCTGCAAATCCACCATATCAGCAATCTCCTAATTTAGTCCACCAATGAATCTAGCCATAGTAACCTCCTGGTCTTCCTTCGCATTAGCTCTAATCATGGCTATTTCCATCTTCTTGTAATAATCCACCACATTTATGGATCCTTGTGTCAGACTCTATAACTTTCTACACAAATCTCTATAATAATGATTGGAATGCACATTTTTCTCATCACAACCTTCATCTCCTATAAATCTTTCACCTTTTTACGCTTATTAAGCACCAACTATTCTCCCCAGATGCTAGCATAGTCTGTAAACTCAACTACTGTTAATTTAACATTTTTCTCTTCTGAATAGCTGTGACAGTCAAATACATGCTCTACCTTTCTCTCCTATCTAAATATGGCTCTAGATCATTCTTTCCTTAAAAATGAGGTATCTTCATCTTGATGTTACCTAGAATATTGTCATGTCTGTGGGCTTTTCCTCTTCCTCTAATGAAACTACCTTCATCAGAATCAGAATTCTCTTCTTCCTCTTCAACATGGGACTACTTTTCTATAAGATTTTGATATGTTAGGAGACTTTGATATGCTAGGGGTCTCCAAATTATCCAATCTCATATTTAGATTCTTGAATTGATCATGAATGGCCTTCATGAACAATGTCATATCCATCACTGTATTTTCTTCACTACTACCCATAATTTAAACCTGCAAAAGAGATGAAAAACTGAACAATTGTGTTCGTCCTCACACACTTCCTCACGTGTGTACACTTGATTAATGTGAAATCACTCGTGCTTTATTCAAATTTGGCTTTTTTCACGATGATGAAGTCATCAGTCCTGCCTTTTACCACTCAAAATTCAAATCCTTCTACAGAAATTCAACCAAACCCTAAAAATCAAATCTCTCTTTTTTTATATATATATTAAACAAAAATCAAATCTTTTTTTTTTATATCAAACAAAAATCAAACCCTAAAGACACAATTTTTTTTTTAAGCAAAGACGATAAAGGAATCAACAAGATCAAACAATTCCAAAACCAACAAAAGACAAATAGGACATGAACGACTTGAGTTACCTCTAATCGAACTGGATATTGATTCTTAGAAAACTTTTGCTTTGATACCAAATGATATGAACCTCGCCAGCCTATGATAAATCCCGTAATCTAAATTGGAAATTAATCCATGGATCGTCTAAGAATTGATGGAAATCATGACCCGTTGCTTATATTTAAGCAAATACATTGGTATAAAAGTGAAGATGCCATAATCAGGGATGGAAATCCGATTGATAAGTCAAGGGTGAATTTTCAATCAACAAAAAATGTCTTTACAAAGGAAACCTAAGAGATATAAAAGAAATTACAACTTTCGTCTAAATTAAGCTAGCGGCCTATAATGCAAAGTTGGCAGCCTACATCACAAAAGCTGGTGGTGTTGATGGTAACTTTAAAAAATTTGAATCTGTGAATATTGAAGGCCGGTGGAAGACTGACATGCTAGTGATGTGCCCTAGGCCATGAGGATTCTATGTCATTTGAACATTTATCTTTATAATATAAGTCAATTTTCTTTATTTAAGTTATAATTGGCCTTCTTACTTTGATGAAATTTATTCCTTGAATAACTGATTATTCCTTATATTGTTAAAGTATGTGACTTTAATAGTAAAACCATAAGGCGAGAAATAACATTATTCTAAATTATCCATGGTTATTCATTATATGGAAGGATAATAAATTAAGACTAGCATGTTAGTTGAATGATGATCACTAATCATGGATATAAGATATCGATTCAACGCACAGATACATGTAAAAGTACATTGCATTGGAATGACCAAATATGGAAATGCTATATGGATCAATGCGAAAAGTATTTCTCATTGCAGTGTTGTTTTAGTCTTTTGACCTGATGACACCATAGATTCCTACATAGCACGTTCCATGTTTTGATGAAGCTCTTTATTATCTTTAATCGGATAATTATAAGATTGTACTTGAGCATAGAATAAGTTATGTGGAGGAATATGAGTATCCGTGAAGGAATTTGTTCCTCTCATTAATATGAGAGTGATATCTTTTGAGCCTCTTGATGAGTAAAACTGAGAAATGCATGTCCATGCTCGAATAAACTAATAAGGAGTTATCAGTGTCATTCATTTATGTTAGTCAGATTGTTAATAGATATCATGTAACAAAAGGATTAAATAGCTGATTGTTAATAGGTAGAGTCAAATTACCTATTTTCACTTAATTTGGGTAGACATAATGTCTTATTAGAGACCAATTATGTCTTGTAAGCCTAAAAGGTGTTTAAAGGCTGCTGCCAACATTAAATGAACATATAGAGTCACACACAAAGAATGAATCAATTGGATCATTGGTTATTTTAAGAACCATATTAGGAATTATCTAATTATATATTATTCTTAGTTAGATTAAAAATAATAAATAATTATTAAATAAAATTATTATTTTATAAGATATGTGTCATTTTAATAAGAAAACCATAATAAGATTAGGACAGATGACAATCACACAACATCTTATAAATAGAACACAATGGTCTCCTCTAGGGATGTATGACCATGTCGTCACATTAGAATTACAGAGAATATCAGTAACTACAAGAGTGAGAGTAGAGACCTTTGTGAGAAATTTCCGAGCACATCAAGAATTGTTCTGACATGCTAGCACATGTGAAATGCAATTGGGAAAATTCATTTGTGTGGATACCATAGAAGGAGCTCGTGCGATCATTGTACCTTTTGATTCGAAAGATTGAAAGCTTCGAAAGGGTATAACCCTATTCGTTTCAATTTAATTGAAGCGCAAGGATCCATTGGGAATTTAAGGTTTTAAAAAAATATCTATTTCCGCTACAAGATCCGATTTTGTGGATTGCTAAATTCCCTACATGATAGTGTAAATAGGAAAGCCAATGGCTTTCAGGCGATGTACATGCTGCTACTCCAAACTTTAATCTTTTGTGTCGGTTTTAAATCTGCTCGTTTATTACATGATCATCCATGTTGGATTTGAAGCTCCTACACTTTTTGAACGGCATTAATATTCCATGACAACACTCTCTGATCTTCATTAATAAGTTTAATAGAAACAAGGGTAAAAGAAATAGACGATATTATATGTAAATTAGAAAAAGAGGAAGTAATAGGGGTGAATCCAATAAAGCTATGGGAAAGAAATAGAGTTTATTATATTAAACCTAGACTTAGAAATAAAATCTAAGAAAATAAAATGTGATAATATAGACAAAAAGAACTTTGAAACACACATAGGAGAATTACCAAAATCATGAGTAATAAGATGATCAAATAGTTCACATACAAGTACAGCTTTTATAAGTAGAAAACATAGTGAAATAGTCAGAGACAAAGGTATAGTGGTTAATTGGAACAATCAATAATAAATCATTATTAATCTCTAGGTCATCATATAACAATGCATGGTGAACCAATTTATAAAGCAAATACAAATATGCATACATTTGTATAACTTGTGAGGATCTTATATGACTTATCATAATAATTATTTTATTCTTCCCTAGTTTTATATGGAATTGCTATTAGCATGTCTAGTTGAAATTTAGATGTGGAATTACAAGGACCTTTAACACATGCGATGTGCCAAACATTTTAAATATACTCCTTGATTTAGCACCAGTGGACGACATCGTTACTGGGTAGGTAGCTATGTCAAGAGTTGGGGTTAAAGCTAGAAAACTTATGCTAGCGTATCATTGGAAAACTCAACAAGAGGTGATCTAAAAAGATGGAAGAAAGGGTAACGGCAAGAGGGATACCTGTAAAAGCCTAAAGTCCTGGTGGGATGATCTTGGGTGTATTGACAACGGGTGTGGAAAAGGGTTTTTGATGAAGGAGTAGGTAGTGGCAGCTAATTTGCCTCATAACAAGGGCATCATGGATTTAAGTGGTGGAAAATGTCATGGTCCGAGAGTTAATTGTTTTCTAAGAGTGTTTAACTTGAGCGTATAATGTTATGCATGGTATTAGTAAGATGGTTTGTTCGAGAATTGGGTTAACTCTAAAAGAGGGTTTAGCCTCTTGTAAACAAACTGGTCGGAAGCTAATGCTGTCCTAATGAGGTTATTGTAGGTCAAAACCAGTTGGAATAGTTAAGCGTTCCAAATACAAAAAGGATTGTGGTAAATCCATGAAGGTGCTCTTTATGAGAATGTGAGGCTTGGAGCACACTTGAAAAATCAAGGAAGATAAGGCTGAGGCTCTTCTACTCTACGTGTGTTAATATATTTTCACTCATCATCACTTACGGCTCATGATTTTAAATAAGTGATCGTGCAATATAATATTCTAGAATTAACACATATACACATATATTCTGTTCATAAAATATTTCTTTCTTATTTTAACAATTATTGAATAAAAATACTAAAGGATTATGGAAATTAAGGAAACTAAAATGAAGTTTCCCTTTCAAGATAAAATGCTCATGTAATTTTAAAATCTAATAAATGGATGTCTATGTTATCTTAACTGAATCATAAAACTTGGTATCAATGGTACTAACATGTTATGTTGATTGATTAGTGGTATATGAGAATCTATGATATATTGACATATGAATAATGTTTTTGAAAAAATTTATTGTTACTACAATTTATCAAAATAGTATTACTACATGTCCATCAATTACCAGTGTGTCTTAATGCAATAGCAATGAATTTTTATCCCTCCGAGTGTCAGTTTAAAAATTGACTGGCCACATATGTGTCATCCAACCTTGGAGTGCCTTGATTATTTATTAACCTTTAAAAACTTTTATTTTTTGAAAAGCAATGATTAATTTTGTCAAAAATTTTGAAGAAAATTCCTTATGAAGCTATCTAGTCTTTGTTTTGTTTTAGTGTTTTTTTTTTTGGTCAAACTATTGCTGTAACTTGAGCTCTAAGCTATTGCATAGCACTTGAAAGCAAGATACAAATACTAAGTAGTAATTTATGTCATGCTCGCTGGTTCTTGTCATCAAGGTAAATAATTCCACGAGTAATACTAAATATATACATTATCTAGCACCTAGTGGCCAACGGTCACGAGACTACCACTTTGAAAACAATAAATATAGGTGCTAAGTGATATTGCATTTGATAATTTCTTATATATTTAAATTTTATCAATTTTCATATCAGAAGGGAAGTATCATATTGCATCATTATGCATCAATGGGGCCTTCGAATTTTGGTGACGAAAAGAAGGTAATATCTTTACAACAATTAATCATGATAATGTATAAGCTTTATGAGTAAAATTGATATTATGACTAGTAACAGCTGATTAGCGTGGATTTATGTTTATGTCGAGATGATAAGAATATTACATCTGAAACCAATCTATAATTTAGATGAAATTTTTTATACCATTGGTTTAAAATGAAATTCTTTATATCTTGTCCTATGTGTTCCCCCAATCATATAACATAGAAGTTGAGAAATTATAGGAGAACTTTACTTTAAACATTTTAATTTATAAATGGCATACGGATAGAAAGGCGAAATAAATAAGAATATTATTTAGAGAGAAATTTTTTTTAATTGTTTCATCATTGTATTCATTTTTCATATGATAAATTGTATTATATATGTGGTAGAATATGATTGGAGAAGATAATATATAATATGGTCCCTCAAATAAAACTTGTTCAAGGGTCATTCTTATATATTTAAGATGGAATTATATCTATGTCCAAACTGGACTAATATAAATGTTTAACTTAAAATCCCATTAGTTCAATAAATATGATAAAACCCAAACTCAATTTGTTAATCATTCAAGGAATTCTAATAGTTTATAAGACTTATGTTTTAAACATGGGTTAATTTTACAAATGATATCTAAACTTTAATAAAAAATATAATTAGATATTTGAACTTTGAAAATGATCAATTTAGTACTTTAATTTTAAAATCAATCAATTTAATACCTAAAAAATCTTTTACTCAAACTAACAGTATCTTCAGGATATTGGTTAACATACACAAAATGTAACTTCATATACTTAATTAATCAATTTTAAAATTTAAATATCTAATTATATATTTTATTAAAATTCGAATCTCATTCGCCGCATTTACCATTTAGACATTATACTGCATATAGTCATATTTATTTCATTACGCCATTTCTCTAGCAAAATCTGTGGGCCGTTGCTTTATCTATTTCCAATGTGCTAAGGGTTTTTTTTTTTTTTTTTTTTTGGGGCCAAACCCAATGTGCTAAAGTTAACCGCATGGATCTTTGAACGCTAGCCAATGCGTGATTGACATTCAGACACTGCTCCTTTTCACTTGCGCAGCTCGAGGAGGACATCAAATTGGCGTATCATGTCATGTGCATTTAGAATATACAAAAATTGATGCAAAAATCTGGAGGTTATCTAGATAGAGACTTCTAATTGAACTCAAATTCCATATAAAGTATGGTTCCCAATATTACTTTATAATTTCCAAATAATTCCATTTTTCCTCTTCATCCCAAATCTTGGAAAGTCAATTTTAGCTATGAAATAAGTATGAATAAGTTGCGCATTGGATAAAAAAAAAAAAAAAAGATAAAATGACGTAAGACCCTTTTTTGGCCGAAGACGTAAGACCCTTTACATCAACTTTGCCCTCTCGCATTCCCTTCTTTTCGGCTAGACGGAAGACAAATCAACCGTGTAACAATTTCATTTGATGATAATTAAGACTTTAATGGCTACTTTACTCGAATAAGAAAAGAATGAAATTACAATGAAATTACAATTCCACCGTAATGCAATAAGATTGTAATGGATATTATAATGTTCATTTAATATAAAAAGTAAAACAAATAATTATTAAAATAAAATATAAAATATTTATAATACGCTTTATATTTATTATAAAAAGACGATAATTATACATGTGATATTTTCAAGATAGAGATATATATAAAAACGTTGAAAAATAAATCACAATTCATGAGACTGAGAACATAAATTACTTTTGATCATTTTATATAATAGTAAGTTATTATGAATTGTCATTTTTTTAAGTAAACATCGTAATAGTAATTTTACATTGAATGATAAGAGGATGAATAATTATACAAGCAAAGTGAACTGGTTGTAATCGTTTCCTTGCGTGATGAATTTGATGTTTGTTTCATAGCTCTTTCATTCGTAATATAATTTTCTTGTAAAAAGAATTGCCAATACCTCTCTTTTATTTCTTGCATGTGTACTTAAATTCCTTATCTTTAAAATTATAGATTTAAATTACCAAATCTTCCTTAAAAAGCCTTTTAGAATCCGGTTTACTATTTTACTCTCGAATAAAATAATTAAAAAATAAAAAAAGATATTTTTATAGTAAAGTTTGCTTTGCTATATGTGAGTGAAAAACACACTTTTAAAAGACCTGGATGCTGAGACATAGAGTTTTAAAGATAAATTAAAAGTACATTGATTAAAATGGGGTATTTGTATTTAGCCCATTAAAAATGCATGTAGTTTGATTGTGATTTCAATTTCAACAAAATCACTTGTTTGGAACGATAACCAAATATATATATATATATATATATATATATATCTTAGAAGAAGAAGAATTGACGAGATGGGCCGATAGTGTGTAAGGAAGTGGATTGCATGACCGAATCCCCTCAATAAAGAACCCCATACGATATTGCCCACCATCCGGCGGAATAAACCTGGAGGTTTGAACCAGCCATGGATCAAAGGAGTCCACCGCCAGCATCAGAAAAAAAATTTAATTATTAATATATTTAAAAGAATTGATAAGCTAGATTTTAATTTTATATTTTAAAAAGCAAATCATCTTATGAATGGATTGGAACAGTATCATGATTCTAGATTTTATATTTTTTTTCTTACGTTTGGAAGTATTCTTAGAAATCAAAATAAATGATATCTCCTCACAAATGCATAGAATTGATTTGCAATTTTAAGATTCATTCCATCTTACATTATTTTTCGATGAATTAAAACTTATTTATCACAAAATGTCTTAGAAAACTAGAGATGTAATCGAGTTGGCTCTTATAGAGTTTCTGACCCATCCGACCCATTAAAAATCTTATAGGGTTGAACCCTGTAAGGTTATACGGTTAGATTTAGATATATAGTAAAAATCCTATAGGGTTAGAGGGCGAGTTTGGATCATATAACAAGCTCGATAAATACTCGATAACATGATATTATAATTAAAAAAAATATAAAAACATTACTAAAAGAGCAAAGAGAGAAAGAAGACATGAAGGAGCTACTATTCTTTTTGCCTCCTAAGGATGTTTTTATTTTATATTTATGGATTAGTTATGAATTTAGAACTTTTTCTTAAATTTTGTTCAAGTCATGTTTGTTATAGAAATTAATATTATTTGTTGTCCGTTATATTTTAATCCCAACAGGAAATTTAATTTAACCATATTTCAAAAATATTATACAGTGACAAAAGTAATATATTAATGTGTTTAAATGTTATATAATAAATGTGATCTACAACATTTTCTATTAATTCTATATGCATCATTTCATTTTTGAATGTATAGGAAACTTATGTCAGAAGTACTAGCTTTTCTTAAATTTATTATTAAAATTTGAAAATAGATTTTTTTCTTTAAAAAAAAAAGGGTTATGGGGTTATAGGATCGAGTTCTGTGTTTTAAATCAAACCCTGTAGGGCAGGTTTGGATATATCATAAAAACCTTGTAAGGTTATAGGATCGGATTTTGAGTCCATATGATCCATCTGAAACCCAACACAATTACATCCCTACAGAAAACCGAGAACAAGACTTAACCAGGATCAACAAAAGGGAAAAAGGAGTTGTCTACACTATTAGAGACGTTCACATTAGAAAAAAGGAGGAGCTCTTGGCTGCCAGCCGAAAGAGACTGGAAAATAAATGTGGAAACTGACTTTGTGAAGAAAAAGTTCTTGCCAACAGCACACCCTTGGGCAAGATCATGAGGGATAGCATTGCCTTCTCTTGGTGTCCATGATAACTGAATTCGTGGGGTTTTCTTTATCAGATCTCTGCATTTGAGTAGATTTGGCAGGAACGTTTCATCAACATTTTTGGCCTTCATCCAATTAACTGCATCCATAGAATCCTATTCTATGATCAAATTTGGTCCTTGGAGAGTCTCAACTAACTTCATACCCCAATATATAATCCAGATTTCGGCTTCGAGAGGGGAGCTTGCATAGATTCTTCTACCATATCCATTAATACATACTAAATCTGAATCCCACAAGCAACCCACAACACCTACCCAATTACCAGCATCTACATTCAATTTGAGGATATTATTGTCTGGTTCTCTCCAGTTGCATTCTCTTTTCAATAATATTCATGCCTTTGTTCTGCTTCATATACATACTCCATCTGAATCCCACAAGCAACCCACAACACCTACCCAATTAGCCTCCTCCTTGAAAGCAGCATCTACATTCAATTTGAGGGTACTATTGTCTGGTTCTCTCCAGTTGCATTCTCTTTTCAATAATATTCATGCCTTTGTTCTGCTTCATAGTGCGCCAAAATTCATGTACGTTTGCTCGAGTATGTTGTTTCCAATCGCACATTTTCATTTCTAAATGCTCTGCTATTCCTAGCCTTCCATATATTCCATATTGCAAAACAGAACATAGAATCCCAAGGGGACGATGTCAAATATGTATATGACGCACTTCTTCTGGCGTTTTTTTCTAAGAGGAAAGACAGATTAAAGGAGGCTATAAATGTAGTACTACTGTTGAGTTATGTCCATTTTTCTCTCGACCAACGACACTTCATGAACAAGTGTTGACAGTCTTCATATTCTTCCCTATATAGCGGCAGAGTGGGTCGACATAAATTCCACGCCTGATCAGTTTATCTCGAGTGAGGAGGCAATCCATCCAGCATCTCCATAGGAATATCTGGACTTTTGGGTACGTGTTGGTTTTCCATATCCATTTATTACGGGTTGTTATGTCCAAGACATCATATTCATTTAATAAGCATTCATAAGCTGATTTTATGGTTAACTCACCACTTATATCCTTATTCCAGGTCAAGATATCATCAGTGTTATCATTTAATAGCAGGTGTGATCCAAGTCTTCTGCAAATGTCTTCATCTTTAGGATATCTGATGAGTTCTTCCTTCCAATGATCTCCTTCTATCCCGACATCAGCTACTTTAACCTGTAAGATATCTTTAGTTAGAGGTCCGTAGATGAAATTCATTGGTGGACCACTATTCGTCCAATTGGTAGACCAGAAATGACAAGATGATCTAGATCTTAATCTGCATATACTATTCTTGTCAACCCAATCTGAGAAGGTGATAATACTCTTCATAACTTTGGATCCAGTGATTGCTCCCCTTTTCTGTGTTTTTCCATCTTCTTCTTTGTCAGTTCAGTCCAGATTAGGTGTTTAGTTTTCAGCTTCCAGCTTAACTTTGCTAAACATGCTTCATATTAATGAATGTTACTTTAATTATGTTTTTATTCTGTAAATAGTTATTATCTGTATTTATAGTCATTATCTGTATTTATAGTCAAGGGTATTTTTCATCAATCCCATTATAATCTCTTTTTATTCGAAGATAAATTGAAATATAGAAATGAATTTATTACTTCATCACTTTTTATACATTTCATTCCATTCTTTTAATTTCAATTCATTTTATTTCGAAGATTCCTATTTACTAAACATAACATATATGATTAAGTGTAATTTTTATAAGTAAAAATTTGTGATAATAAAAATATTAACTTGGAGAAGATAAAGAGCGACCTCAGGCGCATGATTCCATGTCTACCCCTGGTTTGAACTCTACTGCTTTTAGAGGATTTGGGCCAACAATTGTCGTGACAACAAATCTCCGGACGACTCAATTAGGAAAAATATATATGATGCCCTTAAAACAAACATCTAAAATATTGGTGATAGGTAAAATGACATTTCTCACATTAAGAAACATGATAGAGAGAGCTAGGATAGCTATTGCTTATCGAGTCCTAGGGTCAGGATGTCAAGTAGCCAATCTGGACTTGATTAATTTATGGCACTCGAAAATTTTATGATTTCTCTATTAATTTAAATGGTATAGTTTTATCACTATCCAACAACTCAAACAATATCTAATCGTAATCGAATCACTAAAATAGTTAATATTTTAATTAGTTTATTTATTTTAACAATTAGATGAATCACTTAATAGTCCTATTGATAGAGCCATAGTAGCTCGAGACATTTTTCTTTAATTTTGGAAGAAAGCAAAATCAACTCAGATCCTATTTCTCATATACAAATTCGGTTAAATTCGGCGAATCCTTCAAGTATTCAATCGTTTTTGTGGCCTATTTTTAATGTATGATTTAATATCTCACTGTGCTAATAACCACTTTATTTTTAAAGAAAAAAAAATATATGTTTTATTTATATTTATAACAAAATAAAGTTTGGCCTTCTAATCATATAAAGCCCTGCATTCTTTTTAGAGAAAGTAAAGAGTAATTAAATTTCATTGGACATAGTTCAAAGGAAAACATTTAAATTAATATGATTTAAAAGAAGATCAACAATACAAAGAGTACAATAGATTATAATCTTTTTGTACCTGTTAGCTATGCGTCAATCTAGGAAATATGAAAGTTATTCTAGAGACTTTCTTAAAATTTTTACTTTGTTTATTGTTTGAACTCTAGATCACTCTTTAGAGTGTAAAAGTTTTTATATTCTAGTCATATAAAGGATTTGGGCTGTTAATCATTTTAGTACCAAATAAATATTGAATTGATATAAGTACAACATCGATAAAAAATTGATAATTTTACTTATATATTGACTAAATCAAATTGATATTTATGTCAAATCAATATTAAATCGATACAAATCCAATACCTAACGATCCAAACAGCCATGACATTATAATTATGAAACTGCTGCTATATATATTTTTAGTCAAGGTTATCAAAGTCTAGACTAGAAACGTTTCTGGACAGAGAAGACATGAAGTCCCGGTGCAGAATTTCTTTCAAACACCGGCGTCTATTTCTGATGCAATGCTGATGCAGTGTTTACATTGCACAAAACCCCCTGGCCGGAATCACGAGCCGCCGACTTTCAAAAAGTACCTCAAATAGGAGGACACGATTAAACTAATATTATACTACTAATATGTACAGTAACGTGCTTTGTGACTGGCAAGATCACCGAGTATAGGAATAGGAAGGCAGAAGCAGGTTTCGCATGGTTGCCGAGCATTAGTATTTAGTACGGGTACATGAGTTAACTTTACAAAACTCGGAGCTACTTAGGTTCGAGTTGGTATTTATTTGAGTTTATATTGGTTCAACCGACAACCACCGGACTTGGAATTCTCATTCAAGTTATTGTAATAGTTGAGGGTGTGTTTGGATTGTCGGATTTTTATTTATATCTTATTTATATTCGATTTGCATCTTAACTAATCTGTATCATATCTATATTATATTTGTTTGGTCAGTTTATGAGTAAAACTGTCAGTTTTTCATCGAGTATCTATTTTTTGATAAATATCCGTTTAAAAATGATAAAAATATTATGTCAAAATGATCAAAATATAAAGAAACAAATAGACTAATATATAATAGAACTTGAACTTTATGATTTTTGGTTTTATTAGTTGTCTAACTTGATTTATTAGATTCAAGTTGAATATAATTAAAAATGTTAAACATAGTTCAAGTTGAGTTTTGAAAGTATTAAATTTTTTAAAGAATGAAATTTAGGAGGTGTTACAAAATTAATCTTGAAATGATAGAAATTATATTTAACTTTATGTACTAAATAAAAAGTTGTATCATTTCATATTAAATCATTATTTAAGTATTACAACTCCTCCCATGAGCATTATTATTTGTAAAAAAAGATGTATTCCTTGAAAACATAATTAAAACAAAAAAGGAGAGATATTAATTAATAGGCAAAAAGATTAGTAATATAAAGTTACAATTAATCAAATCTAAACGAAGAATTACAAGAGGTAAAAGCAATATTAGTAATAATTAAAAGGTATAAGCAATACGAAGAAACGGTGTCGCGAATGGGAATGTACTTCCAAAGTTTATAATTTTATCAAGCGCCAGGCCTTTGAAGCTAAAAGAAAAAAAGTGACGATATGTATATCTGGCTGTGTACGAAGGTTACAAGTACAAGGTTTTACCCTAGACGGTGAATTAAAGAATAAATTCGGTGAATGTCAAAGATTCGGATATGCATTTCCGTTCACATTCATAGTCTTTAGTTTTGTCAACTAATTAAGTTTTTTCCTTTCTGGATTTGACCAAGGGTTTGTTTGATTGTATGCTTTATCCGTATCTGAATTTTATATATATATATATATATATATATAAATATCTAATTTGTAGCTATAATTTATTTATATTTGATTTATTTGATATTTTTTATCAGAATCATCATATGCTTTTTATTGATAAGTATTTTTTTTATAAACAATTTATTATAGAAAGTTTATAAAAAGATATCTGCCATATGTAGGATGCTAGATGACAAATGGACCCTTAAGTAGTCTACTATGGTTAATTGTTTTGATTTGATAATCAATATATAAATTGATGAAACATAGAATACAGGTCCTTTTTTTCTTTTTTTAATTATTTTAGATTGATGTCTATACCTTTCCTATGAAACTTCAAATCGATTCATTTCTATCTATAGAACAATTAATGTCGTCTAATTAAACTCTCAAGAAATCTAATTTTATAAGTACTATACTTGTTTAATGATAAATACGCATTCACACCCTAAAAGAGATTGGACAAACAAATATTTATACTATTAAAGGATTTTTAATATGTCTTAACAATTGATTTTATTAGTAAAATTAGGATGTTATATGACGTCGAGTTGATATATACATGTACATATATAATCTAACCTTGGCCATATAAGTTAAGGCATAATAATGTTAATATGTGCATACCATTATTTCTTTTAAGTATTATGTTGAAAAAATAGAATTTTTAATCACAATTAAAAGTATTACCTAGGTTTTTTAGTTTGTTTGCTTATTTATTTTTTCAACGTTTTATTTGTTAGTTCGATTCTTAAACCAACCATAGATTTTTTTTTCTTTTTTAAAGAAATTGTCCAAACAAAAATATAAAAAAAAATTATTTTTTATTTGATTATAAAATTATATTTTTTTTCCTTTAATTTCATCGTTACAAGAGATGCGGAGGAAGGAGTTAAACTTATTTTTAGATATATCGAATAAATATTTTTATGATATAACTTTTTATAAACTAAACAAGAAAATATATCACAATAATAAAGGTAGAATACTCATTTTATCCTAATAAATCAAAACGCAAAGTTTAGCATTTGAAAGTGGAATTGAGTAGAAAGCAATGAGCATGTGTGGTGGACTAGATTCGATTGTAGTGGTCACGTGTATACAATATGCATCTCATGCTACACGTGACCTCAGAGGAGTAAAGTGGAAGCATATGCAAGGAATGATTAAAAGTGATAAGGTAGAGAGGAAGAGCAAACAATTCCAAGGAGTTTAAAAGTGACAGGTGAATAAGCTAAGTAGCATCAACCTTATTGCTCTAGAGGAGAGGTTATGTGATCTTCACTTTGAGCTTTTTTTGATATTTTGTGAGAGTGTTCTGGCAAGACGACGACATTTTTGTCAAATTCTTGATCTTTTCAAATAAGGATGAGCTCTAGGTATTTATAAAGCTTGACTCTTAATAATGTTCGTTGGATCATACTGACTATCAACAAGCGAGATGGATCTTAATGATGGATTTCTTTATGGGCTTACCTGCTTATTGAAGGCCTTTTTAAATACATAAACTCCTTAAGGAGGATTGAAAGTAGACAGATTAGTCCTATTCAATAATCCCTACACCAAACCCATGCTTAATTTTTCTTGGTCTTCTTAATTTTCTGAGTCTTGTCACTTAGTTTAAAGAGTCAAAATCCAAATTTAGCCCTCCAAAGCATGTATATATAATTATTCCATTCATAAACACTAAACTAAACCAAGTCGATATATATTGTCCTACCTCTACACCTCGACAGTCATTGATAATGTTCTCTATAGTTCCTGGCATAGGCTGGACTTCTGGGTCCCACACGCAAGATATAGCATCCTATTTTGGTCAACCAACCCAATATGTTTCAATTAATCACGATCTCCCATGGAAGGCCCCAATAAAAAAAAGAAAAAAAATCACGATCTCCGATGAATTGATTAATAATAGACATATACTAATTTATAGCATATAAATATTAATCTTTTAAAAATTAACCACTATCTGTAATGTATCATATGTCCAAATAGATCGATATATACCCATTTACTTATATACAAGGAAAAGGCTCAAATGGATGTATTATTCTTTTATTAGACTAATATCTTTCATTATCCTTACGTGTCAAAACTATCATTGCCCATGTTTCTTTATCGTACACATGACCATCTGAAAAAAGAACCATGTTTTCTTCAAATTTAGGTACCGACCGCGTTCTATATAAACCCTAGGTCTTAATCTTTTCCCAAACATACACATAATCCTTCAAACACACTAGGCAAACTCCTACACACATACCCACCTTTCCAGAAACCATCCACGATATTGCTGTAATATTTTTCATAACACACATCTTGAGTACGTTTCTATATTGATATCTCTACATACAAAGGTATGGGAAACTGCTGTAGACCGGGAAAGTCCTCCATGGTATGGGCTGGCGATGATTGGGACAGCTTGTTGACATCGGAGGAGCCTAAGAAAAGCCATCAAAATATCATTGCTGCTGCTTCTTCTTCTTCTTCCACTTGTTCGAGTTCGAATGGTTATTCGGGCGGGATTAGAGAAGTTAAGATCAGGATCACGAAGAGGGAGTTACAACAATTGGTAGAAAGTGCAAGTGTTCAAGGAATACCAGTTGGGCAAGTCTTGGCGCGTTTGATTAGCAATAAGATTGGTAATACCCATCATCATCATCATCAACATCCATGGAAGCCTAGCTTGAATAGCATTCCTGAATAAAAATTTTGGTCTTTTAATGTTCGTTTATATGTATATATTTTTGCTGAGGACTATGTTCTATATGGTTGACAGTTTTGATGTGTAGGATGAAGTTGCAACTAGAAATAAGTACATATTTACGATCTCATAGATGTTTTGATAAATCAAAAAAGGAGATTCATTATGTTTCCCTTTTTTTTTTTTTTCCCTGGACACAATTCTTATTAACTGCTAAATTAAATTAAAATAATAATAAACTCTCAGCATATATTATGTTATTGAGTTATTGAATACACCTAAAATCCAGACGGTGGATTTGTTATTATTACTTTTATATTTGATACCAATAACGAGATTATATATGCCATATGTGTGAAGAGACATTATTCGAGCAAGTACAACTTTGTTTCGGCTTTAATCTGGCCAACGCTGCCTCCTCCTCATTTGTCGCCTTAATCAAAACATATACTTCCTAATATCGAGAATTTGGAAAATTATAAGCTGATCATCATTTAAATCAGTACAAGAAAACTGAAATTTATAGATAGAAATTCTATGATGAAAATTTGAAAAGATAAGCTATATTTTTACTTATAAAATTAACAGTCATAATTTTTGTAATAGAAATTTTTGTTCAAAGACGAAAAATTTTATCTTTAAATCTCAAGTTTGTTATAGGGAATTATCTTAATTTCTTAACATATATTCTGGCACAATTTTTATATTTAATTTTTTTTTTTACAAATTTTGCACTTTGAAAATGCACATGGCTCTCGACCGGACAACGCGTACATAAATATCTTTCAGTAGATTAGGCAAAGATTCACTGCAAGAAGTCCTCAAATTATATGCGTTTTTGCTAATCTATTTATTAAACTCTTTTCATAGATACAATTAAATCCTTATCCTTTGAAAAGGTGCAACACCTTATACCATGAATAAAATTGAAAGGATGATGGAAATATTTTATATATACATATATAAAGGATGACCTATGGCTATCTATCGGGTCCATATCCATGGATCTGATCCACAACGAAAATTAAATATAAGACGAAAAGGAAAATGAAGCGAAAAGAGAAAAAACATATAAGTAAAAGACATCATAAATTTAACTATATCCATTTGAAATGGTAAATATTATTTCCAATTCACTTCCTCTAATCTATTGTTACAATCAAAATAACAAAATAAATGTATCTTTAAAGTATGTTACTTAAAAAGAAAAAGTATGTGTGGTTTGATTTACAGGGCTCTATTAAAAGGAAAATTACGTTCTATGATAATGTGAGATTAATTTTATCCCACCTTACTATCATTATAATTAAATTTAAATATAATTATATAAATAAATATATCTATATATGACAATTTTCAAGAGATAGGTAAGAAAGTTAAAAGATGGATGGTTGTATTTTCTAAGAAATGATGGGATTTGGCCAAATGACAGCTTTCCTCAGAAGCAAAGTTTGTTAGTTTCGATCATTGACCCGTTTTCCATAGAAATATGTTCTCATTTCATCAAAAATTCCACACCAGCAATAATTACAAAGATGCCACTACGTTATTTCCCTATTCTTGTGTTAATGTTCTAACTCTGCCTCTTCTACCTTGCCTCGTGCATCATACATGCTAAATGATAAGATAATGTAAAATTTTTCACACATCAGCAAGTTATGGCTGTTATCTGCGAGAGTCCCTTATGTGAAACACGTGTATTATTTAATTTTACGTTAGAACATCCTCATTTTGGTGGTCCACCCTGATACATGATGATGACAATGCATTCATGCGTATATGTATAATTAAATTTAATCTTACACCTTAGTAAAAATTTCAAGTTCTCTAAAAAAAATCAATTTTTTATTTAACCATAGTCACTTTTCAATTATAATTTTTTTTAAAGCTTCAAGAGATGCATATATGGTAATATCTAACTATTATTCACCGAAGGTTTCCCTTATCTGGACATGTTTCTGACATTCTGTCAGCTTTTAATTACTAGAATCCTTTAATTAGTTTAAGAAATTTCAACAGAAGTTCGGTCCGATTACATTGTTGCTGTTTTTCAGCATATTAGAGTTTTTCTTTTTTCATTACCATCAGAGTTTAGCTTACACATTTCTATCTCTATCTTCTCACTGTATCTTAATAAAATATGTATTTAATATCCGAAAGATGAAGGTAGTATTCCTGTGTATAATTTTTTTTAAGTATCAAATTAATTAATTTTTAAATTTAAATATTTAATTGTATCCACAATATAAACTCTTTCTATTATGATCATATATCAGTGTTTCTGCGATATCAATAAATATTTCTGATCGATGAGAGTAGCAGCTGTTGTCTTTCACATTTTTTCAGGGTATATTATTGAAATTGGCCATATTCGAAATGTTTTATCTTTATCTTTTTTTTTTTTTAACTATGCACTTATAAAGTGCAAACAGTAGAATACACTTTGTATGGTTTTACCTTTTATTTTTCCTTAGTGGCTACTATATATACTTTCACCTCCTAAAAAGAATTTCACTTTCCTATCGTTTGAAGTAAGACTATAATTCACGATGAGAAGGTTTTAAGATAATCATATATATCTGTATGTATCATTTTTTTTTTAATTTATAATAATCTCTTTATTCATATTCCTTGTGTTTCTTATTATAACTTGTGGTGATTGATAGCTTTACTTAAAACAATCTAACTCAAATTTAATTGGGATAATGTCAAAAAATGATATATGAACTGTCACGACCTACCACTCCAGGCTCTACTGCAGCGGAGGGGACACTCCTAAGCCCTTAGGTTATCTTAAATAAGGATCGTGATGTCATGTATACTGATTTTCCCAGCACACCCTCAGGCACAACCAGGACACCAGAGGTACTGTGTAATAACTTAAAACTCTACACATCAAGGTATTGCCCACTTTGGCCATATGTTGCACAGTTTTGTTCTTTTGGTGTCAGTGCTTTCTAGGGAGATCACCCATCTTGGAATTGCTTTGCCCAAAGCATGCTTAACTTTGGAGTTCTAATAAACTCCAAACCATTACATCGAAAAGACTCCTCGATGATTAGAGTTCTACCATTTATATTTAAGGGATATTATATATTCTCCCACTTATACAACTGACGTCCTTATCAGTTTCGTTACACATGTCTAGAACCACTGCTCTGATACCATTATAACGCCTCAGGACACTGTCCATCCTGGTATTGTCCGCTTTTGTCACACACCTCACTGTTTTATCTTTTTAGTGATAGTACTTTCCAGGAGGATCACCCATCATGGGATTACTCTACTCAAAGCACGCTTAACTTTAGAGTTCTAATAAATCCCAAGCCATTACATCGAAAAGACGCCTCTATAATTAGAGTTCCACCATATATATTTAAAGGATATTACATAAACTTTTGTAAAAAATTCAATTAGACACCTGAAATTTTATTTTGAACAATTTAGTATATGAAGTAAACTTTTGCAAATATTTTTCTCACCTGAAGTTTGGTTTTGATAATTTTAATGCATGAATAAAGTTTTTACGGACTTTTTTTATATTTGATTTAACTTATTTTAAGTATAAAAAAAGTCTATAAAAACTTTATTTAGATATCAAAATTATCGAAACCAAATTTCAAGTATGAAAAATGTTCACAAAAACTTTATTTAAGTATCAAATTACTTAAAATAAAACCTCAGGTACCTAATTAAATATTTTATGAAAATTCAAGCGTTAATTTTGCCATTAACCTAGTTTAATTGCATACTTAGAATAATAATTAATTATTCGATCCGCTCTCACAATTTCTGAGGGCTATTGCTTTATCTGATTCCAATGGAACGAAGTTAAATTAACCACACGGATCATTGAACGCAAGCAAATTCGTCATGACCCTAATTTGACATCCATGTCATGGTGTTCTCTTTCACGTGGGCTGTACGAGACTGACTTCAAATTGGTTTATCATGTCATGTGTATGGAATTTTCAAGAGAAGGGAAAGAAGAATACCAAAGACTGGAGGTTAACTGGATAGAGACTTTTAATTGAACTCAGTGTCTATATGATGAATTAGTATAGCCCGCAATAATATTACTATATAGTTTCCGAATAACTCCAATTGTCCTTTTCGTACGTTACGAATCTGGGAAATTAAGGTCAATTTTAGATATGAAGAAACCATGAATAAGTTATGGATTTGAAAATAACTTTGAAAAAAACATGAGGGTAAAAAAAAAGATGGTGCAAGACTTTTCACATCAACCTTTTCCCTTTCAAATCCACACGTCTTTTCAGCTAAATCGAAAGACAAGTAAACACAACAGTAAACTATGTTGGCACACTTTGTAAAACTTCGGGCATAATTTCAGCGACGATAGAATCGATTCTTGTGTGATAGATAAAGATGACTTTCTTGTGTTTATATTATTTATCAATTCTTATCAATATTATTATTATCAAAACTGAATTGAGATTTGACCTAGACAAATTAGGAGATAAGAGATCGAGAAGTTGAATCGAGCTCAATCGGAGGTCAAACAATGGTCACGAAAAAATAAAAATATAAGAGATAATTTAATTATAAAAAACCAATGTATATGATATCATTAAATTAAATCTATATTTAGATCAAATTTATCAATTAATTATTAAATAAATATAATATAATGATTATATTTTATAAATTTATAATAAAGTATGGATAAATATTTGAATTTTTATTTATTTATTTTTTGCCTGGATCAACCGGTCTAGATTGACTGGTTCAACCTAGGTCAACTAGGTTAATGGTCTCACCAATTTGATGCAAAAACGAGTCTTAAATGAGATGCAACCTAGCATTAGTAGTGTTGGTTTTGGTCGAACTTGGTTGAATCGGTTGATTCAGACCGATCTTAATAAATATCTGTTTGAAAATAATAAACATATGATACCAAAATGACTAAAATATGATGAAATAAACATACTAATATGATGGAATAACTTGAACTTCATGATATTTGGTTTGATTAGTTGTCAAACTTAATTTATTAGATTCAAGTTGAATGTCATAAAAAATGTTAAACATAGTTCAAGTTGAGTTCTGAAAGTATTAATTTTTTAAAGAATGAAATTTAGGAGGTGTTACAAAATTAATCTTGAAATAATAGAAATTATATTTAACTTTATGTACTAAATAAAAAGTTGTATCGTTTCATATTAAATCATTATTTAAGTATTACAACTCCTCCCCATGAGCATTATTATTTGTAAAAAAAGGTGTATACCTTGAAAAGATAATTAAAAGAAAAAAAGATTTTAATTTATAGCCAAAAAGATGTCAGTAATATATAAAGTTACAATTAATCAAATCAAAACGAAGAATTACAGAAGGTAAAATCAATATTAGTAATAATTAAAAATTTAAGCGATACGAAGAAACGGTGTCGCGAACGGGAATGTACTTAGGGATGCAACCGGGGCGGGTCATTATAGGGTACCCGCCCCGCCCGAACCGTTAAAAACCCTATAGGGTCTGACCCTATAGGGTCACGGGACGGGTTTGGAAAATTACTTGCTGACCCTATAGGGTTTCGAGGCGGGTCGGGTCACAAAAAAAACCCGATGGGTAACCCGAACCCGTCATAATATAAATAATTTAAAAAAATTAAATTTGAAATTTAAAATTCACAATTATGTAATATTTTTCTTCATGGACTTCTATTCAGATAGATTTTTGAAAACGATGCATCCACTATAATTCCTTGTGTTTGTTTTCCGTAGCACATGGAATACGAAAAGATGCAAAATCAACTTTCCCTGATAAGTTTGTACCTATGGACGTGCAGTTTTCCTATTTTCTCTCATGGATTCATCGCATTTTCTCGTAGGTTCCACATTTTAATATCTTTTTTCCGCACTATATTCCCAATAACCGATTCCTCCAATTTCCTGAAATGTATAATTAGATGGGTTGTTCAATTCAAAATTATTTGTATTTCGATCTATTTGTGTGCTAGCTTTTTTTTTTCTCGTAATTCTCACCTGGTTACTGAACCAGAGTTTAAAGTAATTTATAAAATTTATTTTATTTGATTTCATAACAAGTTTATCAGTTAAACATCTTTCTTTGGGTTCACTAAACTAAGTAATTGATTAATAGTGCTCAGTGATGATCGTATTTGCTTTAACCACACCGAAGAGTGACGAGAGAGATATTCGGCATCGATCATCGAGTTAGAGGAAGCGTCGTTTTACTGGAAGTGTTTCGGTGGTGTGTGATGACTCTATTCTCTGTTTGGAGATTAGACGAGCACGCTGCCAGGCACTGAAAGTGGGGATTTTTAAGTTAAATTTTGATAGAATGCTATAAGCATTATTCAAACTATTAGGTCTTCTTTTTTTTTTTTTCCTGGTTTTACATTTACAGTTGTTGATAAATGTATCCAAATTTTCATCTAAATTTTGAAATTTATAATCTTATACCAAATATGATTTTGATTCACCAAAAATTATTAATCATTAGAAAGATATTGTGACAAATATTTATCTGTAACTTGTTGAAATGTGAGGTAGATAATAAATCTAAATAGTTTGAGTATAGAAAATTAAGCGGGTCGCGGGCGGGGCGGGTCAGGGTCAAAACCCTATAGGGGCGGGTTTGGGAATTGAATAGAAAACCCTGTAGGGTCGCGGGACGGGTTTGGGAAACCCTATTGGGAAGCGGAGCGGGTTCGGGTTTTATATGACCCGTCCCAAACCCGCCCCGGTTGCATCCCTAAATGTACTTCCAAAGTTATTATAAAAAAGATATATTATAACATTATTAAGCGCTAAGCCTTTGCAGCTAAAAGCAATAAAGTGACCATACATGTGTGTGTGTGTATATATATGGCAGTGTACGAAAGCTAAAAGTACAAAATTTACACAAGACGGTGAATTAAAGAATAAATTGTGTGAATGTCAAAGATGCGGATATGGATTTCCGTTCACATTCATACTCTTTAGTTTGGTCGATTAATAAAGGTTTTTTCTTTGTTTGATTATATGTTTTTTATTTATATTTGTATATAAATTTTATGTATAAAAATATTTTATTTGTAACTATATTTTATTAGTATTTGATCCATTTGATATTTTTATAAGAATTGTCATATATTTTTTATCTATATGTATTTTTTATAGATAATTTATTAGAAAAATTTTGAAAAAAAGTATTTGTCATCCGTTGGATTTTGGATTTCGAACAGACCCTACAGTAGTTTCCTCTGGTTAATCATTTTGATTTGATAATCACTATATTAGTTAATGAAAACATAGATTACAGGTCGTTTATTATTATTATTATTATTATTATTATTATTATTATTATTATTATTATTATTATTATTATTATTATTTTAGACTGATGTGTATACCTTTCCTATAAAACTCTTTAACTCCATTCATTTCTATCTATTGAACCATATTAATGTCGCCTAATTAAACTCACAAGAAATCTAATTTTATAAATACTATACTTATCTTATGATAAATACGCATTCTCACCCTAAAAGAGATTGGAGAAACTAATATTTCTACAAT
This sequence comes from Combretum micranthum, assembly GCA_024138025.1. Taxonomy (NCBI): domain Eukaryota; kingdom Viridiplantae; phylum Streptophyta; class Magnoliopsida; order Myrtales; family Combretaceae; genus Combretum; species Combretum micranthum. Next base: position 661,461 of record JAMXBD010000166.1, read on the forward strand.
TAAAGGATTTTTAATATGTCTTAACAATTAATTTTATTAGTAAAATTATGATGTTATCTAAACTTCGAGTTGATATATACATGTACATATATAATCTAACCTTGGCCATATAAATTAAGGCATAATAATGTCAATATGTGCATACCATCATTTCTTTTAAGTATTATGCTAAAATAATAGAATTTTTATTCACAATTAAAAGTATTACCTAGATTTTTCAGTTTGTTTGTTTGTTTTTTTTGTCAACATTTTATTTGCTAGTTCAAGTCTTAAACCAACCATAGTTTTTTTTTTAAAGAAATTGTCCAAACAAAAATATAAAAAAAAAACTTATTTTTGATTTGATTGTGTAATTATAGTTTTTTTTTCCCTTTAATTCCATCATTACAAGAGATGCGGAGAGGGGAATTATTCTTCCATAGTTATGGAGCAGCTTGTTTTATTGTATACTTTACACGCATCAATGAGCTTTTCTTTTTAGGGATCTTTCAAAAGATATTGTTTAGAAAAAAATTATATAACATACTTATATTTTAACCCGTCCATCACTACTAAAAATTGCAGTTTAGACAACAGTACACATAACGGCAGTTTGGTAACTGTTGTCTTAAATTTAACGTGCAACAGGTTAGAGCATCAGTTGGAAACTATTGTTCAAAATAGGTAGCTTGGCCAACGGTTTATAAAAAAAATTTTACCTTAGATATATTAGACAGCGGTAATTTAGAATTGTTGCCATGTTTTAATAAGCAATGACACGGTAGACAAGATTTTGAGTTAAAAAGAAAAGGAAAAGAAAATATCAAAAAGAAAAAAAAAAAAAGGCACATACTATACTGTATACTAAAAACAAAAGAACCCGCACTCCTCAAATTTTCTACACATACACACACATATGAAACCCTAATTTCTATGTGGTTACCAGTCTTCAAACTCAACTTCTTCGAGGTTTCTAGTTCTCAATTGCAATTTCTTCGAGGTTAGTCTCTATCTCTCTCTCTCTCTCTCACTCTCTTGTATAACATATGTGTGAGTGAGTTTTTGACAATATCTAATCACATAAATTTTAAAAGGCAAAAAGCATTAGATTGGCCCTAAGTTCTACATTGATGGTTTATTTTCTCTTAAGTTTTGTTTGTTTCTCTTCAATCTCATCCTTTTTTTTTAAATTTTGGACCCTTCTCTTTATGCGACATTTTCGTTGATTTTTTATTTTTGCACTAACCTGTAATATGGGTTTTATGTTGTCAGATAATTTGTGGGGTGTGTGAGGTCTGTAGAGAAAACAGAACCTTTTATTTTGTCAATTTGTGGGGTGTGTGGGGTCTGTAGAGAGAAGGGAACTTTTTATTTTGTCATATTGAGGAAATGGATTATGCTATTGTCACTTAAAGTTTAATTATTGTTTGTTCCAGGAAAAGCACAATGATTTGTGTTTATGTTTTTTGTGGGCCCATGAAATCTGATGTTGTATGAAGCTCTAATCACATGGGTGTGCTTATGAACAAGAGTTTCTAGCAAGGTAATTCTCATAAATATTTAAATATTTAGTTCTAAAAAATGCTTCTGCTTAAAAAGATAGTTGTTGTCTTGTTAATTAGTTCACTGCCTAGTTTTAAAAGTGGAGAGTAAGATGGATGATTTTCCACCTTACTCATATTGAGTGTCTCATAGTTTGATGAGCAGAAGGATTGCGTTTCAGTAGAGCAAAGTAGATCCCAGCACTTGTTCTTCTTGATCCAAAGTTGCTCTTGTCTAGTAAGTTTTGTATACATTTTCATCAATATATGTATTCATCCTTGTTTTTATTAATTGTATTCCTTCTTAAATGTCCTTTCTCATGCTGTGATGCAATGCTATGAAAATATTCAAAGAAGAATTAACTGATATATGAAATATTAATATGTATCAATTAATATGTTTACTTTTTCTTATAGTGATGGCTCTATACAAGGAAGTTAAAAATTTGGGTTGTATATAGGTTAGAGAAATTCCATGTATTTTTTGCAGGTAGAACCGCATTGACCATCCTGCTGTACATTTGACCATACCTGCACTGCTATATTATTTCAGTAGGATCCTGTTCTCTATGATGATATGCATAATCCCTTTAGTAGAAAAATGTCATCTGGAAGTATAAAAGTTAATATTTGGATTTTAGTTTTCTACTTTTGCCAGACCTTCATTTTGCCGATTGATTGATTTAAATTCATGGCGTGGATAGTAGCTTTTTTTTTTTTTTTTTTTACGCTGTGATCTGAATAATCTAAACTAAAAGGAACTTCTCATGTTGCTAAAATCTTGCATCCAGTTCAGCAAATTATTCCTCCATGGAACACGAAAACTAGACATAGAGCTATTATTCTTTGGTCTTATTTTGGCTATGGCTTTACCATTATATCTTACATGTTTTCTATTTCAAGTAAATATTATGAAATATAACCATAAATAATTATAGTTGTAGCTCTTATATTAGCTATAGATGCACTTACTAAACTATCAAAGCATAACTCTAGTTTAAAACATTATAAAATATGTTCTGATAAAGCATCCGTCTGAGCATAGAAATTTAATTCTCACTTCTTTGTGGAAGGTGGCATTGAATTTAATGTGTTCTATTTTTTCTTCCACGAGAAATGGTTTTGATACATTACAATAACTCAAGATCACATTAGAAATAAATAAATAAATGTGCAACTCAAATTAAATGGGTTATTTCTCGTGGATGGCTAATGAAGTTCACGTGGAAACAGCTTTTTTTCCTGCTGACTTGAGTGATCATGACATGATCTTTTGTTTCTCCGTAATCCATTTACCTTTACCCTTGCAATGTGCCATTGAGAATAGTTGACACATTAAGAAGACAAATTCTTGGAATATAGTGCATGGTTAACAAAACAGGGGAAACTCTTGATTCTTACCAACACTTATACGAAAAAGGTTTTATTAGTATTAGTATATTTGGTGTCGGGATGACAAATGGGTAAAAATTAAAATTATTCTACAACATAGTGATTCTTACTATATATGCATCCAGTGATTCTTTAAAAAAAATAGGGACGATTTTTATTTAAGATAAAAAAAAATTGAATAGGATATATGAATCGTTTTATCTGAATCAATCACAACCTGCTTTATATTAAATTTACTAAATAAACATGCCATAAATTCTTATTTGAGTTGAGCTAGAAAATTAAACTTTCATTAATTTGAGTTATTGCTACTATGTTTTTATGACCATACTATTTAAAATATTGAAATTAAGTGACGGGGAAAACAAATATAAGGAAATTATCTTAACTAATAAATCAAATGACAATCAAATATCAACGTAGCGCTAATTCCATATGATTGAATCTTCACTTGTCCACTAGTCTAATGTTGATTTTTACGATTTTAATCCAATTGACATTTTTTTTTCATGAAATATCTATTATTTGTTTACAGTTATTTTTTACACATTGATAAAGGAGAAAAACAATGGATGACATGTCTTAGATCAAGTGATGAGTGTATCAATGGATTGGAAAAATTTTTGGATCTAGCGTTTACTCAAATAGCTCTGAGAGAAGAAATTGTTCGTCCATGCTAGAATTGTTGTCATAGATATTGGTATCATAGAAATAATGTTTATGAACACTTAATATGTTATGGTTTTACCCCTGGATATGTTGAATGGGTTTTTCATGGAGAGGAATCATCATCAAACTTTAACATAAATGCCACAGGTGATGATGATGCTAATGATAGTGCATTTCATATGCAAGATGGCATTGATGCGTTATTATATGATAATTTTAGAGAAATAGTTGAAGAATATGGGAACCATGGTGAAGACGTTGGAGAGGGACCTAGTGTTGAGGCTAAAAAATTTTATAAATTGGTAGAAGAAGGTCAACAAAAGTTATACCCAAGTTGTAAAAACTTCTCAAGGCTTTCTTTTACAATTCGATTGTACCACTTCAAATGTCCTCATGGATTAAGTGATGTAGCTTTTGGTGATCTTTTAGAGTTATTGACGGAGGCTTTTCCTAATGCACAGATTCCTAAGTCTTTCAATAAAGCAAGAAATGTAGTGAGAGATTTGGGTTTGGATTAGAAAAAATTACATACTTGTCCTAACGATTGTATGTTATTTTGGAAGGATGATGAAGAAGCAAATAAGTGTCGTGTATGTGCTGCTTCTAGATGGAAATGTTGAAGATAATCAAAGAAATAGTAATAGCCAGTTCAAGAACCAAATTCCTGCAAAAGTGTTAAGACACTTCCTACTGAAACCTACGCTTTAGAGGCTATTCATGTGCTCAAAGATGGCAAAGTCTATGAGGTGGCATATGGATGAACGCCCTAAAGATGGCTACATAAGGCATCTTGCTGATGGTCAAGCATGGAAGGATTTTGATTTAAGGCATCCTAATTTCTCTCAAGAACTTTGTAATGTAAGATTGGGCTTGGCTAGTAATGGTTTTAATCCGTTTCGAACAATGAGCATTGCTCATAGCACATGTCCAGTTGTTTTGATAAGCTACAATCACTACAAGAAAACAGACCTTTAGAGACAGAAATTCTGTGATGGAAATTAGAAAATATAGTTATAATTTTACAAATAAAATCTGCGACGATGGTTTTTGCGACGGAAGTTTACATTTTGAGACAGATTTTTTATCTCTAAAGCCCAGTTTTTATGTAGTAAACTTGGCACCATGGATGCCTATGAAGCCTGAGTGTCTGATGTTGTCTTTACTTATACCTGGTCCAAGTAGTCCAGGAAAAGATATAGATGTTTACTTGCAACCATTAATTGAGGAGATAAAAGGGTTATGGGAGTTTAGAGCTAAAACTTATGAGGCTTTCAATAACCAAATTTTTCGGATGCATGCAGCCTTACTTTGGACCATTAGTGATTTTCCTGGTTATGTCATGTTGTGTGGATGGAGTACTAAAGGACAATTAGCATATCCTTCTTGTAATTATGAAACTTCTTCTCAATAGTTGAAACATAGTAGAAAGATTGTGTATATGGATCATCGCAGGTTCTTGGATTCCAATCATCCTTGGAGATTTGATAAAAAAATCTTTCAATGGTAATGTAGAGAGAAGGAATGCACCAATTCCTTTGTTAGGTATTGAAGTTTTGGCTTGTATATCTAATGTAGACAATGGATTTGCGAAAAAGAAAAAAAAAAAAAGGAAGAAATCAAATGGTCCATGGAGAAAAAGGTCAATATTATTTGAACTGCCATATTGGAAGGATAATACATGTCGTCATAACTTAGATTTGATGCATATAGAAAAAAATATTTGTGATAGCTTGCTTGGGACACTATTAGACATCCCTGGGAAATCAAAGGATCATGCCAATGCTCGGTTTGACTCATAAGATATGGGCATAAGGAAGGAACTCCATCCTGTTCCTTTTAGTGATTTTCATCATGTATTTTACGCTAAAGCATGTTATTCTATGTCCCCCGAAGAGAAAAATATTTTTTGTATTGTTATGAAAAATGCTAAACTACCTTAGGGTTATGCATCAAATATTGGGCGATGTGTGCAAATTGCAGAGAGAAAGATTTCAGGTTATAAAACTCATGATGCTCATATTATATTGCATCACCTTGTTTAAGTTGCAGTTAGAAAAACTCTACCAAAGCATGTGGCAATTCCCTTGATTAGGTTAGGTGCATTTTTGAGAGGGGTATGTAGTAAAATTTTCAAACTAGAAGATCTTGATTACTTACAAAATGAAATTGTTGAAATTCTTTGTCATCTTGAAAGGATTTTTCCACCAAGTTTCTTTGATATAATGGTGCATTTATCTATTCATTTAGTTTATGAAATTTGGTTTTGGTGGACCAATGCATTATCGATGGATGTGTTTCATTGAAAGGGGCTTGGCAAGACATCTGGGAAGAGATAAGACCATTACTGTTGTATTTGACCAATATTATTGGCCTTAGTTGAGGAAGGATGTGGGGAAGATGGTCCAAAGGTGCTATATTTGCCAAACTTCTAAGGGGCATTCTCATATTACTGGACTACATACACCCTTGCAAGTACCTGAGAACATATGGGAGGATCTCTCCATGGATTTTATACTTGGTTTGCCTCGTAACTAATGCGGTGCTAACTCTGTCTTTGTAGTTGTTGACAGGTTTTCCAAGATGGCTCACTTCATCCATTGTAGGAAGACCTCAGATGCTTATGCCATTGCCAAACTTTTTTTTCACAGAGGTAATGCTATTGCATGGAGTGCCTAAATCCATCACATCTGACAGAGATAGCAAATTTCTTAGCTATTTTGGAAGACTCTCTAGTATATGTTTGATTCATCTTTGAATTATAACAGCACTGCTCATCCACAAACAAATGGACAGACAAAAGTTACCAACAGGACATAAGGCAATCTCATCAAGAGTATTTGTTGAGAGAAGCCAAGACAATGGGATTTGTCTTTAGCTTAGGTGGAGTTTCCCTACAACAACTCCATCCATTGAACAACAGGGAGGTCTCCATTCTCCATCGTTTACACCAAAGTGCCTCAACATGCTTTGGATCTAGTAAAGCTTCCCAAAATGGCTAAGTACAGTATACCAGCTAAGCACATGGCGGAACATTGGTAGAGCACTGCAGAAGAGGTCAAAGCAAAGATTGAGAAAGCCAACACCAAGTACAAAGAGACGATAGATAAACGAAGGAAGCAACAGTTGCTTGAGGTCGAAGATCAAGTAATGGTTTTTTTGAGGGAGAGAATTCCCATGGGTACCTATAACAAGTTGCAACCAAGGAAGTATGGGCCTTACAAGATTGTCGAAAAGATCAATGACAACGTTTATGTTGTTGATCTCCTAGAGACTATGGCTATTTCGAGGATCTTCAATGTTGCAAACTTATATGAATTCCATCCCGATGATACGCCTTTATATCCAGACGAGAACTCAAGGTCGAGTTCTTTGCAGGTGGGAGAGAATGATGTAGATCAGATAGCCAACGTGTTTATGAGCAAAAGAAGTGACCAAGAAGCAACCTCGGAGGCACATGAATGAAGGCTGCCGACCTCCAACAAAGCCAGATATAAGCCGTCGGCTTTTAGAGATAGGTCGGTGGCTTAGGAAGATAGGTCGTCGGCCTACTTTAGGTTGTCTAACGTTTCACCTTTTAAGTTGCTAGCTTTTGCTCCAGCCTTTATTTATTTGAGTTATTTTCTTTATTATCGTTTTTAGGATTTTGTTATGCATATAAATAGTCCAGAAACTCTAACTTATGTTTTTTAGAACATTTTTATCAATTTGAAATCCAAGTTTGGAGAATTCTCTCTGAAATTGCAATTGTCTTATAATTATGTGAATTAAGTTCAAGTTTTAGATTCACTCGTCAAGTATTCTCATTTTATCCACGCTATCTCGCTGCGTTAATAATTTTTGCTATAAAAATTTTTGTTCAAAGATGAAAATTTTATCTCTAAATTTGAGTTTTCTTATAGTGAAGTATCTTAACTTCTTAACATATAATTTGACGTCATTTTCATATTTAATATTTTTTTTAACAAAATTTGCACTTTGAAAATGCGCATGGCTCTCGACCGGATAAGACGTACATATAAATATGTTTCAGTAGATTAGGCAAAGATTCACTACAAGAAGTCCTCAAATTATATGCGTTTTTGCTAATCTATTTATTAAAACTCTTTTCATAGATACAATTAAATCCTTATCCTTTAAAAATGTGCAACACCTTATACACCATGAATAAAATTGAAAGGATGATGGAAATATTTAATATATATAGGATGACCTATGGCTATCTATCGGGTCCATACCCACGGATCTGATCCACAACAAAAATTAAATAGAAGAAGAAAAGAAAAACGAAGCAAAAAGGGAAAAACTATATAAGTAAATAACATCATAAATTTTAACTATATCCAGATGAAATGGTAAAAATTATTTCCAATTCACTTCCTCTAATCTATTGTTACAAACAAAATAACAAAATAAATGTATCTTTAAAGTATGTTAATTAAAAAAAAAAGTATGTGTTGTTTGATTTATGGGGCCTATTAAAAGAAAAATCACGTTCTATGATAATGTGTTATTAATTTGTCCTGCATTATCACCATTACAATTAAATTTAAGTATAATTACATATAAATAAATGTATCTATATATTAACAAATTTTAAGAGATAGGTAAGCACGTCAAAAAAATGGATAATTGTATTTTCTAAAACCTAAATGATGGGATTTGGCCAAAAGACAGCTTTCGTCACAAGCAAAGTTTGTAAGTTTTGATCATTGACCCTTTTTTTCATAGAAATATGCCTTCGTTTCATAAAAAAACTCTATACAGCCATAATTGCAAAAATGCCACTACATTAATTCCCTATTATTGTGTTCATGTTCTAATTCTGCCTCTTTTACCTTGCCTCGTGCATCATGTATGCTCGGTGATAAGATAATGTAAAATTTTTCACACATCAGCAAGTTATGACTGTTGTCTCTGCTAGAGTCCCTTATGTGAAACACATTTTTATTCTTTAATTTTACGTCAGAACATTCTCATTTTGGTGGTCCACCCTGATACATGATGACGACAATTAATCAAATCAAAACGAAGAATTACAGAAGGTAAAACCAAAATTAGTAATGATTAAAAAATAAAAAGTATAAGCGATACGAAGAAACGGTGTCACTAATGGGAATGTACTTCCAAAGTTATTATATGTGGTATATATATATCTGGCAGTGTACGAAAGCTACAAGTACAAGATTTAAACTAGACGGTGAATTAAGGATAAATTCAGTGAATGTCAAAGATTCGGATATGCATTTCCGTTCACATATTCTTTTTAGGGATCTTTTAAAAGATATTGTTGAGAAAAAAATTATTTTACATACTTATATTTTATCCTGCCTATCACTTCATATGCATTTTGTATTCTTGTTTTGAAAAGCTTTTATACTGTGCCCATTTGATTTCTGTCACTATTAGTACTCAGATGCATGTATCATTTTCTATTTGATCTATAATATATTAATTTAAAGAAATAATATCATTTTTGGAAAAAAAAGAAATAATATCATTTAATATATACACACGCACACACACATGATCAATAATGTAATTACAAAATACAAAAAAAAAAAAAAAAAAAACTAAGACTATCATATTCAAACCCTAGCCATGTTTGTGGCCACCCCAACGGTCGTCTACCATCATAAGGTCTATTAACCTTGGAATTACTGATTAAGATTGTTATTTGTTTATCGATCGTTATACATGCATTTCAATTATTATTAAATAGTTCAATTTGTTTTATTTTATGTCATCATGCTTGGTGAGTTGATCTTTATACATGCATTTCAATTATTATTAAATAGTTCAATTTGTTTTATTTTATGTAATCATGCTTGGTGAGTCGTTCCTAAGTCTCAATAATGACTTTTAACATTATATTTGATTCATTGAAATGGACTAAGATAAAGTAAAAATGATTTTTTTTTTCTTTTTGTATTATGAGATAGATGATTTTCAAGAGTAATACCAATTTCTTTTACGAAAGAAAAAAATAAGTATTGTTTATCTATTCTAAGATATATGGAATAAATATTTTTTTATGATATAACTTTTTGCAAAACTAAACAAAAAAAAAAAAAGATCACAATAATAAAGGAAGAGTATCGATTTTATTCTAGCAAATCAAAAAGCAAAGTTTAGCATTTGAAAGTGGAATTGAGTAGAAAGCAATGGGCATGTGTAGTGGGGCGGATTAGATTGCAGTGGTCATGAGTGTATAATGTGCATCTCATGCTACACGTGGTCTGAGAGAAGTAAAGTGAAAGCACATGCAAGGAATGATTAAAAATGATAAGATAGAGAGGAAGAGCATACAATTCAAAGGAGTTTGAAAGTGACCGGTGAATGAGCTAGGTAGCATCAACCTTATTGTTCTAGAGGAGAGGCTGTATGATCTTTACTTTGAGCTTTTTTTGATATTTTGTGAGAGTATTCTGATAACACGACTACATTTCTGTCAAATTCTTAATCTTTTCAAACGAGGATGAGCTCTAGGTATTGGTAAAGCTTGACTCTTAATAATGTCCGTTGAATCATATTAACTATCAATAGGCAGGATGAGTCCTCTTAGTTATGAACTTCTTTATAGGCTCAATAGCTCATTGAAGGTCTCTTAAAATGCATAAACTCCTTAAGAAGAGTTGAAAGTGAATTAATCAGTCCAGTTCAATGGTCTCCACTCCAAACCCATCATGCTTAATTTTTCTTAGCCATCTTAATTTTATAGACTTAATTTTCTGAGCTTTATCACTCAGTCCAAAGAATCAAAATTCAAATTTAACCCCCTAAAACATGTATATATAATTATTCCATTCATAAACACCAAACTAAACCAAGTCGATATATATTGTCGTAGCTCTACGCATCGAAAGTCATTGATAATGTTCTCTATCGTTCCTGGCATAGGCTGGACTTCTGGCTTCCACACGCAAAATATACCATTCTATTTTGGCTAACCAACCCAATGTGTTTCTATGAATCACGATCTCCCACGGAAGGCCCAAAAAAAAAAAAAAAAAAACGATCTCCCATGAATTGATTAATAGTAGACATATACTAATTTATAGCATATAATTTATTAATCCTTTTAAAAATTAACAACTATCTGTAATGTATCATATGTCCAAATAGATTGATATATACCAATTTACTTATGTACAAGGAAAAGGCTCAAATGGATTTATTATTCTCTTATTAGACTAATATCTTTCATTATCCTTACGTGTCAAAACTATCATTGCCCATGTTACTTTATCACACACATGACCATCTGAAAAAAGAACCATGTTTTCTCCAAATTTAGGTACCGACCGCGTTCTATATAAACCCTAGGTCTTAATCTTTTCCCAAACATACACATAATCCTTCAAACACACTAGGCAAACTCCTACACACATACCCACCTTTCCAGAAACCATCCACGATATTGCTGTAATATTTTTCATAACACACATCTTGAGTACGTTTCTATATTGATATCTCTACATACAAAGGTATGGGAAACTGTTGTAGACCGGAAAGTCCTCCTCCATGGTATGGGCTGGCGATGATTGGGACAGCTTGTTGACATCGGAGGAGCCTAAGAAAAGCCATCAAAATATCATTGCTGCTGCTTCTTCTTCTTCTTTCACTTGTTCGAGTTCGAACGGTTATTCGGGCGGGATTAGAGAAGTTAAGATCAGGATCACGAAGAAGGAGTTCCAACAATTGGTAGAAAGTGCAAGTGTTCAAGGAATACCAGTTGGGCAAGTCTTGGCGCGTTTGATTAGCAATAAGATTGGTAATACCCATCATCATCATCATCAACATCCATGGAAGCCTAGCTTGAATAGCATTCCTGAATAAAAATTTTGGTCTTTTAGTGTTCGTTTATATGTATATATTTTTGCTGAGGACTATGTTCTTTTTTCCTTTCTGTTGTTATTATTTCCAGTTTTTCTCTATATGGTTGACATTTTTAATGTGTAGGATGAAGTTGCAAATAGAAATAAGTACATATATACGATCTAATAGATATTTTGATAAATAAAAAAAAAAAAAGAGATTCATTATGTTTCCTTTTTTTTTTTTTAAATGGACACACAATTCTTATTAACTGATAAATTAAATTAAAATAAACTCTCGGCATATATTATGTTCTGAGTTATTGAATACACCTAAAATCCAGACGGTGGATTTGTTATTATTGCTTTTATATTTGATACCAATAACGAGATTATATATGTGTGAAGAGACGATTATTCGAGAAGTACAACTTTGTTTCGGCTTTAATCTGGCCATCACTGCCTCCTCGTCATTTGTCGCATTAATCAAAGCATATACTCCCGATATCGAGAATTTGAAAAATTATAAGCTGATCCTGGTTTAAATCATTACAAAAAAACTATCCTTTATAGGTAAAAATTTTATGAAAAATTGATAAGATAAGTTATATTTTTATTTATAAAATCAATAGGGATAATTTTTACAACAAAAATTTTGTTTAAAAATAAAAATTTTATCTCTAAATCTAAGTTTTCTTATGTGAATTTTCTTAATTTCTTAATATATAATCTGACGTCATTTTTATATTTATTTATTTTTTTTTTACAAATTTTGCACTTTGCAAATGCACATGCTATCGACCGGATAATACGTACATAAATATGTTTCAGTAGATTAGGCAAAGATTCACTACAAGAATTAAGTCCTCAAATTATATGCGTTTTTTGCTAATCTATTTATTAAAACTCTTTTCATAGATACAACTAAATCCTTATCCTTTGAAAAGGTGCAACACCTTATACCATGAATAAAACTGAAAGGATGGTGGAAATATTGAATATATATATATATATATATATAGGATGATCTATGGCTAGATCTATCGGGTCATGCCCATGGATCGGATCCACAACAAAAATAAATAGAAGAAGAAAAGAAAAATAAAGCAAAAAGAGAAAAAAATATATAAGTAAATAACATTATAAATTTTAACTATATCCAGATGAAATGGCAAAAATTATTTCCAATTCTCTTACTCTAATCTATGGTTACAAACAAAATAACAAAATAAATGTACCGTTAAAGAATGTTACTTACGAAACAATAAAATAAATATACCTTTAAGGTATGTATGGCTTTGGGGAAAAACAAAAAAAAGTGTGGTTTGATTTATAGGGTCCTATCAAAAGGAAAATCAAGTTTGTGATAATGCGCAATTAATTTTGTTCCACATTATTAATATTATAATTAAATTTAGATATGATTGTATATAAATAAATGTATTATATTTTGATAATTTTTAAGAGAGAGATAAGGACGTTAAAGAAGGGATAATCGTATTCTCTAAGACTTTAATGATGGGATTTGGCCAAAAGACAGCATAAGCAAAGTTTGTAAGTTTTGATCATTGATCCGTTTTCCATACAAATATGCCCTCATTTCATCAAAAATTCTACACGCCATAATTACAAATACGCCACTACATTACTTCTCTAATCTTGTGTTAATGTTCTAACTCTTGCCTCGTGCATCATATATGCTAAGATAATGTAAAATTTTTCACACATCAGCAAGTTATGACTGCTATCTGCTAGAGTCCATTACGTGAAACACGTGTATTCTTTAATTTTACGTTAGAACATTCTCATTTTGGTGGTCCACCGTGATACACCTTAGTGAAAATTTCAAGGTTCTCTGAAAAAAATCAATTTTTTTATTAAACCATAGTCAAATTTCAATTATAATTTTTTTTTTAAACTTCGAGAGATGCAACGTGTATGGTAATATCTAACCGGTAGGTGAGGACAGCTCATCATGTGATCCACTTGAATAATTATTCACCGAAGGTTTTCCTTGTTTGAACATGTTTCTATCACCTTTTAATTACTAGAATCCTTTGATTAGTGTAAGAAATTTCAACAGAAGTTCTGTCCGATTACGCAACATTGTTGTTGGTTTTTCAGCATATTAGAGTTTTTATTTTTTCATTACCATCAGAGTTTAGCTGACACATTTCTACTTATGTCTTTTCCTTTCTTATATATATATTAGGATAAATGTTGCAAAAGATAACTGAACCTTAACAAAATATGTATTTAATATCCAAATGATGAAGTAGTGTTTCATGAGCAAAATTTTTTTATAAGTATAAATTAATAATTTTAAATATTTAAGTTTCTAATTGTATTGTAATATTAACTCTTTTATTATATCATATGTCAGTGTTTCTGTGATATCAATAAATCTTTCTGATCGATGAGGGTAGAAACAATTATTTTTTTCACATGTTTTCAGGGCATAGCATTGAAATTAGCCATATTCGAAACGTTATATCTTTATCTTTTTTTTTTTTCCCATGCTTTATAGAGTGCAAAGAGTAGAATACACTTTGTATGGTTTTACCTTTTATTTTTTCCTCATGGCTACTATATACTTTCACCTCCTAAAACGAATTTAATTTTCCTATAGTTTGATGTAAGACGATAATTCGTAATAAGAAGCTTTTAAGATAATATATATATATCTGTATGTATCATTTTTTTTTCTTAGTAATAATCTCTTTATTCATATCCGTCTTGTTTCTTATGTTATTATGGCTTATGGTGATTGATAGCTTTACTTAAAATAATCTAACTCAAATATAATTGGGATAATGTCAAAAAATGACACTTGAACTTTAGTAAAATGTTCAATTAGGTATCTGAAATTTAGTTTCTAACAATTTAGTACTTGAAGTAAGCTTTTGCAGATGTTTTTTCTACCAAAAGCTTGGTTTTGATTATTTTAGTGTCTGAACAAAATTTTCGTAGGTTTTTTTGGTACCTGATTAAACTTATTTCAAGTATAAAAAAAAAAGTCTACAAAAATTTTATTTAGATATTAAAATTATCAAGATCAAATTTTAAGTATGAAAAATGTTCAAAAAATTTTGTTCAAGTATTAAATTATTTAAAATGAAATTTAAGGTATTTGATTAAACATTTTATGAAAATTTAGGTACTAATTTTGTTATTAATCTAGTTTAATAGCATATTTAGAATAATTAATTAATTAATTAATTATTCGATCTGCTCTCACAATTTCCGAGGGCTGTTGCTTTATCTGATTCCAATGGAACGAAGTTAATTAACCACACGGATCATTGAACTCAAGCAAATTCGTCGGGACCCTGATTTGACATCCATTTCCGGATGCTCTCTTTCACGTGGGCAGTACGTGTCTGACTTCAAATTGGTGTATCACGTCATGTGTATGGAATTTTCAAGAGAAGGGAAAGGAAAAAAAACAAAGACTGTTGGTTAACTGGATGGAGACTTCTAATTGAACTCAATGTCGACGATGAATTAGTATAGCCCGCAATAATATTACTATATAGTTTCCGAATAACTCCAATTGTCCTTTTCGTACGTTCCGAATCGGGAAATTAAAGTCAATTTTAGATATTAAGTAACTATGAATAAGTTATGGATTTAAAAAAAAAAAAAATAAGGAAAAAAGAAAGTGGTGCATGACTTTTCACATCAACCTTTTCCCTTCAAATCGCACGTCTTTTCAGCAGCATGGAAACACAAGTAAACACAACAGCAAGCTTGATTGGCACAGTTTGCCAAAACTTTGGCCTCAGGTCTCTAATAGTTATGAATCGATTTTTATCATAAATAAAATATTTTTTTATACTTAAATCATGGATCAATCTCGTCAATATTAATATTGTCATAATTGGATCTGATTTAATCCAAACAAGCTAAGAGTCAAGGATGAGAGATCAAACCGAATTTAACCGGCATCAAACTAGATCACAAAAATAAAAATATAAGAAATAATTTAATTACAAAAAACTAATATACATGACATCAGTAAATTAAATCTATATTTAGATCAAATTCATCAATTAATTATAAATAAACATAATGTAATGATTACATTTTACAAATTTATATAATAAAATACGAATTTCTATTTTTTAATTTTGTTTTTTTGACAGTTCAATATCTTGGTTTCCCAATTCAACCCGATCATTCGACAACCAGGGTCCACGAGGTTAATTCGGATCTTGTTTGTTCAATGTAAAAACAAGTTTTAGTGAGACCTAACTCAACTCAACATAGTGTCGGTTCTGGTCTAACTGGGTTCAACCAGTCGGTCGGGCCAATTTTGACAACAATGGTAATATTATGATACTACTAGTAGGTATGGTGTTATCTAATCGGTGTCTCCACTATCAATAGGAAAATGGTTGCACGGGTCTCCTATGATGGTGACTAGAATCGAAGTCATCTAAAATTTTTTCGTGGCAAAAAACAAAAAAGAAAAAGCATCATCGTTGCTCTGCTCATACTAGACATATAAAATATATGCACTTTTATATGATCATCCATGTACATAAGGTTGCTATAAATCTGATATTGGTTGGACTAGTAGAAGGCCTTGATTTTAGGGCAATAACCATAATTGAAGATGTGGATATGAGAGTTGATATAATAATGCGTTTGATTCATTGGAATGAAATAATGTCGGAAATGAATTGTAATTCCTTATTTTATCATTACGGGTATTTTGTAACAAAATAAACTTTTAGTTAGGAATAGTCATTCCTCAGTAAAATGAATGAATAGGATTCCCTATATTCATATTTTATGGAATACACATTCTTTTGATAGAATTTTTTGTAAACCAAACAAAGGAATGAATATTCATCGGTATTAAAGGTGAGATACAAATTTCATTCCAATAAACAAACATGCCATAAAGTATATTAGCTAATCGAACTTAATAAGAAACCCATAGAATAGTACCCAACGGTAGCGAGCTTGATTTTAAGGTTTAAACTCTATTTTTATTGGATTCGGTCTATAATTGATATAATAACATGATTGATAATGAACCCCACTTGATAGTATCAAATTGAATACTTTAAAATTAAGGTATTATATTAAATTTTTATGAAAATTTCAAATATGAAATTTTAATATTTATGTAAAAGAACATAAGTAGTATATTATTAGGAGAAGAGCCTACATAATAAGGGTAGCATAACAAAAAAGTCTAATACATTTAACTCATCTGCATTAATATCTTTAATAAACTCTTCAGGGATTTTCTTAAGTAATAGTGGTTAAATGTTGAAATTCGACTGTAGTCTTAATACTATACTAAATATTTCATTGTTTTCATTTATTAATCTATTAAGTTATCTCGAAATCTCGACACGTTTCCAGACACAGCAGCCGCCGACTTATATTATAGTGTTTACACTACACGTGGTCTCTTTGCAGCAACCTCGAATAGCCGACATTCACAAAGTACCTGAGAACAGGGAAGGTACGGTTAATTTTTATATATATATAAACCAAAGTGATCCTTGTTTTTGATTGGCGAGAGAGCTGAGAACAGGGAAGGCAGAAGCAAGCTTCGCACTGGAGGATTTGAGAACGAAAATGAGTTGGAATTTATTTGCCACAATTTCATCGGGTCCAGTCAAGTCCTAGCGCTATTATAGGAGCTTGTTGAACGGAGCTGCAACTTTATGATATTTGATTCGTCCAATGCGTGAGTTCAACAGATTCGAGTTAAATCAAATATTAGCCAAGTTCTAGAGTTCACACATATTCGTATTAATTTAGCTAATGAAAAGAATAATATAGTTTTTAGAAAACCGATTTATGTGAAGTGAGCTCAAGTTGATTTAAGGTTAGTTAAATTCTAACCAAAATTCTAAAGTCTTTTAAGTTTGAATAGATCTTGTACTATGATATTCCAAATTAAGCACAATTTGGGTATGTTTTAATAGTCTTTTTTTTTTTTTAATCTATATATGTATCTGTATCAAAACGATATATGTAAATATGTCTTATTTGTATTTATATTTTATTTAATTTGATCTATTTAATCTTTTAATGAGAACTGCCAACTGTTTTTTTATCTATATCTATTTTTTATAAATAATTTATTAAAAAAATATCTATATTTGCTCAAAAAAGGCTAACCAAACAGACTTATCATCCCAACTTGACTTATTTGAAGCCTTAATACAAAAGAAGAGATATAGCCATATATATATAGGAATACAAGCCGGTCAGGTTTGTGGCTATCATGATATAACTAGAAAACCTTGACAAAATATTTCTACGTAGGATTTGGATGGGTTTGAAAAAATATTGATACACGTAGCGAACTCAAATGTTGTAAGACTATAATTTTATCATATATAATATTTCATACGGTGTAATTTTTTCATTTTTAGTTGAACTCACACTAACATTATGTAGTTGTGAGTTGATGAATAATACAATTTGAGTTGATTTGCTTTATTTTGATATGCGAATTAACAATTTAAACTTGAAATTATTATTTGTTATTCCACCATGAGTATTATTATTTATATAGATATGATATATCTTGAAAACAATAAAAGAAAAAGAATTTAATTAACGGCCAAAAGATGTTAGTAATAAAGAGGTATATTTATTTAATCAAAATGAAAAATTACAAAAGGTAAAAATATTATTAGGAATTAGAAAGTATAAGAGATGAAGAAAAAGTGTTACGAATGAAAATGTAGTTCTAAATGTATAAAAGATGTGCCAAGAATAATTAGATGAATATGATATGTTTTATAACATTAAGCGGTAAGCTTATGAACCTAAGATTAAGAGAACGAAAAGTGACACATATCTGGCTGTTGTAAGCTACAGTGGTACACTAGACGGTAAATTAAAGAATGAAATTCAATGAATGTCAAAGATTCGGATTTGCATTTCCGTTCACATTTATACTCTTTTGTTTTGTTAATAGTTAATTAGCAAAGTCCTTATTTCTACATTTGACTAATGTAGTTTTTTATGTGTCCTTTTTCCTTCTGTAATTCTAAATTAGGGGTTTTTAGCTCGCTTCCATTTTTTCTCTTATCTAAATCATAGAATGCACGAGGTTTTCTTTTTTTTTTTTTTTTCCTTTTTTTGGACCAATGTTTGGTTCAATTAATAGTTTCCTAATTATAAAACTTTGCTCGGTTCAGTTCATGAGAGAACTCATAAGAAGTCTAATATTCTAAATATTGAATATGTTTGACAATAATTTGCATTGACAACATTAAAAAAAGATTAGAGAGCTAATATTTATACAATTAATAAATTTTAAGTTTTAAAAATCAGTTTTATTAATAAAATAATAACGTGATATAAACTTTGAGTCAACCTATATATATAATTTTAACCATTACTATAAAAATTAATGATATAATAATTTGAATACATATAAACAGTCTTGCTGTAAATAATATGTAACAATATACTAATCTTTTATCACTAGTAAAATTGTATTTATAAATTTAATATGGCCTTTTTAACCTTTATAAACAATCCACGAGTAATGATTAAGAAACTATCTGAACCAAATTGAAAAAGAGAAAAACAAAACAATGATATTTTTCTATTTGATCTAGTATGGTTTGAAAGATAACTCTATCATAAATGATAAATAAAGATAACTCATATCGGTATTAAGGGTTGCAAGATAAATTATGAGATAAAATTTTTCGATTCCATTCTCATAGAATAGGATATGAGTATGAGCTCTTCATACTTTATACCCTAGCTGAAGGCGTTATTAGCTCATCACGTGTCCTGATTAGATATGAACACGTAAGGCTATTATTCTACTAATCCATAAATTTAAACCAAATAACATCAATCTTTCATATATAAGGGTACATGTCTAAAAACATCTCATAATAACAAAACTTCCAAACAACTTAGTTGATATAAACCAAAAACCAACCTCGATTAAGCTTAAAACAGCATAAAAAAAAGTCTCATAAAATATTTCAGAATCATAAACCATTTAAAATATGAATACAATCTTCAACACTAATTTCCTCCAATCCAAAACATCTTAAATCAATAGGAATCCATTATCATCCTCCTCATAGTCACATAAAATCACATCAAGATAGATCGAGCACTACGAGATCCTCACATGTTCTTGAAAAATAAAAGAGTAATCACAAAAACCCATATGTCATACCACAAACACATGTGCATGAATAAATATCTATGATTTGGAGGAAATTAGACTATGGTACACAAGAAAATTATACATCATATTGAATAATAGTGTACATGGAGGAGTTTGGCATTATGGTAATAATCAGGTTAGAGGAGGTCAGGGCCATCCCATTGCAAGTGATGGGAGATCCATAGAAGATCAATTACATGAATTACATATTGTGATGGCTAATCTTGCCACACATTGGAACGGATGACAGTAAGACAATCTCTAATGGTTAATTTACAGGTACCACCTCGGGTTGTAATTCATGATGTTGTTAAGGTGAAGGAATCACAACCCAGTGAAATAGATAATGATGATGATTAGAGATTAGAATGCAAAAGGTGTTTGAGTCATGGACATCTTGAACATCAATGTCCAAATGAGTATGTGGTAAAGCTTATTGATGGAGTTCCTACTCTTGTCTATGAGGATGGTACTAAAGTTGTGGAAGAGGATGTTGAAGAGAAACGAGAAGATGTGAAAAGAAGAGATGATCTTTGGATCATAGGTTGAAATTCCTAGTAATGGAGATAGTGATGATGATTGCAAGGATATAACAGATACTAAGTGGGGGGAGATTGATGTTATAGGAGATGTACATTGTTGCCTCAGGATGAGATATCTATGTGTATACCCAAGGTCATTCCATTTCCAACTGCTGTAGAAACTAATGAGATTTTCATGTATCTTCATATTGATTTTCTTGCAGTTTATCCATTATATTTTGATGTGTTGATGGGACTGCTGAGGATTAGAGATTATTGTGATATTATTATTGCTATGAGATCATTTGAACTATTTGTGGGCATTCATTGGAGTTTATTTGATGGTTATATATACTGTGAAGTATTCGATTTTGGTGTGTTAGTATAGTAGTGCAAGCAATACTTCATATGTGGCCTATTTGTGGATTGGCTTTTAGAGGAAGGAGTGTTGTGACACCATTAAATAGTTATGTTACATCTTGTTTTCATGGTTCCATTCCAATGTTATCAGGTTCTCTTACTCTTGATTTATATGATGAAAATCCTATGACTGGAGATGAAGTGTTTAATGATTGGTCACTTTCAAGTTGGCAAGTGTCTAAAACAAGTGATACTGATACAACAGGAGTAATATTTATTGAATACTTGTCATTATATTCATAAGATTTTGATTGATTGAATTAATGATGAGTGGTTTGACTTATTTGGGAAAACTTTGATTATAACCATCAATTATGGTATAGCATGGTTAGGAGTGCTTATTGTTGATGTTGGGTAGCGTGGGTACTCAATGATTGAATTTCATTGGCACAATAGCCTTAGAATGCTTGGAGTTGATGTTGAGAAGTTATGAGAATTGCTATTCTTGAGTGGATTCATTGATAGAACATTAGAGAATATATGTGGGTCAAGTACATCTTGGATGTTTTATTTAATTATTTTTGAGTTTTGCAAGTTTATATTTAATCTGGGTAAAGCTATTTCCCATTAAGATTTGAGGGCAAATTTTCAATAAGGCTACGAGGATGATGAGGATCAATTTGTGATTAATCAAATATGTTCTACACACTCAAAAAAATAAAAAACAAAGCAAATGGATTTAAATATTTTTCAAAGCTAACAATGTACTTATTAAGGACAATGGCATCACGGGCATAAAGAACAACATGGAAGCATTGAATTTGCTTGTGCACTGACACAAGGCCGGTGGCGTTGATGTCAAGGCTGACAGCCTATTTGGTCAGCCTTCATTTCCCCGAAAACGCAATTTTAATTTATTTTGTTTCCTTTTATTTTAATAGTTTGGCTTCTTAGGAAAGTTTGTCTTTAATTTTTTTTTTTTGGAATCTATTAAATAGATTTGACTAGAATTTGGTAATTAATCTCTATTTTTGCCCTTATTTAGGTTATTAGTATATAAAGGGCCATTATTTTTTAAAAAGGTCGACTTTTGGATATTTGACATTGTTATTGGAGATTTCTCTCTATTTACTCTTATCAATCTGTTGTGTGATTGTGGCGAGTTACTGTTTTTATCAATTGTTAACTAAATTATGGCGAACAAACTGTTCTTATCAATCCTTATGATTGTGGCGAACAAATGTTATCTCTATTTCTTGAGTCATATTGATCTAGGGTTAACGTATTTCGAGTTGATTTTCGGTACGTCATATCCGTTATCAATGTCGATCATATCTTTTATTTTCTTTGCATACAAATTACAAAACCCTAAAAATATCACCTTTTACTACATCTAAACAATTCCTCGATTGATATTTTGTGTCTAATTAATTAGGTTCATCAACCTATCTCATAAAACATTATTAAATATTATTAATAAATGAAGAAAAATAAAAAGTAACACTATTACTTTAAGGGGGGAGAGAGAGAGAGAGACCACTTCTTTCAATTGCACCCTAGTATATAAAATGCCTCTTACATCATTATTCTGTAAAACCTATCTAACACTTATGATGATACTCAAGAAGGGAAAGGGGAAGCGTAAATTGATTATTAAGCTGAGTTATCTCCTTTTCAAAAATAGGTCTGAGCACGTACATTTTTCAACAAATAACAACAATAACTAAAGTGCAATAAATAAAAGAAACATAGAAGAGATACAAGTAGGGTTTAATGTGGAGTTCGTTTATCTGCTAATCTCTATGGTCCCATAAATGTCTCTCAATGGAGGACTTCACCACCACTTTATTCATAAACAAAAACAATACTCGTAAAGATCTACAACAATTACACAAGAGTTACACTATTATAAATATTGTGCTCTAAACATAACTCAAATCACTTGCAAAATATCACTCACAACAATCATAAGTAGTGCTTTACAAAGATTGCAAGATACCTCTCAAATGGCACTATCACTATATCTCACTTGAACGAATAAATAGTACATAAAGAAGCTTTGAGAGAATTTTACAAGTGTTAGATCACAATGAATAAGCTCTTCTCTTGTATTAAATCTAACAAACTACTTCTACTTATAGCTCCACAAGAAATTTCATCGTTGGACTCTTTTTCCCCTGAAAATGCCCTTGTATTAATGTGATACCCCTTAAATATAGGTAGTGGAACTCTAAATATCAAAGCACATTTTGGTGAAATAGATTGGAGTTTATTAGAACTTTAAAGTTAAGCATGCTTGATGGAGAGCAATCCTAGGATGGATAACCTCCTATGAAATAGGTGGCACCATGGACAAAATTCTAGTGCATTACAGTGACATCAGAGTAGTTTATTGGCCAAAAGTAGAGAAGTATCCTCCCTACCTAGTGTGGTTATGGACATGTATAATAAAACTGACGATGACATCAGCTTTATAAGTGAGGGAGTATGTGATACTCCTTAAATATAGATGATGGAACTCTAATAATCGAAGTACCTTTTGGTGTAATGGCTTGAAGTTCATCAAAATTCTAAAATTAAGCATGCTTAATAGAGAGCAATCCTAAGATATGTGACCTCTTGGGCAGTAGTTGACACCAATAACAAAACCCTGTGATTTTGCTAAAGTGGACAATACCTCAGTAGGTGGAGCTTCGCAACATTACAATTAAATGCTCTAATAATGATTTTAGGTCATAGAATATTGTCTTGACGCTACCTACAAACATAAACACAAAAAGTTATGGACACAAGTAGCATCCGAACACCACATCCCAGTATCTAGATGCTAGCCCTTTGCACCATGATCAGAAACATTCTAGACATGTGAAACATGCCTAGCATATGAATACTAACCCTTAGTGTCTCGACACTAGTTGTAATTCACATAACTAGACTTCTGATTATGCTAGCATTTAGATGCCATGCCCTGAGACACGTTTGGTGTCCAAACACTAGCTGTAGTGCATCCAAGTCCTGCAACAATGCTAAAAGAACATACAAATTGCACAAATACATTCATCTTAAATCACATGCATGTATTGCTACTTAAGTGTAATTTTACTCTAACAAAGTCAATAATCATGTAATGCATTTTCTCATCAAAATTCATATTGAACTTTCCAATTCAACAAATTGTCTTTCCCTTCTTCTTCTCTTTCCCCATTTCTTCCTAATTTTATAAATGACAATCTAACATACAATAATTTTCTAATTGTAGCAGCACATCATCATTTTCGATGATGATTATTCTATTGTATTTTACATGCATATATAATGTGGTTAAATAGTTATGGAGTTTTTAAAAGAGTTATAGGACAAAGTTCAATTACAAAATTTGGTACATTACCTTATTGTACGTGTAAATTCTCATACTTTATCCACCCTATACCTGCATACTCCTAATAGCTTGTAGTATGGTTAATTCTTCACATAATCCTTAATTTTTTGAGCCTAACTTAATCCTTAATTAAAAATGCCCTATTTTTGCCCTACTCTTTCAAATATTTATTATAAATAAGATACACGAATGAGATATAAACAGTACATATGTACACATATGTACATACATAAATAACTACATACATTATATGTATAGGGAGACGACAATTAATTGATCCATAATTATTAATTTAATAAAAGTATATTAAATATTTTTAATAAATTAAATAATTAATAAATTATATAAATAAAAAATGGGTGTAAAAATTCTTTTCAGATCCCACCCACCTTTATTGGCTCCCAAAGTTCAAAAAGTGGTTGCATGGACCCATATAGTGGTGGCCGGCCACCTCATATCCCTACGTTTATGAGCTAAGGCTAAAATTCGTTTGCTGGTCATACATTATTCCACATTAATATAATGAATACTTCATTCCTTTTTATTTTAATTATTTGCATTGGAGTATGATATTATAGTATTATAAAATGAATTTAAAAATAATAACTGCATGATATTATAGTATTATAAAATGAATTTAAAAATAATAACCGTTCAATATCCTACCCTTTAAAATTGGAATTGAGTAGAGAAAGTATGTACGGATGAGTATATTCTATGAAAAAACACCAACTAAAACGTAACCGAGTTCATTTACATTCTATTAGCACAACAAATTTTAGCTAACTGCTCACGTACATATTAAGCAAAACGTTGACACTAAGCTCTAATATTCCTGGCCTAGGCTGGATTATTGGGTCTTAGTCTTGGAAGGAAATGGTACCTTCCTATTTTGGTCAACCAATCCCATATCTTATCATTCACATGGGCACACAACTAATGTCATAATCATTTGTATATTAATTGGATAGAAATATGTAATTCCCAAAAAAATAAAAAACTACCTCATTTCTATTTCTACCAATTAATATTTATCACATGTTATAAAATAATAATTATTACTTATTTTATTTAGAGATTTTATCATTTTATAATACATAGTAAATATTGATTATTAGGAACGAGAATAAAATAATTTTTTGAGTACAAGAAACTTTTATATATATTGATGTAGTTTTCACATATAATAATATTTGAAAGTATATAAATATCAAATTTGAATTTGTAAATATTATATGTACTTGTTTATCCTTTACTTTTCTAAAGGAGAATATTTTATTATTATTAGGTGGCACAATTAGCATAGTTCATGTTCCTTATCGTACATAACCTACTAAGAGCCACGTTACCTCCAAATTCACGTAGCTACCGAGTCCAATATAAACCCCAAAACCCAAAGTCTCCTTTCCAGATATATGCACATAATTTTTACAAACTCAATGCAAATACTGCTTTATTTATCCTATATCTAAAATCCAAAAACTGTGCTGTGTGAATACGTATATGGGAAACTGTTTTAGACCGGGGAAGTCCTCCATGGTGTGGGCTGGCGACGATGATTGGGAGAAGTTATCAGCACCTGCCGAGGAGGAGCCTCAGAAAAGCCACCAAGATATTATTGCTGCTGCTGCAGCTTCTTCTTCTTCTTCTTCTACTTATTCGGGTTGGAATAGTTATCCCGGTGCGGCAAGAGAGGTTAAGATCAAGATCACGAAGAAGGAGTTACAAGAATTGGTAAAGGATGCAGATGCTCAAGGAATACCAGTTGAACAAGTTTTGGCTCGTTTTATCATTAATAAAACTGGTAATAATAATCATCATCAGCATCCTTGGAAGCCTACCTTGAAAAGCATTCCTGAATAAGAAAATCCTGTCTTTTAATGTTTTTTTTTTTTTTTTTTAGTCCTGGCCGTAGTCTTTTAAGGTTGTGTATGTATATATTTTTACGGACGACTTTGTTCTTTGTTCCCTTTCCGTTGTCATTTCTATATATATTCCTCTTATATGGAAGGGCATTTTTTATCCGTAAGAAAGACTTTCAAACGTCTTTGTGATTCTATACAGAGTCCTTATTATCTCATATTTAAAAAATATTAATGGAATATACATCTAATTTTAAATGGACGCAGTTGTACCAACCTGTAGATGTAGAGATAATATATAAATGGTGTTTGATCTTTGATAAAATATATAATTAGGTACTTGAATTTTAATATTGATCAATTTAGTGCTTGAACTTTTAAATTGATTAAGTTAGTACCTGAAAAACTTTAAAATTGATTAATATAGTACATAAAAGAATTTGACAGAGATAATTATTGGTGCACATAAAAAATTCTTTATGTACTAAATCAATTAATTTTAAAGTTAATAAATTGAATTGATTAATTTTAAAGTTTAAGTATCTAATTATATATTTTTTTAAAGTTTAGGTATCAACATCATTCGTGACATTAATCGATATATTCTGGGACTTGTAAAATTGTGTTACCCTAGTTTTTACGTAATACGTGTTTGCTTTTCATTAATGAATGTTCTACAACAGTGCAGATTAAGCCAATAATATTCAGTTATATCTCTGCATTTTGTCTGTTCTTTAGTTCATTTGGTATGGCATGCAATGATATTAAACATTTCTAAATGGGCACATAAGTTCTAAATACTTATTTAAAAGGAGAAGGGGAAAAAAAAAGCTAAATGAGCATAATATAACACTAAATTAAACTATCATTAACACAGGTCTCTTAAATAGTATGAACTATGAACTAGGTTGGAATCACTTTGCAATTGCAATATATATATATATATATATATTAGGGATCAAGCTCTTTTTGGTATCTGAACTTTAGATATCTGAACTTTTAAAAAGTCTAATTTCATATCTAATTAGATTTTTTTTGCCCGTTTTTACTATCTCACCTAATCATTATTTGACACGTATCTATTATTTCAAGAGATAATAAAATAGTGAGATAGTAAATATGGGCATAAAAATTTTAATTAGGTATAAAATGTTAATTTTTTTTTTTAAATTCAGATATCTAATTATTCATTTCATCAAAGTTCAGATACCAAAAGAGATTTTTTTCCTGAATATTTAACTGGCAAATAAAAAAAACATAGGATGATATAATACTTAGGACTCAATTTATTTTGGTTTGGTCTTTTGCGAGAAGTTTCGGATGACCATGCATTTTCCTAGCTTTGACGATTATAAAGAAAAACAAATCCTATGATAAGGACATTTTTTCATCGGTGATTATCTACGAATTGGCCTTCCTTTGATGCCGCAATTACAGCTGCCTGCCACGCAATGCTCCTTCTAGAGGTTATTATACCAGTTAATCACATGAACAACAAAATACTTGCGACCTTTTGCACTTATACAAGTCGTTTTGATAATGAAAGGGTTCGGTCAGTGGTGTACTCAGACGGTTATTTGAGGAAAGACCTTGGATATATATCCAGCTTGACTTGAAAAAAAAATAAAATAAAAGAATTCAACTCTCTTTTTTGTTTTGCTTCTGATGCAGCGAGTTAGCGTGGATAAAACGAGAACACTCGACGAATGTATCTCAACTCACAAAATAATGTGAAATCTAGAGGAAATCCCCTCAAAGTGTATTTTCAATAATGATCATAAGTTGTTTTTCAAATACAACCCTAGCACGACTATTTATAGTCTTGAAATAAAACCGAAAAGTAAATGCTAATTAAATGCTATTTATTAGCATTAATGCTAATAAATGCTATTTAAAATAAACAACTCAAAATACGAAATAAAACCGAAAAATAAATGCTAATAAATGCTCTTTAATGCTAATAAATGCTCTTTCCGGATGTCTTCTTGGCTTCCAATCTCTCCAAGTAGGACATGGCCACCTCATCTACATCATTCTCTCCCACCTCCAAAGAACTCGACCCCGAGTTCTCATCGGGATACAAAGGAACATCATCGGGAAAGAAATGATATATATCAGCGACATTGAACGTCTTTGAAATGCCCATGCTATTTGGTAAACCAACAACGTAAGCATTATCATTGATGACCTTCACAATCTGATAGGGCCCATATTTCTTAGGTTGAAGCTTGCTATATTTGCCAAGGGAAAACGCTCCTTCCGCAAGAACACCATCACTTGATCTCCAACAGCAAAGATCTTCTTCCGTCGATGTTTGTCGGCGGTTTCCTTATATTTGGCATTAGATTGCTCAATCTTCTTCCGGACCTCAGCCGTCACGGAATGCCAGTGCTCCGCCATGTTCTTTGCTGAAATACTAATGTCATGACCCTTGGGAAGTCGGATTAAGTCCAAGGCATGTCGAGGTGTCTTGGTATAAACCACAGCAAATGGAGATTTGCCTGTCGTTTATGAACCGCATTGTTGTAAGCAAACTCAGCTTGAGCCAATGCAACATCCCACTGCTTCGGCTTCTCTCCACAAATACTTCGAATCAGGTTACCAAGCGTCCTATTGGTAGCTTCAGTTTGCCATCCGTTGAGGGTGAGCTGTACTACTATAATTGAGAGATGAGTCAAACATTTGCCACAAAGGTCTTCCAGAAATAACTCAAAAACTTGCTGTCACGATCGGATGTAATGGATTTAGGTACACCATGA
Organism: Combretum micranthum; assembly: GCA_024138025.1. Classification (NCBI taxonomy): domain Eukaryota; kingdom Viridiplantae; phylum Streptophyta; class Magnoliopsida; order Myrtales; family Combretaceae; genus Combretum; species Combretum micranthum. The sequence continues at coordinate 689,913 of JAMXBD010000166.1, forward strand.
AGACGAACCACTTCTCTAAAGAAGAGCTTGGCAATGGCTTGGGCATCAGCTACCTTCCCAATAGTAATTTTTGTTGATCGCCCTGCTATCCACACACATTCTCCAGCTCCCATCTTTCTTTGGCGTCAACAATGCTGGCACCGCGCAAGGGCTCATGCTCTCTTTTATGAATCCCTTCTGAAGTAACTCCTGCACCTTCCTTGCAATATCTCACTCTCTTTCGGGCTCATCCTGTAATGAGGTAAATTTGGTAAACTAGCACCAGGGATCAAATCAATATGGTGCTGAATGTCTCTCATGGGAGGCAAACCATCTGGTAGATCATCTGGTAATACTCCCCTAAACTCCTCTAACAACTCTTTCACACTTTCAGGCACCTCTTCAACCCTCTTCTCCTCATCAATCGCCCAAACCTCCTTCACAATTAAAGCATGCACTACTTTGAACTCCTTTATTGCATCCTCCTCATCTCCTTCTCAGTTTGAGTAATGGTAAGGAATGAACGCCCCTTTTCAGTAGAAGCTTTAGGGCGGTCCTTTTGTTTTAATGGGAGAAGGGTAAATCGTACCCTATCTTTCTCTAATTTGTACACATTTTCTCGACCATCATGTAAAGCGTTAACATCATACTGCCATGGCCTACCAAACAACAAGTGGCAAGCATCCATATCGACTACATCGCAGTATACTTCGTCTCTATACTTACCGATGGAAAAGGGCACCTTGCATCTCTCTTTCACTTCTATCTTCTCAGCCGCTTTGATCCACCCAATAGTATAGGGATTCGGGTGTTTTTCTATAGGTAATTCCAAAGCTTTGACGGCTGCTCGCCCTATAATGTTTTCGCAACTCCCACTATCAATAATGAGATCAAATACACGCCCGTCAATCGTACATCGGGTACGAAACAATTGATGTCGCTGATTCTCCTCCTCCTTCTTAGGTGTCAACATTAGCTTTCGAACCACAAGAGCCTGCTCCTCTTCCTCATACTCTCCATATTCTTCACCTTCATCCGGTTCACAACAAATTTCATCCTCCTCATCTCTTTCTACCATGTTTATGCCTCTTCTATTAGGACATTCATTGGATCGATGTCCCGGCTGGTTACATCTATAACATTTCCCTAATGTTGGTTTAGCATAGGGATTATATTGCTTCTTCTCTTCCTTCGACTCCACCACCTTCTTACCCATTATCTTCTCTTCTTTCCTCTCAACAGCACCGCTTTGTACCTCTTGGACACCCTTGGCTTTTTCCCCATAACTCCTACTAGAACTCTCTCCTCCATAACGCCTGGTGTTATCAAAACGGTTTCCATCAAAACGGTTATTCTTCTCTTGTAACATCAGCTCCGCTTTGATGGCCATGTTCTTAGCTTCATTCAAATTGCGCAACACATGGACACCAATCTTATCACGGATCAGAGGCTTCAAACCTTCCAAGTATCTGGCAACTTGCTGGCCCTCACTTTCTCTTAAATCGTTCCTCTCTGCCAATCGCATAAAATCTGCAGTGTAATCATGAACTGACCTCTGGCCCTGGCGACATCTCTGGTATTGCTGGAACAAAATTTGCTCATAGTCAGGGGGTAGGAAGTCCCGCTGCAAGAGCTGCTTCATCCGGTACCACGTCCTCACCGGCTGCTTCCCTTCGCGATATCTCCTACCTGCAACCTCTCCCACCAGGCAGAAGCGCCCCCCTTCAAACGACAAGCCACCAGCTTCACCCTCTTCCCTTCTGGGATCTCCATATACTCAAAGAACCGATCAATTCAGCGAGCCAATCAATAAAATCTTCAATGTTTAAATTCCCATTAAAACTGGGAATGTCCACTTTCAATTTAAAATCGCCCTCTCCATAACCAAAACCATAATCATAACCTCTATTCCGACCTCCATAACCACCCCTCCGACGTGGCGGTTCATCTTCCGGCAAAACATCATCTTCTTCTTCCGAATCATCATCGGGCATCTGAATCCTCCTATTTGCAGCCACAGGTCTGCCACGAGGGTCGCCGCGTGCATCGCCTGCTCTTGGTCGTTCCTCATTAACATTCCTGTTTCTGTTGGCATTGGGTCCCATCGCGTCGAAACGCTCAACCAGGTCATCAAGGCGCTGTTCGAAACGCCGGAATCTCTGATCCATGTCACCCAGCGCCGCTCTTTGATCCTGTAATTCGGTTCGCAGAGCTTCCAAATCCCCACAACGTTTGGGACTTGACCGCCACCTAAACTGTCGTCGCCTGACATCTCTACAGGAATCTTTCCCGCTCTGATACCAACTGACGCAGCGAGTTAGCGTGGATAAAACGAGAACACTCGACGAATGTATCTCAACTCACAAAATAATGTGAAATCTAGAGGAAATCCCCTCAAAGTGTATTTTCAATGATGATAATAAGTTGTTTTCAAATACAACCCTAGCACGACTATTTATAGTCTTGAAATAAAACCGAAAAGTAAATGCTAATTAAATGCTATTTATTAGCATTAATGCTAATAAATGCTATTTAAAATAAACAACTCAAAATACGAAATAAAACCGAAAAATAAATGCTAATAAATGCTCTTTAATGCTAATAAATGCTCTTTCCGGATGTCTTCTTGGCTTCCAATCTCTCCAAGTAGGACATGGCCACCTCATCTACATCAGCTTCCCCCTGAGCCCATCCGTCATATGCGATTCTCTCGAGACTTAATCCACCAGTCCTTTTTACAAGGGGTTAAAAAAGAATTTTAAATTCTATATGGTATCAATGATGTATCTTATGGAATAATAAATGTATAAAAGCTACAAGTCTATTATATGGCATTTTTAATATAACATTATTCAACTTTACTTTTCAAGACACTTTTTGGTATAATATCCTAAAGTTCATCAGAATTTTAAAGTTAAGGATGCTTAGTATGAAAAGTACTCATAAAATAGATGACCCCTTAAAAACAATCGGTATCAAGAACAAAACTATGTGACATTTCGCCAAAGCGAATAATACATAGGTAGGTAAAGTTCCAAGTCTTTACAAGTGATGTCAGAGCAGTTCATCAACTGCAACTGGGAGTGGAGGTATAGGCAAAGTACCATGAAGTGGAGGCATCTCTTGAGCCTATGTAGGGTATCTCTAGAGTCATGTGGTTCTAGTCCTATGCAACAAAACTGACAAAGACGTCAATTTTGTAAGTGGAAAATAATGTGACATCTCTCAAATATAAGATGATGAAATTTTAATTATCGAGGTATCTTTTGGTATAATGGCTTAGAGTTCACAAGGACACTAAAGTTAATCGTGCTCAGTAAAGAGCACCCTTAGGATGTGGACCTACCAGGAAGTAACTGTTACCAAGAATAAAATCATATAACATTTTGCCAAAGGGGACAATACCTTGATAGATTAGTTATCATTACAATTTTATCTCTTTCACAAAATAATGCCTAATTGATGCAATTTTAAAAATATAAATTAAATAAAGTAGATTGTAATAAAACAAAAGGGAAGGGATTAGAGAAATCAAGCTTGAATATAATGTGAAATTCAATTCACCCTCTAGTTTCACGATCACACAATTGTCTTATAATAGAGGACTTCACATCATAATTTATTGATCACCAAAATATTACTCCCTAGGAGCTACAACAAGCATGTGTACTAGAAAATCTTACACAATTCTCACAAGTGTGCCTAATCACATTTGACACAACTTAATTACTCATTAATTCACACGAGATATATCAAAGTAGTGCCCCATAAAAATTCGCAAGTGATGCATTAAATGACATTACTTAACTCTCTATCTCACACGAAAAAAGAAAAAGATAAATAAATTACAACATCAAATTTAAGCAATAGAGCAATATAGGAAGATCAAATGCAAATTTATAAGCTCAACTAACTTCATAAAGTTTGCCCAATATCTACTATTTATAGTTTCTCCAAGCAAAGTAGGCATTCACTAAATTATGAAATTTTTTCTCTTATAATAAATGCTTCCAACAGCTTTTTTTTTTTTACTACCAATTAGAGTCTAGATGCTACAGGCTATACTATTCGGACACCATCTGTAAAACCACACCATATGAAAGTTACAAACCCAAGTAGTGTTTGGTTGGTAGCCCATTGCATCCTGATCATAATCATTCTAACCATATGAGACATACCTAATGTTTGAATGCCAACTTTGGTATAGCTAGATACTGCAACTTCACACGTAAACATAAATACAACACATATAATATATAACCACAACCTTATTATATTACAAATATATTTTCAATTAAGTGTAACTTAACTCTAATAAGTGAGTAATTATATAATATATTTCTTCGCTCAAATTCATCTTAAACCCTTCGGTTCAATAACAAGTATTAGTGAACAGAATAAGTTTTTAGAATCTTGAGCCTATTCTACCTTACATAATGGATTAAAAATGTCTTAGATTCCTACTTCCTAGCATACCTCCTAATTGGGCACAAATTCAATACTGTATTATAACGTGGGTCAGATACGTGTTTAGATTTTCCACATTAAATACCACTTATCACGGCATTTATGTGGTTGATTGCTTTGGCCCAATGAAATTGATGTTAGTTGACTTTTATTGTTTGTTTTAGTACTGTTTAAGAGGCATCTGAAGCAGATCAATGTAAAAGGAATAATATCTTACACTATTTCACCCCAATTGTCATTTTATAAGTCTCATTTTCTCTAGCTGATCACGAACAAAAATTTACTTTCTTCACCGAAAAAAAAGTTATGCTATTTGAAAATTTTCAAAGTAAAAGGTTGACATGGATGTTTACGGATTTTTCGGGGATTCACCGTAATACAGGTAATTTTACTTTCACACATACAAACTCATCATACGAATTACAAATAAATATAATCAAGTTTGCTGTGGTTTCTAATATTTAGAAACCATTTACGTAAAATTACGATTTTACAACTATTTTCTAGAATGGTGCATATTTTGAAATGATTAGTGTTCCTTGAATTTTGAACCGTATTAAATGGGAGAAATATTAACCAATTTCCATATTTAAATTACTTATTTTATAAGGAAAAGTTATGAATTATTAAAGTTGTTTATGCTCTTATATGAATAATTACTTTACTATTCATTGATTATATTCGTATTTATAATTACCTCAAAGTAATCAAGCAAAGTGCCAAATACATATTATGGCCCAAAGAAAAAGTGCCAAATACATAGGGCCACGGACATATATATATATATCACCATTACAACTTGGAGGAAGGATTCAAAGCTAGTTCACTTCTATTGAAAAACCAATAGTTATGCCACTAGATTACATTATTATTGCCTAGTACAAAAAATTTAATGATATTAAATCATGTCTTTTATTAAATAAATATACACACATATATATAAGATCATGCCATTTTATTTCTCTTTGTATTAAAATATATTTGTTGAGTATTAATTTAATTTCTTATGATTGAGGAAGAGATATACATAATATGATTTTCTAAGAATAAGAACAGAAAAAAAAAAGTTAAAAATAGGTTAAAATTGTATTTGCCTTATTTATTTTCTATTGGTTTAGCATCAATATGATATTTATTTAAATTCAGTTATTTGGAAAAAATAGATAGAGAAAAAATAAAGATTAATTATTTATATATATAATTTACATATTAGATACATATATGAAAAACAGAGATTCAAACAGAAGATAAACAATAATGAATAAAGCCAATCATGGCTCAGTGTAGCCACTATAAAGTTTGACTTTGTCAGAATTCAAAACTAAAGATTTAAGACCTTCTACTCAATAATTCAAACTGGACTGCCTTTAGTTTCACGTTGAGTTTTGCTTATCGTCTTTTCCCTCCTAAGACTTTGTCTGCTTGCATACAAGTCATGGACATTATTTATTTATTTATTTTTCTTTACATCTAGTTTTTAGTTTGACAGACATAGTCATGCTTCCGGAATTGAACGGAACCGGAGGTTGAAATTCAGAAATCAGAATTATTATTTTTTAAGTAAAAATTCAAAAAAAAAATAATTAATTAAATTTTAGTTTTTAATAAAATAAATTTTAAATGCAAAATAATAAATGGATCTAAGAATGTTAAAAAATTTAATCAATTTGTCTAAAATTTTGTTTAGGATGCGCATTTGTTCATATATAAACACATCCAACATTAATTATACTTAGTAATGTGAGATTATAAGATACTCTAGAGGTTGAAAAGAAAATTGCATTACAAAAAACTTTAGTCTCACATTATTAAAGAAAATGATTTTATTTTTAAGAGAAGTTTATATAAACTAAATTATATATGCTTTTAAATTATATTTAAGTTATGTTTATTTATTTAGGAAAAGGAAATTAATATTGCCTTTTTAAAAAAAATTACAAAAATGCCACTATGACAAAAATAATCCAAAAAATAGACAAGTTAAATTTATCTTTTGAAAAGACGAGGTCATTAGTGGCAGACCTCGTCTTTTCAAGAGACGAGGTTGAATCAAGTCATCTTCAACCTCTTCTCTTAAAGAGACGAGGTCAACTTGCCTATTCTTGGGATTATTTTTTCATCCGATGAATTTGTGTAATTTTTTTTAAAAAGATGGTTATTTTTTTCCTTAATCCTATATATTGTAGTTAATAAAAACAAATTAAATATTGTAAATAGATAATAAATTTTAATATTAATATAAAATAGTTTAAACATTAATAATAACATATTAATATTATTTTTTAATTTTTTTCTTAATGAAATTGCCAGTTCTAGGTCAAAGAACCGCCTAGCATCTGAGAAACCGGTGGTTCTCTATCTAGTACTGAAACCATGTCTAATTTGAAGCATGCGCAAGCCAGTCACTAAAAGTTTAATGACAATGTGAATTTTGCGCTAAATTTTGGTGATTTCCCAATTAACATTTTGAGTTAATTTAGTATTCGTACTCTCGAGCGTCTAACCATACTCTTTTTAAGTTTGCATGACGGAAGTTGGTCCAAGCATTTAATAAACGCTGGACACACATTTGGTGCTAAAAAATTGGTAGATAATAAAGTAAATAAAATACGCATAGAATTATCTTTTACGTAATAGTTTTTCTTTAAGAAAAATTAGTGCATGATTCTATACAACCATTTAATAAAACTTTTCATCGTTACCGAAACGGAAAAAAAAAAAAAAGAAACTCATCTACTCTAATTATTTTTTAAAATTTATTTTAATTACTGGGCAAAAATTTTTTTATTTGATTAATACTATACCGCACCAACTCAGTGATATTATCAGGTAGGCATAAAACCGTTGAAGATATTCCATATCATGTAGCATTTATCACGGAATATGTATGTGGTAGACTATGCTATGTTACGATTGCCTGATGTTTTATATATCATATATATACATATATATATGATTTATCTATATCATATCTGCTTAATCTATTTATAGATAAAATTATTAGTTTTTTATTGATATTTATTTTTTAATAAATATTAATTTAAAAACGATAAAAATATAATACTAGAATGACTAAAATATGATTAAAAAAAGGAGGGATAATAATTGATTTTAGTTGACTTTATAAATTTTTTTTTGCCATAATACATTTTATGAGGCACCCGAAATCAACGTAAAAGGAATGTGGAGCAATACTTACACGATTTTATCCCTACTGCCATTTTATAAAGCCCATCTTCTTAGCTGACCATGAACCACGGCCATCAGATTTTTTCCCCCTTAATTACCATCTTGCACAAAATCTATGTATTGAAGTTTTATTAATATTTATATCATGCGGATATAAGACGTTAATGTAGATTATAATACATTAGCAACCATAATATTGGCAATTCAACCATTGAAGCGAGTGGCAAAAAAAAAAAAAAAAAAAAAAAACCATTGAAGCGAAAATTTCATCTTATTTCCAGGTAAATGACAAACTCTTCTCACACACGAACCCCTATAATGAATAACGAACAAATAGAAAATTATTAAAGTAAGTATGAAGTTTTCAATGTTTGCTAATGTTTATGAACATTCACTTGAAATTGTGATTTTACAACTATTTTACAAAATAGAGATCTTTTCAAACAACAAGGTAATTTGTTAATAGTTTTATAATCTATGAAGAAAAACAAAAAGGTAATATGTTGTATTTTTAAACATCTTAATTGTGAGAAATTTAACCTATAGAGAGTTAAAAGATGAATTGCATGACTGAGTAATTTACATAGAAATATATGAACGTTTGAGGGTAAATCATATAATGTATCAATATCTCAAATGGTAAAAAAACAATCAATATTTTGGGGATAAATTCATTTAAAGTATTGATATTTCAAGTGGATAAAAAGATGACCCAACATTTTGAAATGAACTAAACAAAGTGTCCATAATTGATCTTTGAAGAAAATTAATTGAAAATTAATCAAAATGTTGATACTTGAAATAAACATTGCAAAACATTGATACTTCATTTGATTTACTTTACCAAATATTAATTCATCTTTTTAACCACTCAAAATGTTGATATCTTAGATAAATTTATGTTCAAACATTGATATCTTATAGTGTAATTTACCCTTACATATTCCAGGCGTCATTGAAATGCCACATTTGTAAAAAAGCAATCGAGCTTTTCTATCTCCTACTTGGTAGTAAGAGAAATCCTTTTCTTTATTTAGGGTGTCCTCACGTCTTTGTGGTTGTTTCTTTACTTTGTTTTCTATTTTTCGTGCCATACATCATGTTTTCTTTTTCTCTTTCATCATCAATACCTTCTTCATTACATTTTTATCTTTATCATCTACATCATTGCCTTTTTCTATGCTATTTTGTGTTTTTAAGCATCATACTATTGAGCTATGGCACTTAGGTTTTGGTATGTTCCTTCATTGTGTGTTTATTATTAAGTTGGTCTTCTATGTTCTTATGTGGTTTTAATACTATCTTTTCTATAGAGTCTAGTTTTTTCTATTTTTTCTTTGCTTTGTTGTCTCTTTCCACCTTTCTCCCAATCTTCTTATAATTGTCCTCGTTTTTGTTTTTATCCTTGCTTACTTCCTATTTTTTTCTTGTTTCTTTCTTCAGTCTCTGTTGAGAATACCCTTCCCCAAGTGACCTTATCTTCTGCTTTCTTCTAGATCCATGAATTCTACTGCTAATTCTAGTGGTATGCTGAAGAATTCCAATAAGCTTGATAGTTCCTCTATGGCGAGTCTAAATCTGGAAGAAACTAGAGATGTTAGTAGTGAATTCCTAATGATTAGTAAAATAATTTATGATAAATCTCTGAATAAAATGGTGTTATTAATATCCTTAAATGGGTGTGGAAGGTATTTGATGATGTTCAAATCTTTGATGTGGGGTTGAACCTTTTTTTTTTTTGTATACTGATAAGGACATTGTTTCGGGCATTATTAATGAAGGTCCTTGGGTAGTTATGGGATATTTATTGGTTTTGGAGGAATGGAAATTGATGTGCATCAATTTACCATTAATTGAGATGCAGCAGTTGAAGCTGATGAAAGACTGGCGAATTACATTGTAAGCCACCTCAAAGCTGGCAACTATGCCATTCAAAGCTGGCGACCTTTTTCCTAAAGCTGACAGCGTTCAATATCAAGGTCAAACCAAACTGGATACAATCGTGGCAAACAACCTATTCTTATTAATCGTTGCAATTGCAATGAACAAACCATTCGTTTTTTCTTGTGCATCATATCAAGAGAGAGGGAGTGTAGCTCGGGTTATTTTTGGTGTGTCTATCGATCAATAATGCCGTTTATATCCTTTTATTTTTATTGCATCTTAATATAAATCGTAAAAATCTCATTTTTTTTTTGTTATCAAGTTAAATCATCATTCCCAATGCGTAATATCCATTGTCAACGCCGTTCATATCTTTTTCTTCCTTCATAAATCAAAAACCCAAAATACAAAAATTGTTCTGATTTGTTGTTCAAGGCATCTAGTGATTCTTGGCACATCATAATTTGGTATCAAAGCGAAGCTTGCATATTTGGGATTAAAGGTTTTTATCGATAAAGCACAGGTGCAACAATAGATGTTTGGTAAGTGTCAGATCTAATCTTTTATGTTATTAGGATTTGTACGACATTGATGATTGAGATCTTGAGTATTGTTGGAGTATGATTTAAATCCTAAGGTCTGTATAGTGATCAAAAGTTAAGATTTTTATCATCCTTGTGCAAGTGTGATTAGATTTTGAATAGAAGTCATGAATGGTAGATACCGTTTTGAGATTTACCCTAGCACTGAGGTACCGAACATGATAAGTATAAATATATCTGAACTTGATGGTTATGGATCCCCAGGAGAATATTTGGATTGAGAGTTTCAAGTAACACAGGTTGTTAAAAATTCTTGCACCCTAATCACAATTTAGGGTATGCAATTTCTAGGAAATTTATAGGGCTTGCAAGAGAATGGTGGCAAATTAATACTACAGAGGAGCATGAACGAATATTATGAAGATATGACATGGAAACGTATAAGAAGTTTGACAAGGAGAAGATTCATGCCATCCTATTATTATGATGAACAATATAGGAAGTTGTTAGCACTAAACAAAGTCGGAAGTGTGTTGGAGAATATGCTTGAAAATACAAAATTTTCTTAAGGAATAGTGACATATATGAACCTCTTACCCACACCATCACTAGATTTGTGAATGACTTAAACTATGATATCGCTAAGGATATTGATTGTCAAAGTTTCCAGACGTTACAGGACGCTATATGGCCCACCTCAGCAAAGGAAGTCTCCTTCTTAGTTTCTAAAATAGAAGAGGAGACAAAACTGCTACATGCCTCAATGCTAATTGACTCATGGTAAAATTGTTCCAAGCAAGATTATTTGGTTGAGGTAGATAGTAGTGTTGTTATAGAAGAGAGTCCAGAAATTGATGATCATGCCTTTTGAGTATATGCTTTTTAAAACTCTTTTTAGTTATATTCAATTTCCTTTAAATGAGCAGATTTTTAACCGATAGTGTATCGGGTGTGTGTGCAGTAATAATATATCGGTGAATACCGAGTCGAATCCACAAGGAGTGAGGACTAGCTATCAACTATATCAATCCAAATCATAGCTAAGCAAATCAAAATGTTGTTTCTCTTTTTAGATTTTCTTTTATATAACTGAACTAATAAAAATCTTGGATTTCCAACACCTGTAATTGATTAGGTTATCAATCAGAACATGCCCAATCCAAAATTGTCAATGGGTTCAGTTTCTAAACAATGAAGCACTAGATAACAACTTCTTTTCTCAAAGCATGCTATTACCCTAAATTAACCAATCAATGTTCCCTATTCATAGGAAAGTGATTAATTGACTAACCTTTGAAAATTACCAAAACCTAATTGAATTCAAATCCATATCCTTATGTAATCTATAATCCTAATTAGATTTTCACAAAGATGATTAGAAAAGAATTTCCCAATTACAATCCTAATCTATCATGAATTCCAAATCTAATCCAAAATCCATGATATGTGAAATAACATCAACAAATCGAATACAAACAATTGTTCAATCAACAACAGGGATCATCAATCATGTCAATCAAATCTACAACTCAAAACCCTAATTAAGATCACAAGAAATCAATATTAAACATCATCCAACATTTGAATATGAGAAAAAGAACAAAACCACCTTGTCAAAATAATACTGTTCTTGAAATCTAAATCCAAATAACGTTTTCCACTTGAATCTCGGTGTGAAATCCTTATTCAATCAACAAGATAATTTAACTAGTGTTCAAACCCTAATTCTAGATCTAGGAGCAAAAAGGAATAGGATGATTTTCGTGCCTAGGGTTTCTCATTCCTTTTCACAAATGACAAAAAGATGAATTTATATGAAGGGTCGCAAGGGAGTTACACCGGCATTAAAGGGCGGTGGCCTTGAATTAAATTTGATCGGCCTTTAATGTGAAAATTAATTTCCAAGGGCAGTAATAAATAGACGCTGCCTTCAACACTGGCGACGTAACCGTTCTAGTTGTTGGCATACAATGAAAAGTCACAAACCGCTTGATTTTCCTTTGTGAAAGCTGGCGGTGTAAAGGCCAGCTCTAATAATTTGCATTCTGTTCACATCTAACACTGCCTTAAGGCCGGTGATGTAGCCAAAGATTTTGCCGACATATGTATAAAAATTTGCAACACTGGTAAAGATTTCCATCCAAAGCTGGCGGTGTTGCTATTTTATGATGAAGGCTTCTTGTTTTGCATTTCAAGGCCAGCGGTGATGAATTGCAGACTTGCTGGTGTACAATTGTTTTTGTCCAAATTTGCACAACACTTCTCCAATTTTCTTGTGTTTGAAAGATAAATCCTTAACGACCTAAAATAACATAATTAACACACTTAAGTACCATTTCCAATTGATTTTTATAAAATCTATAACAAGTTTATCATGATTTGATCAAGGAAAATTGAGTGAAATATGACTTTATCAAATCCCTCACACTTGAACTTTTGCTTGTCCTCAAGCAAAATAATTAAGATCAAGAAGTAGAAATCTGTCATAGAATGTATAAACTCTAACTTTTTCAATTCAAGCATTATTTCTTTTGATATTCAAGACTTGCATTTCATTGCCTACTGCTCAAACTAAACTGGATGCATGTAACTAGATTACTTTAATCAAAGTTTAGTAGCTAATCCAGACAAAACAAGTTTTAATCCCAGTGTTTAACAAAAGAATCTTCTATCTAAAAGTAGATACATAGTCCACAAAGGAAAAATACTCATTTAGACTTCACTAGGCTTTTAGCATGCATATACTCTTAGCAACAAATAGCGAAGCATATGATATCAACCTTTCCCCTAGATTTTCTCTTTTTTTATTATAAGTCTTATTTCATTTGGTACTTTGCATTCTTTTTCTTTTTCTTTTCCATACAAGTATTTATTTTCTTTTTGGGAGGTTTTTGCCTCCATCTTTTTGTTTTTCAAAGTTCATAATTTGAACTTTTACCTTTCCTCTCTTCTCGTTATATTGAGTTCATTGAATCGGCAAATCCCAGGCTCATCACCTAAGTGACCAGGTTTTAAAAGACCCTTAAGAACTCTTCCTCACTTTAACATTCAAGTTCAGATACTCATAACTCAAATACTTGAGTTATTCGAGTAGAGGTTATGCTTGTTTCTTTTTTTTTTTCTTTGAATGTAATAACAAAATTCAAGACTTATTTTTATAAAGGATTACTAAGTGAAAAGTTCCTTCTATCTCTTTCACTAAGTGTTAACATATACTTAAAAGAGCACAAAGGTTATATACAAGCTAACTTTTTCTTAGAAGTAGACCTGTTTATTTTTCACAAAAGGACTCGACCTACTCTCAAATTTCTAATTCTAAAGCTAAAAATAAGGTAAATTTGTTCCTTAAGGATTTCACTACTTAATTTTAACCAAGTAAACTAACCACAACAATAGGTGAGTAAGGCACTAAGTAAGTCAATTTACAATTCTTACACAGATGCTTTCAATAATTTTCTATACAATCTCAAGATTTCATACAGTTTATTCAAAAAAATTTAGCCTCAAATTGCCATATAATACTTAAGGACAAAACTTCAGAGCATGGGTACAACCATTCAATTTAGACGCAGATGTTACATCTAAAAATTCAGTAATTTAACAAAATCCGACATCAAGAGCATCATACTAAACTCCATTCTCTAATTCTCCATTCATTATCCCTTCCCCCATACTTAAAATAAATAGTGACCTCACTGTTCTTAATAAGCTCAACAACAGGTAAGAAATAAAGAGAAAATGAATATAGTACTTCCCCCGTTTTGATAATTAATGATAGTTGAGTTCCAACTAGTACAGCAAAAGAGAAGTTTCCATTTGTAATTCCACTTGCATCCCTCTTGTTGTCTATAGCAAAGCTCTTTAGCTCCTTTTTTTTATTTATCTGCACAGTAGGGCACACTATCAAAGCAAAGAAAAAGAAAAAATAAAAAGAAAAGATATTAATAGATAGATAATAGTGGTTGCCTCCCACTCAGCACTTGTTTTATAATCTCAGCCTGACTTTCAAACTTTCTTCTTCAAGGAGGATCAAAATCACTAGTCTTCTTCTTGTCATCCATCCTTTTCTTCTCATGTTCTACTCTTGCATTCTCAGTCGTGTTAGCTCAGGTGGATTTAGGGTTCTTTTTCCATCTCTTCATGATATTGACATTGAACTCTTTATTTCCAACCCTTAACACCATTTTGCTATTCTTGACATCTATCACAGCTCTTACAGCGGCCATGAATGTGCGGCCATGAATGAAAGGAATTTCCAGATCTTCTTCCATATCTAAAACAACAAAGTCCACTAGAAAAATGAACTTGTCCACTTTTAAGAGCACATCCTCAATTACCCCTCTTGATTTTTTAATAGAGCGATCAACCAATTGGATTGTCATCTCAGTCTTCTTGATTGCATCCTCTAATCCTAATTTCTTTGCCACAAAGAAAGGAATCAAGTTCATACTTACACCAAGATCACAAAATGCATTTTTAAATTGAGTATCTCCAATAGTGCAATCCATTGTGAATTTCCTTGAATCATTTAACTTTGGGGGCAATGCATCCTTCAAAGCTTCAGTACAAGCTTGAGACAACATGACTGTCTCTTTCCTATTCATTTTCCTCTTCTTATTCATAACTTCTTTCAAGAACCTTCTATACTGAGGTGATTCTTCTAAAATTTCAATCAGAGGAATATTAACTTGAAGCTTCTTAAACAACTCCAGGAATCTCTCAAAATCCTCATCATCTTTCCTCTTTCTTGATCTTCCTAGAAAAGGAGTTGATGGTGCATATGATCTGATAGTAGGTTCTGTGACTACAGGAGTGTGCTCCTGTTTTACCATATCTTCCTTTTGAGTTGATGTAGAAGACAAACTTTCTTGTTTCACGATCGGCTTGCTTGTACCTACTTTAATCTCATCTACTTGCTCAGTTGGGTAGAGGGCTTCTCAAGACCTGTAATCTGCTGTCCTAATTTCTCAAACCCCTCTAAAGTCAGGTTTGCAAGCTTGTCAATTGTTGATTCCCATGTTGGCTTTTCTCCTTTTATTTCAACCTCTTTTGCCACTAAAGACTTTCTATCTAGTTATTTTGCACTTAACACAAAAGTTTCCTTTTTATCTTCTTCTTGTCTTGCATTGTCAACTAGGGTTTCTTCATTTTTTCCATCACAAGAAAGCTCCCAATATGCACTTGTGTTAGCAAATTTAAAAATAGATGAAACCAATTTAGTCAGATCTACTACCTGAATCTCCATCTTCTTAATAATTGTCTGATGTTTCTCAGACTTTTCTTCCCATTTCTTATCTAAACATCTCACAATCTCTTCAAAACTTTTCTCTTTACTTGGATCTGGAACCATGGGGATAGAAGAAGAATTGACAACAATCTCTTATCTTGGGGTCTCACAAGTGTGGTGATAATCTTGATTTGTCATGCTGCAATCAAATTCTTGCATAGCACCCATCATATGAATAGCCATACCATGAACATACTACTAGATTAGAATTGTATGGATCAATGTCTTGACTTCCTAAAAATCCATTACTCTTTACAAACGCCAATTCTAGTGACATAGATGATAAGTTCCCTCCAGTAGCTAAATCTATCATCATCTTACCATAATCATCTATGCCATTAAGGAAAAAATTCAAATGAATCCAAGTAGGTAAATTATGATAAGAGCATTAGCTCATTAAATGGCGGAATCGTCCCCAAGCATTTGTCAAAAGTTCTCCATCATACTGCCTAAATGAATATAATTCTGATATGATCTCTGAAGTACAGCAATATGGGAAAACTGGTGCTCCTTGATTATCCATCTCTTATTCTTCAAGCACCCGAAAAGAGAAAAAGAAAAACTGAGTAGATTGTACGAAAAGAACAAAGACTAGTATATACAATGAAAAAGAAAGCAAAAACAAAAAAAATTCATATATATTTTGAAATTTTTTTTAGAGTTTTCAAATATAGCCTAGCTTACGAAAGTCCAAAAAATTGAAAGTCTCCGACAACGATGCCAAAAACTAATCACGCTTTTTGAATATATGTTTTTTAAAACTCTTTTTAGTTATATTCAATTTCCTTTAAATGAGCAGATCTTTAACCGATAGTGTATCTGGTGCGTGTGCAGTAATAATATATCGGTGAATACCGAGTCGAATCCACAAGGAGTGAGGACTAGCTATCAACTATATCAGTCCAAATCATAGCTAAGCAAATCAAAATGTTGTTTCTCTTTTTAGATTTTCTTTTATAACTGAACTAATAAAAATCTTGGATTTCCAACACCTGTAATTGATTAGGTTATCAATCAGAACATGCCCAATTCAAAATTGTCAATGGGTTCAGTTTCTAAACAATGAAGCACTAGATAACAACTTCTTTTCTCAAAGCATGCTATTACCCTAAATTAACCAATCAATGTTCCCTATTCATAGGAAAGTGATTAATTGACTAACCTTTGAAAATTACCAAAACCTAATTGAATTCAAATCCATATCCTTATGTAATCTATAATCCTAATTAGATTTTCACAAAGACGATTAGAAAAGAATTTCCCAATTACAATCCTAATCTATCATGAATTCCAAATCTAATCCAAAATCCATGATATGTGAAATAACATCAACAAATCGAATACAAACAATTGTTCAATCAACAACAGGGATCATCAATCATGTCAATCAAATCTACAACTCAAAACCCTAATTAAGATCACAAGAAATCAATATTAAACATCATCCAACATTTGAATATGAGAAAAAGAACAAAACCACCTTGTCAAAATAATCCTGTTCTTGAAATCTCAATCCAAATAACGTTTTCCACTTGAATCTCGGTATGGAATCCTTATTCAATCAACAAGATAATTTAACTAGTGTTCAAACCCTAATTCTAGATCTAGGAGCAAAAAGGAATAGGATGATTTTCGTGCCTAGGGTTTCTCATTCCTTTTCACAAATGACAAAAAGATGAATTTATATGAAGGGTCGCAAGGGAGTTACACCGGCATTAAAGGGCAGTGGCCTTAAATTAAATTTGACCGGCCTTTAATGTGAAAATTAATTTCCAAGAGCAGTAATAAATATACGCTGCCTTCAACACTGGCGGCGTAACCGTTCTAGTTGTTGGCATACAATGAAATGTCACAAACCGCTTGATTTTCCCTTATAAAAGTTAAGAATGTAAATGGGGGTGGGTCTAAGACGAGTCATTTCGTCCCAGAACCTGACCCGACTATAAAAGTGTATCCTAGAACCCAACCCGACCTGACCCGAACTCGACCTGATTTTAGGAAACCAATACTACTTATTGTACATGCTGGGAAAATTAATTAAAAAAAAAAAAGAAAAATCAATCAATTATCCTTACTCATGAGAATAAATAGACTTGTTTATATCCTATCATATAACTTAATACATGAATAACAAAATGATTATATGAAAATCATCATTTAACTAATAAACAAGTAGATTCCTTAAACTAAATTTTTTTTTAATTATATCGGGTCGGGTTTTCCCAACGGGTTATGAGTACAACTTAAAACTCGACCTTAAACCCTATAGGGTTTATAACGAGGCGGGTGGGCGGATACCCTATAATAACCCACTCCGGTTGCATCCCTAGTGAAAGCTGATGGTGTAAAGGTCGGCTCTAATAATTTGCATTCTATTCACATCTAACACTGCCTCAAGGCTGGTGATGTAGCCAAGGATTTTGCCGCCGTATGTATAAAAATTTTCAGTACTGGTAAAGATTTCCATCCAAAGTTGGCGGTGTTGCTATTTTATGATGAAGGTCGCCTGTTTTACATTTCAAGGCCGGCGGTGCTGAATTGCAGACTTGCCGGTGTACAATTGTTTTTGTCTAAATTTGCACAACACTTCTCTAATTTGCTTGTATTTGAAAGATAAATCCTTAATGACCTAAAATGACACAATTAACACACTTAAGTACCATTTCCAATTGATTTCTATAAAATCTATAACAAGTTTATCATGATTTGATCAAGGAAAATTGAGTGAAATATGACTTTATTAATTGATCATGAGATGTAAGTGGACATCATTAGTAGTGCTAATTGCGATGTTGACCATGAAGGTACAAGGGATGTTGATGTGGAAAATATTGATGCTATAGAAGATGTGTAATGCGACATTGATTTAGAGTCACATTTGGATATCTATGTACCTGATTTAGAGCCACTTTCACTTACACTTGGACATTGATGGGATTATCAAGAATTGGGAATTACTGTGATATCATTATTCCTATAAAACCTTATGTACTATTTATGGACATTCATTGGAGCCTATAAGATGGTTACATTTATTGGAGAAGTATTCAATTTTGATGTGGTGGCATAGCAGTGCATATAATGTTTTATGCATGGCCAATTTATGAGTTGGGTATCGGAGAAAGAAATGTTGTTGATTCACTGGATAGTTATGTTCCTTATTGTTTTATTGGTTTTAGACCAATGTTGTTGGGTTATGTGATTCTTGAATTTTCTAATGGAAGTTCTATGCATGATAATAAGGTGATCGATGTTGGATACTTCCAAGATGGCAAGCGTGGGAAGCTAAAGTTATTGATGCTACAGGAGTTACATTTGTTGGATACTTGTCATAGTGTTCATAAGACTTCGATTGATCAAGTTCATGATGAATGGTTTGACTTGCTTAGAAGGTCTTTAAGTATGGGGAATGATTATGGCATAATATGGATGAGTGTACTTGGACTTGATGCTGTAATGCTATGAGAATTATTAGTCAAGAGAAGGATTGCAGGTTAAGTCTTGGAGAAAGTTTATGAGCCGATCATCATTGGAAATTTTTATTTAACTATGTTTGAGTTTAGCAAGTTTGTCTTTGATCTAGGTGGAAATTTTTTCCATTAAGATTTAAAGGAAAATCTTTAACAAGCCCACGAGAATAATGTGCATCAATTTACCATTAATTGAGATGCAGCAATTGAAGCAGATGAAAGGCTAGCGAATTACATTGTAGGCTGCCTCAAAGCTGGCAACTTTGCCATCCTAGGCCAGTGGCCTTTCTCCTAAAGCCGGTGACGTTCAATATCAAGGCCGGCAGTGTTCTTTACAAGGCAGGCACCGTGATGCTATAACATGTTTTTTAGTTTTCTTTTATTTTATTTTTATGTTATTTACAAGTTTGCCATTATTGAGGGCTATAAATACCCACTCTTAGATTATAAACCCTAGTTTTGAGAAATTTGATAAAATCCTTTCTTAGTGTTTGTCTTTCAGACTTCGAGGGCAAATTCATTGAGTTCTTATCGATCCTTATGATCATGGCAAACAACCTATTCTTATCAATCATTGCGATTGTGGCGAATAAACCATCCGTTCTCTCTTGTGCATCATATCAAGAGAGAAGGAGTGTAGCTCGGGTTATTTTTGGTGCGTTATATCTATCAATAATGCCGTTTATATCCTTTTATTTTCATTGCATTCAAATATAAACAAAAAAAAATATCATCTTTTTGGTATCAGAACAAATCATCATTCTAAGCACATCAGAAATAAAATTTAAGATTTGAGGATATTCAACTTAGCTCTATAGCTTTATGGGTACAAATTCATGGTTTGCAACTTAACCATATGTCTATTATAGATACTATCAAACTGGATGCTATGACTAGAATGGTGCTGGAAGTGGAACCCACTTGACCTAGCTTGGGTTTCCAACAAAGTTTTCTTAGAGTTAAAGCTAAATTTGATTTGAAATCACCTTTAATATGCGAAACATGGGTGAATAGAAAACATGGAAGTTTGTATTCGGCTACCTTTAAGTGTGAAATGATTTCTAATTTTGGCTTTAATTATGGTCGATTGGAGCATGTTAGCAAGCAATATATGTATAAGAAGGCATATACTGGGGCTGTTGATAACTCCTTAAGGGCATTTCCTGTTTGGTCGATGATGTACAAGAAGGAATGGTCTGCTAGTTTTAAACGGATGCATGATGATAAGGAGAACCTTAGATCTCATTTACACATGGCTCATGCATTTTACCTAAACATTAAAGCTTTTTCAACTTCCTTACCTTGTCATTCCATAAACATTTACCTAACCTCTCCACAAACCTTACTCCATTTAGCTCCCCCCTACTTTCTTCAACTCGTAGTAACAACTCCCTTAAACCCCATACAGACACCTCAACCTCCTATCATCACACAAACTCTACTTCCAATACCAAATAACACATACCAGCGCACCAATATAGAAACTACTATCCATTCTATCCAACCTATTTTTCTTAAACTAAAAAGGAGAAACATTACTTTTAAAACACTCAAAAAAGAACAACCAAATAACAATCAATGTACTTACTTTTTTTTACCATTCTGTTTGATGATGAGGGAAGTTCTTTGGAATCTTTAGTGGAGCTTGTTAAGACATATATAGAAGAGACATCACATTTAACACTAGTGAAACAAGCTCTAAATGTGTTGGTACTTGTTGTAAGCCTCGGAAAATTTTAGTAAATAATTCTAAGATGAACTTCGAAAAAAACCATAAAAATCACTCCAAATTAAAACCGAATTTCGACAAGTTCTAAACCATGAATGAATCTAAAAATTTCTTAATCATGAGAAAATGAAAATCCTCAAAAATAAAATAAGAACTCAGTGGTCTTCAAATTCAAAACCACTACGTACGAAAAATTCCATATTTAACTCCGACTTATAAAAACGGATAATATAAAGCCCAAAAACGAATTATAAAAAAGCAAATAACGATTAACTTTCGAAAATGAAATCCAATTCAAAAATTCCGAAAACGTTAAAAGATATTAAATACTTACAAAAATAAAATTTAAAATAAATTTCTTAAATTAAATATGTTGTATGAACATAAATATCAGTTTTCAAATTGGCAAAGGTCTAAACCAGAAAATCACCTGGAAACCCTAACCGTAATACAATAGTGTAAGTCTGGCAATCTAGTGCCCCTAACCTTAGAGGCCGAGATGTAGTTTAAATATATAGAATAGCTCATAGTAATATAAGTTTGTTTAAAAATATCAGATTGGTAAATTTTTGACCTATTTCGAACCCGTTCGGATACAGACTTCGAAAAGCGTGTCCCGAGGCTCGAGATATCAAAAATATACCAATAGTACCGTTAGACTCGTAATTTCATAAGATTTCTAAATATATCAGTTATATAATTTTTCGGCTTATAAAAGTTACAGTTATAACATTTTTATCGTATTTCCATTATTACCAGTAATTGATTAGTCATTTGCACTATTCATTTTATTTCATTACAAAATTTTATTATCTTATATAAGTCTTATATTTTTAGATAAATATTTTATATGTATAGAAAATTTTGTTTTTCTAAAATTTAGTTAGTTCGGGCTTTTACGGGATCAGATTTTGTTTAAGACCCGATACTAAAAATAAAATAATTAATTTAATTATTGAAAAATATTTATATTTTCATAAAATAATTTTTTTTTAATTTTTCGGGTTATAAAAAATATTTATAGCTCATACTCGCGTATTTGATCGTACCGGTAACATATTTGTTAAATTACTAAAATAATTCAAATAATTATTTAAATTTAATTATGAAAAATCTGCTACAATATTTGGAATAAATTTTCTAATTTTATTTTATTAATAAAGTACTTTTATAACCCATACTTTCAAGTACACCTTACACATATCACTTCCTTTTCACTTCAATCTTTCTACACATTATTCCACAAGTGATGGCAGATTTTTCACCCTCTTTGTGGCTGCCATTGTCCTTTATTTGTTCCTATTTTGACTAAAATTAATTATATTTCAATCCTTTTTCAAAAAGTTACATTACACATTAATTATACAATTCAAATTTGAGTCAAAATTCAACAAATCCACTCTCTCTCCTCTCTCAAAATTCACGTGCAGCATGTCTTCTTGGCTGCCTTGTTTTATTTTTTTTTTTCTCTTCTTTTATTCAATTAAACACTCATTTTCTCTCACTCCTTCATTTACTCACTTTCCCTCTTTCATTCTTTAGTCTTTCTCTCTCATTTTTCCTCCCCTTCTTCTTCTTTTCCTCTTGTTCTTCTATGAAAAACAAGCTGCCCCCATACCTTCCATTAGCTTCCACACCTATTTCTTAAAGATTTCTGAGCAAATCTTCTTCCCAAAGCTCCATAGGTGATATAGGTAAAGTGTAATGAAGGTTTCATGCATCAAATGACCTTCCATAAGCTTAAAAGCTTAGGATGATGATGCCAAAAATGAAACTCTCCTTTTCTCTACTTTTATTATCTTGTATTTTAATTATTTTCTTGTTTAAAGTTGATATATATTGTAGATCTAACTTTTAATAGCTTTGATTTTTGTTTATGCCATAGATCTTGTATTTAAGTTGTTATTTTTGTTATTCGTTATGATTTATGCATAGATCTAGCATCCACATGTCTATCTTAGTGATTCATGCATGTAAAACTAGTTTAGAAAACTAGATCTAAAGTTTTGAGTTTATAGATGCATTAGATCTTTGTTTATGTTCATGAACAACTTGCTATAACATGATGATGGTAGGAAAGTTGTAGGAAACTCAAGATCTATTTTATTTTCAAGCAAAATTATTTTTGAAAATTCGGATGAAAATGGGACCATATTTAGAAAAGTGATTTTTCAACTTCAAAATGTATATTTTTCATTTAAAATTAAGGGCTTAGGGTATAGATACCATAAATGGAAGATTTTGATAAGTAAAGTTTAGATCCATGATGTTTATAGCTTATTACCATGCATTTGTTTTATGTTTATGTTCATATTAAGTATATATCTTAGTTATGAACTCAAACAAAATTGTGATATTCGTATTTTGGCAAGACCCCCATTTAAAAACCACTTTCCAAGTGTGAAAATGTAATTTTTACTTAAGAAATGAAGGCTTAATATATGCATATCATCAAGACTTCTTTTTACAAGAATCAAAAGTGATTTCCAAAAGTTATTTTCAAAATAAAAATTCTATTTTCGGATTTTGGCCAAGCCTATTTTAAAAACATGTTTTCCAACTCAAAAATGAAGTTTTTATTTAAGAAATGAAAGGCTCATAAGATATGATATGTAAGGAATGGATTTTCATGAGCTTAGATAGATTTTATCAAAAGATATAACCAAAATAAATTTTGTAAATTCGGATCCCAACTAAGACCAATTTTTAGAACCCATGTATCAACTCTAAAACTCATGCTTTATGTGAAAAATGAAGTATATAGGTAATAGATATCATTAAGCAATGATTTTTACAAGTTAAAATGAGCTTAGGCATGAGTAATGTGTAAAACAAGTAATGGAATTAAAATGGAAAAATTTGAGTTAGTGATCAAATTGTCAAATTCGTAATTTAAGATGATGCATATGTAATCACTTAGTATTTGAGCTCAAATTGCAATTTTTATGTGTTAAATGAAGTCCTTAGACAATAGATGTAGTAAAGTCTTAAATTTTAATGCATTAAACAAGTTTTTCCCAAGTGAATCATTCAAAAAGTGGATTTTCTAAAATTCGGATTTTTGAGTAAATCATATTGGAAAATATATTTGCAAAGTGTAAAATGCAAATTTTTGTGTGAGAATGAAGTCCTTAGTGGTTATGTATGATTGAGCCCTAATTTTCTAAATATCAAATGATTTTTACTCAAAGGAATCACTCAAAAGCCAATTTTTACCAAATTCGGATTTTGGAATCAACCCCACTTGAAAACATGCTTACAAAGTGTAAAATGGAAATTTTTATGTAGAAATGAAGGTCATAAGTAATATATATAATGAAGACTCAATTTTGACAAAAATAATTATATTTTCTTAAGTAACAAATCCAAAACAAATGGAAATGATAAAAGTTAGAAAACTAGATTTTTCATAAGTAAGTGGTTATTATGGTCTTGCAAAATAAAAAGTTATAAAATTTTTTTAGCAAAAATCATCAAGATCATACATACATTAAGCTATCTCATGTCATTCATGTTAGGAAATCACTCATATTGCATATATAGCTAGTTATATAGTAGGAACATTACAAACATTTACAAAACTATTTTTCGGAATGAAACCGCTAATGATCAGATCTGATCCCTCTTTCGAACCTAAATGTTTTCAAAACTTAAAATATATATAAATAGATAGATCTTTCGAAGTAGATAGAAATCGATATATAATTTGCGAGATTCCGAGTTAAAATGACCAAGTTATGGCCGTTTTAAGTTGGAATTCCCGCTTAGGACGCGAATTACGAATTTGATGGTTCGTATAAATCGTTTGGATTAGTTTGAGTTGAAATACTTATTAAAGTATTTCTTCCTTTTAGGTGATCCCGAATTCGACGATTCCCTACCACCGGATTATTATTACTAGAAAGCCGGTGATCCAATGGCCGAGTGAGTTTTCTCCTTGTTTTGTTACCTTGATTGTGATTGTAGTTAGTTGCATTAGAATTATAGGAACAAGATAAAAATCGATATGAATGGGGATGGGAGATATGATGAGACTGTGATGAATGTGTGCCAAAGAATACTAAAGCATATCGAAACCACGATTTGATTGGATAACTGCACGTTCATATTATTTGTTATATGTGTGATATTGGTTGGTCATTCTAAAGAATGTATAAATATTTTTTACCTAAGTAAAAATTAAATTGGCATGCAGCATCGAACATATTGCATTTGGTAGCATGCTACTCCTACGCAGGTCGATCGGTATGGTCCGTGGATGACTCGTTTGGATAATGAACCCGGTGCCAGAGCTCATTCAGGGGTACTAAGGCGCATGTGGATGCATTCTTGGATGAGCCTAGCCGAGTCGAGTGCTAAGAGCCGAGGGCTTGGGGACTAGATGCGGTCGTGTAGACTCAATACCATTCCTAACCCAAGATACGGAGGGCGTAAATCCGTTCTGTGTGTGGGTTCCGGATGCCCATGCATAATTGCTTGCTCACTGTTTGTTCATGCATAGCATATGATGATTTTAACTTGTTTGTTATGGTAGAATTAAGGAAATTCTCACTAAGCTAGTATAGTTATACCCCAATAGTTGTTTAAATGAACAGGTTATCTCAAGAATGCAAGGTGGGGACCGAATTGGTTGAAGTCGGGAATGGACTTTGGGATTTCGGCAAGGAATACGAATGTTTGAAGTTATCTGCTAGTTTATGATTTGTCTTGTAATAGTTTATGTAGGGAAGTCTGTGGATGAATGTAATTGGAGTTGAATGATTTGTATTTTGAAGTGTAGTGATTTGTATCTGAAGTATAGTAAATTTGTATTTCCTTTACATTGTTACTCAAGCTATATCAACGTAAAATGTATTACTCCGATGAGTTCTCCATATGTTAGACGCCTTGTACATAGTATGGAAGCCTTCGCGTGACTGAGGTGGTCATTCTTAGGCTTTAATATTGTGTACGGCAGACTGCCACGTTTAAAGTACCCTTCGGGGCGTGACACTTGTCCTGGCTTTAATTAATTTGAGCCTCAAGAGAGCTAATCTTGTTATAGTTGGAAATGTTGAGAAAAAACTTAAGATTAGTGTTGAAATCCTGAAAAAAGAAGAAGTTGCTGAGATTAAAACTATTAAGAAGATTACGAGGAAAAAAGTGGTGAGAAAAACAATAAGACATAGTAGAAAGAAGTAGGTGCATGTCCTGCCTTCGTAGATTATTTCTATGATGTTCATCTTGTGGAAGTTAATAACGGTGGCGATAGTGGCTAGCTTATAATAGCCACATAAGTGTCGTAGTACACTTATCTTGGAATTGTCAAGGTTTTGGGTCAACCTTGACAATTTGTCAAATCAATGACCTAATTTATGACAAATAATATATGAGGTGAGGCTTTAGATATAGAAAGACGTGATAGGGCCTTAGTATCAACGACATAGATGGAGAAGTATCGTAAAACTCAAGTTTTTCATAAACCATTTTGAGTTTAGATCATTCACTTCTCATAACTAACTCGAACTTTTTAGATGTAAAGGGTAAAAACGTTTCCAGTTTGAGAACTTATGGAGATTTTCTAAAGAATATGGTGATATTATCAAAAGTGTGAAAGGATGGGAATATTATCAGTAACTTATAGAAGATAATGTTCAATCATGATAAATGTACCAAATGGTTAAGTGAATGGAGTAAACTAAAGTTTCCAAACGACATAAAGCTCATGGATGATTTACAAACGAGCTAGAAAGGCTCTAGAATTGCATAAATGATGCCAATGCAGAGAAGGAGGAGAAGAGTCAAGTTAAGATTGATGAAATATAGGCTAGAGAAGAGATTTATTGGCACTAAAGATCACGTGTCAATTTTGACTTTATGGTGATAAGAATACTAATTTCTTTCATCAATCTACTATCAATAGTAGAAATCGTAATAAAGTTTTGAAGTTGGATAGATGAGATGTGTCATGGTGAGTTTGAAAACAAGATATGAGCCTTTTTTTACTGATTACTTTCTGAATATGTTTACTGGTGGTCCATCTAGACATTGGGATGTTTGTTTGGATTGGATCGAGGAAGTGGTTTCAGATTATATGAATAAGTAGCTTTATGGACCAATTATGGAAGAAAAGATTAAAGCTGTTGTTTTCCAATTGGGAGGACTTAAAGCATCTAGGCTTTCCAATAGTTTTCTATCAAACTTATTAGAATTCCATCGGTCATTCCATCGTGACAATAGTTAGACATTTATTCAGCACGGGTAAACTCCTTCTATATCTAAATTATAGTAATCATGTTTGATTCCTAAAACCCAAAACCTTACCTTAGTTTCTCAATATAGACCTATTAGCTTGTACAATAATTTGAATCAAATGTGTCCAAAATTCTTGTGAATAGGCTAAAACTCTTCCTTGATGGTTTCATATCAAAAAATCAAAGCGCCTTTATTTCAAGATGTATGATTCGAGATAATATCATTATAGCACATGAATTGTTTCATTTCTTTAAAAACAACAACATCAACAACAACAGCAACAACAAAGGAAAAAAGCATTTTTGTGTGATCAAGATGGATATGAGCAAAGCATATGATAGGGATGAGTGGAACTTTTAGGAAAAAAAATATTTTTGTGGAAGATGGCTTCTGATGTGAAATGGATTAAATGGATAATGGAATGTGTCACCAATGTTTCCTTCAATTAATTGTAAATGGGAAACCTATGGGTATAATTCAACCATCTAGGGGTATAAGGCAAAGGGATCCTATATCCTCTTGCCTCTTTATCATGGCAGCTGATGTCCTGTCTAGAGGCATAGTTAATCCTATTGAAGAGGGTTCTATCAATGGCATTAGAATCCTTCTTACTCTAGCACACTTACTTTTCACAGATGATTCTCTCTTTTTCTTAGAGGCCGATAAACAAACTTTATAGAATTTCAAGAGAATTCTCTAGGAGTATTGTCAAGTTCTGGACAAGCTGTTAACTTTAGTAGATCCCTAATGTTCTTTACTCCAAACATGCCTGAGGATTGGAAAGTTAAGGTGAGCTAGATTCTAGATATTCTCAGTACCTTGGATCCCGGTTGATTCCTAAGGCTTCCTAACATGTGAGTAAAATTGAAACATGAAGCTTTACTGTTTGTTCAATAGAATATTATGAAGAAACTTCAAGGGTAGAAACAACGCTTAATTAATGAAACCAATAAGGAGATCTTAATAAAAGTAGTGTCATATGTAATTCTTACCTATTTGATGAGAATTTCTAAGTTTTTTATGAAATAGTGTAACCAAGTCAATTCACTTATCGGTAATTTTTGGTAATTCAAAAGGATCAAGAGAAAAAGGTGTATTACATTCGATGGAGCTAAATGACTAGGCAAAGTATGTTAGAGGCAAGAGTTTTGGGGACTTACATGACTTTAACCTTCGGTTGTTAACAAAATTGGCAAGGAGAGTCTAATGGGTTAGAGTTTTGAAAGGAAATTACTTCCCTGAACTAGGAATTTTGTTTTGCTAGTAAAGGAAGTTAAGCTTCATGGGTATGGAGTGGTATCCTGAATAGACATGATATTTTATATAAAGGTAATATATGAAAAGTGAATACTGGCTCTAAGATTAGTGTTGGAAGGGACAAATGGATTCTAGGTCTAAAGGGAGGAGTCTTTATTAATGGTAATGAGACTAATCCTAATCTTAATGTATTTGATCTTATGAACAAAGAAGGCTTAGAATGAGATATGCATAACATTAGATAATGGTTATTAAATGGAGAAATAAGGGTAATAAGAACTATACCAATTTTACCAACAAGTAAGGAAGATAGCTTAGTGTAGCCTTTTGATTGTCAGGGGATTTGTATGGCAAAATCCACTTACCATTTCCTACAAGATAGTATATGTGAAATGTTAAACACTTCATCATCTAGAAGTTTAAACTCTTACGAATGGAAAAAGATACGGTCTTTACAGTCTTTACCCAATATTCAACACTTCCTCTAGAAAGTTCCATACCCACACTTCACAATCTATCTAAGTGTTGGGTGGTAGGATAAGACCCAGGTCCTTTTTGTAGCCTACCTAAAACTTTAGACATGAAATTTTGTGTTGTGAAAGGATGGAACGTGTATGGTTTATGGTGCTAGATCTTAAAATTGATAAACTAAAAGCACGTACTTTTATGGAGTGGTGGAGAAACGTGGATAAGCGACACAAATAGAAGGGGTTGGAGTCCTTTGTGATTGATGTTGCCTGGTATATATAATGGGATAGGGATAGGTGTGATTGCTTGTATAATCAACGAAACCTCAACCCTAAAGCTATAGTAAGAAGAATCCAAGCTTGGTTTATGAAGAAAAGGAAAATGAGTAAAGCCTTTTTACCTGGTTTTAAAGCTCAGATCTTTTTTTTATGGAAACTTTGCCTAAAGATGCATGCATTGAAAGTGATAGATCAATCAGTAGGGTCGTACCTTTGAAGCAAATGGCATACTTTAGCTTATATGATGGGGATATGCGTTGAGGAAGGAGAGTTAAGGATGTACAATTTCACATAAATGATGTGGCCATTGGCAGCATTTCATCAGGTTCAAGGATGAGACAAATATAGATAAAAGTCAAATCAATGTTGATGGTTCTTGGATCAAGCCGAATGTTAATGCAATTATAGTTGTTGTAGTGCGCGATAATAAAGGAGAGCTTATTTGAGGGGATTCAGAATTGGTGTTAGCCTTTTTGCAAATGCTTGTGAAGTTTTGGCAATTTCTCTTGGACTTACCATAGCATCTCAAATAAGTTGGACCTCTATACTCTTGGTCTCTGATTACTAGCAGGCAATTCATGCATTCAATGGGGAACTAGGCTATTTACATTGGCAATCTTATAATTTTTTTGAATAAGCCTAATTAGCTTTAAGGTCTTGTAAGGTAAATATTTCTTTCTCTTTTGTTAAGAGAAGTTCAAAATGTGTTGTAGATTGGTTTTTTTTTTTTTTTAATGTGAAAAATAGTACTTGAACTTTCGCAAATGTTCAATGAAATACCTAAAGTTTTATTTTGAACATTTCGGTTACCTAAAAAGTTCAATCAGATACCTAAAGTTTGGTTTTGATAATTTTGATACCTTAACAAAGTTTTCGTTGAATTTTTTCATATGTGATTGAACTTACTTTAAGTATGAAAAAAATCCGTGAAAACTTTGTTCATGTGCCAAATTGTTCAAAATGAAACTTTAGGTACTTGATTAAACATTTTGCGAAAGTTCAAGTACTATTTTTGTCATTAATCCCGTTTTTTTAGAAGAGGATATG
Organism: Combretum micranthum; assembly: GCA_024138025.1. Lineage (NCBI taxonomy): Eukaryota > Viridiplantae > Streptophyta > Magnoliopsida > Myrtales > Combretaceae > Combretum > Combretum micranthum. Next base: position 719,744 of record JAMXBD010000166.1, read on the forward strand.
TCCTTATGATTGGTGGTTATCCTAATTTCATATACTTTATCATTGGCTGCAAACTCTTGTAATCACCTTGATCATGGTTAGTAAATAAAAGTCTGCTTTTGATTGGAAAAAAAAAAAAAAAAAATCTAAGCTTGATTTTTTAAATTAAATGATAAGGATCATGGAGTTAAATTCATAAACATAATGATTAACATGGGCCATGTAAACTGCCCTTTTATTTTCATTCATTTTCATGAAAGCTCATGTACTAAAGAGATCTTCTATAACATTGAATTCAAGAGTAGCCTATGGACAATCTAGCAAAAAAAGGAGTCATCTTGGTTGTGGAACATTGATTCGATCTAGCAGGCATCATCGATTGCTAAAATGTATATATATGACAGAGCTCTCCAAATTTGGAACAATTCAATGATTATAAAAGAATGCATGAAGATCAAGTTAAGCTAAAAAAATAATATATATATTATATATATCATATCTTTCCTTTAAGTACAATGAGATTGATGCTACATATAGTTCTTTCACTGATTACACATGCATTTAAGATCTTTAGGACTATCTTTGTTTCTTCTACTACATCTATTCTTCGTCATTCCATTAATTTTTGCAAATGGGCCAACCTATTTAACTTATTTTAAACTAGATGGGAGTGATCTTTTTCATCTAGTTTAAAAATGGGCTAACTATGCCCGAATAGTTTAACACATAGGTTAAATGAGTTAGTTTACTAACTTACTTATAAAAAAGATTAAAATAAGAAATAAGTGTGGGTAAAACGACTATTGATATGGTGTTGTTCTTAAGATTTTTATATTTGAGTTTAAGCTTATGTTTATAGTAATAGAGGAGGATGGATTGATGTGCATGAATTATAAAAATCTTTTAAATATATATATTATATATATATATATAACCCCATAAAATTTAACTCATTGTTATGTACATCTTGTCTAATCTAAACGGGTCAAATAAGCTCATTTAACCCTAAAGATGTACAAGTAGGTTAAGGGTTAAATGGGTTAAGAAGTGGATTGACCTATTTAACTCTCGGGCTAAAGTGGACTTAGCTAAGTACAAATGGGCTTTTTTAGCCCATTAACCAACAAGCAAAATTGCACCCTCTAATTCCCACAAGTCATTTGATCACCTCTATGATATCAATGTAATACAAAACTCACATTATATGTATATAACAATTATAATCGGTCCTCTATATCTATAATATTCATTTTACGTACTTTAAAGAAAAGGTTATGAACTAATAATGTTATTTATGTACTTATATGAAGAATTATTTTACTATCTGTAATTTATATCACTACCTCAAGCCAATTTTTGCTTCATCAAATTATGCCATATATTGATTAAATAAAATAAGTATAAGAAAGAAAGATCATGTGTGTGTGTGTGTGTGTGTGGTGTATTTGTTTGTTAAAGTTATCCATTAAGTCTGATAGAGAGGTATATATATTATGGTTTTTCACAAAATAATACAATGGAACAAAAAGGCTATGAATGGTTAAAAAATGTTAAAGCTTAAAAAAAATGTTAGAGAAAGTCCATTTTAAATTCATTAGGAAAAAGAAAAAGAATAAAGATAATCATGGCCTCGATCTAAGCATAGTAAGCTTAAATTTCAATTACAGTTGATTGCCAAACAAGATGTTGAGTTTTCTAAAGGAAAGCCTGATAAAAGAACCAGAGGATATATTAGATTTTTATTCCTCAACCAGCATATATAAATTTAATTCTTAATGGTTCATGACTACCTATATGCACTATTAAAAATATATACATTGATGGGTAAATTTAGATATAAGGCTCCCCAAGTTTAGTCCAACCTAATTAAAGCATGGGCCAACATAATAACCCACAAATCGGCCTCAGGATAGGCTCAAACCATAGTTGGGGTGCAACAGACTGACCAATTCCATTAGTCTACTTAGATATAGTTATCTTGCTTAAAATCCATACACTTGGCTTAATTGAACTTAAGCTCTTATACAATGCTCTTGAAAATATTAGGAAATAGCTTAACGGCTTGGCATCTGCTCGCTCTATAATCATGAAGCATCCCACGATCTCCATGATTTAGTTCTACTTTCAGTAACCATCTACCATCATTCTTCAATGAATGCCCCCCTTGGATTTCACTCAGAGATCTATTGGTAAACTTAGCTAGTACTCTACTAATTTTTTCACTCATTAGTCTCTTATACTATGCTAACTTGATCGTTAGAGTTACTATATGAGATAGCCCATCCGTGCCTTTTTAACCCGTTTTTGTTTTATAGACCCATTCATCACTAAGACCAATTCTTATAAATTCTACCCGCAAAATTAAAACAACAACATGTTAGCACCTTCTATGGAAAACAATAAAAAGCCATTTTATCCTATTTGTTTTCCAAAGTCTATTGAATATTTTGTTTGTAATGGTCAAGAGTTCAAAGTGGGTCAACAATAGCAATCCTGACAATTTCCATGTCGATGAGTAGGTTATCACTTCTAAGGCCATGGCCCTTGGCGTTGACCCATAATATCTCAAAGAATTTGAAAGGATCCCTAAGTTGGAAAATTGTAATAATGATGATAGAGATCAATTTCCAAGAACAAGAAACTTTATTTTATTTAGTTATCTTATGAGAATATATTAATATTTTATATTAGTTAGGCTATTTAATTATCTTATGTTATTAATTAGGTGTTAAGATTAACTTGTAATTTATGAAAATTAGTTATATATATATATATATCATATCTTGTAAGGTTTAGGAGAATCTTAGTTATATCTGTTATATCTTATAGGAGTTATATCTTTTTTAAGTTATTAGATATAAGCTGTCCTCTTTTTCTTTATATGGTACTTATACTCCTAAGGTTGTTAGGGGTTTACTATATAAGCTTGTAACATGATATTATCAAAGGAGAGATTTTTATGATAAAACCTAAAAGAGTTTTTTACTCTTCTTTCTTTGAACTTATCAATTCTTATAGAATTATCTCATTCAACAACTATTTCTTGATCTAATTGTGGCAACATTGTTTTATCAATTAGATAAAATTCCTTTCTATTATTTAGTTATAATCGTGCATCATATCGATTGTAATTAAACAATAGTTCGAACTAGTTATTGGTATGTCATATTCAATAATTTAATTCGTTCATATCCTTTATTTTATTTTGTTTGATTATTGAAAAACCCTAAAACTCCATAAAAATTACAAAAATTCCATATCTCATATTTTTTAGACAAATCCATAGCATAAGTCAAATACAAATTACTTTCTATATCATCTTGGCATCAAAGTGTGTTTTAGGCACATGATAATTTGGTATCGGAGCATTCTTGACATATCATATTTTAGCATCAAAGCATGGGTTACAATTAATGTCTCTACTACCATTGTGTGACTTTGCATGGCTAGGGTTTGTTAGAGTTTGTGGGTGGCGGTGGTGTGGAATTTCACTTCATTCACCAGAGATTATGTGTTGTGGCTGATGTCTGCAATAGTGTCTCCATGTAGAAGAAGATATTGATTTGAAGAAGAAGGTATAGATTTCTTATCAGCATGTGCAAATTCGGATCTATTCTTTGTCAACTCAGATCTTGCAAGAAGATTTGAGGAGAAATCATCATCAATCTTGAGAAGATGATAGGAATCGATCTTCCCCTAAAGATTTCATAGGAATCAATCCCCATTACATTTGAGCTAATCAGTTGTCATTATCTTCATAATATTTTTATTTTATTTTAGTTTTAAGTTAATTAGTTATATTTAGTAAATGGTTAGGAATTAATTTATTGATTGTTAATCTTTTTGTAACTAATAGAAAATTAGTTTTTATTAGCCAATAAGAATTTATGTCTTTTATTTTATTTCTTCATTGCCCTTTAGTTGTTGGGAGTTTATATATATATTCATGTAATGGGCAATTGTAAAAAAGTAGCAATTCTTATTAATAAAAATGTTGTTTTGAAAGGATTTTCTCAATTTAGTTCTTATCGATCCTTAGGATTGTGACAAATAAATCTTAATCTTATCAATCTTCATGGTTATGATGAACAAACCACTTGAGTTAATTTGTGAGTTATATCAAATTAATAAGAGTATAGTTTAGATTATTCTTGGTATGTCATATACTAAAATAACATCATCCATATCTAAAAAGATTATTGTGAGAGCCCTAGTAATTATCCTCTTAGGTGCGTTATATTTGTTTTCTCATTGATATCCTAGTGATTATCCTTCGTAGCACATCATATTGAGGAATTAGATCATTCTTGGCATGTTAGATGAAGTCCATTATGTTAAAACAACAATTTACATCAATTGAAGTTAGTATTCTAACCTGATTACAACATGATGTAAATTATGAAAAGAAGGAAACAAAGTTAAGATCTACAACGCTAATTAACCTTGAATGCTAAGTTAAATCCTCCAACAAATCATTAGTTTCATGGTAATGGTAATGGAAACTTATTGGTAATAATTTATTGGTAGTAGTAGTGATAGTGACAATGGTGGGAGTAGTAAAGATAACAGAGTAGTAGCAATGGGGCTAATGGTGGTGGAAGTGATAGTAAGATTAGAGTGGTAATAAAAATGGGGGTAGTAGTAATAGTATTATTAGTTTGGTATTTTTATTAGTAACTTTTTTTTTTTTTTTTCAAATATTCATATCATCAAATATGAGGAATGAAAATCTTTGATCATATCCAGCACCATATGGGGAGTTATGTTTAATATTAAATCTATTGTAGATCAAATCTAGAATTAGCACAATGAATTTTGTTTAGTGTATTAACATAAAAATTTGTATAATTAAACGTCTCCCATAACAAACTTTCTAGCTTAAGAGCATGTGTTTACAATATAGACAGATGTCAAAATAACTACATTTATCTTTTCGAATTTAAAGACAGGTTTGAATTACTAAATGGCATATTAATTAAACTTTTACTTGTTACTCATGGTTAAGTTTTAATTGTTAAATTTATTATACATGTGAGAAGACATTGTAGTTAATCTTTGATAACGACAGTTACAGAAATAATAATGTACTAAAAAGAATATAAAAGAGATAGGAAAAGAAAATTCAAGCTCGGATATAGCGTTGAGTTTAGCTCGCTTCCTAATCTCCATAATCACACAAATCACCTCCACCAAAAACTTCACACTCTTTATTTTCTCAAATACAAGTGTTCAAATAAAGCTACACACCAATTTCAACACTTAAGAATATATATAATATCTTCTCTTTTATAGTGCTCTTTACAATCCACAGATATAAGAACAAAGCACTAATTTGATTTTTCTCTGTAGATTTTTTGCAAAATAATGAATAAGAGTAAAAAAGTTAATAGAGGGTTACTAGGATTGTTTGTTAGCAAATAAAGGCTCTTGAAAACTTATTTAAGTCTTCCAAGGAATGTATATTTATAGGTCTTCAAAAGTTAAACGCCTGTTGAAAACAACGTTTGAAAGACGCCAAGCATTAAATATGCGAAATGGCTAGTTTTGCTCTACCCACTATGTGCACTTTTGGTTGAACAAGTAGCATCCATAGATTAAAGAATCGTGCCCTAGATTGAAGCCATGATCAAAGCTATGGCTATCTTGATTTGTATCGGTTAGGTTTCCTAGTTTAGATGACCTTCTCTTAATCAATTGAAAATAATCTATTAGTCTCAAACAAGTAGTGTGCGTTTAGAATATGATTTACATAGCTTTTATTCTTATCAAAATCACATGTAGAATGAATTATTTTAACAATCTTTCCCATTTTGATGAGGGCAAAAGTTATATAAAAGGTATTTGCTCCCCCTCAACAAGTACTCCCCCACAATTTACTATTTGGTGCAAGAAGTTTAGCAAGGTTAAGTTGTAGCAAATACTTTAAGTGTGGAGCAAGAGATTTCTTAGAAAAAAAGGTTGACCATATTTCTCTTCCTTTGACCTCATCAAAAACTTCAGATTATGGAGGTAATCATAGTGAACCATATGTACGTTATAAATAGGGTGAACCACATGTCTAATGTTTTTGGGAAAAAAATTACACGAATACAAATTAAAAAAAACAAATACTATTATTAGCTGTTATCACAAAAAACACAAGAATTTACACCAATATCGCATTTTTAACATGCAATATAGCGACCTACTCGAGCAAACTTGTAAAAATATGTGTATCGCATGACTAACATGCGATATAATCTAACCATATATTATATGTTGGTCATGCAATACATATTGAATGTTTACATGACCGTCGCATGTTGGTCATGCGATACTAGTGTAATTTTTAAAAAAAAATTGTATCGCACTTTCAAGATGCGATACAACGATACTATTCATGTAATTTTTTTCATAATTTGGTTTTATGTAATTTTTTAAAAAAACTTATTATACATGTAATATTCTCGCTACAAATAGCATAGAGACTAGACATGCATAAAACTCAACAAGATCAACATAGGAGTTCATTGCAACCATAATAACCAGCTATAGAAGTTAAGTCATCGATCAAAGAGATCTTCATAAAAAGTCATTACATAATTCAAAATCATACAAAAATAAAAAAAGACAATCAGTACAAGCAAGATAAAAAGAAGAATAGGCTAAATGATCATCGACTGGAGGCGAGCAAAGATGAATGCTACAAAAATGGTCCATGAATCCACGAATGTCGAAGTTGAAAGACCGAAACTCAGAGTGAAGGCTAGAGATCTAGGTTTGCATGGAAGCAAACCGAGAACCCATATGATCATGAAGCTCCTAAAGTGAAGATGTAGATGAACCAAAAGCAAAGGAACCGGAAGCTAGAAAAATAGGCTCATCTTCATCATAATCTGTGTCCATACCCGAACTGGGAAGAGCACCACCACCAAACAATGGTTCTAAAGGTTTCTTGCACACCCATTTACCATCTTGTCTTTTCCAGGTCCCTGAACTTATAATATTGAAAGACAAGGTGAGAACCTCAACAGGGTGAGTCTTAGAACGGAGTTCTGCTCCCTTGCTCCTTAACACATGTGTGATCAATCAACTTCCTTGAATAATAGCTTGAGTAGGTTTACTAGTCACATTCTTAAGGATCTATACATAAGGTCAAAGAAATGAATCCTATCCCCTCTCAAGGTATGTACATAAGCCATAAGTCATGTTAGGTTACAATAGTCTGTTGTCCCTTAAAGGGAACATAATTGTCAGTTAAGAACTGGTGGAGAACCTAACGCTTAAAAGACAGATGTGCAGAATACAAATTATATGGTTCACACCAATTTATACCCATATCAAATATAGTAAATAGTTCCTTCTAATAATAAGCCCTATCAAAAGTTATTTGGCATTCTAACTCCAATATTATCAACCCCAATCAAGCTACAAACATCATGATGAGATATTTTAAGTCTCTTGCCATATAGATAGGAACACAACTTATTTCACACAAAGTTTGAACTAGAAAACCCAGTTTCCGTGCCAACATCCAAACTGCCATCATGATCTAAATAATTAGTTAGGTTACAATAGAACATTCTAATTAGTTCTTCATTAACCTCAGTCGAAAACAACGTGGATTTATATAGGAGAAGAAGAAGAGAGGAAGGGGGAAGAGGGTTTAAGAGAAAGACATGGGTGTGGAGAAGAGTGAAAAAGGAAACAAAGGAAGTGAGAGAGAAAGGAGAAGAAAAGGTATACATTGGCATCCATGAGACACGAATTAGCGAGTCGGTGAAAGGAAAAAAGCTTTTAATTTAAGAGAATTGTGGCAATCAAGCCCCTATTCATGCCCGCAAAAAATGTGTTGGCGAGCTAGTGCGATAAGCATACCCATGAATTAGTTATTTCTACAGATTTTAGTAGAAAAAAATTAAATATCCACAAGACATAAGCAATTCTTTTGGCATTTTTCATAGCATATCACATTTAAGCACATGTTGATATCTAATAGCTTGATCAATTCAAGATCAAGTTCTGGATGAGATGTTTTGAAAGAAAAGCTCATCAACATGGCTCCATGATATTGAGCACTCATCTTGCTTGATCATGCCAAATTCTCTATGCAAAGTATAAAAAGATCCTCACTTAAGGGTTTTGCAAAAATATCTGTGATTTTATTGTTTGTGTCAACAAATTCCAAGCTAATATCGTTATTTAGAACATGATCCCTAACAAAATGATATCTAATTTTGATATGCTTAGTCCTTGAGTGTTGAATCGAATTTTTTGTCAAATTGATATCACTTGTGTTATCGCATCGAATCGAGACATTTTCATACTTTAATCCATAGTCTTGCAATGTTGGTTTCATCCACAAGACTTGTGCACAACAACTACGAGTAGCCATATATTCAAATTAGGCAGTTAAGAGTGCAACTAAATTTTGCTTCTTCGAGTGCCAAGATAATAGGGAGTTTCAAGGAAGTGGTATGTGTTGCATGTGTTACATGTGCTTTTTCGATCAACTATGCACCTAGCAAAGTTAGCATCGGAGTATCCAACTAGATTAAAAGAGGTAAACCTCATATACTACAAACTAATTTCAATAGTACCTGCAAAATATTTGAAGATACATCTTTCTGCACCTAAGTGTTATTCCTTTGGGCAAGATTGAATCGTGCACATAAGCACACCAAGAATGTGATATCTGGTCTTGAAGTTGTTAGATATAACAAACTACCTATCATACCTGTATACAGTTTTTCACATACATTTTTTCTAGCATCATCTTTGTCAAGTTTTGTACTTATGCTTATAGGTGCGGACCTAGTTTTGCGACTATCCATTTTAAATCTTTTTAAAAGTTCTCTGGTATATTTGGATTGATTTAAGAAAGTTCCATTTTTAGTTCGCTTCACTTGGAGACCTAGAAAATAATTGAGTTCTCCCATCATACTCATTTCAAATTCATTCTTCATGGACTCAACAAATTCATTTATAAGACTCATGCTAGTAACTCCAAATACAATGCAATCTATTATATATTTGCACAATAAATGTCTTTGACTTGTGATTTTTTTATAAATAATATTGTATCAATTTTTCAGCTAGGAAATTCTTTATTTAATAAAAAACTACTAAACCTTTCATACCAGGCTGTAGGAGCTTGCATGAGTCCATAAAGAGCTTTGTTCAACTTGTAAATATAATCAAGGAATTCATTATTTTCAAAACCCGGTGGTTGCTCTATGTAAACTTCTTCTTTGATGAAGCCATTTAAGAAGATACTTTTAACATCCATTTGAAAAAGTGCAAAATGCTTTAAAATAGCAAATGCCAAAAGCATCATAATGGCTTCTAATCTAGTAATCAGGGCAAATGTCTCATCAAAATCTATGCTTTATTCTTAATTATATCCTTTAGCTACTAACCAAGCTTTGTTCCTAGTTACTATTTTAGCCTCATCAAGTTTGTTTCTATAAACCCATTAAGTTCCAATAATTAATCTACTGCTGGGTCTAGAAACTAAGTTCCAAACTTCATTTCATGTGAATTGATTTAATTCTTCTTGCATTGCTTGTATTCAAAAATCATCTTTTAATTCTTCTTCTACATTTTTAAGCTTGGTTTGGGATAGAAAGACTTGATTACTCATATGTCTTAAGGATGATCTTATTTGCACCCTATTTGAAGATTCACCCATTATTAGATCATTTGAGTGTGATCTAACATATTTCCATTTTGTAAGAAAGTCATGACTAATTGATTCATTAGAAACTTCTTTTCTTCATTCATTTTTTATTTCCATTTCTTTAACATTATCATTGTTTTCATGAGAAAATTTATCAAAATTAGCACATACATCATCCATATCATCACTTGAACACACATGAGGCAATGTATCATCAGAAGCAACATAAATAGATTCTTCCACAACCAAGTTTCTTTAATAAAAACTCTATAAGCTTTACTAGTTAGTGAATAACCAAGAAAAACACCTTTATCACTTTTAACATCAAATTTACCTAGTTGATTATTTTTCATTGTTTAAGTTGTAGCATTTACAGTCAAAGGATGAAAATAAGAGATGTTAGGCCTTCTTTCTTTCCAAAGCTCATAGGGGTTTTTTTTTTTAATAATTGGTTTAATGAAAACTCTATTAGATATGTAGCATGCGATATTTACAACTTCAGCCTAAAAATATTTTGGTAGGTTGTTTTCACTCAATATTGTTCTAGCCATCTCAATTAAAGTTCTATTTTTCATTTCAGCTACTCCATTTTGTTATGGTGTTCTAGGTGTGAAAAAGTATTTTCAATTCTAAGTTTGCTACAAAAATCAACCATTTCATAATTTTCAAATTCTCCCCATAATCGCTTCGGATAGTTACTATTTTAAGACCTTTTGTCATTTTAGACTTTCTTGCAATATCTAAAGAAGATATTATTTAATTCATCTTTAGATGCTAGGAAGAAAGTCAATGTATATCTAGTGAAGTCATCAACAACAATCAAGGTATATTTTTTGCCACCCAAACTTAAGATTTGAGTAGATTCAAATAAGTCTATATGTAATGGTTCTGATGGTCTAAAAGTGGAAACTACATCCTTAGACTCCAAGGAAGTCTTAGTTTCGTTTCCTTGTTGGCATGCTTGACAAATTTTATCCATTTGAAAATTTATTTTTGGTAATCCTTTGATAATATTTTTTTAATAAGTTTTGAAATTACATTTGTTCTGAGAGTATAGACATGTTTCAAATGAAGATTTGAAATCATCTTGATTGATTTTGTAAATATTTCTTTGTCTATAGCCTTAAAAATGAACATGATGTCAATTCTCTCAATAGAGCATTTATTGATAAGAAATGTTACTTTAAATCCATTATCACCCAATTGACTAACACTAAGTAAATTATGCTTTAAACTATCAACTAAAACCACATTCTTAATAATTAGATCCATGTTTACTAGAATGTTACATTCACCAAGTATGGTTGATTTTCGATTATCTCTGAAGGTGACACTCTCTTGATCCTTCAAGATTAGTATTATTGACTTGGATGCATCTCCAATCATGTGCCTTGAGCATCCATTGTCTAAGTACCATTTGTTACTGGTTCTTGACGATTCCTACAAATAAGGGATAGTGTCATATTACTTGAACTTTTTGAAAATATTCAATTTACTACTTGAACTTTTATTATACTAAATGTGGCACTTAATTGTAACTTTCCAAGTCACCGTTACTACTTATGTTAAATAACTTAACATTATTTGTTATAGCCAACCATTGTGTTCCACGTGTCATCTGAAAAAAAAAAGAAGAAACATCTTTTTTCTCTAATTTTTACCAAATTCACTCTACTAACTCTCTCCACAACTATTTGAAAACCACTTGAATAACCTCTTGAACTTGTGATGAGTTTTTTTTTTTTTTAATAAACATTAAAGGAAGATTTAATGGATTAGAACGATGTAGGCCAGTGTGGATTATAGTTTGAGATATGCTACTGACCATCATGGTTAATTGAGTATTTTTAAGGGAAGATTTGTTTTTCTTTTAGCCTCATTTTCTATGAGGCATGAATAGAAAAGAGAAAAAAGAGAAAAAAAGGGTAAAGGAGGTAAGGTGACCTGCTCTCATTCCTATTTCAATCACGAATAAGGAAAGGAAGATGACAAGCAAATATTATATATATATATATATATATAAATGATGAGAAGGTATTGTAGATAAGGACTTTTTTTTTTCAACTGGAAGCTGGATAGATATAGGGAGATACCAGTGGTTTAAGATTTATTAGAGATATTGGTTTTGGTTTGGCTATGGTGGGGAGACAGAGAAAGAGAGTTTAGTAAAAAGTGAGAGGAAGAAGAAGCTAAGAGTACAAGAAGAAATTATTTGTGTTTTTTATTTTATTTTTTCTATTTTTCCTCTATGGTTTTCCCCTTTTTTTTTAAAATTAGATTACACATGGCACACAATGATTAGGTATAAACAAACGGTGTTAAGTTATTTACCGCAAATAGTAATGGTGACTCAAAAAGTTATAATTAAGTACCACATTTGCACAATAAAATTCAGATAGTAAATCGAATATTTTCAAAAAGTTCATGTGATATCCATGACATTATCCCATTTTCTATGCCTTAACCAATTATCTTCATTTGATAGTATAGGCATGTCTCATATGAAGATTTGAAATCATCCAGATTGATTTTGTAAATATTTCTCTTTCTATGTCCTTAAAAATTAGCTTGATTATTATCAATTCTCTTAATAGAGCATTTTATTAGCAAGAAATGTTACTTTAATTCTATTATCACACAATTGACTAACACTAACATCCCGTTTACTTAGGGGTAATAGAGAAAGAGTAGAATAATCGTTCTTAGGAATCAACCTATTACCTTATTTACTTGCTGAAATGAACTAAACAATACTATTACCAATAATCTTTCCATCCCCCTTGTAGAGGGAATAAAAAAAAAAAAAAACCACCTACCATGTGGTTTTTTTATTACCTCTTTATTCCCTCTCTATGGTAATAAATATTGAAACAATGTTACTATTTTACCCTTACTAATTTTAGTCATTGGCAAAAAAACCTATAACAGTATACAAAAGCCTCTTTTTGTTTTCACCCAGATTTTTTTTTCTTTTCTTTATCTTCACCTTTTAGTCCACATTCTTCATCCCATCGTCAACAAACAACACAATGACATCACTTTTGTATCAATTTATGCTAGGGCAAATAGTGCAAATAATTAGGTTTGGTTTCAAAAATCATTAATAGATATTATATGCTTGAGATATGATTTTGATAGTTTAAAAACAAGTTTTCACCTTTGATTCCTATTTTTATACGGATTACATTCTGGTTTAGGGTTTTTATAGGAAAAGTTATAATCTTTTAAGAAAAAAGTTTAAGTTTCATTATAAAAAAGTAAAAAAATTTGATTGTCATTGTTTCTTTATGGAAAAATTTAGGAACCTTGAAATTTATGATTTTTAAAAAATCTTTTTATGATCCTTTATGTGTATGATTTGTGAATTTCAAATTATGGGTTCTATTCGTTGATATGAGAAATTTTATGGGGATAGTTGGATTGTTAGTTTCCATCAATTATGTATATTCTTAATAAAATTGGTTTATTGTGTGTGATAGGATATATGTACTTTTTAACTTGGTTCACTATAATAACATTACACAATACTTCTATATAAATTTTATGTTTTACCTTTCTACCCATTATGTTATTATGTTTCTTTTATGAGCTTATAATTTAATACATAATTTTGAACTAGCTGAATATTGCTAATCTCATTTAATTTTTTGTAGCAATGGATCCATTGCTATGTAGAACCAATGAAAGAAGGAAAAAAAAAAAAGGTTATTAGCTATATTGATCATTTATTTTTAAATGTTCACAATTATTAGGTTATTACTTGTCACGTTATCTAGTAGTTATCCTATGCAACAATAAAGGCCTAAAACTAATGTGTTGAACTTTTATGCTAAGAGGGAACATATTAGAAGAATAATATGTAGTGATAATGATAGTTTTAAAGACATGTTTAGAATAGATGCAAGAGTGTTTTTTAAGCTTTGTGAAATGTTGGAAGCCTTAGGGGGTAGAGAGCTACTTGCCATATGGTTATAGATGAATAGGTAGCAATATTCCTGCATATTTTGGCTCATCATGTAAAAAATAGGGTCATAAAACATAAATTTGGAAGATAAAATAGAATAGTTAGTCATAGTTTTCATAATGTGTTGAAAGCAGTTCTTCACTTATAAGGTTATTTTCTAAAGAAGCCAGAGCCAATCCTTTCAAGCTCATTAGATAAATGATGGAAATATTTTGAGGTAATTAATAATCTACTTGTGTTTTGAAACCAAATATTAGAAAAATTTAATTAATTTCTAATATGATTTTTTGTTTTAATGATAGAATTGTTTCGATGCATTAGATGGGACATACATAAAGATAAATGTGCCACTTATTGATAAAACTAGATATCAAACTTGAAAGGGTGAAATCACTACAAATGTTCTTGGAGTTTGCACTCCTAGTATGCATTTTGTTTATGTCTTTCTGGTTGGGAGTGATTAGTAGCTAATAGTAGAGTCCTTCGAAATGCTATTAATAGGAGAAATTGATTGAAAGTACCTCATGGTAAGACTTTATATGGTCATTAAAATGGTCCCACTATACTATGTATGAACTTTTCATGCTTTATGTAACTTGTTTCCATATGTTGTCATAGGTATATATTATTTAGTTGATGCTAGTTATCCAAATCTTGCGGGTTTTCCAGCACTGTTTAAGGGTCAATGGTAACACTTAAATGAGTGGTGTTGAGGTTATCAACTAAGGTCTCCAGAAGAATACTTTCACATGAAATATGCTACAGCTCGTAATGTTATTAAGAGATGTTTTGGATTGCTTAAGTTGTGTTTGGGCATATTAGAAGTTCATCGTTTTACCATGTCAAAATTCATAACCACATTATTATAGTTAATTGTTTGCTTCATAACTATATAAGGATTGAAATGGCTATTGATCCTATGGAGAATGACCTTGGTGATTCCAAACGGAACTCTACTAACATGGAAGAAGATGATCCTATTATGATAGTTCAAATTTTTGATGCATGGAATAATTGAAGACAAGATTTAGCACATAGTATGGACAACACATGGAATGTGTTTCATTCACATGAAATTCAATAGCTGTTTACATAGTGTATAATGGAGTTTAGACTTTGTATGTACATTTATCAATACTTTATAAATGGCTTTTTTTAGCACTTTTGTCTTTGACTTTTCTATTTTGCTAAACGAGTCTAGAATAATTTTTTTCTAATTTATGCCTTGTGTTAGTTTATTTATATATTCTCCTATTATTTATGGATGAAATACTTTTGTATATAAGATTGAGTGAAACCATGAAAGGAAGAAAGGGAAAGTGCACTCTAATAGAAGATGCAACACTTGTTGCATATATGGTGGAATTGAAAACAAATGGTAGATTTAATATCGATACAGGATTCAAAGCTAGTTACTTATTAGAATTAGAGAAGATGATGTTAGGCAAGGTAGGAGTGGGATTAAAGGCCAATCCGCATATTGCATCACATATAAAAACTTTGAGAAAGGAGTGGGCTATTGTATATGACATGATTCATGAAAGCAGTAGTGGATTTGGATGTGATATCAACAAGAATATTCCTATAGTTGAACATGATGTGTAGAAAACTATATAAAAGTAAGCACTAATTAGTTCTAATATTTCATGTTGTAACTATAAAAATATTAATATAATATTTTTAATTATTTTAAAGTCATAAAAATGCTGCACCATTTCATAGAAAAAGTTTTCCTCATTATGAGGAATTTTCACTTATTTTTGAAAAGGATCAAGCTACTAGAAAAGATGCACAATTAGTTAAAGACATATTGAAGAACTAGAAAATGGAGAAATAGGCAACAACAATGAGATGGAAGAACAAGACAACGATCATAAAGAAGATAATCCAATAGATATAGAAGGTTTATCTCCAAATCCTCCGAATCTCATGTACCTACCAAGCAAAAAAGGAAAACTTGACTTGTAGGTACTTCTTCCCATGATATGGTGGGTGTCATTAAGGATCTTGGAAAGGATTTTAGAGATGTTGGTAAAATGTTGAGTGTTGGTTTTAATTCAGAGTTAAGTGACACACAAAAGGAAGACTATAGAAAACTACTTGTTGCACTTTGTAAAATTGAACGTTTAACATCTAAAGAAAGAAACGTTGCTTTAAACAAGCTCTCTTCACAACCCACAACAACTATTTCTCTTTTTTGAGTTACCATTGTGTGAATGACTAAAATGGGTGAAGACATGTATTGAAGATCATTGAAGGTTGTTATTGTGGAGCATTGGTCAAATAATATGTTTTTTTCTTTTATTTTGTTTGAATTGAAAACATACATTTTACATATTTTGTTGTTTTATGTTTAATTGGATTGAAATAACAATGTTTAATTAGCTTTCTTATATGACCAATGAAAAAAATGCATAAGGTTATTTTGTTTTTTCTTTAAATAAAAGTATGCTATTCTGTATTTATTTTATTAAGGTTTAGCAAATCATGTACAAATTTACTATATAGATTATACGAAACATATACATATAGCATGCATAAATTATATTTTATAAGTTACATATAATTATAACTTATATATATAACTAATAAGTCATATATGTTTTATGTTTTTTGTTTTATAAGTTATGTTTCATACATATATAAGTAATATTAGGTAAGTTATATATATAATGTATCTATGTTCTTTATTAGTTATATACATGAGTTACATAAAAATATACATATATATAGATACATGATCTAAAGATTATAAATATATAAAATATAAATTATATATGTTATATATACGAAAAATAAAGTGCATTGATAAACTACATAAGTTATTTATATAAGTTATAAATTGTATATATATGTTATATTTTATAAGTTAAATAATAGATATAAGTTATTATTCATAACTTGTATATATAATATATAAAAGTTATCTATATAGATATATTTCATATAGATAAGTTATAAGTAATATTTATATCTATAATTTATATTAAAATATAAGTTATGGCTTATAAGTTATATATATGTCATATAATATATTAATTATACATATAGGTGGTGAGTTATATATCACTCGGTCTAAAAAATATAAGTAAATAATTTAGAGATTATGAATATATTAGCTATGTATTATAAATATATATTATACGATAAATGAATAATATATTGATAAAACACTAAGTTGTATATAAGTTATAAGTTATACATGTAAGTTGAATTTTATAAGTTAGATATATGTATATATATATATATATATTTATAAGTTATAAGTTATATATGTTTTTATGAAGTTACAAGTTATATATATATATATATATATAATAATATAAGTTATAAGTAATAGTTTATATATGCGTTATAAGTTATATATATGTTATATGATATATCAATCATATATATAAGTTATAAACATGTATATAATATGGATATATAATCTAGAAATTTTATAAATGTTATGCATTATATATGTTATATATATAACAAGTAAAAGGATATTAATAAAATACGTAAGTTGTATATATATGTTATAAGTTATAAGTTATATTTTATGTATTAAGTTATATATGTATCATGTTTTATAAATACATATACATATATATAAATGTAAAAAATATATAAGTTTATAATCTAGGGATTATAAATATTGTATAAATGACAAACAAATAGTGCATTGATAAAATATATAAGTTGTAGGTACACGTTATATACATATATATATATTATATTTTATAAGTTATATATACAAGTTATATGTTATGTGTGTGTGTGTGTGTGTAGCATATAGAGTAACACATAATGGATATATATTTGTATATATGTGTATATATTATATATATTACATATAAAATATATGTTTATATATAATACTTGTTATGAGTAGCATATGTATATATATGTGCGTGGGTATGAGTATGGATATATGAGTATATTTATATGGCTTGTTACTTTTTGATCCAAATAAGGGTATAATGGTAATTTTAATTTTGTTCCTAGTTAACACTATAATAAATAAATTAAAGTAAATACTAGAATATGTATTTTTTGTAATAAAGCTCTAGATAAAGTAAACAAGGTAATACATGATTCATAGTCTATTACTGGTAACACCATTCCTAAGGCATAAGTTTTCTATTCTCCTTTTACTCCATTCCTCCAAATAAACAGGCCATAAGTAAATTATGCTTTAAACTATCAACTGAAGGCATATTCTTAATAATTAGATCTCTGTCTACAGAATTTTACCTTCACTAAGTACGGTTGGTTTTTTATTATCTCTAAAGGTAACACTACCTTGATCCTTCAAGATTAGTGTTGTGAACTTGGATGCATTTCCTATCATGTGCCTTAAGTATCTACCATCTAAGTACTATTGGTTGCTCGTTCTTGATGATTCTATAAAACAAGGGATTATTTCTTTAGTACCCACTTTAGTTTGAGTCCTTTTTAGTTATGAGCAACAATAATTTCTCTCTTAGGAATCCAAACTAGCTTGCTTTTATGATTCAATCGCATGGCCTTCCTTGTGGCATAGTTGTGTGCAATATGACCAACTTTGCCACAATGTTACAAGTTCTATAAGATGCTCTCACAAACCTAGTTTTATAGGGCTTGCAACTAATTTCTCTATCATAGCCAATTTCTATTTGTTTGAATCACCCCTTTGACTTCTAAGAAGAGTGTTGAAATTTCTTTTCCCTTTGGTGAACTAGGCTATAGTTGCTTTTGAATCATCTAAGCTAGCTTTTAACATAACATTTTGAGTTCTTATGCCTCTAGCTCTTTTAAGCATGCATTATCACAGTCGTTGATATCATCACCTTTGAAAGTTTTTTTTTCTATTTTAACAAATCAACTTCAATTTTAGTTTCTCATTTTCCTTCTTTAATTTGTCATTTTCGAGTTTCAAATAATCATTTTCTTCATTTAAGTTTTCATTTTCATCCTTCAACTTGTTGTATTCCTTTTAAACACATCAATCTCTTTTCCTACATTTGACATCATTTCTATGAAGACTTGATTTTTCTTTTGTAATTTCACTACTTCTTTGCATAGATCATTATACATAGTTACTAGTTCATCATAGGATGGAGAGGACGAAAAATTTACCTTATCATCTAATGCCATAAGGCACACAATTTCATTGGAGTCGCTTGAATCATCATCACTCTAAGTGGCAATGAAAGCTTCCTTCCCAGATCCCTTAGATGCTTTCTTGAGCACTGGACAATATTGTTGGATATATCTTGGCTTGTGACATTTGAAGCATGTTAACACGTCCTTCTTTTCCTTTTCATATCTTGGGGAGCTATTATATCATCCTTTCTCTCTTGTTGTTGAATTTCATGAACTTCTTGGCCATCAAAGCAAGCTCCTCCTCATCATCGTTATCTTCATCACTGGAATCATGACTTGTAGCTTTTAATGCAATGGCTTTTTCGCTGATTCCTTTCCTTGCCCCTTTATCAACTTAAGTGTTTTAAGTGCTCTAAGGAGGTCTTTCTTGCTCATAACACATAGATCTCGTACTTCTTCAATAGCGATTCTCTTAGCTTCCCTATCTTTGGGTAAGGACCTAATAAATTTAGAATTGATTTCCACATTATTAAAATTCTTTCCAAGCACAATTAAGAGATTTATGATGTTGATAAATCTATCATGCATCTCATCTATAAATTCATTAGGTTGCATTTTGAAATTTCAAATTGTTCACATAAAAGACTTATTTTTGTGTCTCTTACTCTTGAAGTTCCTTTATAAATCTTCTCTAATTCATCCTATATATCTTTAGTAGATTTACATATGTAGATTCTATTGAAATCACTTTCATTTAAACCACAATACAATATGTTCGTAGCTATTTCATTTAGACCTAATTTTTTCCAACCTCCTTCACTGTAATCTCTTTCTTCTTTTCCTTCAATAGTTAAGGGCCCATTTTCTATTACATTCCATATTAGTCTATTTTGTGTTTTTAGGAAGATTTTCATTCTACACTTCAATAGGGATAGTTTCCCCCACTTAGAAGTGGTGGCCTATTGATAGCTTATCCTTATAGAAACCTTAATGCATTTGATGTCATGATCTTTACTCTAAATCTGATTAAGATCAAGAAATTAGAGACCAAGCTCTGATACTAATGAAAATGCACTAGAAAATACTTAGGAGGAAAAGGGAGAGGGTGAATTGAGTATTTGCCTTAAAATAGTCAATTAATAATTTTTTGATGGAATAAATCAAGTTAATCTTTGATGACAGTAGTTACAGAAGTAATAATGTGCTAAAAAGAATATAAAAGAGATAAGGAAAGAAAATTCAAGCTTGGATATTACGTGAGTTTGGCTCGCTTCTTAATCTCTACGATCACACAAATCGTCTCCAACTAAGGAATTCACATGCTTTATTTATCTCAAATACAAGTGCTTAAATAGAGCTACACACCAATTTCAACACTCGAGAATATATAATATCTTCTCTATTGCAATTCACAGATATAAGAATAGAGCACTAATTTGATTTCTCTCTCTAGATTTTTTGCAAAATAATGAATAAGAGCACAAGAGTTAAGAGAGGGTTAATGGGCTTGTTTGTTTGCAAATGAAGGCTGTTGAAAACTTGTTTAAATCTACTGAGGAATATATATTATAGGTCTTCAAAAGTCAAAAGCTCGTTGAAGAGACGTTTAAAGACGTCAAGCATTAAATGCACAAAATGGCTAGTTTTGATCCACTGGCTCATTGGTCCACCATGTGCGCTTTTGCTGAACAAGTCGTGCCTTTGGATTAAAGAATCATGCCTTAGATTAAAGCCATGATCAAAGTTGTCGCTATCTTGATTTGTACCAGCTTGCTGGTATAGGACATGTAAGCATACACTCAAAGATGTACAGAACACATTCTTTCATTTAAGAAATAATAGGGTTCCTAGTTTAGATGACCTTCTCTTAATTAATTAGAAATAATCTATTAGTCTCAAACAAGTAATGTGCATTTATAATATGATTTACATAACTTTTATTCTCATCAAAATCACATGTAGGATTAATAGTAACAAACGATATAAACACAAGTCTTTAAATGAGATTGACCTGAGTTGGATTTCCTTCTTCTTCATAAGTTGTGAGATAGTTATTGGCAATTCATACGTATATATATGTATCTATATTATATATGTGAATGGTGAGAGATAAGATATCAAATTTGATAAACATAGTTTAATGAGAATGTTATTTAGCAGATTCAAACTTTTATTATAAAATTCAACATTCAAATTTCAAGTAATTTAGCACTGTAGGGGGTGGGTTGGGGAAGAAAGGGACAATGCCAAAATCTATCATTTGAGCTTTCAATACTCATCAAATTTATCAGTTCTCTTCCATTAAATTATACTAATATTTCTTACCAATGAGCATTTAACACTCCATCTTTATGTAGAAAATAGAAATAATTAATCTAAAAAATAAAGTTTTGATGAGTATTGTCACTTACTTAAATCAGATAGGGGCTGGATTAGTTGTAAATGGGCTCGAAGCATGGTGTTATAGGATCTGCAAAATAAAGAACTCGTTAGTAGCTCACGACTTACTAAATGTAGGCCCGATGCAGCTACTCCAATGCTTAAGTCAGTGTTTATCATAAAGAGCCCACAAATTGATTAGAGAAGATGATTTTTTGCGACATTATTTTGATTGGTGATGATTCAACTATATTAATAAGTGACTGACCTAGCGGTTATGTCAATCGTAGATGAGTAGGCGAGGGCTAGTTGGAAGGCCTAGCGTTATGTTGATAGTGAGCAAGTGGGAATCATGGTACCACGATCTCCACCACGGAGGTCTATTTCGATCAAGACGTAGTGTACCCAAGTGGGGGTGTCTTATCCAAGTCGTTCAGGTAGCACGTTAGGATCGATAAGGAGGAAAGTCGACTAGGGCTTTGTAGATTTACTTTGGTTAGACCTAGTAAGAGAATGTGTTTGGCTCGGATAAGCACAAAGTGAAAGTTGGACCATCAACAAGTATTATACCTACTTATTTTAAACCTTAAGTATAAAATTTATTGAAAAGATATTTAGTTAGATAACATTTGACAACTTAAAACCTAGTAAAATTAGAAAAACACACGTACCTCATATACTTACATTAAGCTAAGAAAATTCATCTCAAACAAACCCAATCACATTCCCAATTGGCAAACCTGATGATGATGATGATGATGATATCAAATTCGTAATTGTACCTAAAGAGAGATGTACTAGAGTTTGGTTATTATCATTGATTGGGCCAGAAATGATGTTGGGCTTATTATAAAAAAGGAAGTCCAATAAGAGAAGGAAACATTAGAAAAGGTTACTTTTGTCTTTTTACTAAGAAGAACTAACGATTTCATTAAATTTTCCAAATTAACTGAATTATAACGTTCGAACCCTGAACTGCAACTGAAATACAAATACGATGACACACACACACACACACGCCGAGAGAAAGAGAGATGATGGAGAAAGGAAAGGGAGTGATGGGGATGGAAAGAAGATGGAGCGTGGAATTGACGGACTATTCGGATGCTCCTTCCACGCACGACTTCGTCGACCCTGCTCGCTTCACTTCCACTTCTGAAGATCAGGTCTTTCTTTAACCCTTTGTCTTATAACTAAATTATAATTGGGTCCCGTTAACAAGTCTCTCGTGTTCAATAGATACTAAGAAAAGAAACTATTCTCCTATACATTTTACGACAAACCAAGCTTTGTTATCCAATCTTGTATAATTCTCAGAAAGTTGGTGCTTTTATCACGATGATGATTATTTAAAACGTTTGATCTTTTTACTGTTTTTGTTAATTTTGCAGGATGCTTATGCTGTCATTCTCCGATGTCAGGATGCTGAAGCTAGTTGGAAAGCTAAGGTTACTTAATTTTTACTTTTTATGTTGAATTTAATATATCGTCACTGTCTCATCAGACATCAATCATATTTGTCATAAATGATGAATATTTAACAAGGGTCCTGTTTTTGGGTTTCTATATGGTATAGTGTCTCAGATATTGCCTATCATATCGTCAAAATTATGGTTTACAATGCGATTTTATGAGTGTGTGATTTTATTTATTTTTTATTCTTAATTAAAATAGAAGCATATTCGTTTTTATGCAAACTTTAAATAGAATAATAAGTTTATAAACGATTGTATTAGTTTACGATTTTATTGATTTTAATATGCAGTATTACTACTCTTTGGGGTCATGTGTATACAAATAAGGTTTTGTTGTCTGTCAAATGAAGCTGTTATATTTTAAACCAAATCCTATAACGAGATGGCAGTGCTAATACAAAAGGTGCAATTTGAAGGCTGATTAAAAGCACCTGCCATTATCTTCTCTCTGAACTCTAATATATTTGATTACCGTATCAGCAAAGAGACAGATAATAGCTGGACAATCTTTGATGAATAATGATGAATTACTTCAACAATTTGGTTGCCCCTCAATCCATCTGTGACTGAATTTTTGTTGCTCTAGGAGAGGTGTAATGTACAACCATCGAGTCACTGTACGCGCTATCCTATTGGTTCATTCAACTTTGTTTATGAAATTATACTGATATTGAAACTCAGTTGCAGTATCTTGCTTCACTATAGTAGTCCGATAGCCATCCATTCATGTGATGGGCACTTTACATGATAATGTACATGGGTCTCCATCTCCAAGCAGTTTGAACGAAGTTTACCTTTCATGCTTGTTTACTTTTCTTTATAAGACAATTCTTTGTGATGTCTTCATTGTCCAACATCCAGCTACCCTTTCTATCATATTGCAGATCATTTAACATTAAAAGGAAAATTATATTGGAGGGATTAATGTTGGGGTAAGTTCAAATAACAAATCAACATTTTAAGTGGTTAAACAAATGGATTAATGTTATACAAAGTGATATAGTGAAAGGATTATTACTGCACCATTATAAACTACGTTTATGTGACATGTTTGGCTAATGCCACATTATCATTTATTTGTAATACTAAAGAAGCCTTGATCTATTTTTTTTATTTTTAAAATGTTGATCCACTATTCGTATCACCTTAGATTATGGTAATCCATTTTTTTGACTACTTAAATTGTTGATCCCCTCCGATGGATTTTTTCCCAATATCAAAGGACTACATAATAGTGTTGCTGGTTGGCTGGAGAAGTTCTGAAGATTTCTGTATAAGATATCCACAATATTGAAAAAAGTAGCTACTGTGGTGGACTAGACTTTGTGTTGTCATGCATGTCTGTACGGGTCAAAGCAATCAAACTTGAGAGGGTATATGCTGCATTTGATATCCTTGGTACTCTTTTTGGAATCTTGTTGTTCTTGAATGCTATTCTTGCCATTAGGAAATATTTTAGAAGATCCTTGAGAACTATTCATTCAGCACAAATTTGCACATTTAGGCCATGACATATGTCTATTTACCTATCATTGTCTGACATAAAGGGGGGTTTCAGAAAGGATGTTAGAATGTCTTGTATTGAGCCATGAAATTTTTGGATCCTCTTATCTTCTTGTGATACCCTACAGTAAGTAACCTTTCCCCTTGCATAGCATCCCCTGACTGCTTTCCCTGGAGCCATGGATTTAGTGGGTGTCTTGGTGCTTTCATCTTCTCTTGCAAGTTCTTCAGTTTTAGGTGCAATGGCTGCTATATAACTTAGTTGCTATGGTAGTTACTATTGGAACAAGGGTTTCATTTATATTTTTATTGAATCCTGGTTTGTTTACTTATTTACTGGATCTCTGTTGTCAATCAAATTACATGGACATGCTAAAAGCAAGCCACCTTTGACTGGAACAAATGGAAAGGGAGACTAGGCAGTAACTATCATATACCTGATAGGAAACTTCTTGATTGTTTATTGTCTATGATTATTCCCTCCATAGGCTGTATGTTCTGTGAACCCTTAGGCTCTTGGGAAACGAGCATTTTGACTGGCAAATGGTTCACTTCTTTCGTTGACTTTAATTTCCCCTTTTTAAGTACCCATGGCTCTTTGACTCAACTTCTTGAACTTTGTATTTCAGTCAGGACCAATAAATTTTATTGGCGTAGCACTTGATCAAGGAAATGACCAGCAAGTGATGTAATAAGGGGAACTCTCAACTAACCCAAAGGGGTTACTCTAGTGGATAAGTCCAATAATTCTTCTGACTTTGGTCATGAGGTTTTGCCTTCACATCCTACTAAGGACACTTCTTGGGCTACCTGTATAGCACAAGTGATACAAAACTGGTCCATGGATCTTGGCTGGTGTTCATAGAGATAGCTGGTCCTGTGCTCCATGCTTGCATAAAAATGATGGACTCTAGACTTTCTTTTGCCTCTTCAGCAAGTGGCCACAAAAGAAGTGTACAAATCTTTCTCCATTCTAGTTATCTGTAACTGTTGAAGTGGATCATTAAAACCATCAAACATTAAGTATATGAACATCTTACTACATTTTAATTTTGTAACATTCACCATAAACTTTTTTGGTTCCATTCTCTCAATTAAGTCCATTATTCAATGTCAACTCAACAATTGTATAGATTTTCAATGAGACTAATTAAGTTGTAGGTTTTCTGTTCTGATGAATTTAGATATTTGATCAATAACAGAAAGCTTGGGAGGTGGCACAAGCTCCTTTCTATATTACATGATGATGGGTTTCATGATGTGGACGGCTGGAAATATGGTGCACCTCTTCAGCATTGGTATCTCATTTTCAGCTCTCTTGCAGCCTATCAGTGCACTTCGGAGAGTTGGAAAGGGTATGTCTACTAATTTCATGCACAAGTGAGAATTAAAATAAGTATATGAGATTCTTTTTTCTTTTGCTCTCTTCTTTCTCCTGACCATTTTGTGGAGACATTGTTGGCTGCATAGTGCATGTGTTCATTAGTTGACCTGTTTTCTACCTATGCTAGTATGGATCAGGTAGACTATACATGTATTGGCTTTATGTAATTATTGAATCACATTCCTGATTTGTGACATTCTTCAAGCTATAAGCCCATAACATATTCCAGTGCACTTAACATGAGAGGAAGGAAAATCTTTTAAGCTAAGCCTAATGCTAATGAATAACAGCTTATTGAGTTGGTGGGTGTTACCCTTGTCAGGTTTAATCACTTATTGTATTCAGTTGTATCCTCTACTTCCAATGAACGTTTATTTTTCGTGTTGACTTATTGTTTTAGTAAACAGAATTATATTCTTGGGATTTGGTTATAGTTAATTATGTCCTCTATATAATTATGCAAGAGACCTTCTACAGTTTTTGAGCCGTACAAGGACGTCAATGTGAAGCTACTTGGACCCAAGTTGCTTTTCATAGTCCTCAATCTAGGTGGTCTAGCGCTTGGTGTCTGGAAGGTACGTTTTCTTTTCATTTATTTACTTTTAGATGTTTTTCTGTATCTCCATCAAAATTTAAAGATGACCTGGTCTAGCCTTAAAATGTCAAATGAAGAGGACACTTTTAGTGAGTTTATGCTTTTGTTGATATCTTTATTACTTTCTGGCAGCTCAATGCTCTTGGCGTGCTTCCAACGCGTGCATCGGACTGGGTATCGTCATTGCCTCCTGCAGAGGTTTGTTTCTTTTGACAGCTTCAGCTATCTATCTGTAACACATGAGTTTCTTACCATTATTTAACTTTTCAAGATATTCCATAAAGCATAAACGATCACAATTTTTCTCATTTAATACTAGGAAATTACTAGACTGGTTCCATAATATGCTGTTTGCAAACCTCATTGCCATTTGGAAGTAGGCCTGTTTAGATTGTAATTTTGTATTGTTTTGGTATCGTTTTCAAATCGAACAAATACTGAACCAATTATAAATCGAAACAAATATAATACTAATGAAAAACCGATGTTTTACTTATTAACTGACCAAATCTATTACAGCTGTCATAATTATCAAAAGGTCATTCAAATTATAACATCGAACTTTGAGCATCCTATTTTCTAGAGAGCTGCTTGCGTTAATTGTATGATTAACATGTAATGATTCTGATCCTAGAGTTGATCTGCTATTATTTGCAGGAGATTGAGCACTCGGCGGGGGTATTACACTATAATGATTTATTATACTTGCCATTGTAATTCAAAGACCAACAAGAGAGAGGATGGTGGCAACGCGTGACTGTCTTGCAGAAACTTTGTTTCGGGGTTGGTTCTATTTCATGAACCACAGATGCAGGATAGCTAATGCTTCATGATTTGTTCTGGCCATGATTTACATGACTTAGGCAGTACAGTTAGTCAAATCCAATCATTTTGGCACCAATACGGAATACAAATATGGTGTCTTTGCATTAGCTCCTTGGGTTAAGTTGATAAAAGCATAATGCATCATCAAACCTAACCCACAATCAGATGAGCTGAATCTGAAACCTCTCGATTTCAAACAACAGCCTCTATAATACAACCTTCAGCATGGAACTCAAAATAAAGTCCAACAACTATGTCATATATAATGTGTTACCTAGGGATATTATGTACAAATGGCAACATTTATGAGTGGATTTGAAATGGTCAAATGTTCCTATTATGAGATCATAACAAATACATTCATAATAATATTACACTAATAAAATTTTATCATAGGATTACAACTTTCACTCTCGTAAAGCATTGGTGTTGAGTTACTATTTAATTAAGTTTTATTAGCCTATAGTGGGCAAAGTCGGGTCAAGGAGATGAGAGATATTATTTTAAAAAATTTTAAAAAATAATAGGGTCAGTCGGGAAAAAAAAAATCCAAAAATATAGTACTTGAAATTGTATCTTAAAAACACAATTTTAAAAGGTTGAATAAAATATTATAAAAATAATATTATATATAGTTGCATGGTACAATGATAGGTTATATTTTAATATGTGTTTTTATATTTTAATAAGAAAAAATTATATCCTTATAAAAAAATTAAAGCTTTTAAAAGTTTTTCTTATTATAAAATAAATGTCAAAATTAGTATCTGAACTTTACATAAAAGTTCAATTTAGTATAAGTTAATTTGATATCTAATCAACTTTTTGTAACTATTTTAATTACCTTCTTAATATTGTTTGCTTTATTTGCCAAAGCAAAATAGGCAGCATATAATTGAATTATTACTAATATTCTAAACACCATCTACCACTAATAGTTGTTTCTTTAACATCATAAAATAAACAAATGATTTTAGTAATATAGTAAAAATAGTCACAAAAACTTTGATTAGATATTGAATTGATCACTTTAAAGTTTAGGTACATGATTTAATAGACTATACGTCTTCAAGCCAAGTCCAGCTCATTAGCCACTTGAGTTGATCTAAGGGACCAGCAACCAGTTCAAATTAGTAACGATCCAGAGGCTAGTTGGTACCAATGTTGTTAGAATTGAATGAGGGTTTGACCTAAACATACTAGGAGGTCAACGGTTGATGGGTCGAATTGAGTTCCACCGGAGGTTCAAACCAAGGTTACTAAATATGAAGATAATTAATATTTAATTTAAAAAATGATAATTTAGTAATTGCATGAAACTACAAATTCAAATAAATTAATATTTAAGCATTCATATAAATTACATGTCAACATATTAAATAAGTATTTGTATTATCAAATAAATTAACTTAAGAATCATTTATAATTGATCAAATAAGTTAATATACTTTAGCGTTCGTTTTATTGTCAATTTTGTATATTTTTATAAAACGTAGTGTTTAATTTTAAATTATTTTTCTTGTAAAAAAAAAAAAAGGAAATAAACTTGTCATGCTTTCTAATGTTTCTTCTATTGCACTGTTTTAATCAATAAACGTCTTAACGGATTAACATATTATGATATCGATATGGAGAGTCTGAAGTTGTGTGCAAAATGATTGCCTGTGTTATTAGAGTTATGCTGGATGGTGGATCTAAGAAATTTTTGTTTGTTATTTTGATATCGAGTTATGACTTATGAGTTGTCAAAGTGTTGCGTGGTATTTCCATCCTTCGGACCTGACGGTGTTTTCAAAACTACCACATCGGAAAGAATCTCAACAATTAGAGTGGGTATAGACCGGTTAATCAGTCTATTACCTCATATTTTAAACCATCATAATAATGGTTTTTTAAAATCCCAAACCTAAACCGGTTCATTATTAATGATTAACTATTTTAATGGTTAATCATTTTTTTTGTTAATAATTTGGTTTTCGGCTTTTAACTATTTAACATAATATTTAATTAAAAGTTATAATTAACCATATTTCCAGCTGATCCATAAAAAGTTAAACACTTTTTTTATAATTACATTCAAGAATTAAAAATTAACAAGTTAAAGATATCAAGTCAGAACAATGATCAACCTATTAACATCCTATCATTACACAAGATTTGTAACTTACAAATGGTCAACTAGATACATCATGCTTTAGTGCTCAAGATAATAACATAAAACAAAGCAAAGATCTAATTCAATTAGACTATAAGCTGTATTATATTTATGTATCGGTTAACCATTAATCATAGTTTTTCACAGTTACAAACCGAAACCAAAAAAATTAAAACCATGAATCTAAACTAAAATTGATGGACTGGTTAACCACATTTTTCAGATTAGTTTTTTCATTTCGTTTCAGTTTAGTGGTTTTTTTTCTCACTCTATCCACAATAACACATATATATAATAATTCCACGCGGCTCCAAGTTGAAATTGTGGTAAGTTCTATGTTGACAATTGAATCATGTGTTGGGCCAATAGAATAACTATTCCAAGTTGCAGAAAATTGAGATCTAATTATAGAGGAGGCTCGACCCTATTTTGTTGAATTGGTCAAGTTAGTTTGGATTTGAGTACCTTGGTTGGTACAAGACACATATGAACATAAATTAATATTAGAATTAATCATAGACAAGGCTGGACTCAAGTTGGCGGATCATGATTACACTGTCTAGTTTCTCTTATTATGGATTATGATCAATTTGGTTGGAAGTTTAGGATTAGCCTGTTCTTGTGGCTAGCTTGTTCAACATGGTTGAGTTGGTGAGCCAGTTAGGTTTGACTACCTTGTTGGTATACTTTTCACCTTTGTGCATCAGTGGACTCATGTGACATATGTGAACATAAATTAATGAGTTCACCCCACATCTACAATGATTGTCGCCAATTGCTTGTTCACTCACTCTCAATGATTTCATGGCACACTCAATTGCTAGGGTTCATCTAACTATAAATATCTATATTCTCTTACAAAAAAAGTAATGTCGCTTAAACTTTCTCTTTCACACTCCTTAGTTATCCTTAGATTTGCATGCTTGTTGAATTAGGCATCGGATGGTTACATGGATCTAATCTCATGCGTGTCATTAATCATATTTTGATTTCCAGGCCTATCATTTAAAGAAGTCTAATCTAGATTTTCTATATTCAATCACTATTGGATTGAACTAGTGACATGTATCAAATTAATTTTTGTACAAAATTTAACTACCAAATTTGGCATTTTTTCCATTAAAAACTATTGCTTGCTCAAATTCTGTAGGGGTTGAATCAATGGATCATAAGCTTGGAACACAAAGTAAAAGAATCTATAAAACAAAAAGTTTTTCAGTGGTACGCTGAGCGAAAACTCAGTATGGCCACTTCGATGCTTAAATTAGTGTTTGCCATAGAAAGCCCATAGAATAAATTGGAGAAGTTGGTTTTCATGTAGCATTATCTTGATCGAGGGTGGTTTGATCATATTTATGGGCAACTAATATGGCGGTTATGTTAATCAGGGTAAGTGGGTGGTTGGATTAGCAATTGTGTTAATCGTGGGTGCGTGAGTAAGTTGTTGGTTGCTGGCGGTTATATTTGTAATGGGTAAGTGGATGATCATGTGATGTTACAATACCATATTGCATGGCTTGATCCTGATTGAATCGTTGTGTATCCAAACGAAAGTGTCAAAGCCTTTTGGTCATTGCGTTTGGGTTGGTAAGAAAAAAGTTCACCAATAGGATCTAAAGCTTGTTGGCTTGGCTCAATGAGACAAAAGTTTCGACTCAAGTAGACCCAAAGTTCGATTTGGACCATCAACAATAACTTAAATATAGAGTATTTAAAATCAGCTCCTTCTTTGAATTTCCACACATTAAGAAGAGTTTTGGATTTAAAAACAAAAAAATGCTATTTACCTTTTAATAAAGTGTAATCAAATTTGGGGGGAAAAAGAAAGAAATTTGATTTTCCTTTTTTAGTCTTTTAACAATTGCAGTTTTGATGCGTGTTTAGTTCATCTATCTTCTTCCTCGTGGGTCCCTTATCCACAGAGAAGCCGATCAAGGGGGTCCAATAATGCATGAGATTGCGTGTCGTGGGCGTGGAGTCAACTGAAACACTAAATAACTACTTGTGTTCTTCTTCACTTCAGACATCACCATCTTCTTCACCATTCATACCTCTTTTAATTTAAGGTAATCTAACTCATATCTGATCATGCTCTAGTTTTGACCCAATTTACAATATTTAGCACTTTTCAGCTATTCACGAAGGAAAAAAGATAATGGGTGCTGTAGTACGTGTAATCATTACATGAAAGGTTGTTCCTTTAGTCTTAAGGGGACCTACTTACTTGTTTGTGTAAACCAATTTCAAAAGCATGGTTTTTTTTTTTTTTTTTGGGTTCTTTTAGGGCTTTGACAATTGTTGGGATGTTTTAGGATATGGGGTTTTCTTGTAATTATACTATTGATTGAGTAAAGTTGTGGTTTTTCACTTGTGTTTGGCAGATATGGGAGGAAATGGGTTTCATTGGTTTTGCACGGGGGTGATAATATTGCAATTGATTGGTGGTATTCTTGCTGGGGAAAGCATGGTCACTATGTTACTTGTAAAATAGCAGAGGTAAGGTTGTTTTGTCTTCCTTGTCATTATTTTCATTTGCAAGATTATAGCAGGTGACAGTTTAAGTTATTAATAATAAAAATCATGACTTTCTTAAATTTTCATGAGTTAAGAAACGGGAGAAATCATGACTTCTGAGACTTATTTAGTTACAACTTGGATAATTACTCCGGAAGTGATTATCGTTTTGAGTCTTGAGTAAGTTCAATTAGGATCAGCTTTTTTAGTTGTTACAAAATTATCAATGCAATACAAAGTAATGTGAATAAGTTATCAATGTTCCAAATGTTTAGAAAAGAATGAACTTTTAAGTGGGTAATAGATGTATATACAAAAGAATTCCTTATTCACACCACTTTATATAATATGATAAAGTTCTTAACCACTTAAAACATTACTAATTCCCAAATGATGGCTCTTTCCGGTTTAAATTGCCCAATTAGGAACACACACTTTTATGAAATGAAAAGTTTCCTTTTGTGAAACTTGACTTTGATTCTATGCTATGGACCATACAGATTGATAAAGGAATGAGTAAAGTCGAGTTCTTAGATTCGAAGAGATGAGGTATTAGGATACCATTAGTGAGGTTTCATGATATGCAACAACCTAAATTAAAGGAGTTTCATGCACCAAAAGGGTATCTGAATGGCATAGCTCTCTATAGCTGGTGTTTTGTATTTGATTACTTATGCTGAAGGAAGAGACAAATGTGCTAGTGTAATATCTTGTCAAAATTTGCTTGCTTGGATTCACTTGGAAATTTGATTATTAGGATCTTCCTGTGTGTATAGAGATGCTTACACCTGATGTTGTCAAAATGACACTAATTTATATTAACAAATCCTTGTGGGCCTTAGCATTATAAGCTTTTACTCCCTTCCTAAACATGGTGTATCAATGAATTTTTATCTTGATGCGAGTGATGAGCTTTTGAAATCACTCTTTCTATACTTGCAGTGAAGAAAGGTCTCAATCATTCCTTTTATAGTTAAGATTAGCAATACAACTATCTTAGATTTAGATTAGATGATAGTCAAGAGTTGAATCCCTGCCATTATAACTCTTTAAAATTAAGTCATTAAGTATCCACTTGATGGACTTCAGTCAAAATAAGGTTTGGCCCACAAGTGAGGACGAGTGTTAAATAATAAATATAATAATCTACACCATATACAAGCTTAAGATTTTAAATTAGATGGTTGTGTTATTAACCTTAATAGTAGTTTAAAAGTAACATCTACATCTCCAGGCCACTTACCATGTCCAAGCCCTTCTTAATTGTCACTAAGACCTATGATCGGTAATTGCCCATACCTCCTCCACTTTGACTCTGTCTGTCAAGGGAGATGAAAATCTGAATCTCAACCATGTTCTTGTGACTATATACTGTTACAAAGACATCATTATTACTTCTAAGAGTAACAAGACAATCCTTGAGGCAAAAGTATATATAAGAAGAAGAAGAAGAAGAAGAAGAAGAAAAGGACCAATCCCATCTTCAAGGCTCCTAACTGTTCTCTGGTTATGAATATTCTGCCATCCACAGTTACACAGCAAGTCTCCAACAACCTTCTCACAACATTAAAACCTGGACCTATGGCTTGGACATGCTCTATGTGGCTGTAGTACCAAAAGTAGCTCCAGTTGGTGTGCTTAGGGAACACCACAATAGCTTTCTTTGACACTGAAGTGCCAGCTTTCGTCCATCCTATATGTTGACTTCTGTAAATGAAAGAAGGAAGTTGAAACTAACTGACTTGCCTAAATAATAACAATGCAAAGACAAGGATGCAACATTCCATCGAGAATTAGAACAAACAAATTATGGCATAAGATAGGGGAAAGGGATAAATGACAGGTTGGTTGTATGGGATGATGATCCAGTGCTTAATAGTAGTGTCCAAGGAAAGAGATGAGCTCTGCCAATTTGGTTGTGTTTGTTTAATTACTTGGCTAGCGTTTTGATTTTGGCTTTCTGTACTGCAGGAATATTTTACAGATGAGGCTAAAGCTGCTGTAGAGAAACTGCTTCCTGAATCTGCTGGGGGCAACCTTGCATCCGTTTGCTCCTGGCCTGATGAGATTCGCCATAGCTATCATTGGCGCTGGAGTGGTGTTCTTCACTATGTTGACACACCTGATTTCAAATGTAACTATGAGTACTGCAGTAAGTTTGCATTTTCTCTTTGTTGTTCAAATTTCCATTCTCTATCTTTATATGTGTAGGGAGAGATTTTGTTTTTTTTTTTTTTTTCTCTTTCTGAATTTTTCTCTGCAATTGTAAATGATCTCACATGGATATTTTTTTCTTGAAAAGCTAAGTGGGATTTTTTTTCGAATGGTGTCTTTAGGAATTTGAGATTCTTGTCATTGCACAGTGTATTTTGGTTTATAATGGTGTGACATGACATTGGTCCAAATGGAAAAAAGTTGGCAGTGTCATGAAAATGGGAAAATCTCTATTGGTAGCTTGAATAGGGTTGTTTTTTATTGAGTAATAAGCTTTTAATACCTTTTTTGTTTTCATTGTTCATTTCATTGTGAAATTTGTAGTTTAGTTATATTTTTGATAAATGTTATTAGAGTTGGAGGTTTTCAATTTGATTTTTCCCACGATGACCTTAACTTGATTAGCTATTCATAGGAGGGATTAATTAATATGTACTTCCATATATCATGGGGACTTGATGTACCAATGCATCACCATTTGAAAAATACTAATGGCACACACCTATGTGTAAGTCTGTTTCTAAGATGAGTCAGTTTGAGGTTCTCTTAAAATTTCACAAATATATATTTTATCGGCATATTGGGTTTTTATTACAAAAGCTTATTCCCTGTTGAGCTCTCAATTATATGATAGTTGGTTTCTAGTCATAGCTATTGAAGATAAGTACATCAGAAGTGATTTGGCTTTCCACTTGCTTCATATCCTATTTCTAACAAATGGCTTACACACATTGCTGATGGATTTGCTTTCTCACTCAATAAAACTCATTAATGCACATTCTTCATAGACAGCCTTAATTAGATGATAATGATGCCTACCTTTCTTACAGGAGACTGCCATGATTTATCGGGGCACAAAGATAGATGTGTAACGGGTGCAATCTTTAACTATACACGGCAACTTGTCGAAGCTACTGATTCTTATTCCATTGCTAGCTGTAAGTTCTATTAGGAGAAGACAGATGCATTACATTAATGTGACAGTATTATGGATGACTAGTATCGTGACCAAGTTATGATTTTGGTTTCAGCAGACAATCTAACAGAGGCTCTGATGTTTCTGTCACACTTTATGGGGATGTCCATCAGGTTGGTATATCATTTTCCTAGCTTTGAATGAAGCCTCTGACATGGTTTACTGTGAAATAGATTATATTGACCTATAGTGCGCTGGAGTTCATTTTATTCTTTTAAAACTAGATGCAGAGATTTTTTTTTTTTTTGAACTGGTTGGCCTTTCTTTTGCTTGAATAAGATTACATCCATTTACCCTCAAGAAAATGAGATTACTGACCAACAGACCAAGAACTAAGGGACCTGGCAGTTTATCCTTTGAAGTTCAAAATTCCGGTCTTTATGCTTTACTCCAGGTCAGGCTTGAGACACATTGTCCAATCATGCATTGAAGTGATTAAGAAAGTGCACAATATTTGCTGTATGTACTTTGTGCTTATTGAGTTACTAATGATAGGGATGCAGTTCGGATGCTAAATCTGTAGTACAATGTAAAGTATCAGTTGACATATTTGTTTATCCTGGCAGCCTTTACACGTTGGTTTCACTGGAGATGAAGGTGGGAACACAATAATCGTCAGATGGTATCGGAGGAAGACAAATCTACACCATGTTAGTGTTGCTTCTGGTCTTCTCTGAGCTCCCAATTGACTTCCAATGATAAAGAAAAGGATCATATCAAATGCATGCAGCAACTCTTGAACTGTTTTGCATGAGCAGGAATATCTTGCATTAATTGGAGAGATTGCTTTTCCCTCTCTTATTTTGGTTGCTAAGTCACGTTGTTTTGGCTGATATTGATAGAATATTTAGATTAAGTGTAGATGGCTTGTGATGGTAATGCATACTCAATAACACCCATTGCCAAGCCATAATCCTTGATAGGTATAGGATATAGATGCAGCTCTTGGAAGTTAGAAATTATTTATGCAAGTGATGAATAATTCCAACATCTCAGGCATTATAAACATTCAACACAAATCTACAGAAATGATGAGCATTATCTGCTAGATAATACCAACATTACAATGGCTTCTTATTCTAACCTAAGTAATTTGTGGTCTTTTAGTTTAGGTGACTTTATTTTGGTCCTTTTGAATCTCATTCTCGATGGTTTTAATATGCACTGAGGCATGGACCACTCTATCCCTTGTCTTTTGTCATATTGGACACTACTATTTGGTATGTCTGACTCATGTGTCTGCAGTTACTTTTTATTTATTTTCTAGCACATCTGTTACATATTGAGGAAAACTGGTAATAGTGAACCTAGATTTTTTTGGATGCCCCTGGGTCTACCCTTTTGCAAATACTTTAAAAGTGCTGCACACCATGCTTCCTAGCTCCTGTAACCACCAAAAGCTATTCACACAATTCAAAATCTCACTCTTAGGTGAGGGCTTGGTGCCTAAACGACTCCCAGTTTGACTTGTAACTCGTGGCACCTAAACTTTCGAGTTAGGTTGTGTTGTTATTATTAATGTTTCTAATTTTTCTTAGGAGTTTGTAGTATATCCATTAGATTCTGCAATTGATGGTTGATGATTTAAAATTGGATGCCTGAACGTGATTTCAGAATAACCAATCATACTGTTCCAGGTATGGGATGACATGATAATTGATTCTGCACTGAAATTGTACTACCAATCTGATCTTGCCAACATGATCCAAGCGATTCAGAGGAATATCACGGTGAGGTTTTTGTCTTGCCTTCTTCCTTCTTGCATTGGCTGATAATGCTAATACATCTGCAGAGCCAGATTATTCTAGCATTACTGAGAGTCTTGATTGAAGCATAAATGCAATGAAGTTCTCTTATCCTATTTAAAATAAAAAAGGAATCTCCTCAGTTGTCAAGTATGACCTAAGATTTTTCTTTTGCATGATTTGGTTTGTGAGAGACCACATCATGGTGCCGATCTTGGTACTGACTGCATTAAGATATCCAACTTATCGCCTGCTTTAAGTTCCAAAAGTTGAAGTTTTAATTTATTAAGTCTCTTTATGATAATTATTATCCTTATCATCGGCCTTGTCTTGTTATAATTGTCGATGCTGACATCTGATCATAGTCCTTTTGCTACACTCTTCCACATTCCATGCTATGTTGAGCTTGACAGTCTCTGTCAATCTTACAAGATTTGTAGTGTGTTCAGACGTTGTGTGCAAAAGATGTATTTTAAGCTCTGCATCTTCGAACTTTGTTAAGACCTAATAGGACTGGTTGTAATATGCATATTTGTGGACAGATTAAAGTTAGTTAAGACCATATCTTGAGGTTTGCAGTACCTACCTTTTTCTGGTAAGTATCAACTTCTTTCAAGAAAAACAGCAAGGTGGTATCCCTGTCTTTCTTGTTCTAGTTTTTCTTGTTGTTCTTTAGTATAACCCCTATAATCTTCTTTACCTGCTACCCTTTTGCTATCTTTCATGTGCAATTCCTGTCATTGCTGCAAATGAAATGTCTGACAAGCATATGACTTTCACCTGTAGACACTCAAAATTTGGAAAAAGAATATTCTTGTGAAGCAAATCCACAAGTCAGAAACCTCAATCAATAATACGCCTAAGTCGTTAAGTGTTTGTGGAGGTGTGAAATGTGATCCTATTAAATGTGATGGAAGGAGTATCAATGGTACACTACATCTGTATTGAACTTGTCAACTTTTTTGTGGTTTTACAAGGTGAAAATTTTGAGCTGGTTTTCTCACTTTTTCTTATTGTTTCTTAAGTATGAGGAAATGCTCAGTGTTTTTGTTTTCCTTTTTTCTTGTTTTTATTAAGCTGCAAAAAGATGTGGTGGAACCATTACTTGTGTTTAACCTGAGATGTAACCTTCTCTCGTTCATTTTAGAAAAGATTGAAAAGCTTGTCTTTTTCATTGATACACTATCATAATTCTAAAGATTATGAAGTTAGGCTTTAGTTATGACTTTTGCACTTGCTTGTAGTGCAGATGAGCTTGGTAAGCTGGGTATGGGTGGAGGGGATGGGATGGGATGTTACTTTTTATATAATATATCTATACAGAAAATACTCGGTTCTTGTGCAACTACTTTATTAAGTTTTTTGTTCTGTCTAGGATGGCTGGTCTAATGATTCACCATCATGGGGAGACTGTTCATCTAATCAAACAGTTTGTCCCAACCCGTAAGTTCTCCCATAATTCTTCCTTTATTTGAGATACCTGTATAGCAACAGAAGAAGAGTTTCCTGCTTATGTTTGGAGCAAATATTTTGCTTGTGGCATGCGGCAAGTGTTCCTTTTGAAAGGCCTTCAAAGGTTTTTGTGGTTAATATGAGAATTTGATGAAACTCACATCGATTATTTTGATTCTGAGGTCAAATTTCTAAGATTGGATTTATGCTGTTGCTTAAGCTTGCAATTATCACAAATAGTTTCTTGTTCCACAGGTATGCTTCTGAAAGCATTAAACTGGCATGCAAATTCGCATATAGGAATGCCACCCCAGGAAGTACCTTGGAAGGTAGGTAGACATTATATAAAATTCTACTTCAATCCTTTTTATTCTATTTGCAAGATAGCAGGAGGAGTTATGAGACCAATTTCTAAACTTTTCACATTTATTCAGTATGGTGTTTAAAAACTTCCTGAGTTTGCAATTACCTATAATCCTTTTCTATCCAATCTCTTAGCAACACGAAATTTTGAGTTTCAATATGTTCCAACACCATATTGCAAGATTAAGATTGGAGGCAATACTTGCCTTTTCTCAGACATGGAATTTCAAAAATGAAAAAATTTTTCAATACTAATTGAGAAATGTGAAAATTTATATCTTTCATACAAAATCAACTTCAAAACTTTTTATTGCTGAAGGATTTCGTCTCTTATGAGATCAGATAGTTCCTTCTTTTTGTTGCATGGGCCTCAAGAACCAACCTATCTAATGTACATGAAGCTCCATTTCACTGCTTTAGTCCATCATGGTCTCTTTTTCTACTAATGACTTTTTTTTTTTTTTTAAAAGATGACTACTTCCTTTCTCGGTTGCCCATCGTAGAGAAGAGGCTAGCTCAAGGTGGAGTACGTCTAGCTGCTACCCTAAATCGTATCTTTGCTACTCAAACAAAAGCAACAACTGCACAAGCGTGAAGTTTTAAGGTAGTCCAAACTGAAGCTTTAAGTCAGTTCATGCAAAGGACAGGTTGGAATATTGTTCATAATGCCAATAAGTTAGTTCAATCCCACAGATATTAGTTCTTTGACAACTGGTATCAATATTACGACATAATGTAGCTGGTACATAATCAAGATTCTGGAATGGGTTCTATGTTTCATTCTTCAAGTCAGAACTTCAAAAAATTCTGTGGTCTCATTATTTTTTCTTAATACGATCGGTATGGCTCTGATTTATATCCAACCGTGATCACAACACTATACTTAATATACCAATTATTATATTTATTTTTATTTATAGTGGGTGATTAGTGAGATCATATACACACCAAATGTAATCCTTAGAATGAAAACTTCAACCTGATTTACCTTGTACAGCCAGACTGTTTTAACGTTTCCATTTATTCTATTTGTCATATCGTCACTGCCATTAAGTTCTTTTTGAAGTTTGGATACGAGTCATTTCTCATTTGTTTCCCCCAACCTCTCTTCTGGTGTTCATTTCCTTTTTCCGATTTTAAGCCATCTTCAATAGAATCTACCAACTTTTCAGTTGGATTTTGCTGTCAGGAGGTACTTTTTATAATGTTAAAATATTTACTATTGAAAAATCTAAACTGTAGATAGTTTTCACGGCACAAATGCACGCTTCAAAGTATAACCACTGAGTATCGGGAAACGAGTTGCGATTGCATGGTGCCTATCTCAACCGATCTTTAAATTTGGAGCTTAAGTCTGCACTTGAAGTGATGAACAAATTCAAATTTAATTCATTATAAAACTGGGCTTTATAGAAAAAGATTTTCTCTAAATGCAAAATTTTGTTGCAAAAATCATTGTCACTGATTTATTTATAGAATTAGAATTTTTTTTAAACCAATTTTTCTTCTTAAAGTTTCTCTGTCTTAAGTCTAGTATTTTTTGTTGTGATTTGAGTCAATTTGTCCAGGCTTAATTTTAAAAAAAGAAATGATATATTCTAATCGAAGTAATGTTAATATCTTAAAACAAAGTTGCACTCAATTAAGCTTTTAAATAATTAAGGTAAACTCAAAATTGATTTGGTAAATTAGTTGAGTTATTATTCAAATATAGCTTGGCTATTTTCAAGTCAAAATCAAATAAACATAAAATTAAATTCGAAAAGTTTGACTTGTTTGCATCTATATCAAAGGTTCTATAAATGCTCTTTTTTTTTTCTTTTTTTTTTTCTTACTTTTGCTTGTGTGGAACATACTAAATATAGGGTTGTTCATAGTCCGCCATGTGTTTACTCCTAAGTATAGACATGTTAACTGATAGAACCTGCTAATATCCATCATTATTTACATTCAAACTCATTAACTCCAAATCACACATACCCACACACATATATAGGTTTGCATCAACAAGAATAAGTTCCAAATATATTCACAACTAACAAACTTAGATTTACATCGCCTCTATCGTCACTAAAGGATGGCTTAGTATAAGTTCATAAGAAAAACAAAAACAACTATTCTAGAGCATAAAAGTGTCCCTTCCCTAAACCAATATACAAGATATTATAACATACATTCTACACTACTTTCACATAAGGCATAATTGAGGAGCCTTGTCTCCAATACAAATAACTAATCTATTCATTAACTAGATTTGCCTCTTCGCTAGTTATCTCCATAGTCCACAACCACATCATATCCGAGAAATCAAACTTATAAGAAATGTTACTTAACCTGAAAAAGAGCAAAAGAGTGAGCTAAAGCCTAGTAGTACTATGACAAAGACAATCACATGAGCATACACAAATAAACCACATACAATCCTAATTCTAATACATCAAATAATCCAATTATCGTCTTTAATTTTTTTAACTCTAGTAATCAACACTGGGATAACTCGGTATCTCGACAATAGACTTTATATATATATATATATATAATACATATATACAATACTAAGTACTCTCCAACATTCAAGAATCTAAGAGTCCAAGAGTCAAATTTGAAATCTACTCGTAATTATCTCTAGGTGCGACTCCACTAGAGATAGTGTGACAATGTAATACTGTAACACAAGGATCATCAGGATACCGCGTTAGTATCACTAATACTTTTGGTCCACCAAACTATGTAACACACAAACTTAATGGCTGGATATTCAATTAGCCAATTTGAAATTATAACATAACAAACATAAGCAACAAAAAAAGTAATACACCTATCTAGAAGTAGTTTCGTTCATAACCAGTATCTAATACCTTAATTACGCATAATTAAATTGTTTAGGATCTTCTATTTGTCTTGCTTAAACTCTCTTTATATTCCTATCACTTCCGATTCTACACCATTATAACTTAGATCCTAATTTCTTAAAGTATACTTAGATTATGAAGTAAATAGTTTAGCGAATCTAGTCATATTTAGGCTAGAAAAAGACTAATTTTCATGGTGTTATAACATGCATATATACAAGTAGGTGGGTATAAGGTTAAGTAGTACTTAGGTGGAGAAATTAGGTCATAGAAAGGTCTACAAGGAGATACAAGGTGATACATAGGGGGTCCAGAGGGGAAACATGAGGTCATGTTTCTCTTGTGTTCTTTTCAACAAAAATTCGAAAACTTACAAAGAAGAACACATGCAAGAATACGAAAGTTAAAGAGAGAAATATGACTTGATACATGTAGCCATGTATTAGTCATGTTCTTCTGAAAACACGACTCTCACACTTAGAGAGGTACACAACTTGAAACACAGGACCATATATAGCCATGTACTTCTGGAAAACACCTTATTTTGCAATTTTCCTCTTATTTTCGTACCAATACTTGTTTGAACCTTTATGTAAGTCTATTTTATCACTTTATACATATTTTTAACCCTTATGCCATAACAAATCATACACGACCTTCTTTTATTACATTTAACACCCATGATCAAATACAAAATTCGTAAGAATTACTTTACCTTTTGTTTTTTTCTTTCGTATCCACACAAGTTCCCAAGTATCTATTCCATAACAACCGCTTCTTCCTTGAAATTTTTTTAGAATTCTCTCATAAAATGATGTTATCACTGTATGATTGGGTTATCCAAATTATAATTGTGATAGTTATCATTCCGTAATGTAGGTTGTACAAAACACTGAAATATCACAAGAGGAATAATAACTAACTGTAAATCTTGTTGAATTTCCTCAAGATTGGTAGAAGAGTGTTGAGAGGGAGAAAGGGACTATCTTTCGTCTGTATATACGTAAGAGGACATTAGATGGTTATAAGTATCTCAAACCTTATTTAAAGTCCTTTTAAAGGATACAAAAATTACTATTATGCCTTTACTTAAAATTCATTAATACTGAACTCTCACTCCATATAATTTATCAATTTTGAAAACAGACTTACGATATTTCCCCGTGTGTGTCTGTGGAGATGCTTAGATGCCCTGGCCCAACCGAGGACTCAATGGGGCAGGTCGTGGTGATTAGAGAGAAAGGGCCTTTCACTCTTTATGCGGGGGAAGCTTATGTTATCCTTCGCAAGGATATAGATGATGAGAATGTCTTAAAATTGGAAGCTTTAAAATGTTGTGACATCACACGTTCAGCTTGATATGGGTTCCCGATCATATTCTCACATAGGTTCAGTGTAATCTCCTGGAGCTCGTTGGAGATGGAATTGGGAATGACTAAATATGAATGAACTTCCTAATGAGTTTGCAAACTTGATCGAGCGTGTTGCTGTATATAATTTTTAAGTTAGGATAAAACAAGATAAATTTCAATCTTTACATTGTATGTAATGTGCTTTTATCAATTATTGTATAACTACATTTAATCCTACAAATGAGGATGATGATGGTTATTATTATTATTATGTGATTGATAAGTATGTCCATAGAGGCCTATGATTAGAGGCCAGCAAGATGATTGGGAAATTGCATCTGATGATATTGATAAAGAGATCAGACGAAATTTATTTAGTGTATAGAGGCGCATACGTCAATTCAGCTAGGGTTGGTATACTGTGACCCGTTCCATAAATTTGGACACAACCAGAAATGAACAGTTTGTATTAGCAAAATTCAACATAAATAATAAATGGTACTCATTTGAATTTGCTTATATTTTTGTTCCGATAGAAATTTATTTCACAAACCCTTTTATGTACCTATTTATTAAACAATTCTTCTAATCATAAAATAAGTTAGATTCACTAACCACCGGTCACTTTGCTGAATGGAATAAGGGGAGAATGGAATTTCAATGTAAAGGAAATGTAATAGGGTTGTAATGCTATTACAATATTCACTTGGTGTCAAAAGTAAAACAAGTAATTATTAGAGTAAAAGGTAAAATATCTATAATACCCCATATATTTAGTATAGAAAAATGATAATTGTATAGATGTTATTTTCAAGACAATGGTATTTATGAGAAAGTTAAAAAATAAACCATTGAATAACAATTCATGGGATAGGGATATGAATTGCTACTCATCATTTTAC
This sequence comes from Combretum micranthum, assembly GCA_024138025.1. Taxonomy (NCBI): domain Eukaryota; kingdom Viridiplantae; phylum Streptophyta; class Magnoliopsida; order Myrtales; family Combretaceae; genus Combretum; species Combretum micranthum. The sequence continues at coordinate 763,101 of JAMXBD010000166.1, forward strand.
ATAATAGCAATTCATTACGAATTGTCATTCCTTTGAAGTGAACACTCTAATATCAGCGTTACGTCCAATAAGGAAGGAATGAATAGCTATTCATATCAAGTAAACAGACCGATATTAGCATCAATAAAGTCCATACCAATTATACTAAGGTTATTTATTTATCTAGGGGATCAATTTTTAAGTTCATAAACTAAATAAGGTTTGAATAGAAATAGTCTTTTTCGGGTAAAAAACTTTTTGTATCCTTAAAATCATGAAATTAAATAGAGTTTGAATAGAATTAAACAGGGGTAAAATAGACATAGTCTTTTCCTTTTTTAGCATATAGGTATAAAATATTTTTGGTATCCCTAAAATCATGAAATTAAATAGGGATTAAATAGACATAATCTTTTCATTTTTTATCCTAATCATGTAACTTTATATACCGATCTAAACTTTTGATACCACACATATGCATGGCGGTTACCCAACATAGAGAAGTTACTTGTGGAAAATACAATTATAATTATGATTTATAATTAATTTCCTAATTTTCAGGACTAATTAAGGTTGTCCTCTTACAGTCAAAATAATATATCTATTTAATTTATATATATAAGTATTTCAATAGAGTAATCATGATTAGGTATAAGTCTGCACCGATAAATAACTGAAGTGATTATAGAATTTTTCTTTTGGATATAATATTATAAATAAATATACCTAAGAGAGAGAGAGCACACAAGTTCGAACAACATTTGGCTATATAACATGATTATATTAAATAAAATCATGGTTTGATGAAATGCTATTTCAAACAGCTTTGAGACATATTACTTAAAGTAATTACCAATGGTTGAGTAAGAATAAGAAATTCTATTCAGAAAATGTTAAAAAGACCGTTTTCATTTTGCAACAATTGTGTAAATTATAATTAACATTTTGAAGAATCTCCCTTGTAAAGGCATATTCTTTATTTGTGAAACCATGCTATTTGTTGTCGTATATGCCAATACAAAATCTTTCTACGGATATAATAATTCCAAAGTACATAAGTATAAGATGTGAAAAACCAAACCTATTAAACTGAACTACATGGTGTTAAAAGTGTAAAAAAGTCAATATACCAATGACCTATCACTTCAAAAGCATATAGAATTAAATTATCAACTATCATGCTCATTGATGCCACACCCGCCCAAAAAAAAAAAAAAAAAAAAAAAAAAAAAAGAACTATCATGCCCATTGTTAATTGATTAAAAGAGAGTCGGCAGTGGCGACCAACAAACCGAAAATAAAGACAAAAGAGAAAAATGGAAACAGAAGAAATAAGAGTAAAGTTAAAAAATAAAGAAATGGTTAATATTATAAATAGTAACTCAACTTTGATAAAATATGTAGTTAGTTATCTGAATTTTAAAATTAAACAATTTAGTACACGAACTTTAAAATTTATCAATAGTACCTGAAAAAACTTTTCATCCATGCTAACAATACATTTATCAAGTTCTCTCTCGAGTGCAGTATTAATCAATTTTAAATTTTTTTTAAGTATAAAATTGAGTATTTTCAAAGTTCATAAACTAAATTGATCAATTTTTAAGTTTATAAAATTCAAATATTAAATTTCATAATTTTTTTAATTTCATTTCATACAACTAGAAAAGGACCTGATTACTTGAATATACAATACAACAATGGGTAGTGCCAGACCGATTAGAAACTGGTGGATTAATTATGTTTCCCACATCGGTTTAAAACCAACTTTTGACTAAGGTTATTTATTTATCTAGGGGATAATATAACAAATTAGACCTGAACTTTGATAAAATATCTAATAAGATACCTAAACTTAAAAATTGATCAATTTAGTTTATAAACTTTGAAAATAATCAATTTTATACTTTAAAAAATTTTAAAATTGATTACTACTGCATCTGAGAGAACTTGATAAAGGTATTGTTAGCATGAACGAAAAGTTTTTTCAGATAGTAAATTGATAAATTTTAAAATTCAGATACTAAATTGATTAATTTTCAAAGTTTATAAAACTAACTACATATTTTATCAAAGTTGAGTTACTATTTATAATATTAACCATTTCTTTATTTTTTTAACTTCACTCTTATTTCTTCCGTTTCCATTTTTCTTTTTTGTCTTTATTTTCGGTTTGTTGGTCGCCACTGCCGACTCTTTTAATCAATTAACAATAAGCATGATAGATCTTTTTTTTTTTGGGTGGGTGGGTGTGTGTGTTGGGGGAGGGGGGCCCCGGGGGGAGGGAGGGGGGGTGGGGTGGTTTTGGTTTTGCATCAATGAGCATGATGGTCGATAATTAAATTCTATAAGCTTTTGAAGTGATAGGTCATTGGTATATTGACCTTTTTACGCTTTTAACAAAAGTACGATCACGAATATGTAACCATGTGGCTCAGTTTAATAGGTTTGGTTATTCACATCTTATACTTATGTACTTTGGAATTATTATATCCGTAGAAAGATTTTGTATTGGCATATACGACAACAAATAGCATGGTTTCACAAATAAAGAATACACCTTTACAAGGGAGATTGTTCAAAATGTTGATTATAATTTACACAATTGTTGCAAAATGAAAAGGGTCTTTTTAACATTTTCTGAATAGAATTTCTTATGCTTTAGAAGAGTGGATATGTGCTGTCCAGACACTTGTTAATAAGAACTGTGATATGGTGATATTTTTCAAAAAGGATAGGCGCCAACATACTTAGAGGTGATTCCTGCTTCATTGATGCATCATCTAGGAACAAACAAGAATAGAGCTTGACGACTCGAATCTTTATCCTATTTAGCAAAAATTGATGGCTATCCTATCAATCTTCCGATTCAATGATTCAGCTACATTCCGATTTGTCATGCTGAGGAGAAGCTTACCTCATAGAAATAATACCTCAAATAGATACCAAAACGCTCTTTTCTCAACAACAGCTTTAATAAGAGATCGAACTAAATCAAATAGAATCGTGAATTGCGGTAAATATAATTTATTTTCATTAATAAAAAAATTCCTGAATGAAATTGGATAAAATATTTATATTTCTAGTTCGGAAAATATGAATAAAACCAAATGGAAATTTAAACCTAAAATTATTCGAAACGAATGTACCTTTATTTATATCATATATGATAAAATATCGAATCCCCCATAAAATGAATAGTATAAAATACTTAAAAATTTGCATCCATCTCTTCTTTTCTAATAATTTTCCCCTTTTGTTATTCATGTAATTCAAATAAGTGTCATAGGCTACATTCAATTTGTTCAGACTTAGACTTGGGTTGCGAGCTCCTCCATGGATAGTTTATGAAAATTGATTGAGTGGATAAATTGGAAAGAAGCAACTATGGCTTGCTTAACCCTACATGGTTAAGATGAAAGTGACATTTCAAGTGGAACATTGTTCACAATGGTAAGACTAAGTTGTATGTGTATGATATGAACATAGCTTGTGTTTGTTGCTCACTGGATGGATATGGGAAAATGGCTTAGAAAGTGTATGTACTTTATAATTTAGGTAAATTAGTGTTCGAATTTTTAAACTTTACATTTTTGGTGTCTCTAGAGACATTAATATGAGCAAAAATGTAAAACAAGAGACACCAAAAATGTAAAGTTTAAAAGTTCATGCACTACTTTACTCAAATTACAAAATACAAATACTTTTGAAGCCTTTTTTTTTTTTCAATCAAATACTCAATATACTTTATGTTTATCATTGACCCTTGTGTTTGGAGATTAGGAAATTTGAGTGTTTTAGAACTTCAATATCTTTAGCCTTATGTACTTATTGACAGAAACACAAGTTGAATTGTCATATTCATAACATTAATTGTGTGTATATATATACATATACATAGACATCTCTCTGGATCGGATTTTAAATGGGACTCGACCTGGTTTAGCCACAACAAGTCCAGCCATGGACCCACTGGTCCTCTAGTGGGACCCATGGATTTGGTGGGTCCGAACAAGTCCTCCATTAAAAAATTAATATAACATTAAAAAGGGACAGGTCGGACTCGCTCCATCCTGCCCTATCTCCTACACGGAGCGGTTAAGGATCCCTATAATTCGAACCTAGACCCGAACCATCTTGGGGAGATGTCTACATATATATAGTTGGGGAAAAATCTATGATTCAACCATTAATATTGATATGATCGGTCCCACACTATCCAACGGCTTCATACTCAACCGTGATCAAACTATTAAAATAGTTAATATTTCTTTTTTGGTCATTACAGCAGGAAATGAGGGATTCGAACTTGGAACCTCTCACTTGAGAGATCAGGAAAATGTCACTAGGCTATAACGCCATTGTCAAAATAGTTAATATTTCAATTACTATATATTTTAACGGTTAGATGGTTGACTGGATGGTCCCGTTGATGAGATTATAGAAGCTCTCAGAGTTGTGCTTACACGTTCACCACTTTTTTGGAAATTTTTCAGTGGATCACAAGAACTATTACAACACGGCCACATAGAGCTATTACATCGCTCTAACGTGAGGAATTGAGCTCGGTACCTCAACAATGAGGATCTCAATCAGATGCCAATGGGATATAAGACCACTTACACTTTTTAAGAAATTAATCTTTAGAATGGTTCCAATTAAATTAATTAGATCAATACCATTGTATGGCATTAAATTGCAATGTGTTGGATGGGTTAAACTACAGCCTGGAGTTTTCCCCGGCATTAATATCAATCCATGTAAAAAAAATGTGAGTTTTTAAAAAATGTAAAACAAATTCCACACCTGCGATTTTACAGCTGTATGCTAATACTTAATTTTACCCAAATCTTATTTTAAAAAATAGGGGCAAACCAATGAAAAGAACACTCCGTTGCTGTGTCTATCTCATTTCCTGTTCTCTTTTTTTATTTTCTACAGTTGTCCTCAAGTTTGCTCTCAGCTAAAATTTGTTGCATCGTGTTTTGCGTTTACTCTACAATGTAGATAATTTTTTGGGACTACCAGGGATAGATCCAAGGGGTTATGGAAGGGGCTCAACCAAGCAAGCTGAAAGAATAATTAATTATTAAAATTTACTTGTGAGAGAGAAAGAGAGAGAGAGTCCCCACTATACATGTATATATATTATCATACATTAAATTTATGTTATAAAGATCAATTCAAAATATGATGTTGTGTGTTACGGGATGGGGGTTCTCCTCTCCTGTAGTGTCTATACAATATTCAACCATCTCCTATATTAGCATTTATGTATATCATGGATAACGAGTTAGCCTTCTTTCGTCCTATCTATTCAAGTTCGTTTCAAGCTCAACATAATCTTAATGAGAACTATCATGATAAAACTATGGTCCTTCATATGTTTTGGAAGCTCAGCTATTAACGGAAAGAAAATAAAAAAGAAGGAAGAAAAGTAGTTTTTAGAACAATTACAATACATGATTTTCATATGTTATATATGCCTAAATATATGGAGTGTGTAAAATTTATGGAATTGTTTCTAACTCTTTCAATTTAACCATGTATGAATATATATAAAAGCACTAATGCATGTATACCCGATGTAGATGACATAGAAGACTAAAGATGTGGTCACGTTTGGACAAATATTCATAGTGCCTAATGATTGCACTAGATTAAACCATTCGGATGACGCAAGATGCTCATGAACCGTTCACTTAAGTTGTTATCAATCTAATCCGATCCTGCAATAACCAGATGGCAATGGCACGCATTCAAGTGGGCGATGTAATGATGCAGGCTCGTTTGCTCTTTCCGGATACATCCAAAAACATAGTTTTAGGGTTTTCCACGTTGTCTAATTTGTTCTTTCAAGTCTGTGTTTCCACATTGAAAAATCATAAATTTTCCATGGAAGTTTTGAGAAAAGTAAACAGTGATTCTAAGGATAAGATCAGCATCAACTGGATTTGAAATTATAAAGTTTGAGTTTATATTCATTTTGGCACCATTCTAAAGTTAACAATTAATATCTATATATTTAGTATTGCTTTTGAATTCCATTAATCCCAACTCGCTCTATAAAGAGAGAGATCTACATATTAGTTACATCATCACTTGCAAAGAAAAAATATTATAGCTTATAAGACCAAACTAAGTGTACCCTTATCTCTTCTTAACAATCAATCACTCAAGATGATTTATTCAACAAGCTAATAAGCAATATCTAGCTAGCCCATTAATCAATTTCATTATGTAATTTTTTATGCAACAGCTTTGACACAAAATAGTTGTATACCAAAGAATGTGTTGTGAAATATAAATAAATTTCATGCTGGAAGGGACATTAGGTGCTGTAGATGTAAGGGTCCTTACTGGTAGCAGTCACGTACGTGTCACTTGGATCTCTCGCTTGGCACGTGACTTCAGATTGCTGCTGAGGAAATGACACTTGATGATGGGATGGCTTTGAGAGAATGACAAGGGAGGAGAAACAAGTACTCTTAGTGTCTCAAATGCACAAGTGACAAATAAAGAAGCTTGAGTAGATCTCACGCGTCAACCTTATAGTTCTTGAGCAGTTGGAGTAGAAATCACTTGAGTCACCTTGTTTGATCTTTCTGAATATAACCCCCTTTACAGACTGTTGTTTGTCTTCTCTCTCTAAAAGTTACCAAATGAGGAGGAGTGATTGAATATTTATAGGCGCTTGGTGTGGATGATGACCGTCAGATCACTTCAATGATTAATGGATAAGATGGAGTAAGATCAATTCATGCTTATCATGAATGAGCTCCTCATGGGCCAAGGCCTGCAGTCATCTCTTGTGTGTACATGAGCCTATTTGAGAAAGGTTGGATGTGGCGGACCAATCCAACAATCCATGTTCTAAGCCCACCAAGCCAAATCTCCCCAAGCCATCCTAATAGTTGAACTGGACTCGTTAGGTCCTGTCATTCAATCCATGAGTCAAACATAAAATAAATAAATAATATTTATATTTAAAGCCCATTTACATGTGTCATTAAGGTACCAACAAAAATCAGACCAAAAGTAAAATGAACATCAATCTTAATGTATTTTATTCAACAATATAAACAAGCATTTTCCCCAATCTATTGAGTAGCCTTATTATTCTTCATAAAGAATGATCAGGCAATGTAACAGTGAGATACAACAAAAGCCTGGCAATCCTTATGTAATAGATTGAACTTGACAGAAGATCAATTGACATGTTATCCAATTTTGAACCTCAAGAGTATGAGAAACATGCAAATCTTTTAGTCTATCGACCAATATTCAAAAGGAACTTTGTAATGAAGAACAGTAATTGAGTAAAGCAGTTTGATTAGTTCGACACATTTCAATTTTCGAGAGAAAAATTAACAACACCAGATATTTTATAATAAATGACTTGTTAAGAGTAGCTTTAGGTTTCTTAATGGAGCCTTTGTATTGTTAATAACTTTATGGTCTAGTGGAATCTCCCTTAATCTCTCATATAAAGGTCTTAGTTTCAATTGCCCCCTCCCCAATTGTAATAATAATAATAAAAAGAAAAAAGAAAAATGGAGCCATCATGTTTACCAGTCATGAGTAAGCAATCAACATATTAGAGTGCAACTAGAAATCATCAAAATAAGTTCGAGTAAGAAATGAATAATCACTTTTAGATTGAATAAAGCCTTAAGCAATCAAAATGTTGGAAGTTTCAGTATCTTATTATTTAGAAGCTAATTTAAGACCATAAGGAGATCTAGTATGCACATACTTGACTCAGTTCTTTCCTTTATAATATCCTTCTAAAGGAAAAATGTAAATTTCTTTGTTGAGATGGCCATATAAGAAAGCATGGTTCATTCAATTTGATGGAAAGACCAATTTTGAGTTGTGACAACAGCAATAATAAGGATATATACCATCTTAAGTTTAGTAATCAACAAGCAACTTTATTGATAGTCTTCCCTTTCAATTTAATTATGGGCATTACTAATCAACTTTGATTTATAAGAAGTAGCTTCCAAGATACATTTGTCCTAAATTTCTTTTGGTAGATTAGTTAGCATGAAGTCTCAATGTTGAAAAGGCGTATCAAGTAAATCATGATGTTGATGCTGAACCTTCCCTTTTTTTCAAATGGTGCATATTTCCATGCAAAATCTCAATTCCTTGAAACAATAATTGATGCACTTTATGAGAACTCGATCCCATTTTTTGTGTGTAATGGAAAATTGGTTTTGGACACAAAAGAAATAAGTTATTAGTGTTTAGATAGTTTGTATTCAATGAAAAAGAGAATGTGGATCTAGGTACATTGGAAGATAATATTATGAGTTCTATATTTCTATCGAATTATTGATCATATTAGATTGTATTCGTATTATTATATTGTATCAGTAAATATTCGTCTCAGGAAGATGTTATGAAGAAGCACAAAACCAGGATAGAATTACACTTTCCGTATTTCATAGGCAAGCCAGGGCTGTCTAGTGTAGCTACTTCTTCTTTGCTTATGATTAAGCAGGAAATCTGCTCAAGTTTCCAGGAAACCTATTCTTTTGTCCAAATTCATTAATGCAAACCCTATTCTCCTACCCGTACAAACCTATTTCCCTTGCCTCACCCTATCGTGTCGTATCTGTTTTCTACCTACGTTATTCCACGAGTAGGAATTAATGAAATTATGGTAACTTTGTCCACTTGCAACTAAGGATAATTTATTTATTGTTAATTGACATGGAATCTAGCGTATACTCACTTGTAACGTAACAATGATCTCATAATGACTTAAGCAATCTCCTAGGAAATGGATGCCAAAAATAAAATATCCTATATTATCATACTGGACAAGACAAGACAGAATTGATTTGCATTAGGTTTCTGTTACAATGAGTGATTGCTTATCAGATACTATTTGACAACAGGAAGGAAAAAAAATAAATAAAAAAAACAGTTTTTACCTTCTCAATATTGATGAGACATTTTTATGAAAAAACTTGTGAATTCTTTGAGCACTTATTTACCTATAGGTGTGCGTATAGGCTCGTAATTATGTATACCATATTATGGTAGAGTAGTGGTTATATTAATTGAACTACAAGAACTTGATGCTAATGAAGCAAAAGGAAAAATTAAAAAATGGTTATCTATATTGCACCGTATTCAAATCATTCATCTTTTAGATTTTTATTTGACAATGCTAACTAAATGTTATACCTAATTGAATTTTACTAATTAAATTTTAAACTTAAATTTTGTAGTTTTTAGATACCCTTTTCAATCAAAATCTTATTTGGTTTAAATTTAAAAAAGATGACATAGTAAAAGATTACGGATAAAAAAGTATAAGAGTAAATAGCGAAAGGTGAGACAATAAATTTGACAAGTAAAATAAATCAAGTAATTAATATAACACTTGATAACTTTAAATTTTATAAATAAAATTGAAATAATGTATAAAGTCTTAGTCATAATTTTAGCATTTGTTAAAGTTTGTTACTTTTCCAAAAGAAAAATCTAAAAAGCAAGATCATACCGTAAAAGGGGTACACTTTTTAAGAGGCCTTTGCCTTGTCTCATCCGCAAGGCAAACGAGTATGAGTTAAGGCATGCAATTCGATATTCCTAATTTAAAATTGTTATTTAACTCCTTTTAAAGCTTTATAACTGTTTAACATGTGGGGTTAATTTTTTCCTTTTTCTAATTTAAGGTTTTTTTTTTTCTTTTTCGTGATATCTTTAAGTTTAGAACTCTTCTTTTTTTTCCGTCGAAAAGTTTGGAGCACATTTAATAGCTTTACATGTTGAATTGGATGTACTTTTTCTTTCTTTTCTTTTCTTTTCTTTCTTCCTTATTGAAATACTCATCGAATAATCTAATCTAAGTTAGAAGGTAACATATATGTAAATTTTAACCTGTATGTATTAATTTCTTTAATCGATCTAAACATGTTTGCAAAACAAAATAAACACATTCAGATCAATTCGCGGAAGTGAAATAGATCAAGAAAGCATACCTCTAGCCATTACGATCAGAGTCCAACTTCCTAGTTATCATGTTTTGTTTCTTTGTTTTTGGCTTTTCTAAATCTTCACTTGCTCACAATTCAATGGTGTAATTTTTCTAAGAGGAGCAGCCTTAGTAACCCAAAGCAGAAAACACCACATCCCATTTATAGAGCTTTTCCCATCACGGAAGATAACGGTCTTGTGCAACAAGCGTGTGCGAGAGTTTCTCACCTTTCAGATATTTGTCAAACATTGCTAAAGAAATGGGTTGAACTTATCTAGAAAATGGACCAGATTCGGAACTGATTTCTCGAAAAATCAGCAAAGGATTTCAACTGAAATCCATTTGAAAAACAAAGTAATCCATACTCGAAAGTATCAAGAAATTCCAACATTCTCCCATTTGGTCCATTTAACCCAATCAACAAACATGATAAGAAACAAATATATGAATCATGGCAATAGGTTCTCTTATAGCGAATATTAACCTCCATGTATTATCATATATCAAGTCTCTCAACAGTAGCCCTTAAACTTATTGAATAAACCATATGTTTATTCAAGGTCCAAACAAAATGATATTTCTCAAAACAAGTAAATATGTGCACAAAACTATATGAAAAAACATCAAATTGAATAAGAGTTCCATTGAAACAATAAATGTACGTACAATGAAAATTAGATTACAAAACCAAGTCCCATTCACACTACATGATCCTTAAAATTCTTTGGTGGCATGCCTTTAGTCAAAGGATCGCCATCATCAACTTAATGCTAACGTGCTCAATGACCATTTTCTTTTCCTTAACACATTCTCTTATGGCTAAATATTTGATGTCGGTGTGCTTACTTCGACTCCCACTGTTATTGCTCTTAGTCATAAACACCACAATTGAGTAGTTACAATACATTCTTAATGGCCTAGAAATAGAATCAGCAATTTTAAGCCTCAAATTGAAACCCTTCAACCATATACCATGTGAAGTGGCCTCAAAACAAGAAACAAACCCAGCCTCCATAGTGGAAGTAGCAATTAAGGTCTACTTTGCACTTCTCCAAGATACAGCTCCACCGGTTAGCATGAAAATATAACCAGGTGTTGATTTCCATCAATCAATAAAGCTAATGCGGTCTAAATCAGAGTAGTCAATCACCTCCAAATTACTAGTTCGTCTATACATGAGCATGTAGTCTTTTGTCCCCTGAAGATATCCCATAACTTTCTTTGTAGCTTTCCAGTAGTCAACACCTCAGTTACTTTGATATCTACCTAGCATTCCAAAAGCATATGCGATGTCAGGTTTGGTGTAGACATGAGCATACATAAGGCTTCTAACAGCTAGAGCATATGGAATGTTCTTCATTTGTTCCCATTCATTCCCACTCAAAAAACCACTACTTAAACTAAACTAAAAGTGCCAATGGCTTCCACATTTGAACTCATCTTGCTTCCTAAATAGATGTATTATTCACTTCCCATGGATCCTTAGGTATTGCATACTTTGCAAGGTATTAGAAATATGGATTGTAGAACCAGAATCAATCTACCACATGTTATGATTAACATTGACCATATTAGATTCATAACAAACAAACAAAAATGGAGTACCTTTCTTGTCAAGTCAATTCTTCAACTTAGAGCAATCTTTCTTCATGTACACCTTCTTCTTACAGATGAAACACTTGACTCTTTCTTTATGGCTAGATGAGGAGGAATCCTGCCTCTTTCCTTATTCTTGGCATCATCCTGCCTTTTCCTTCTAGGAATAATTAAGCTCACCTTTCACCCTCTTCCATTATCAAGCTTTCCTCTTCTTGCACACACATAGTCAACAGTTCATTAATCGACCACTTGTCCTTATGTGTGTTATAAGAGATATTGAAAAGATTATATTGTTAGGGCAAAGTGCATAGAATGTAGTACACCAGGAAAGATTTTGATATGGTAACCTCTAAGGCTTTCAGCTAAGCCGCTATGTCCCTCATGCACATGATATGATCACATAAGCCCCTTATCTTAGTGAGCCTCATGGATGAAAACTGAATAATCAAGGTGTTGGCGAGGGCCTTGTTAGATGTAGCAAACTACTTATTAATTGCTTTCAAAAGATCCTTGACCTTATTATGTTATCCGATAGAACCACGGATACCAATAGATATTTTGGTCTTTGAGAACATCATTTAGATCTCTCCCATTTTTCATAAAGAGAAATGTCATCCAGATTGCTGGTTTTAGTAATACTCGGTGGTTCATCTTTCCTAATAGCATAATCTATATCCATCTAGCCTAAATGGAGGAGAATTCTCTCCTTCCAAATCTTACAGTTATCACCCCTTAATTTGGGAATTTCACATTCAATATCAGAACTATTCGTAGTTTGAATAGCTGCAAAATTCAGACATACATAATTATTATTCATAATTTGAGACCAATAAAAAATTCATGCTTTACCAATGTAACTCACATTTTAATCCATTAATCTAGTAATATAAAACTTGCTTATGGGCTAAAATCCTACTCAATTAGATTCATCTATAGCCATATGATAAAACTATCAAACTAGGTTCATTTTCTTAATTCCTGTGGGTAGATTAAGAAATATAGTCCAATATTTCATCCTAATTAATCACACAAATACAACAAAATTCCTGTGGATAGGTTTTATTATATCACATATGATTAACTACAATTAATGTTTTAATGTAGATGCTGTGGCTACTCCTAACTAATCAAATTTATATTGATCATCCATTATTAATTCTTAATAAAGAGCTAAATGGTTACATAACTTCCTAAATAATGCAAATGAATTGAATAAATATACACAAATATCATTTCACATAATATTGCATGTACAATAATCTTTAATTCATACATACAAATTTCAAGAAATAAACAAACAATATATGCATACAATTATTCAATAGTTAATTCATATTTTCTCTTTTAATCACTAATTTTAATGTGCATAAATTATTCAACTCAATATTGGATAATTAAATAAATACCAAAATTAAACATACAATTCATCAAAATAAAACATAATAAATCTTAAGCAATTATTTATGCTCTAAACAATTTAATTTAATTTAATTATTTATCATATGTATAATTATCATCAACAACTATACATACAAATTCTTATAACTTAAATTAATTTAGGCACAAAATAATCAAAATTAATTAAACCATTTTCTAGGATTGATCTCTGACATGCGCCAGCCTACCAACTAGTGAGCTATAGCTCTTTCCCTTTTTTTTAATATAATATATATACATATATATGTATATTTTTTTTTTTGTGTACAAAAACTTTTCTAATAGGTGCATTTTACAAGAACAACTCAAACGAGTCGTCTTCAACCTTTAGTCGGGTTGCTTACGACTCAGTTTTGACTTGAGGATCTAAATGGAAAACCCGATGGTTTTCCAGTCAATTTTAACACTAAATCCATCATTTAAAAGCCCATAAAGTATGGATATCCGATTTCCTATTAATTTCTAACCTCATTAGGATTAAAAAAAAAAATCAAAATCTTAATGCCCAAAATAAAAAAATTCAAAACTATAGATGAACAGGCTAATCCAAAACAGAGGCAATCCTACGGCTCTGATACCAAATATTAATTTCTTTAATTGATGTAAACATGTTTACAAAACTAAATAATCACATTCAGATCAATTAGTGGAAGCGAAATGGATCAAGAAAGCACACCTCCAGCCATTGCGATCAGAGTCCAACTCCTGAGTTATTGTGTTTTGTTTCTTTGTTTTTGGCTTTTCTAAACTCTTAATCTCTCACAATTCAATGGTGTAATTTTTTTAAAGAAGGAGTGGGCTTAGTGACCCAAAGCAGAAAACACCACATCCCATTTATAGAGCTTTGCCCATGATAGAGGATAAAGGACGTGTGTAAGGGGTGTGAATGAAATTTTCTTGTGTTTTAGATATTTGTCAAACATTGCTAAAGAAGTGGGTTGAACTTGTGTAGAAAATGGACTAGATTTGGAAACTGATTTCCTGAAAAATTAGCAAAGGATTTCAACCGAAATCCATTTGAAAAATAGAGTAATCCATCCTTGGAAATATCGGGAAATTCTAACAATATCCTGTTCGAATAATCATCTACATATACCTACATTTAATACTTGATAAGACTAAAATAAGTAATAGCCATGTAAATAGCATATTTTAGGAGAGAACAAAATTTTCTAGTAAGTTTGAAAATAAAAAACCAAATTAATTAGTCTCATGGTTGTCAAATCTTGAGATTTTACCTAGAATCGTTAGAGAGTCCATAGAATCATAATATAGAACCGTAAGATTCTACAATCAATATAAATTTATTTGCAAAAACTTAGATTTACTTACTGTACTAATGAAACTTTTAAATAAATGATGAAAAAAAGAGAGTCAACATTGATTTTAGTTACATACAGCCAAAATGAAAATACAAGACCATCTATTTTATGCATTCAAAATCTCTCTCTTGTTCATTACAATTCAAATCTTGCTTTTAAGTATTGCCAATTGCAACTCACACGCTCTCATTAATATGTTTAATGCAATCTTGATAATTATAATTATTATTTACATTTACTAATGATTCATAATATGTAACTATTAAGATGTAATACAAATTTTGTTTAAATTATCTTATCTAAGCAACTGGTTTTGCGTAGTAATGAACATTTCATGTTCATTGAATATTTTTCAAAAGATCATTAAGTTTATAACAAATAAACTACATATAGAAGATTTTAAGAAAGTAAAATAAAACACTCTATATATTTGTTCAATTTTCATTTTAATTTTTCAAAATATATAGGAGTATATAACTCAAAAGAAAAACCCTCTAAAAAATGAAACAAGAAAAAACAAAGGAAAAAAAGGGAAAAAAAGGAAGAAAAACACCTAAAATTAGGTTAGCTTAAAACAAACATCAAGAACTAACGCAAAAGTTCCTAAATTTAAACATATGAAATTACTTTTTTTTAAAATTCAAATAGAACAAAAATGTGTGAAAGTACTATACTATCGATTCTACTACCGATTTTACTATCGATTCTACCACTAATTCTACTATATAGAATCGCAAGTCCACAATAAGTTTGATCCAAGAACGATTTTGTATGCAAATTGAATGGAAATTACATCATCACCAATCCGTAAACTTGTGGATTTGTACTATTGCCCTTGTTAATTAGAAATTTACACAATTGTTATTGTAAGTTATACTTAATTTACACTTCAATTATCGTAGTCTTTGAAATGTTATTAATAGTCCTAATACTATAAATATGTGTAATTTGTTAAAAAAATAAGCATAAATTATTTATGAAAAGATAATAAATAAATAAATAAATGGTAAAAAATTATTTAAATTAAAGATAAATCTCATTCTAGATATTTTTAATGAACCTAGTTAAAAAGTCATTATTTTATATATTCAATATTTTAAATTTTTTATTTAAAAGTAAGAATGAGCGAATAAGCCTGTCATTAGGATAGCTACCTATATATCTTATTCTGTTGGATAAGATTTGTTCCAAGTGGATTTTTGTCTATATTCTTCAAATTACTTGGACTTACAACCCACTCCACTTCAAGCTAGCTAGACCTAAAGGTCGAAGGTCCACAAACTTGCAAGATGGAAACCAACAGTAGGCTCCACGGATGTGCCCGATGTAGCTACTATGATACTTATGTTAGTAAGTGAGCGAGAAGACTTAATAATAAAGAAGAGAATGAGAAAGTAGAGAGAATGAACCCAGTTTGGTTCGGAAGAGTGTAGATAGCCAAGTACCTTCTCCTTTTAAGAAAGTGTATTCATTCATAATAGGCAATCACTTCTTGATTGTTCAAGGAAGTGACCACATGCATTTTAAGAAATTACAGTCTAGATATCTAGGAATCCTTTTAAAGCATCTCCTTCTTTAAGAAAGTCTTGAGTTTGGCTATCCTCTGGTTAGGCAACTTCTTTTTGTATAGGAAGGGTACTGAGGTAAAGCTCTCATGCTTCATATGGGGCCTACCACTTTATTGGGCTAAGTGGTCTTAAATTGGATAGGTCATCCTATATGTCAAGAAGTTAGACTTAGCTTAAGAGGTCCATAACGAAAATTGACTATCAACACTTGTCCCTCCACTCTCTTTGATTGTAGGCTAGAAAGAGTTCAAAAAATTAGGTTGACCTGCCCAAAGTCCAACTTGTCAGATAACTTGAAATCCTCTTAACAAGATCTTTGTTTAGTGAAGTAGATTGAGCGCGTGCATTGAGGTAGCCTTTGGCCAGAGTGTACTTCAGGTTTTGGGCCAATTTATTTGAGGGAGAGTTGTCTCTTATCATTTTAAACTATTCCAGTTAAAAGATTCTATCCTATGTGTAGAGATATTTCAAAACCTTTAAGGGTCATTGGTCTTTTGAGCATTATTACCCTTATCTTGGCTAATGGACTTGAATTTTAAAGATCCCCCTATGCGGGCTAGAATTTGAAAACATGCCCCATCAAAGAAATTTGTTGCTCCAATTGATCGTAGACTAACACTCCAATGGTGAACAACTACTTTCTCCAATTGCCCTGGTCATGATTGACCCATAAATAACACATTCCCTTAGGTTAGATTTAGTATCGGTATGATCTGAACATGATTGGACCCTTATTCACTCTGAGTTTTTTCTTTTATATATGGGTGGAGAAGGTAGGGGGAGTACAATTTGAATGACCAGAGATGCAGGTTTTTGGGCTTCTTTTACTATGTGAAGTGTTTAGATCGACCTCTTGGGTTAGGTGAATAACTATCGAGCATTGAATTAAGTCCATCCGTTTAAAGTAATTTTAGGGTCTAGAAAAATCCTCACTTATTAGCAACCTTTATTGCATTTGTTTTTCAATTTTTTTAATATATTATTTTTTTTGGGAAAATTTTGCTTTAAAAGGAAAAAACAATTTGAAAATTGCCTCCAAAATTAATAAGATAGTTGCTTTATAGAAAATTTTTTTTCATCATTTTTTAAAAAAATTTTATTTACAAAAGGATGACAATTTTGGGAATTGCCCCATAAAACTTTTTTTTTCACTTTTAAAAAAAAAATATTTTATGCAAAAACTTTCCAAAAGTGATATGATAAATGTGAGTTCCTAAAGTTGAACTCCTATTTACAAGGGATGGGTAAATTGTATTTACAAGAGTGGGACAATCTTTATAATAATTGGTATTGACTGTGATTTATGATTTTTCTATGGTTCCTATCTAATAAATTAGGCAGGTTCTATTGTGTCTTTTATTTGCAGAAGGTGAGCTTATATTGGAAGGATCCTATTATTCTTTGTAGAGGAATCTCATTTTACAGATGAGTTGTTTTTATTGGATTTATCTATAAGAGCAATTACGTAAATGGTGGCCTCAATATACAAAGGATGGATTTTAACTGAATCGTTTAGATGGATTTTGGGTTTTATATACGAAGAACCTAATTTCTACCTAAATTCTACGTAGATGTGCATTTACAAGCGTATTAAATCCTAAAAAAGGTATTAACTTTTGTTGATAGAAGCATTAGATATATAAGTTTTTTTTTTTTCTTTTCAAATTTTCATTTCTAAAGTTTTTGTTTTTTTTACCATTTTTTTTAGCTAAGAGGTATGGATAAGTTATCATACAAAAATTGATTAAGTACCAGTGCTAAGTCTATCCAATGTAAAAGTTTATATAGGTGGGTATTTACAAAGTGACTCTCAAGGGTATTGAATTCTACTTGCAGAAGTATTAGGCACACACATTTTTTCAAAAATTTTATTTATAAATCTACTTTTGTTTTCATGTATTATTATAGCTAAAAACTATAAACAAGCTATCAATAATTAATTTATTTAGTATAAAATTTTAACCTAAGGTTTTATTTATAGACTTAATTGACAAATATTTACAAAAGAAAAAAAAGGTCACGATTGCATCTTCGTTGTCTAATCCTATTCTTTTCAACCTCCCAAACTCAACAAATTTGAAACTACTTACAAATTATAATTTATTCACTAGTTTTGATCTTAACCATTTTTATTGTTTTTGTGAAAGGTATTATTTTTATTTATTACATAAAAACAAAACACATACACATAAGCATGAAAGAGAAACATTTACAAACATATACAAACAAACAGGGTTGGCTCTAGGGGCACCCAATTCCATATCCTTGCTACCTCTAATGGGATTAGGTCCTAGATTATACTGAAACAGGGATAGAGGAGCTTGATCACTGTTGGGTAATGATAAGATCACATTAGCCCATAGGTTACGCAATGGCCTTGCAACTTAGTTTCTAATGGGCCCGTGTTTAGCCTATTCTAAAAATTTAAAGTACAATATATACACATCACAACACATTGCATCTATCTAAAAATCTACAAAACAAGCTTATTATAAACACTGCAAAATGACTAAAAATACCTAGACATTTTTCATTTCTTTTTTTTCGGTTACTAATTCCTACAAAACAAAAAACTACGAAGGCAAGATAAACAAGAATATTTACAATAGAAATTCACAGGCCCACATTTCAAAATTTCAAAACTCCCAAAAGCCCATTAAGCCTAGACAAGCCTACTAGAAAATGTTCCCCAATAAAGTCACCAAGCTATTGAGCCTGATTTTAGCTCCTATTCTCTTAAAAGTTCTAAACCATATCAAACCCAACCTGTTTAATACATAACACTCAATAAGGAACCAGTAAGGTTTTTGTGCAAGCCCATTTTTAAAAAATTAGATTGACTGGAGTCACCACCAACTAAGGTTGGAAAAATAAAGGGCAAACCATAAATCAAATGGATTGTTTGATTTCTGATTCGGCTATCGATTTGTGTAAAAGAACCATAAATTATTGAGTTTAGAGGCTGCTACTTTAAAAACCTAAATAGTTATTTAGGCTTTTATGGGCTTTATAAATCTTGAATTACATGAGCTAAAGATTTAGAGAAAGAAATTTAATTTGGATTTTTCAAATCTTTAACTTTAGTCTTTTTTGAAAAAGAGTTTATATATATACAGATATATATATATATATATTTTGTTTTTGTTTTGAGAAATACCCAAACATTTTCATTGTTGTGACCACCTATTAGGTACCTACATATTCGCTAGCTCAAATCAGGTTCTTATAGTTCGTTTTGACTTTTATAAAATTTTTAGTATGTTAGTTAATTTTTAAGCTATGAAAAGTCGTCAAGTTTAAGTTATTTATCCAATTTGATTTTTACTTAGAAAAAAAGTACTAAAAAATCTAACTTTTATCCCACGATTTTGAAAACATCTAAATAAAAAATCCTAACTTTTAGAAAACCCCCATTTGTTTTTATAGGTAATTGAAAAAAGCTATATGATATAATTATAAGTTGGCAAAACAATTCATATAATACTATACACCATATATCGGAAAAGGCGAAAAATGGAGATAAAATTATTATTTTTTTTTCTTTTTATGAGATTTTTCCATTTTTAGTTTTCCATAAGTATAGACAAATATGTACAACATACCTAAAAGATTGAACAAAATACAAACAAACCATTAAGCAGACTTGTTATTAACAAATTTACTTCCGCCAAAATCTGGCAGTTCTTATTACAATTTTTAATCTTCGTGGCATGTCACAAATAATTATGCACATGAATTACTTAATCTTAACAAGTTATATGCACTAACCTTTTCCTTTTAAGTTTAAGGGTCATTTTATCATAAATTGCAAGTTAGACGCAATCGTCCAATGTGTATGGGTAACATTAAAATAATAATAATAATAATAATAATAATAAATAAATAAATAAATAAAACGTATACAAGCCTGTCTCATTATATCACATTATGCAAATAACAACATGTTACATTAAAGTACTTGGTAGCCAAAACGCCAGTTTCTAGAATGCTTTATGTAAATTCACAAGAAAAATCAATAAAAGCGAACTCGACTGGAGCTTGAAAGCTCAAATTCGAGCTTCCATGGCGCCTGGCGGACTCATATACGAGGGAAGACAAGACCACGTGCTTATGGGGGCCCGGACGAGATGCTCTGCTGGACATGCACTGGACGCGCTTAGGTGAAAAATAATTCCCCGCGCGTGACCCAGGACCATCATCGTGCATGTCGCGCCTTTTACCAACTAAGCTGTTCTTTTGCCTAATAATAATGCTTTTGAACATACATTATAAATACATCACACTTTAATTATACGAAACATATAATTCTATACATACACAATAAATAATTTTTATATTTTTATTTCTAGGCTTTTTTTAATTTTCTTCTTTTTGGTCAAATGCTTTTATTTATAATCCTTTATCTAAAACTATTTATCTTAAAAGGAGGGAGATTTCCTATTTTCTAAATTTTTTTAATATGTCTAAGTTTCTATAGTGTTTTTCTTAGTTCTAACTTAACTATTTATTATCATTTTTTATTACGCAGCTCCTCCTAGCCTTACCTAAAATCAAATACGACATTCGATTTCAAGTAAGAATTAGAGGTATCACAATAAATCAATATTCCTTCAACTAAAGATAAGTAAGATTAAAGAGTAATTCGATAAATTATAAAACCTATAATCTAAGACACTTCAGGTAAATTCACATAATTGAGATTTGAAAATATAAAGTAATTACCAATAATAAAAAGTAAATATTATTTAGTAAAAATAAAGTAAAACATAAAAAGTAAGTGATAAATAGTAATTAGTAATTAGCAAATGTAAACTTGTAAACAATATTAAATTAGTAAAATTGTAAAACTAGTCCATTCAAGTGACAGTAATATATCAAACATAATATAAATTTATTGGACATATATTTACAAAATAAAAACTTTTCAAATTAAATTACAAAAATACCCCTATAAGCTAATACATAAAGTAATAAAAGAGAGATAAATTGAATCAATAGGTTTGGAAAAATCAAGAGAAATTTAGGGAAAATTAGGAATAATTCTCTAGAAAATCACAAAATTAGATAAATAAAAAACTAAACAAATTAAGTATCGATAATTCAAAAATTATCTCCCGGGTAAACATTGACACGGTTTGGTTCTGAATTAGACATTAGACCGAAACTGTTACCAGCGATTCTGAAACCAGAACCGATTCGACCCATCTGATTTTGGAACTGGATTGGAACCAACGATTCCATTCTCAGCCGATTCCTAAAAATTTGAAAACATAATGCTGTCTGCAGCAGTTGGTCGTAAAACTCACGGACCAAAATGAAGACAAATTATAAAAGGCTGCAGAGGCAGCTTGAATTACGGGCAAGAGGAAAGGAAAAAACCAAAGACCTGCAGCACCGAAATTAGAAAAAAGGGTAGGAAGTCTTGGATGGTGATAAACCAATAAATGCAGCCTTAATTTCGGGGGAAAAAAAAAAAGAGCTTCTCACATTTTAGATCAAATTTGGTCCTAGACAATAGACATGTGAGTTATACGTTTGGAGAAGGAGCCTTTGGGACTTTTAGCGCAGGGAGAGGGGAGAGAGAGGGGAAAAAAAAACAAAGCAAATTAAAATATGATATATCAGAAGTCTAAAGTAAGATGCAGTATATATAATTGCATAAACGAAGTGAAATTTCAATGTTTTAGGCTGTGAAGCAGTTGCTTTAAATTATGACTGTAAAAGCAACAGCAATGAATAGTGGGCAGGACAAAACTTTTGAAATTGGAAACATTATGAACCGATGAAATCAGTCAATAAATTTAGACATACGCAAACATTCATCTTCACACTCTCACTTTCTTACTCATAGATTTTTATTTCATAAATTTGGTTATTGTTCTGAACATGTAGTAGCTATCTAATTTTTTGCTCTTTACATTACTATATATCATAATAATATATAGAATGGCATCATTCTTTTGAGGATAATCAAATAAGTCAAAGAAATCAAAGAACCAAGGAAAAGGTAAGGAAGCCGTGGGCGAGCAACAACAGGACGAGTAGTATGATTATTATGACTTTAATGAGTCACGAGCAGGTGATTTGCTTCTGGATGAAGTCCTTCCAGTTTCTGCCCCATTAGGTTTCGAGCACTAACACC
The DNA here is from genome assembly GCA_024138025.1 of Combretum micranthum. Classification (NCBI taxonomy): domain Eukaryota; kingdom Viridiplantae; phylum Streptophyta; class Magnoliopsida; order Myrtales; family Combretaceae; genus Combretum; species Combretum micranthum. The sequence goes on from JAMXBD010000166.1 coordinate 785,145, forward strand.
TATGTACGATGTAAATGCAGAAACAAACTCACAAGACCCGAAAATGTAGGAAATTCCACCATCGGAAATAGAAGAGGAAGGTGAAAGCAACGATGGTCCCCGGTGTAGTGGTAGAAGCAATCAAAGTAAGCCTATGCGACCATTAAAATCATATTTTTTTCTAAACACTTTCGGAAAGGCACAGAACCAGATAGGAAGGGACAACATATTGCAATTACTGTAGCGGGAGTTATGCTTGGAAGACCGGAGATGGGTTTGGGACTTTGACAAAACATACGCGGTCATGCCATCCATTTGACTATGGTGTAGACCCATCATAGCAACAAATTGCTCGGCCATCAACTAGCAATCATGTTGCTCTATTCTGCTTAGCAGATGATAGGCACAAGAAAGGGCTAGTCCAAATGATTGCACATATGCACTTATCTTTTATAGTAGCTGAACATCCTAACCTCAATTATGTAGCTCAAGAATGCCTCAATCCAAATGCATGAAAATTCAATGCCACGATGATGCGCCGTGAAACATTGAAGTTATATCATGAGGGTAAGCAGGAGCTCGCCTATAAGTTTCACAGTCTTGATACATGGGTGTCTATATGCTTAGACATTTGGTTAGATAGTTGACAGGAACACTCATACATGGCAATAACATGTCATTCGATAGATGAGAAATTAGTTATACATAAACGATTAATTGCACTTCAGAAAATGGATAAACCCTGCACAAAATATCTATACAGATATAAGCACTATCTTAGGGGAATATAAGCCAACGAAAAAAAAATCTTTTCCATTGGATTTGATAACACCTAGGTAAATATAGCAAGCATATCGAAATTGCAAGATTTATGTCAACCAATTTTAGGAGGCACATTTTTCCATATTAGATGTGCATGTCACATCCTAAATCTATGTGTGAAGGAAGGAATGGGCAACTTAGATCTCAAATACTCACAATCAAATAGGTAATCGACTACATGTTGGATTACCCTCAGTACATAAAGCTTGGCATAATTGTTGTAGAGAAAATGGAATAAGATCGAAGAAATTTAAAAAAGATGTCCAACACAAGTGGAATTCCACATATGAACTTCTAAATAGCACCCTTGACTATAAAGATGCATTGTGTAATTTTGCCATGATACACATACCATGTATACCATTGCATCCTAATGATTGGAATGCATGCAGTAGGTTATTGTAGGTCCTTAAAATCTTTTATGATTGCATAAAACCTTCTTTCAAGTGTATCGTCCAAGTATGCATTTATTTTTGGTTGAGGCAGTTAACATTGTTGACACCTTACATGAAGTTATGCATGACCTATTCTTACAGACTTGTGTGATTGACATGTGCAAAAAATGGTTAGATTATTATCGTGAAATTCCAAGGATTTATCTTATTACTATGCTGCTTAATCCCTATTATAAGAGTAATGGACTTGCTGGTTATTTAAATTCATATTATGAATATGTGGACAAGCTATTAGACACTCAGAATGCATATATTGTGAGTCCGACTCAAGTAACCCGTGATGTAAGTAACATTCTTTCAGAGTTGTATTCACAGGTTTCATTTACTTATGGTGGCCAAGTCCTTATGAGTCCATTCCCTACATCGACATCAGATCAATCATCAATAGGCAGTCTACCTCCTAGCCTATCATTCATGAATGAACTTACAAAAAAACATAGAGGAGTTGGTGGGACGGGTACTAGTTTAGAAATTAACAAGTATATGACAACCTTGTTCAAGTTTGGCAACAACACGGAAGCAAGAGAATTTGACATTTGGAGTGATGGAAGGGGCATTCAGAGACATATCCTATACTTTCCAGAATCACGAGACAAGTTTTAGTGGCATCAACTTCAATAGTTGCAGTGGAACAAGCTTTCAACATTGCTGGTCTTATATTAGACGAGTGTAGGTCTGGACTAACTCTAGTTGTTGTAGAAGCCCTTGCTTGCACTAATGATTGGAACAGAGTAGAAAGGCACTTGCAAGATATGATATACACAACTAATGAAGAAGATGAATATTTTAGCGACTACAATACATCTAATGGAAGCACGACCGGCTCTACACCAGACTAGCCTTGAGGTAAATCCAAAAAATGCTTGTAATAAATAATCCTTAGTTTGACTTTTGTTATTGTTTTTCTTAATTGCTAATGTGCTCGCAATATTTTCTCTTGTTAAATGTAATTTACTGTATCATAATGGGTTATGGTTACAACTCTAGAAGACTACCACCATGGGTAATGAAAAAGACTATTTCAATACAAAAATAGAACTAGAAAAAACATTGAAAAGGTGAAAGATTTGAAGAAAGAACAGATGAAAGGAGACATTCCCAATGGATAACGAGACAAGTTAAAATGCATAAACACTCTAAAGTTTTTTATTTTATTAATTTAAATTATAGGACCTTATATTTTTAAAAAGTCTACACATGAGCTTATTGAAATATAAACATATTATCCATGATAAAAAATGGGTTCTTAGATGTTCAGGTGTTAACTTTTGAAAAAGCAAAAGTTTTATACAATTTTAAAAAAATGTCAAGAATATTAATGTAATTTACTCAACAAAATAAAATTGAACTTGACTCAAAAAAGGAAAAAAAGGAATAAAATTGAAAGATTTTTCTATGTCTAAAAAGTCGAATTTTCTCTTTTTACTTTCATGAAAGAAAGCATATTTATGAAATGCTTGTTTTTTTAACAGACAAATAAAGATGATGTTGCTAATTTTTGTGATTCAGCTACAGACAGTTTTACTCGGAGAGGATGCAAACATATTTATGGAATATTTTTTAAAATATTTAGTTTAGCTTTGATGGTCCTGGTGTATAAAAGTAAAACATAATATCTGTTCAACTTTATTTCCAACAAAAAAAAAGAGAAAAAAAAGGCAAAGGAAATTGGTCTTAGATGTTTTTTATTGTGTTATGATGTTTCGTAATGAGGATTATTGGAGTATTGTACAAACTCAAATTCTTGCAAATGTGAGACAGCTATTTAGTAAAAAAATTGAAGATGTTTATGTGGATACATCATACATATGAACGATGTTTATGTCTTTTCATAATTCATTCGTTATATATATATATATATATATATATATATTACTTTGATTTTAGTTTTAAAAGTTGAGACCAAATCTATTTTCATAGAATGTTTCCAAATTGATAAAACCAACAATAATACATCATATTGTATGAAGAAGAATAAATGAACTTGGAGTCTCCTTTTTGTTTTTCTTAGTTTCTTTTTTTATTTGGACCACTCTTTTTCTCCTTTTTTTTTTTCCATGTCTACTTCATGGTGGTTGTTGGAATTAAAAAAAAAAAAATTTCTGGTTCATTGGTTCCGGAAGCGGATCAGAAACCAGCAGTTCCGTCGAAACCGGCCTTTCCTGTTCTGGTCCTGGTTCAGACCAGTTCTAAACCGGTGGGGAAGTCTAGAGTCCCACGTGTCAAAATCCACCAAATTTTAACCAAAGGATGTGTAAATTGGTGGTAGCATTATCGTGACTTTGCATGAACTTTTACTGCCACCTAGAGTAACTTAAAAATTGGAAACCCCATAAATATCACTTATAAATATCACCTTGAGCTTCACAAATTCACATCAAACACAATTCTCACTCAAATTACAAATTGCTTGAATCGTGATCTCCCGGGGGTGCAAGAAGGTGGCCTTACACGTCGGTGGTGGAATGATAGGCCATATGGTGATGGTTTTAGAAGTCAGTGGCCAAAATTGTCCATGCCTTATTTTAAGGGTCTTCTATTGTTATTTGGTTACAATCTCCTTGCTGTAAATCCTTCCTAATATTACTTATAATATATATATATATATATATATTATATAGATTTTATCTTGTACCTATAGTATTTTTAATGATTTTTACAAATATAGATATTATTATGCTAAAATATTGATAGTAATATATAGTTGATTCAATTTAAATAATAGCTATGATCCCTTAAAAATTCTCTAAATTTTTGTACCAATACCACATAATAGTTATGTTGTTAATGGGTAAATTGCACTAGAGCGACCTAACATTTTGGGTTAAATTTATTTAAGATCTCAATATTTCAAATAATTCAAAAAAGGTCCTAATATTTATAAAAGTAGGTCAATTGAGATCTCTGTTGACACGTGTCACCAGGAGAAATGTTTAATTGAAATTTAGAAGACTAAACATGCTATTTGACTTGTTAATAAGGACTTCAATTGACCTACTTTTCCAAATGCTAGGACATTTTTTGAACCACTTAAAACGTTGATACCTCAAATGAACTCATCCCTAAACGGACCTCTTTTAAACCGCTTAAAATGTTAAGACCTTAAATAAACTTATCTTCAAACATTGAGATTTTCCGATGTTATTTACCCTATTATTAATATGACAAAGCTTCAAATTTTTGGTATTTACAATTTTTTCTATATTATTACACCTATTGTTGACCCAAAAATCATTATATAATTAAAAATTATTTAACTTTCTTTCTATTTACCTGTACTATGCGTGTAATTTATCCCTATTATATTATGTTAAACTTCAGCTATACACATATACTTATTATTTAAGTCATTCGTTTGCTCATCTGAGTAATTACAAACTTACCATTCATATTCATATGAGTATACAATTGGCATGTTAATATCCTTTTCTTTTATCTAAATGTAAACATATCTATATACATATACCCTACTTTTTATTTGTCAATCACTATAAAATCTACCCTTTTTTTTTTGCCAAACTATCAAATCTACCTTAAATATAACCATATATTATTCTTTATACCATCAATTTTATAATTAGAATTAAAATTAAAGTATTTCATTTCCTTACAAAACTACCATTAATTAAAGGATTCTTTGATTTACTATGTCAAGTAATATAATAAAGGCTTATTACAGTAATGACGACTATTACCAATAGGTTCTCTCACTCACGAATCTTCTTTTTTGGAGTTACTTGCCAATTCCAAAAACATTTCCTATGTCAATTACTCCACATGTAAGTTGGCTATGCTTTACTACCTTTTTGCTTATGATACAAGAATCTACATAAGTCGGTATACCATTTGCGGTTGTATTGGATTAGTATAGTGTGTACTTGAATTGCTTGATGATATGGAATGAATAATTAATTTAATATGACTATTGATTAGTCACCTTAACTAAAATGGTAATTAAGAATATATCAAAAATAATAATCTGCCATACAACGCATCCAAACCATCAACTTAAGAAACCAAGTATGTTTCTTCTTTTAACCTCTACTGAATTAAGTGAGAAGAGAGAAGGTCGCAATATGAGTTATAAGCTATCAATGAATAGTCTACAATGGTTTTAGGAGGCAACTACCATTGCACATTCTTGGATTTAGTGGAAGTCGATTTAGTGGAAGATATTTTTACACAAAACTCTAGAAAACCCATATTATAGTGTGGTTAATTTCTCTTTTATGTGTATATCGCAGGCTCCTAGCCATTTATTGAGCATGTGGACTTTTTACTCACCCCTACATAGGCTCCTTGCAAGTCTTATGTAGTTTACAGCTTATCTAGGGTTCAGCTTAGACAATTTGCTTAGAAATTAGAATTATTCATGTAATTAAACATTTTCTAAATGATACATTATTGGTTGTTTAATTATGAACCATATAATTATTAACTTATTGTGGTAACTTCATATGTAAAATTAGTATATCCACTTGACAATCAGACTATTACATGGCATATTTTAAGGATGTGACACTTAGATCCTACATCCACCACTAGCTTATTACCCATGGTCTCTTGTTATGCCATGAGCTCCACCATCAACTAGCGAGTCTTTCTGGCACCAATTGCTTCCTGGCTTATATCCATGGCCTACTACACACCACCAATGGGACTCGTTTAGCAGCCACCTCCCTAGACACACAGTTTTTCCAGTATCATCAACCTTACTACATCTTAGCACCACCCCAAGCTTAAAATTCCACCCTTCCCTTTAGCAATCACATTAAAGATAGTTTGTGGTATGTCCTCAATCTAGGTTTAGCAATGTTAGGTTCATAAACCCTAGGTTGTATTCTTGTTTTTTATTTTTTCCCACCTTTATTTCAGACTTGTTACATTTATTGTAGTACGTTGTGAATTCTATGGAGAATTAGTACATTCTTCATAAATTTAGAACCATCATGTTATATTAGTTTGTCATACTGCAACGATAATTTGTTTTAGATCTGTTTTGACTATGGAAATTAGTGGTTAGCTATATGATTGTAATATTTAAAAGGTAATGTTGAACTTCATATATGAAATTACAAAAGAAAAAAAAAAACCTTAAATTTATTTTATGCATATCTTATCAATATTATATTGCAAAATGAATATATAAATAAAATTATTGTAAGCTACGAGACTCGGCACTTATGCCACGTAAACAACAAGTTTCGTCCATTAAAGTCCAATCAAAGGCAAAATATAATCTTCAAATTCATTAGGTAAGCAGACTAGCTTGTCTAGTCCTATTGTCGGGAATTTGGGACTTTTTAGGTCGAAAAAAAAAAAAAAATCATCCCAGTGGGGTCCTTTTTCTAATGATTCCCTAGGTAGATTGTGTTTTCTTTATGTGGGATTTGTTTTAATCACTAGTGATCTTCTAGAAGAAATTTTATACCTACGAAAGACATTTTGACATTTGAGAAATGTGTTAATTTATTGGGATGGATTTTCATATCCTTAATATTCGCCTAGGTTTTTATTCAACCTACTTATTGCCAATTAATCCTATTATGTGAATCCATTTGATTGATATAATTTTTTATTTAAATGAATATAATAATAATATGTTATCCCTATATATTTACATATATTTGCTTACTAAATACTAGTACGTCTAACTACTATTACTTTCTTTTTTCATACCAAATCAAGCATAAGACCATCTTTATCTCTGGGTCCTTGGTGAATGCTCGAAGAAATATGAATGATGTGATAGTTTCTTGTATGATAAAGTGGATTGCTTAGCAACCAAAGTTCATTTAAGCAACTCTTTAACTTTTCCTCTTATTGGTCATATTATGCTTATTTAATTTTTACAAAAAAGTAACTGTCTCACTCATCCTCTTATTGTTCTTTTACACTTATTTAATCTTTATAATATATATATATATATATATTGTTTTAAGATAATAAAATAAAATGGAATCTGAAAGGAAAAAAAAAAGTAGATAAGTAACTCTCTTAAAGTAACTGCAGATAAAAGTATAGAGCTACTTAATGGAGATTTGCTTCAAATGTTGATAAAACACTTCAAGTAACTCCTTAACAACTCAAGGATAAAAATGTTCTAATAAATCAATCAAGTCTTCCCCTCTCCCTCTACAATAAAAGAAAGGGAGTTATGGAAAGATACATATACTATAACATCTATCACCTACTAAATATGAAGGTATAAAATAAGAACTTATGGGACATTGGACCTTAGTATAAGCATCTTCTTCTATGCTCAATATGTTTTTAGTGTCAATTTGGTGTCATTAAAAATAAAATATAAGAAACCAAAGAGCCAATAGGCTTAATAAAATAATAGATATTGGTTGGTGTAATCAAATTCAAATTGTTTATTTTTTATCTGTATATGTATTTAATCTAATTAATATTATATGTGTATATCTAATTTTTACGAGCACCCCTCACTAAATAGACATCAAATGGATGTCAAACAGATGAAAAAAAAATCTCCAGCAAATCTCTCAGTGTGAAGTATGTCCTAATAAGTGAATATTAAAGATTAAAGGATATTATCTATCTATTACTAAATTAGAATGTACCACTTTTGGTCTCTTTCCTTTTCAAAAAATTTATTTGATATGAATATATGTAACCTTATCCAATATACCAAAATAAATGTTGATTGCCTAACTTCATGAAACTTACTTGTCTTACATTTCTCCCTTTATCTTAATCTATTATTACCCATCATTATCATATATTATCTATATTTGATTCACTTGGAGACTATGGAGACGTGATTAAGCTATAAGGATATTACCATAAATTATCATCCGATTTACATTGAAAATTTTCTTTCTTAATATGCTAATGTCATAATTATCTGTAATAATATTATTTTAGTTTATCTTTTTTTTTCCCCATTTTCTTTTGTGTGTATATATGTTCACACTCTCGCTCCTACTGACGTACATGGTTCAACCCCCACCACGTCCAAAACATAGGATTATCCAACCTCTGTGTATATGTAAGCATCTTAATCCATAGAAAAATTAGGGGGGGGAAACAGAGAGAGAGAGAGAAAAAAAGACAAAGCAAACCCCCCAGTACACCCATCCACTAAAATGCCTTTAAATTGTTCTTCCATCACCACCAAACTCCCACACTTGTTGTCACAAACTAGAACAACAACACCACCCAATCTCAACTCAAGATTCCTCCTCAGTTCTCACTCCCCCTTATCCAAACACTACCCTTGTTCTCAAAAACACCTTAGCAGTAATGTTTTAGTTTTCAATTCTTTATACACAATGATGCAGGAAGGTAAGGCGTCACCTTGTTTTTCTGATGACTCAGGAAAGTACTCAACAGAACTTGAAGTTGCAGTCAGTGTTGTACAAATGGCATGTTCCTTGTGTCAGAAAGTACAAGACCCTTTGATTTTTAATAATCATCATCCTAGTACTATGTCTCAGGTTCAGTCTAAGGATGATAATTCCCCCGTAACTGTTGCCGGTAATTCATTTATTAACTTACCTTTTTACCCTTGCCTTTTGGTTTGATTAAATGACTTTTTATATTCTTTTCTTTAGTATTAGAGTATTAATTTATGCGTAAAATTGTACTCAAAATTGTATAATAAGATTTCCCAATTGGAGAACGCTTAGTGCTGTTGGTTTTGTTTTTCATTTGTTCTATTTTGGCTTCTTTTTATTTTTTTTATTTTTTTTTATTTGATGGGTTGATTTTGATTTTCTTGTAAATTATAGTAATTTAAAATATCTATGAGAATTTGAGCTTTTTATCGTAGGATAAGAATTTATGGGAAATTGAGTCAACTGTTTATATGATTGCATTGGTATGTTCTATGTTGATTCTTTATGCCATTAGATTGTGCCCTTTTGTTGGATTGTCAATTGACGGCAATAATTGGCATAAACAGTAAACACATGTGCTTTGTATGTATTTTTGCTTTGTCCTAGATATAGAGATGGCAATTCGTATACATTGAATTCATGCCTCTAGAGAAAATACGTTCAATGGACTACGTTCATCATATGATCAATTCATACTATAATTAAGTTGATTTATGTTGCTTTCATGTCATATGGAGTCTGTTTTGTCTTGTTGGTGTCATGTCATCCATGGATTGCTGTGCCTATTTGAAATTGAGGAGGTGTTGGAGATGAAATTTACATTTGAACTTTGATCAATTGAGTGGAACTGCTATGACCTTTTTTTAGTTTGATGACCTTCCTTCACATTGGCATTGTGGGGTATGTATTGGCTTTTATTATGGAGAAAAGAAGATGCCTCTGTTGATTTTGATTCACCCAGTCCCCAATTTATGTTTGAGCATCACACATGCTCCGATGTTTTCAAAGATACTATGATGGGTTGCTTCAGTTCTCATATTTGCAATTCGAAGAAACCGAGATTCATATGTTGCTATTGCTTTACTTGAAGTTACTATCTTCATCTGTTGCCAACAGAAATTACTATTTTCCTAGATATGTTGAACGTTTATGAAAACATCGGCACTTTGGAGGATGTTTAATCAATAGATATTGCATATGAATTGAGAAAGCTTAATCAACACAGAATTCACCTCACGGTGGCTTTATACCATGCAACAGATTGGAGTGTAAAAGCAACCGTAAGCTGGTTACTCTCTGAGTGCTATGGAAGCAGAAATGTGTCAATTGTTGCTGAGGAAGATGCACAGGCACTTTCCAAGGCAAATGCAACCGGGTTGCTTAAAGCTGTGGTGAATACAGTCAATGAATGTCTATCAGAAGCACCGCGGTATGGCCTCAAAGGGCCAGATAAGATTCTCAACACTGCAGATGTTCTTGAGGCAATTGGGCGTTGCAACTCAAAGGGTGGATCAAATGGAAGATTTTGGACGCTAGACCCTGTAGATGGAACTCTAGGATTTGTAAGGGGAGATCAATATGCGGTAGCTCTTGCATTGATAGAGGATGGAGAAGTGGTGCTTGGAGTTCTTGGATGTCCTAATTACCCAATGAGGAAGGAATGGTTGAGTTATCATCACAGGTACCATAGACTTATTTCAAAACTAACTCTGCCAACATCGGAATCTTGGGATAAAGGTTGTATAATTTATGCCAAGAGAGGAAGTGGTCAAGCTTGGATGCAGCCCCTGCTTCAGAAAAACAAGAGGCTATTGTGGCCAAACTCTGCAATCCCAGTTCAAGTGTCATCCATTGATGATCCAGCATTGGCGACATTTTGTGAACCGGTTGAGAAGGTTAATTCAAGCCATTCCTTTACAGCCGGACTAGCACACAGTGTCGGCCTTAGGTTATTTCCTTTCTACTGGGCTTTCTGCATAACTTATTGTTTTCATTAATCCTGTCAAAATAAATCCAAACATGTCACACGACAGCATGTAATTGGAAGGAACATGAACTAGTTCAAAGATAGAAGGACTTGGTTTCTCCTCAATCGACATAAACAGAAGCAAGTCATTAGGATAAGTTTTAAATTAGGATTATCTCACAAAATTAACTGTTGGAGTATATGCGTATTTAGATTGAAGAAAATATATCAAAATTGGAAACATAGTTAAAGTGACCTCATATCCTTTTGGTGGTTACTAGAGAAAAGATGTTTAGCAAACTCTAATCATGTGTGTGGGAAAATAAATAGGTGGCAGTGGCACTGCTTAGTTGAATTTTTAGGTATGTTTGTTTTGTGAAAAATCCTTTTCATTAATATGTCGATGTTTATTACAATCCAAAGCCTTAAAATTGCTGAATATCATCACAATAATCTCGATAAGTTGCAGTTACTAGTGGCTTTTACCAGTAAAAATTCTTGTTCCAACAGGAAGCAGCCATTGCGTGTGTATAGCATGGTGAAGTATGCAGCCATAGCTCGAGGGGATGCTGAGATATTCATGAAGTTTGCAAGGGCAAGCTACAAGGAGAAAATTTGGGATCATGCTGCTGGTGTTGTGATCATACAAGAGGCCGGTGGTGTGGTCACAGATGCTGGAGGGTCTCCTTTGGATTTCTCCAAAGGATTATACTTAGAAGGGCTCGACCGGGGCGTCATCGCATGTGCAGGGGCTAAACTCCATGAAAGAATCATCAAAGCTGTTGATGCTAGCTGGAACTCCTCTAGCTTGTAAATTATGAAATGCGTATAGCAGCAACATAAGGTTAAGTAGACTACGTTGTAAGTTTCACAGGGATTAAGGAAGGTGTTGATTTTTTATAAGATCATGTTAGTCTAGTTTGTAATTAGCTAAGTGTAATGTACAATAAAGGATTCATGTTTGATTTCTTGTGTATAGTAATTGGAATTGATTTTTATATTATGTGTGTCTGGATGATGATTTGAAAGTGGCTGTACACAAAATACAAACTGAATTCACTTGAATTTTGTCTTCTTCTTATTCTTCCTCTTTTTCCTCTCCTTTTTTTTTTTTTTCCCCTTCTTCTATAGTATGGAAATCTTTAATATGGCTTGATTTTATTCGATTATGGAATTTGGAAATAGACAACCTTACAAGAAAGGTAATGGCAAATAAGATATAATTTTATTGTTTTTCTTTTCTTTTGTAAATTTATTAACCAAAAAAAAAAAAAAAGAAAGAAAGAAAAAGAAGAAGTCATGAATATTAGGCTTCGTGGGTATCTTACGAATACAATATCAATCATAATATTGTCAATTTTAAGGCTTTTTTTTTTTTTAATAATCTTATCTAGAACTTAAAGCTTGGACTATAAATAAGTTGAAATAAACTATGTGCTAATACATTCAAACTCAAACATGATTTAAGCTTAATTAAATTTAGGTTTTGAAACTCAACCCAATAAAGTGCAATTTATATATTTTTTTTTATTATAATTATAATGACATCAATTTATGGACGCAATTTGAATTCGACTAATGTCTATCCTCCAACAAACTTCAGATAAGCGTATTAATTAGCCAAATCAAATGTTATGAAACTCAAGATGAACTTGATTGACTCTTTGAATAACTTGAAACTCAAATATTTTTAAGTCGACATTGAATTTGAATATCTCATAAAGAGTTAGATTCACCTGCACCTAAAGTTCAAATAAGTATGATATATATATGATTGAAAATACAAATGATGATCCAAATTATATTTCTCGTTTAGCTCATCTTGAAATTATTGTTGCAAATCTCATTATCAACAGATCAAACTTCCATGGATAGAGTTAATCAATTCGTCTAGCTTGAGGAGCCCAGCCAAAGCTGGAATTTACAAATGAAAGGTGTGAAAACCTAATAATGATGAAATTGAAGTAAATTACTGGATTCGAAATGATTATATGAAATATATTAAGGTGAACGAATTATCCCAAGCATATATATATGCTATATTCACTAAAGAGCTTTTGGATGATATTAATGAGAGATTTAGTACATCAATTTCAGTGTGAGATACTAATATGAAGTAAGGAAATTCCACTATATAACCAAATATTTGAATAGGCTTAAAATAATATGGGACAAAATGACCAGTTTTTGTGAGTACTATGTTTGTTCTTGTGGTGTGTATGAATATTGTTCTTGTTATTATATTCAAAGATGCAAATGACTATGATTAGGAAATTTTATGTAATTTTATATGGGATTAAATGATTTATTTGAATATCTATAGAATCAAAATATATCAATAGATACATTGTGTACTATTAGCAAAGCCTATTATCTTATTTGTCAAGTAGAATAGCGAAAACAAATCAGAGATGTATTTGGAAATCATGAAGATATGAATGCTACTCTTCTTGAAAAGAATACATAGAAGTCAGTTCCAATAGATAAACGAGATAAGCAAAGAAAATTAAATTGCAATCACTATAAGAAGCCTACGCATGATTAATAGGTGCTTTGAATTAACTGGTTTTCCCAAGTGGTTTATAGTATCAAAGCAATCTAGATCAAGTTCTCGTATTGTTACACAGATCGAAAGTACTAAAAAGTGTGTTTGGACTCACCAACCAATTTTTAGTGTGCGAAGCCAATAGTTGGTGATAATGCTAGCTTAGTTTCGAAAGTCTGTCTGGTCATCCTCAAGGTTTTGATGGAGGAAAGCAACAAGATCAAAGTATGATGAATTATGCGGGATATACTCTATCATTAACCTCTAATTTAAAGAATAGTCTGAAAAAATGTATAGTTGACATAAGTGCCTCCGATCATATTACTCGTTATATTTCTTTGTTTCATCACAAACAAACTTTTAAAACAACCAATTAAAATCAAATTTCCTAATGGCCCTGTAATAATTGTAAGCATTGTTGGAAATGTTTGCATTAATGACCAAATAGTAATAAAAAAATGTGTTCTCTGTATTAGATTGTCATTTCAATTTCCTTTCCATTTGTCGATTACTCTAAGATCATCATTTGTCTGTTATTTTTACCGTAACCACTTGAGTTTTTAGGATCAGATTACTAGACACAATGTTGCTTATGTAGATGCTATTTCTAGGATCCATATCTTGAAATCTTCAAATCATGTTGATGGCTTCAATGGTAGAAGTTCATTTGTTGTACATCCTACTGAAATTCATTCATGTGAGAGTGTTATTCCACTTACTAATATATTATTCCCAGAATTTATACATAAACAATTGGGGTTTATTTCTTTGTCTTCCTTGATGCATTTGGTTGATTTAAAGTCCTGCAAAGAGTCTTTTTTTTTGTCCGTAATACTTGTTTATTGGCAAACTTTCATCGTTTACGACTTAGTCAAATTTACTTTCACTTTGTATCATTTCAACTTACTTCATATACATATAGTGGGACTATATAATACACCATTTATTTTGGGAGAAATTTTTTTCCTTAAAATAGTAGATGATAAAACCAAATCGACATGAACATTTTTTATGAAACAGAAATCAAAAATCATCCTAAATTCCTCTCACAAAAGTGTCAACATCTATGTCACAAGTTAGGCGTAATTCATTAAACAAGTGTTGTTTGTACTCAACAACAAAATGAAGTAATTGAATAAAAACATAGACACATTGTGAATACTACTAGAGTACTATGTTTTTATGGTAATCTTCTCGAACACTTTTAGAGAGAATGCTTGCTAGTTGCTATCACACTTATTACTAAGATGTCCACACAAAATTTATATTAGTCAACACCATATGAGCAACTATTTTTCATGACCCTAATAGAGTCCTAGTAAGATTATCCTAAAGTTGTCATATATTGGCTTCAGTGTCTTTATTGGATCCCAATTAATATCTTGAAAAGCTTTAAAAACACACACACACACATGCACATTTCATGCTCTCCACTTCCTATGTAGAAGCAAAGTATAGAAGCATCTCATCAACCACTAAAGAACTACTTTGAATTTTTTATTTTGTTGCAAGACTTGCAGTTTCCTTTTCTCTTCCTATCACCATATTTTTCTAATACTAGATTTGAAAAGCTTACTGTGATCAAATATATTAAGATCAATGTTTATTTTAATAGGGATCATATAGCTTCAAATTTTCTCCAAATGTCATATATTCCATCTTCTTCTCAGTTTGTCGATTTATACACATGCTCATTTTGTATATAACTCACATAAATATTTGAGTTAGTTAGAGTCCTCTTTTCATCAATGGGAAAACATTGAATTTAGTATCTGAATTTTAGCGAAAAATTTAATTATGTATGAACATTTATACCAAATTGAATTTTTCATACATAGATGATACCCCACTTAACACAATAAATTTTCATTCGCCTATATGGACACAATAGTCAATTGATGTCTAACATGTGTCACTAGCATTGAATAAACAAAAAGGAAATTGTGAAAGGACAGAGAGATGAAGAGGAACAAAGGAAAGAAGAAGAAGAGAATGAATAGTAAACCCAAACAAACTCCAAACAAAGCTAATTCTTGAATATTTTTCAAAATATTTTCCTTAGGATTGTTTTATACAAAATATAGTACTTAGTTATTCCCGCTATATATGTGTCTAAGTGGGAAGTAGATTTCATACTGAATTTCCTAGGAAAATTTCGAGGGCTATTTATCTCTTTAATTTTCTTTAGACTAATTATGATGCGAAATGAGAAGAAAAAAAGGCTTGGAATTAGATGTCGCCACTTTTTATTCATTTTACTTTAGTGTTTCTTGAGAAATGTACATTAAGAAAAATAATAGAAATTGTTTCATACTATTACCTCCACACTGCCGGTAAGCGTTATAGTGTATATTCATTATACAACTTCAAGAATTCTCTATCTTGTTGTTTCAATATAACTATATCATATGAGAAAGAAGATGTCTAAGGTTTTGACTCTTTAAGTTGTATATTTATGGTAGCTAAGAAGTCAGTAAAATCGAATTCATTGCCATGCTTCAAACGTTGTCATGTTTGTAAAACTAGCTAATGATGCTCCTCCTCTGCATTAAACTGGTTTGTCGCTCATTTGGCATAAATATAAATTCCAAGTCTTTTCCCCATTATAATCAATGGAAAAGGACAAAGAAAAGCACATTGTGTGGAAATGTTTTTTCTAAATTGGATATTTCATTTTTCTCTTGTGTTCTTTTTCTTTTCTTTTCTTTTCTTTTCCTCTCAATTTCATAGTTGTAATAGTAAGCCCAACCTCTATCTAATCTGAATCTGACCTGTGCTTCTCCAAACTATACTAGCTAATTTGCGCTCATCTATTGTTGTCATGTTCATTAAAGTCAAAGCCAACCCTTACGATTTGTGACTTGGTGAATCCAAATGCCTAAGTATTTACCAATTTTTAATATTTTTGTTTCTTAAGTTTTTAAGCAAATCTTATATATATTTGTTACTTTTGTCAATTCTTTTATAGGACCTGTCAAGTTTCTATTTAAAGGTAAAGAAAAACTAACTTTGTTTGAAGCTTGGTTGGATTTACTATTCATTTTCTTCTTCTTCTTTCCTTTGGTTCTCTCCATCGGTCAATCGTTTCACTTTTTCTTTTTTTGTTTCTTAATGCCAATGACACATGTTGGACATCTCTTGATTATCGTGCCCATACAGGAAAACAAAAATGATAATATTAAGTGGTGTAGTGTTTATTGACACCGAAAATCTGATTGGATATAAAATAAAACTTTATTAAAGTTCGAACACTAATTAAAATTTTCATCAAAATTCATATACTAAATTAGACATTTTCCCTTTCATCGTTACACATACTTTACGGTTGTCTCTTTTCTCTGTTTGTATTCTCTCTGTTCGTCTATCATCTCCAAGTGCAGTAAGTTCCTTATCACGATTCTCCAATTGTTCGATTGTTATTTTCAGTTTATATATACTAAAAATAACTTCGAAAAGGTTAAAATTAGATAGAAATTAGGTTTAAAGTAATGCTGTACAGACAAGATCCATTTTCATCGGAGCGTGCTTGGTTTCATTATAAGTTTTTTTTTTTTTTTAATATGTCGTGGCACTTGTAGATATCACGAGCTAGCAAAAGTTACTTTCGATATTTGATCCAAGAAGACAATATGCCAAGCCAAGAAGCTGAAGCCTCCTGTGGCAGTTGACCAACAGATATTGAACCGGTCTTAGATCATTCGATTTCGGTCATCCCTTTGTATTTGCATAATCCATCGGTTTTAATTGGAGTCAGATCAAGTTCCGCTCCTATCTAAAGTTACTTCTATATATTATATATCATCTTATTAATGAGATGACATTGAAAAATATGGTGAAAGTTGTAGTTTACATTATGGATAATTTTTTCTTTTTTTTTTTGTAGTTTTTAAGTAAAAGATCAGTTTAAACCTAAAAAAGTAATTACTAAAATAGAATATGCAATCAATTAATTACCAAAATAAACTATTAAACTCGCATGTAAGAGATATGAAATTGATTGGACACATATTGCGCATGTAAAAAGTGTTGCGCACATTAAATGTGTGAGTCACACATCTACTTTTTTCTTTTCGAGAGAATAAAATCTTCATTCATTGATAAACAAAATATGTTTAAATCAATCCCAAAACATGAAAAACAAGAAATGAGGATAAAAACCTTAACTAATAAGGTCACACTCTTACATCAAAAAAGAATATAAAAAACCCTTGAACACAAAAAGTCATACCATGAGAAAACCATTTGGTAGTCACACATGTATTTAATACGCATGTTGGAAATGCGAGACTAAAGGTTATTTTGGTAATGATTTTCTATTATAGTAATTAATTTAAAAAAAAGGCAAATAATTCCACTCTTTTATTACTTATAACAATAGTATCCTTGGTCTTTTAATTGCAACCAAAAATAAAATAAATAATAAATAAATAGTAACATCAATGAAAATTTTAGAATAAATTTTTTTCCTACAAAAACCATCAACACATAGCATTCCATGCAATTTACCCCATCATTTTTTATCAACCAAATGTACCTGATATTTCTTAGTAGTAAGTATTACTCATATCGAAATATCCCAAATTTTACTAGGTTAATTAAAAAGATGTGAATTAGATCGTGTAAAATATGGGAAAATTTGAGCCAAATTAAAATCTAAATTAGAAATTTTGAGCTAGATAATTTAACTAAGTAAATTAGGTAAATTATATAGTAAAATTAGATGCATTAGCAATTTCAATCTAGCAATTGATTTCAAATGAAAATAGAGATTAATCCAAATTAATTTTCTATTTCATTCTACCAAATAAATTAAGCAAACCCAACTTTCAATTTGGTCACCTACCTAAAATACAATTTTCAATTTTTTTTTCAATTTCAAAAAATTCCTTTTAAATTCAATACCTAAAATTTCTCAACACCCTAATTATAACCAAACATCTATTTCAATCACCTAATTAGCCAAATTTATTTTACCATCTTCAATTTGCTAAATTAAATTCCTAAATTAATTTAGCTATTTTTCTAAACTCATCTAACCTCTAATTACATCTTAAGATCCTAATCAAATTATCAACTCAACCCACTAACCCTCTTAGCTTTAAACCTATCTAAAAAATCTTCTAGAACCTTAAACATCACTATTCTTAGCTTAAATAATTTAATTAGAATTTTTATTCAAATATTGTTATTTTGCAAACTCATAATGGTCTAGAACCTTCCCAATTTTGTCAACTAATGTCCTTATTTTTTCCTAGACTCTTTTTGTAAAATGAAACCCTAATGCATCTAAAATAGCCACCACCTTACCTCCCCACTTAGCAGAAAATTTCATCCCATTTTTCTCTCCAAACAAATCCAAAAACACCACAAACTCAGTTCTTCTATCAAAACCCTAATAGGTAGTAGGTTTTTCATGTTTTATATCTTCTTTAAGCCATCTAAAAGTCCTATTAATCTCTATTTTTTCTTTTGAAATTAGGTGTTTATCAAGAGAGATCTTGGATTAGAGGCAAAAGAAGCTTCACCAAATTTCTAAGAGGGTAGTGAAGGTATAAAGATTGTTTTGCTACTACAAGTAAGTTGTTTAATTAGATAGTGTGATTAGTGAAATGTATTAATAAAAAATATGTTTTAATGCTAAAAATACAGAATATGGAATATATGATTTAGGTGAAATATCATGTGTTACTTGGTTTGATGAAAATGTGTTGATATTGACATTGTTTATATATTGTTTAGTGGATTTATGGTGTAATATGGTTAAAATAAAATAATAGTATGTAATTATAATACCCCTCAAATATAGATGGTGGAACTCTAATCATAGAGGCATCTTTTCGGTGTAATGGCTTGGAGTTTGTCAGAATTCCAAAGTTAAGCGTGCTCTAGGCAAAGCAATCTCAGGATGGGTGGCCCCTGAAAAGCACTAGCACCAAAAAGAAAAAACCGTGTGGCATGTGGCCAAAGTGGATAATACCTCTATGGGTAGAGTTTCAAGTTGTTACACAGTGCTACTAGTGTCCTGATTGTACCTGAGGATACGCTGGGAAGGTCAGAGTACCTAGCATCACGATCTCTGCCCAGGGTGGCCCAAGAGCCTAGGGACGCTCCTCCGCTATGATGGAGTCTAGGGTGGCAGGTCGTGACAAATGGTATCAGAGTAGTGATTCTGGACCTGTGTAATGAAATTGACGAGGATGTTAGTTCTATAAATAGAGGAGTATGTAATACTCCTCAAATATAGATGGTAGAACTCTAATCAAAGAGGTGCCTTTTCGGTGTTACGGCTTGAAGTTTGTCAGAACTCTAAAGTTAAGTATGCTTGGGCAGAGCAATCCCAAGATGAGTGACCCCCTGAGAAGCGCTAGCATCAAAAGGACAAAACAGTACTGTGTATGGCCAAAGTGGACAATATCTCAGTAGGTAAAGTTTCGAGTTGTTACACAATACCTATAGTGTCCTGGTTGTGCGCTAGAAAGGCCAATGTACCTGACATCACGATCCATGCCCATGGTAGCCTGAGAGCCTAGGGGCGTGTCCTCCGGTGCAATGTAGCCTGAGGTAACGAGTCGTGACACATACAGTAGACTTATTGCTTGTCAATTAGAGTCTTATTCCTTACTAAGATTTATCATAACCTATAGATATTTTACCTTTTACTCTAATAATTACTTATTTTAAATTTTACACCAAATGAACATTATAATAACCATTACAACTCTATTACATTCCCTTTAAATTGTAATTTCATTCTCCCCTTATTCTATTCAGTGAAGTGAACAGGCTGTTAAAGTCTTATTCCTTAATAAGAGTTATCATGACCTATAGTAAGAAAGCTTTTATGGTTCTGTTGATGGGACTATCCAGTCAACTATATAATTGTTAAAATAAATATAGTAATTAGAATATTAATTATTTTAGTGATTTAATTACGATTGGGTATAGTGTAAGTCGTTGGATGGTGACGAGACCGATTCTGTCATAATTAATGATAGACTATAGAATTTCCCTCTATAATAATTATCATACGGTAATAGGCATTCATTATTTAAATTTATAAATAGCAATTTAATCCTAGAATTAATTTTTTCTCATAATACATCAATTGGATAAAAAAATTAATAAATAAAAATTCTATTATATCTCTATTATATTTACATTATTATTAATTCAACAAAGTGGATCAACGGCTAACCTTTTCTCATGAAAACAAAACATAATGCAGATTGGACCATGAAAGGCCGCTATTCGAGGAAATTATTGTGCATTTTTTCTTAAAACTGCATTAGCATAGCGTGCCATGCTGCTCTGCTAGCTCGGTATCAGTTGTGAGTTGTAAATGACAATGAAAACTTTTACCTATATTTCATTAATCAAGCATGTGGTCTTCTTACTTTAATAGCAGCTAGATTATTATGAGACGTACCGAATATACAAATGGATCAATCAATGGATTATTCTTTTAGATGTATAAGGTATCTTATTCATATTGTTACAGTCACATATTAACATACTAAGTATGCCAAAAATAAATATAATAATATACTATATTTTAAAATTTAAAATTTAAAATAATTATAAGATCAAACATACATATGATCAATCTTTTGGGGAAAAATTATGTATAAAAAGTATTAAAATACTTATTTAAAAAAAGTAAATTACAACTATAGTGGAACATTATTATTTATTAAATTATATAAATATGTTAATCATAATATATTTATTCCATTATAGAAGTCTCCATATACATATAACAATATGATACTTTTTAAGTATAATTTGATATTGTCTACTAGATGCATACACACACCGCATGCAACATAAATGAAATAAAAACGCAAAATTATTGTTAATGATAAAATAATAAAATTATAAATTGAGATAATTATAAGTTCAAGAATGCTCTATTGTTTTTATTGTCATTTGTAGAGAATAATGAAGTTTATATATATAAACTAGAGGTGGATAGATAAC
Source organism: Combretum micranthum (assembly GCA_024138025.1). Classification (NCBI taxonomy): domain Eukaryota; kingdom Viridiplantae; phylum Streptophyta; class Magnoliopsida; order Myrtales; family Combretaceae; genus Combretum; species Combretum micranthum. The sequence goes on from JAMXBD010000166.1 coordinate 806,253, forward strand.
CCTATCGCACAGGGTACCCACTCGGGTCCTGTTCAACCGGATATATATTTCGAGTGGATACTAAGGGTGATGCGATCAATATATCTTTCGAATATCTTTAAATATTTTTAAATTTATTTAAAATATTTTGCATATATTAGAATGTCTTTTTTATAGATAGAATAACTTTTAGTTGTAATTTTCATTTTTTTTTATGCCGCTTTTAATGCGTTTCTTATCTTTTTATTTATTTTATATTAGATTTTTAGAAAGTTTTCCTTTTTAGCAAAATTTAGGTTTGTTCATATCTTTTTATTTAGTTTATGATAGGTTTTTTATTCTTTTTTTTTTCATTTTTCGTAAATTTTAAGTTTTAGTATTTATTGTATGGCTTAGGATGAATTGACATTATTGTTTTTATCAATAATATTATTTAGAGCCGAATTTTTCCTCTTTTTCCCAGAATTTTGAGTTGTTGGATAAAATTCGAATTTTGGATGCCTATATCGTCTAGGTATTCTTAGAATCAATAGGTGTATAGAAGATCGTTAGCTAGATATTTGCATAATCAATGAATGGTGATAAATTTCTTTTCTTCCACTACGTCAATTAGTATTAGAGTACGTTTGTTCTTGGAGTATATGGCACTACAAAGGCAGAATAATCAATAACGTATGGTGAAGGAGATTTATGAGCGTGATGATTTAGATCGCAAGATAGTGAAGATGATAGATGAACGGTGGGATGTTGTGGTGAAGCGATTAGCAGCAAGAGTGAGTGGGTTAATTGTCAATCATAATGAGAATCTTAATCCTACTTGTAGACAGAACCTTAATTTGATGCTTGTTGATGATGAAGAAGATGATGACTCTTCTTTTGATATGGAAGAAGAATATCACAAAGAGACACTATGCTTAATTCACAAACCTCAAGTTGAAGAGAACGTAAGCGAATATGTTTTTGAGGTTGATGGAAAACCAATCTTTGATACTTATATTAACAAAGAGGATGATGTTTTTGAGATTGATGGTGAATCATTCTTTGATACTTATGTTGATGAAGAGGATGATGTTTTTGAAGCTGTAGGTGATAGTGAACAAATTTTGTATGTTAATTGTATTAAACAAGAGTATGTGTCTAAAGATGGTAGTGAGAATTTGATTGATCAGTCTACCTGCATCATTCTAGGAAAGATGAGAATAGGTTCAAGGAGACTAACCAAAATCAATCCAATGCTCAACCAATATCAGTCAACTGATCAAGGTTTATTTGAGACTTATGTTGTAAATTCCAAGCAGTTCTTTCATGACATAATGAAAATTCAAGAGCAAATTTTGTCCAACCTGGGGAGAATGATACAGTCAATATCTTTAATACTTTTAAATTTATTAAGAATATCTTTGACTATTTTAGAATGTCTTTTTATAGATAGAACAAGTTTTAGTAGTATTTTCCATTTTTTTATGCTGCTTGTTGCGCTTTATTATCTTTTTATTTATTTTATATGTGATTTTTATGAAGTTTTCCTTTTTACCAAAATTTAGGTTTTTTTATATCTTTTAATTTAGTTTATGATTGAATTTTTATTCTTCTTTTTCCTTTTAGTAAATTTTAAGGTTTTAGTATTTATTGTATGGCTTAGGGTGGATTGGCATTATCAGTTCTATTAATAATATTATTCAGAGCCATTTTTTGCTCTTTTCCCCCAGAATTTTAGGTTGTTAGATTAAATTCAAATTTTGGATGCCTATATCATCTAAGTATTCTAAGAATCACAAGTGTATAGAAGATGTTATCCGTGTATTCATACAATCAATGGATCGTGATAAGTTTCTTTTCTTCCACTATGTCAAAGAATCAGTGTGTAGGTTCTAAGTACATAATTTTCGAAACATGCTCCCACAAAATAAGGTATAAGTATGAGATCTTTATATTATATGCCTACATTGAAACCTGTATTATAATATATAGAGTACGTGCTCCAACATACTTTTTACCCAACCTACAAAAATTATATAAAATCATATTAACAATAGAATACTATTATTTATTTCTACTAATTTTATGTTAATATCAATATTATTTAGGATAATAACATTTCTTTGTATTAATATTTAATTTCTTTTTTTGCTTTTGGCAATTATTCAGCTTTGTTGCATTATTTCATATTTCATACCAGTAACTTTTGTTTTAATATTTTCTTCATTTTGTAGAGATAAGTTCTATTGATGAAAATATACTAGATATTAACTAAAGAAAAATATGTTGCATAATGAATACATAAGACACAGATGTTTTAATGCTTTACATTTTTTACATTAATTTTAGAAACAAGTTACATTATAAAAATGTCAATTATACTTTTGTGCTAGTTACTATAAAATATTATAATATATATTCTTGATTGTAACTTGTATGTTTCGACTTTTGTATTAACTTTTCTACTATCACATAAAAAATTCTAGATATCACAAAATTTGTGATATTGATAAATTAATTGTAAATTTCTTTCTATACCCTATAGGTAAGTTTGCTATAGTAAATATTTGAAGATAAGGTGATTTTTTTATATTACATGAAACTATATATATTGTGATAATTTTTAAATTCAAAAAAAAAAAAAATACAGGTTTCACAAGTGACCTTGTACCTTGTAGGTTTTACAGGATATAGGAGGTACCAAGTAGTATAGGGTAGGCTTTTCGTACAGTTTTATACCATGTCCATCTTATACTTTTTCACCTTTAATGTAAGTTACATCAAATTCTAATAATATCATAATCCTTATTAGTTAGTTACAATAAATTTTAATATAATAGTAAATGATATTTAAGTAATTTAAGGATGAGAAGGATGTAAAGTTCAAAACTCCTACTTTTCACTTAATAATATAGATATGAAAAAATATGATATTAACCACATTTAGCTTTCTCCCCTACATAGTTATACTTATTTGATGAGATTGGATAAAAAATGTCAGTTATAGATATAAAAGTTTTATTAATGATATAAAAACATACATATATAAGATTTAGTCTAACTAAATATTTTTTGTTTTATTTTTTTTCACTTGAGCTAAATTTTACAATAAGAAAAGAGTACTGATGCATTATTCAAATACTCAAGCCAAAACAAGTCAAGGAATGAATGATACAAGTGTCATGGTCTGAAAGCTCGAAAATCGAGTGAGAAGGATCAACTCGGACTAATACCATCACAAGTGGCATAAACAATTAGTATGTTTTAGGAGTTGGTATACCTTAAAGGCAAGTTTGTCTCTTCTAATCAAATTGATTATGAGCTATTATGAGCAGTAAATACCTTGACAGGTCAAAAATAGTAGAGTAAACTAAGCCTCTCAAACATATATGGGTTTATGGCAAACTAAGATGGTGCTTTTGAAATATTAGAAGATAAGGCTAACTCGCTATTCAGAATCTAATTAAAAAATGTATATCCAAGAGATAAGATGAGTATCAGACGAGCACCATAAGAGAGAGGAGCCTTTTATCTTGGGATGTAAGACCATGTATTCACCTTGAAAGTGTGATGATGAAATTCCCATTCAAAACAATCTCGAAGCATTTTTCCTGCAAAGATATTTATATCCTAAACCATGATACACTTTGTAAGAATTTTTAGTTAAAAATTGTATAGATTAAAATGAAATGTAATCGTGTTTTCTAATTACAACTCTAGAAAATCTAATTGTTGGATACAGGAAGCCTTCACCATTGGCAAAAACTCTTATAGCCTTATCAAGAGCTCATCAATTAACTTCACTAAACCTACTTCTACTTATATATTATCCACTGAACCAATATCTCTCCCCTATGGAACTCTTCATTTCACTTCACTCACATTTGTATCACCAAGTGTAAGTGTCTTCAGCTCTTGCTCCCTTAGGTAAAAATTCTTGCAACCTTATCTAGAGCTTGTTAATTAACTCCACTTTTGGTTAGTGAACTACTCTCATACCGCTTGTAATAACCCATAACTTTATCCACTGAGGTATTATTCTTGGTACTAAATATCTCAAGAAGTCACACATCTTGGAAGTGCTCCCTATTGAGCAAGCTTAACCATAAAATTTTAATCAACTTTAAGCCATTACATCAAAAAACATTTTGATAATTAAAGTTCTACCACGTTATGTTCGAGGGATAGGACACTGTAGATGACATCACTTTCTCACTTGCTTTTGGAATTTTGCTATCATATCGGATGAAAGGATCGAGCCCCATGCATTGCATTTGCATATCCAAAACACCTCAGTCGCAAAAAGAGAAAGGTGCATCTGTATGATGGAGTCATTGACTTGACTGTAACGAGGACAAGGCTGATTGATCAGAGTCGGATCTGATTCAAGATTTTAGAACCGACCACGTTCCCTACATTTGCAAATCTCTCCTAATGGAATCCTATTTTGGACATTGCCCAGAAATTAACGGGTCCTACACGAATGTTGGGTTTCATTTCAAACCATAGGATTCCAACATATTGGACCTTCTTATGTCGTTGACGGAACCTGTGCTTGCATGTTCTCTCACATGCTTGCCCCTGATGGCCATAAAGAAATGTTACACATGACACTAACAGTATGTAATTGTCCTTTTGTGCGCCATTCCTCTCGGAAGAGTAAAATAAAAATAGCGCATTTATTACTCATAGAAAACTAAATCAAGATTATAGAAGTATCTCACGTTTATATGATGCAAGTATAACTATGAGTATTTTTTCAGTCCAATTCATCATCTGATTTGTTGATATAGTTAATATTTTATCTGTTAGTACAAGTCAACATGGGCAAGGGCAATAAATCCACCAACTACAATATATAATTACAGTTATATATATACTAAAATAATTCTTTTCTTAGTAATATGACATTCAAGAAAAAGATTTTTGCCGTTAATATTTTTTTATAGGGTATATAATTGTGCCATTTGACATTTTTACTTTTATTTTCTTCCCTATGATTTTGGCAATTTTAAAATGGTATTGCTATAATTTATCCACTGCATCATTGCATGTCCTTGAAGCATTTTTACATATGTTTGGATAATGCATGATCCTATTCTTTTTTTTTTTTTGGCCATTAATGTATGATCTTATTCTCTAAAGATAAAGTAAACGAGAGTATGCAATCTTATATTATAATAGTTAATGTTTTGTACACATACATCATGGATCGAAGTCCTCGGTCTGAATCTTACAATTTGTATCAATCATACAGGTTATTTATTTATTTATTATTATTGTTTTTTTGGGTTATTAAGAAATAAGACATTGCGTTCAATAGAAAGACATATACGTCAGTTCATATACAGAGCATATGGGACTCATGTATTCAGGAACACAAAAGATTGATCAAATAATTGACAATCTTCCTGCAAAGCCCCCGCAAAATCCCTGTATAGCCCATGCCGCATTTGATCCTGGGTAAGTAATTTGTTAAGCCATCTTGGAGGCACATAAAAAACATCTTCTTACTCCGCTAATCTTCGTGCAAAATTCACCACGGATCTGCAACTACTTGATTAATCTCTTTGTACTGGTGTTGAACCCATGCTTTCAAATTCACATTGATTTCCACTTGCATAAGGTTTTTCTCAATGCAAATTTTAGCATTGTGTTTGGATGTGTGGAAAACAGTGGAAACCAAGAGAAAGCTACAGAAATAGAAGAAAAAATGTTGCATGGGTATTTAAAGAAAAAGTAGAAAATGAATAAATGTGGATAGAAAATTTTCCATTTTGAAGCATGAAAATTTTCTCTCCAAAATTGAAGAAAAAGTTGTGGAAACTTATCTTTCAATAGGTTTCCACTTTTTTGAAAGATTGCCAAACACAATATAAGTCTGTTGGAAGTGTGTGGGGCAAGTTGATGTAGAATTGGGTTATATTACAAGTCACGTAACTTTGTGTTTAAAATGCTTAAGTTCTAAAGCAAATCTGTACTCACTAGTCAGTTGTGGCTTGCCTTTTTTAAGCCCTTTAACATATGTTTTAGGGGTTTTCTTATATATTTTGACACCTTTTCTTTTCATTTAGATCATATACCATGAGCCAATGAGTTCTGATGTCACTAGTTGACCCTTAGATTTATGTGGAAGGAGTTGATATGGAATCAGGTCATATTAGAAGATATAGTTTTGTGTTTAAGAAACCTAGGACAATCTACATTTACCATCTTATCACTTATATTTTAGTTATTTTGTCCTTTAGTGCTCCTTGTGGGACTATTTTTATTTTACATTTTCCAACAAAGTCCAAAGGCCATTACCTAGAGCAACAATATCAATAAATTCAAGGGAAAAACACAAATATACCCCATAAACTTTAGAGGTGGGATAGATTGACCCCCTGGACTTAAAAAGTATACTTTTTTACCCCTATAACTATACATAAGTTGCAAATAAGGACATCCTGTCCTTTTTCTCTCCTATTCCATAAATCCTTGTACAATTTCCATACATTTTTCCGTACAAAAAAGTATTCCTAGAATTGTATAATTTTGTACTTTTTGAATAGAAAAGTACAAAATGTTCTTATTTGCAAATTGTTTATAGTTATAGGGGTCAATAACAACATCTTTTAAGTTCAGGAAGTCAATCCACTCTACCCCTAAAATTTATGGGGAACTTTTGCATTTAACCCTAAATTCAATTTTCTTTGTAAGTGCAGCCAACCAATAACCATTTTCATCTCTAAGCATGCCTCACGGAGGATAGATCATTATTAATATCCATGTTTGCATCTATATTTAACTTTATCCACCCATGTTAAGGTAGTTGCAAATAGATTCAATCCCTCAACTGAATAAAGATTTCTTATTTTTCTCAGGTAAACTCAATGTTCTTGCGATTTCGTTCTTGTTGTTTCTATTAAATTTTATGTTAGGTTTTTTTTACTGTAAATTAATTTGTTCCAAGCATGCCTAAAAACCCATATTATTATACCAAAAGTAGAACATTTTGGTAGGTTAACATTTAGCATATCTCCAAGCATAATTCAACAATTCATCACAATCCATGAATATAAATCACAGTCATTATTAATAATTGAGCACTATGTAGATTTGCATCCATTTGTGATATTAGATAGACAATGATAGGTCATCACTATATACGCAATGGTTTCATTTTTCTCTCCACATCTAGGTCATGTTACATTCACTCTTAACCCTTTATATAGTTGAAAAGGAGTTTGTTAAATTTCTCCATAGAAATAACTTAACTTTGGGCAAGAAACATGATTTTAACAATCATTGCCAAATGCATATGTTATCATGTGTTTTTGGAAACAATATTTCATAAATACTTTTTAAAGAATGATTTATCCGTGTCCTAGTTCCTAGTGTATAATTATTGATCTTACTCATAATTGACCCAACTGGTCCATAAGTGTGAAGAAATAGCTGAGATCTCGGAAAATTAATTTTGTCTTCATCCCATAAGGTTTCATTATTCTGTCACTTTTTTTTTTTAATAAGTTTAAGGACTCTACTAAAAGTTGTCATTGTACAAGTGTTTGGACTAGAGTTGACCAAGCCTACCAATAAACCAAAAATTGACTATGCTTCCATTTCCTAAGCAACAATAAACCTTATCTTTGACTCATCCCCGATTCTACATAATTTCATTGCATAAAAAAGCTTGTTGTCGATATTCTTCAAGTATTTTTCCCTCTCATACTATGACATTTTGGTTCACATAGTTTTTCCCCTTCACCTTTTATGCCTCATGTGAACATGCTTTATTCCTAAGAGCTAAATTAAGCATTCTTAGCCCTCCAAGCTCTACTAGCTTATTCTCCAATGAAATTCAATATATTTTCTTTCCTTCCTAGTGCTTTTGCCAAATAAATTTTCTAATTATACATTCCATTTATGCTAATATTTTCTTAGGCAAGGGCACCATTTGTGTGTAATAATTTGGTATCGCTTCAAGTATAGATTTTGTTAACATCATTCTTCCTGCCATGCTTAAATGTTTACACATCTATCCTCCTAACGTATTTTGAAGTTTTTTGAATCAAAATATTAAATTGTTGTGCATTTGTTGTACCCCCTTTATCTAAAGGAAATTTCAGGTAATTTTCAAAAGAATCAACTCTTCTAGGAGGAAGTACTTATCAAATAGAATTCCCATCCTTTGAGTTTATATTTTGTGAGAAGAAAATGATGGATTTTTCCACCTTGATAATAAGCTCTAATTAAGGCTATAAACGAGTTAGGTTAAGTCAGGCTTTTGAAGACTAGGGATCAACTCATTTAAAAAAGCAATAAGCTTAAGTTGAGCTAAGCTTGTAGTGAGCTTGAAAAATATAGGCTCAATTTTAAGTAAATCAAGGATTTGCAAGCCCAAACTTGACTCATTTAACTTAACAAGCCTAAACAAGCTCAAGCTTAGGCTCATTTAACTAAATGAGTTGGAGCTCAAGCTTGTTTATATTTAAAATTATATATATGATTGTATTAAATATAACATAGTATTAATATATTAATATTAACAATTATTTGTATAATGAAATAATATTACAAGAAAATCGTTCAAGATTTCTTAATGAGTTTATTTACTAGCCTTTAACAAGTTTGTCGGTGAATTGGCTTGCAGGCTTGAAGAAAAGTTCAGACTTGGTTCGTTCAATTAAACGAGATTTATTTTGAGCTTAAGTCAAGCCAAGTAACTTGGTTGATTTGCAGCCCTAACTCCAACATTTGACTGAAGGTTTCTAAACTCCACATAATCGCATTTGCATTTTCATAATCAACCCTTGCCATAGGTGTTACATCATCAATGTAAGATACCCTACAATCTTGTCACCTGAAGCTTATTGGTGTCAAGTTGCCGAAATGAACATTTTGTTATATAAGCTTACCAAAAAATTCCATTTCTAAGTGTTATGCCCCAAATAGGGTCAAGACATGTTCAATTCCGCCAAGTATAACACTTAGGTGTTATACGCTAAGACTACCTCAAACTATTTGTTTATCATGATCGTTTACTAACCAATTTAAAAGTTTGAAATCGTATAATTAGGTTTTAAAAACACTCGATTAAGTAGTGGAAAAATAACAAAGTATCAAAAGAGGTGAAAATCAATACAAGGTATCTGATAAAAAGTTTTTATAACCATTGGCATAAATCAAGCCCTCAAAAGAGAATATAAGTTTAAAAAGATAACTACAACTTTTATTTAAGAAAAACATATAATCCCATGTACCTAGCTACTCCGCTTGTTAATAAGCTTATACCGATCCGTCCCATACCCGAGATATGCATAAAAATCAAAGTCAAAATCACTAACACCTGAAAAGAAGGAATAAGTCGAAGTGCAATACACAGCAAGGCAATCGTATGTGCTACGGCAAACACACCTAGATTACATGTAATACAACAACCAACAATTTAAAGTTATCGTTTAAAGCGATTCGAACAATATGAGAGTATTTAAACTCCAGACAGTAAGCCATGGGATTTTGGAGATCCTGAATAACAGCAACTGCTTAGGAGTTGTATAGGCAGTTCAAATACCTATCTCTTATATGATATATCTGAAAAAGAAAATAGCTTCCTCTAGGGTTCATAGTCATTATGCATCTCCATTTATTTTAGTCCATAGTTATATATAGCTCAATCGGTGCCCATAGTTGTGAACTACATATACTACTTCTCACCGAACCTAAATGAACATTATCCTGATAACGTTTGCTCTATCAGCTACCCACCGAGCCATCAATGATGACCTAAGTACCTAGCTACCATGCTGGCACTGCCTAGCAAGGTTGCCACTCCTCATACTGGATTAAACGATGGAAGTACACTCAATAATTAATTAGGTCATCTTTAAATGTTAGTTCATTTTAGGATGCCTACCCTAGCAAGTAACACGCAAATCACAGTGTACCTGATAATGAATTGGTAGATGATAATGGATGACACGAAAGACGGTAAGTAGATAATATATCTATTCAAGAAAGATTAATTTATATGAGAACCAAGTATACACACGAAAGACGGTAGGTAGATGATATATCTATTCAAGAAAGATTAATTTGTATGAGAACCAAGTATACAAATCAATTATTCATATCATATTAATTAATCAATTAAATCAAGGTCTTATGTAATACAAGGCCTTTCGATTATAATTGATTTAGATCCATTTAAGGTAATTGGGCTCAAGTGATTTGGACTAAGCCCATTGAATTCAAAATGAAATTTATTATTTTGGTATATTAGGCCTTTAGAGATCCTAGGTTAAGCCCAATAAAAAATTCTTTAAGTGTAACTTTTTAGGGTAATGGGCTTTACGATTTAGGAATTGAGCTCAATAAGGGATATCAATGTTAAATTAGATGGAGTTGAGCTTTATTTTTAGATTAGGTCTAATTAGAACAATATTGGTTATTGAACCTAAGAACTATATCCAAGCTCAATTGCAATTTAATTTAGACCCTAATTAAGCCATTAGACATTCTAATATCCTATATAGGTCCACTAAGGATATTTTAGGACTTTTGGGTCCATAGAAAGAATTTGAGTCCAAATAGGTATTTTAATATCTAGAATCGATAATAGACTTAAATATTTTAGGAATAGGTCTAATTGGAATAGGTAAAGGCATTGGGCCCGTATTATGGAATTTAAAGCTCATAAAGCAAAAGTTAGGTATTATCTGTAGTTTGAAGGTTTAGGCTCTAAATAGATAGGGAATACTTGTTAGGATTCAGTTTGGGCCTATTTGGTGTAAATAGGACAAGTTGGCTAAAAATTAAGTCATTAGGCATAGGGCTATGTTTCTAAACCAATTTTATTTAATTAAACCCATTTGTAGTTATTTAGTCAAATTGGATTCTATTTTAGTGTTTAAGCCCATAACCAATTATTAAAACCCAAAATTATTAATATTAGCCAAGTGGGACCTAAATTAATTTCTAAGTCCATTTTAGGTTATTTAGGTCAAGTTGAACCTATTCTTACTATCTTGGCCCTATTTTAGGTCATTCACATTAAATTAATCATATTCCTACTAATTATGAACATTTGAATTATTTTTAGCCCATTTAAACATAAAGTAATTATCAATTCCATTTTATAGTCTTCTTAAACCCTAAGTATAAAAAAGCACATCTATTTGCTCAATATCCAATTTAAACTCTTTTATATGGTTTAGAGTTCATTTAATTTAATCGAGTCATAAATTGTCAATTAAGTCCATATAGCATGCCAAGGCTCATAAAAGTTCATTTTATTTTATTTAAGCTCATGCTATGTCTATTTATTTAATTCTGTAAATAAAAGTTCTATTATGCCTATACTATCATATTTGACCCACAAATTTATTTTTATCAATTTTAATTTGAAAAAAGTTCTAAAAATACCTAGGTTAACTAACTATACATTAATCAAGCTGGTTTAACCATTAAATCAATTATTTAATCTGGCAAATGCAATTTTTCATTGTAAAATAGGACTAGAATATTGTCAAACGAATTTAAATTATCTTTTACATATAGTAAATAATTTTCAAAATTATAAAAATTTCCATTTTGAAGGTAGACATATAAAGCATTATTTTCCAAAGTTTCATTCAAAAATAAGTTAATTTGATATTTTATTTAAATTTAACAACCCATGTCACTATATACTCTATGCCGAAATTGAAATGATTTTTAAAAATAGTAAATAACTTCCAACAATCACAAAAATTTCTAGTTTGAATATAAATACAATAAAATATAATTCCTATAAATTTTTATAAAAAATTAAATTCATTTGATATTTTATTTACATTTAAAAATTTAGATTAATATAAATTATCATGCAAAAAATAAATCAATTTGTTTAAAAATAGTCAATGACCTTGAAAAATCACAAAACTTTGCAAGTTACTAGTAGACATATTAATCTATCATTCAGGAAAATTTCTTACAAAAATAAGTTCGTTTGAAATTTCTTTTATATTTCTTATTTATCACTTCTATTAGGCCTTTAAAAATAGTAAACCAAGTTTGCTTTGCAGTTTACATCCTAAAATAATAAACTACCATTTCGCCAAATCTCACTAAAAAATAAATTCGTTTAATACATCAATTAAATCACAAAACTTATATTCTTAGGTGATTAATTTATGTCCAGCAATATAATATTCATGTTTAATTAGTTTCATCAAGATAAATCATTTGAAAAATAACATAATCACATCAAAACATAATATATGTAATGATAATCCATTTTAATCATATTTATCTCACAATTCTATGAAATCACACATAACAATGCCAATATCAAGATATTTTCATTAAACTAATAAACACATGATATTTCACCCACATCATATATTATATATTATGTATTTGTAGTAACATAATCTATTATTTACTAACACATTTTTCTAACCATACAAATTAACTAAAACAATTACTTGAGGTATCAAAACAAAGCTTATACCATCACTACTCTACTCTAAGAATTTGATGAAGCTCCTTTTGCCTCTAAACCAAAATTGCTCTTGACAACACCTAATTTCAAAAGAAAATAGAGATTAATAGGAGTTTTAGATGGCTTAAAAAAGATATAAAATATAGAATACTTAGTACCTATTAGGGTTTTCATAAGAGAATAAGTTTGTAGCATTTTAGAGTTTGTTTTGAGAGAAGAATAAAGAGAAATTTTCTACTAGAAGAGTAGGTAAAATGGTGGCTATTTTAGGGTCATGAGCATTTTATTTTACAAAAAAAGAGTAGGACAAAAATAAAGACATTAGTTGGCAATATAAAGAATGTTCTAGAGCTTATGGGTTGGCAAAAGGATTATTTCAAATGAAAAAAATTTATACTGAAAATGGAGACTATGTGGGTATCAAATTAAGGTCTCTTTTAAGGTTTTTACAAAAAGAAAGGTGGGGTAGTGGGTAGTACAAAAGGTGACTTCTTTATAGAACATCTAGAGCATTTTAGAGGTTAAATTGGATAAATATAATGAACAATTTTGCTAAAAAAATTAAATGGATAAAAAATAGTGATATTTTAGGTTCTACAAGATTTTTAGAAGGGTTTAAATTTAAGATGATTCATGGGTTGGGTTGGTAATTTGATTAAGGTCTTAAAATATAATTAGAGATTAAATAAGCTAGGAAATAGATAGTTTAATTTAGGAATTTTGATTTAGCAAATTTGGAAATAAATTTGGCTAATTAGGTGATTGAAATAGATATTTTGTCATAATTAGAGTGTTGAGAATTTATGTATTGAATTTAGAGGAATTTGTCGAAATTGGAAAAAATGGAAAAATTGGGAAATTATATTTTCAACGGATGACTAAATTGATAGTTGGGTTTGGTTTAATTTATTTGGTAGGATTAAGTAATATAGTTTAATCTTTGTTTTCATTTAAACTCAATTACTAGCTTAAATTTGTTAATTCACCTAATTATGCTATATAATTTACTTAGTTAAATTATCTACCTCAAATTTTTAGTTTAAATTCTAATTTGGTTAAAATTTTTTCATATTTTATACGATCTAATTCGCATTTTTAAATTAACTTAGTCATATTGGGAATATTTCACTAAAATAAACAAATGAGGTGATACTAGATCCCCTTATTTCACTCATTTGCTTGGGTAAAAACCTTGAGTTGGTTAACCATTTAACAGTAGTTCCATCGAAGTCATTGAGACATAGTTGTCAATAACCACCAATATGGAAAATTCCCAACAAATGTTATCCCATTTCATTTTTTCATAAGCCTTTTTTCTAAATCTATTTTGATTGTCTTTTATTTTTGTCCTAGTGATCTCTTTCTACAAGTATGCAGGAACTCATTAACAAGTATTATGCTACCGGATGCTTTCCTTCCTAGAAGAAAACTCGATCAAGTCAGTAGTATGAGCTCAATTCCAGGGTCTCCTTAATTTTTAATCAAGATTATAATTACTAATTTAAGGTTTTGCATAAACTTATAAGTCAAATTATTTAATTATTTCAAGTTCTTGAACTTTTTGAAATTAGAAATATGTGAGTTTGATTTACTTTAGAAGGGACCGTTTAATTTTGGAAAACATCCTATATATATAGTTCTTATGACCAATTTAAAAAAAAAAAAAAGCATTGGGACAAAAATAATACTACTTTTAGGCAGGTTGGACTCGTCTCTTAAAAGGATGAGGCCATAAGTGGTCAATCTGGTCTCTTCAAGAAATGAGTTCGTGTATCATATTCTAAACTCGTCTTTTGAAGAGGTGACATTAGCCGACTACACATTTGCTTTCTTCTTCTTCATCGTTCAGCCGTTGAAAATATGACATTTTATGGTTTCCATTTTTTCTCTCTCCTCATTTGCTCAACTTCTCCCTCTACCTCTCCAACTTCTTCTATGTCTCTTGTCGTCGCCCCATCTCTCTCTTTCTCACTCAACTTCGTTGGAGGAATGTTGACAGGATTGGAGATGGAATTGGTTGATGTTTTAGAGAGAGAAAGATGTGAGAATTTGCAAGAAAGGTTGCGAGGAATTTGAAATCCAGCCCAATGGCAGTAATCAAATGTCACAAGTTTGACAAGCCAGAAACACATAATAATAGTTACTTGATGGCAACTGAGAGAGATGGCGAAAAAAAAGGATATGAGTAGTACAACCTCGTCTTTTCAAAAGACGAGTTTAACTTTACTAAAAGGAATTATTTTCGTTTCTATACCATTTCGTAATTTTTTTTAAAACAGTAATATTAATTTCCTTTACCCAACCAATTCCCCCAAAAAGCTATAACCCTTCTTAAAAAAGAAAGCTTATAAAATGATTTCCATGATTTTATATTTTGTTGAGCTTCATAGATTTTAGTACCAACTACTACTTTTCCTAAATTTTTCTTTTGATCAATATCTGTTACACCATGTCTTTATTCTTTAGACATGGGATGCATATGCTGGTACATGTTTCCAATTAAGAAAAGTTCTATATTTAATATCTCTTTGTTCATATTTCCATTCTCCTATACTATTTTCAATAGCCAAGATTTTATTTCTTGATCTAAGACTTAAAGCAAGGGCATAGTAATGTTCAGTATATCTCTCCTGGTCTTGTATCGACTTGAGTCAACCTTTCATTTTCCACAATTCTTCTCCGTTCAATAGCTCATTTAACAAGCTGTTGAGTAGGATTCATTGTTAATTGTTGATTTATTCTACTTAACTTCTTTTGGATCCTATGCTGTGCACTTCTACAATGCCAAAAACAATTTTACTCCAAGCTTTGATTTTTTTGGGGGGCAATCTTTTAATAGCTTCCCGGCAACTATTATTACATTCAACCAAATATATATTGGATGGCTTTTCCGACAACTTTTACATTTGATTCATTTATTGGCTCACTCTTCTGATTTTTAAGACTTAAAAGTTATAGTCAAGCTATAATCTATGGTCGTAAAAGTTTTGGAGCCCATAACACTAATTGATGGAGGTACGTGCGGAATTAACGAAGATTGGGGAGGGTTTTTTCTTTTTTACCCCGGAATTGGGGCAGTTAATCTAAAAGTAATAGGAATTGGAAAGGTGAGAAGAAAAGAAAGGAAAACCGGAAAAGAACGGAATCATGATCTTATTAGGTAAAAGGGGAAAAAATTATTAAAAAAATGCATTTTTTCAATATTTGGAGGGAATTGTTAAGGGTTTTAATCATCAAAACGAATCATATCCAACTGCAACATTTAGTGTTTTTATATTTTTGGTTCATTTATGAGTCAATTTGGAGAGATTCCAAACGGTTCGCAACCAAACCAAACCTCTTAAATCCGATCCATACTTTTTCCAATTAATAAAAAATATATAGTTTATGTTTTTTTAATTTCAAACCTTATTGACATTTCATCACATCCTACTTATTTTTTTTTTTTATATTCAAACCTTATTAACAATTCATTATACCCAACTTACCTTTTTTTTTTTTATAATATTACGAATGGTACCTAACTTTAGCTCCAAAAAAATGTAATTGGTTACTTAAACTTTGAAATTGATCAATTTAATAGTATCCCAGTCAAGTTTTTTTTTTTATATTAAACTGATCAATTTTAAATTTAGATACTAAGTTGATCAACTTCAAAGTTTAGGTATCATTTGTGATATTAACCCTTTTTTTTTTTTCTCTCATCTTATCTTACTCTTTAACCTCTATAGTCTACTTTTTTTTCATTCTCCTTTGTCCCCCATCTCACAAATAAACTCATATGCCATCACCATCACTTTACATACAATGTTATTATAATATAATGCTACATGGTATTTTCATGCCTAATATAGCTTAATTTAAATATTTATATTTAGTTAGAAATTTCAAAAAAATCACTAATAGTATCATAAATACCCCAAATCTTCACCAATATTAGAAATTGAGTTTAGATAGATTAAATAAATCAAATGAATTATAGGATTTAATTATACAAGTTGACATAACTAGATTAATGATTTATTTAAGTTGAAATTGAGATTTTGGATTCTTAATTCTCTAAACAAGTTATTAAAATGTTTAGAGGATTCCTAAACTCTTGATTCTTAGCATAAACACTAATTCCTAAATCTTTACAAAATTTGAGTTCATTTGCTTGAATAAAAATATCAGTTCTTAAACTCGAACTCAAATTAAATATCTTTCATCCAAAATAGATTCCTAAATTAAGTTCTTATTTTAAGTCCTTAATTTCTAACCTATCGGTTCTAAAATCATCTTCTAAATATTTCTAGAACTATAGATATTGATTTGATAGTTCTAAACATGCCTTATTCTAAAAAAATTCTAAATTTTTATCTTTATCTTTACATTTTATTCTCTTTCCCCTGCCTCTTCATTCTTATTTATTTCCCCTCTTCTTCATTCCCCTTCTTTTCTTCGTTTCCTTCTTTCTCTCTTTTCTCTCTTTCAATTTCCATCTTCTTCTCTCTTTCTCTCTTAAAAAAATCTCATTTTGAGAAAATACAAAGTGGAAATCAAAGCTAGAAGTGTAGAAGGAGAGCTTAAGTGTGCATGTCTTCTTAAAAAGCTAAGTTTTCTATTTCAAGTTATATTTGTTTTACTTGTTGTTTGCTTATCTAATTGATGAATTAATATTGAAATGAGTTGGGATTGTTGTTTATATATGTATATATTGGATTAATGTTGTTGGAAGTTGAGTTGTGATGAAGAAGATGATGAATAGCGAAGTTGAGTTTTTTGAAGTAGTTGGAGTTATTTGATGTAGTTAAATGAGTATAGAAGTGTTGTTTAGACTTGATATGGGTAGTATATAGCTTTTATGAAGTTTTGATTGAAGTAGAATGTGTAAAAGTTTGATAAAATGAAGTTTGAAAAACAAGAAAATTCGTAACTCAGGGGAAACCATGAATCACGGGTGTAATTCAAGCCTTGGTAGGCTCAGGATGGATGAATTTCATGAATCACGGGCGTGATTTTGCAAGAAAAAGCTCTGTTTTGGGAAGTTTTCATAAATCACCAGCGTGATTCAAGCCTCGGTAGGCTTGGGTTAGGCAAATATTAAGAATCACGGTCGTAATCCATCCCTAGGTAGCCTTGGGTTGGTCAAAACCTTTAAAACTCAAAAATCACGGTCATGATTCTTCGCTCAAAATCATTTTATGACAGCTTTCCAAAATCACGGCCGTGACTCACATTTTCCCTGACGCGATACTATTTCGTATTTTAATCATAACTTTTTCATCTGACCTCCGATTGAGGTGATTCAAGTTGCGTTGGAAAGCTTAAAAAGAGATCTACAACTTTTGTTTTGAGTTGTTGCAAATTCTAAAAGTATCAGTGCTTAAATTTTATTTCTTTCCATTTGATATATTTTTCAAGCAAAGTTAAAAACTTGTTTTTGTTTGTTTCATTTGTGTTTGCTTTAGGAAATGGATCTTTTAAGCTAAAATGAGATAGATAAGTGATGTTTGATGTGTTATATTGATTGGTTGATATAATTAAACATGAGTTAAGTAGATTTATAGATTTAACAAATAATTAGATTAAATCTAGAAGTTAGTTATAAAATGAACTTAGTTAACAAACCTAGGTTCAACTTAACTAAATGAACTTGAATGAACTAAAATGAATTAGATTGTTTAAATTTGATGAATTTGGATAGGTTTAAGCTAACTTGGGATTAAGCGACTAGATCTTAGATATATAATAAATTAGTAATTAATCTAAGTCCAACTTGGCTTAATGAACTTCACTAAGCTAAAATGATTTAGATTATTTAAGTTAATCAACTTGACTTAGTAAATGAATCAAATGACTAATTTAATCAATTTGGCTAATGTTAAGCTAAAATGGGTTAATAGCTATTAATTAGCTTAGATGAATGAACTAGGATGGTCTTTGATTAATATGGGGAATATGCTGTTTCAAATGTGTGTGTACTTAGAAAATGAATGTTTTTGGTATATGAATTCTTTATTAATTTTTGTAATAAAACACTATAATTAAAATGAAAAGAAATTATTTGACAGACAAAGGAGAACTGTCCATATTTTGGTGGGGCGATCGTCGCAGCCATAGTGGGGTTCCACATTAGTGTCTGATCAAATAGGGTTTAATAAAAATGAGTTTGAGATTAATTGATAAATAGCTTAAGTTCTTATATGATTTTTATGAAGTAGATGATTAGTTTAGTTTCTTATACAAGCTCTTTCCTTAATAGAAGTGGATATATGATTTATCTTTTGGAATTCCTTCTGAGACTCTATTTGGATTTCATATTCAAGGTACGCAGTAACGTGTTTGTTCTTTGCTTAGGATAGGCATATCTTTAATAAATTTTAATATAGAAAAACTTAAACCTTTGTTTGAATTGGATGTCTCTTACGCTATTTAAATCCGTCTTAGATGACAGATCGGTATCCGGTTCGGGGAGTAGCACCTTGCTCAGATTGGGGGCACGGTAGATTAGGCGCTTAGGCCACCCCTGTCTTTTGATTAGACTTTCCTAAGTGGTACGGCGGGTAACTGACGGGGAAAACGGTATCGGCGTAACGTTTGCTTAAGCTTAGAATGAAATAATATGATTTAGTTCAAATGTTAATGGGAATAGTTGGACTAAGTGATGTTATGGACAAATATAAGTGAAGTTGTGTAATGGCTGTTAACCTTGGATGAAGTTATTTTCTCTTTATGGATATATCATCTAGGAGATATAAGTATCCGAGCTACTTATATCAACCCCCTGAGCATCGTGATACGTTACTCAGGATCCCCTAGTATTACGGGCTACGCCGGAAGGTGGGGCTGCCTAGTCTATATGAACAGTAGGGACCACTTAGGGAGGCGGACGTGATACTCTATCCTTGATGCCCGGAGTTTAAATACTCCTGTGTTGATTTTTTTACTTTAAAGAAAGATAATAACTTGTGATTGTCGCATTTGCATTTAGTTAAGCTCGTGTGTCACTCCGTGTGTGATTGTGTTGCTGTGTACTGGGCTTCGGTTCATTCTTGTTGTTGTTATTCTTTTTACAGGTTTTGTTGTTGATAAAGACGATGTTGATGAAGTTGATGATGATGAGTTCTTATTGATGTTGGTAATGATGGATGATGAGATGATGATATGATGATGTTGTTGCTATTGGTGATGCTTGACTCGGGTTTTGGCCATGTGATGATTCGGAGAGAATTTGTGGATGAGTGAAGTGAGTAGGAGCGTGGATGTAGTTAGTTATTTTATTTCTTTTTGTTTTATATTAGTGAGAGCTGGATTTATGTTTTAAACTTATTATATTCTTTAAAGGGCATAGTAGAGCTCATGTTTTGTAATTTAACTTTTGCAAAGCTTTGTTTAATCTAATAATTTTCCATTTAAGAAGAGTGGAAGTTTTGAAATGTTTGTATTTCTAAATTGTTTTATAAAATTTATTTCCGCTGCTAAATCCAGTTGTTGCTAGAATCTAATTAAATGATTTCACAATCTAAAATCGAATAGCAATGTTCAACACAAACACCTTCTTTTAAGATAACCTTACGTATAATTCGTAAGAGTTATACGTGGTTGGGGAACTTGGTGTGCTTGATTTGAGAATTGAGCATGTCGGGTCTTTACAATTATCAATTGATATAAGATGTTTTTCAAAGATGATGCAAACCAAATAGAATTGTAGTTAAAGTAGGTGTAGTTTAGAAATATGAACCATTAAAAGCTGTTTTGTTCATTATTTGAATTGAATTATGATCACTCCTGATTTTTTTGATAAAACACGCATTTCAATGGTAGATAATTCTAAAATATTTTGCTAAAATATAAAATCAATATTTTTTCTTTTACTCTGCTTCTTCAAATCTTTTTTTTATTCAGATATAAAAATTTATGAGTCTTTTATATTCTTTTCACTTTAATTTTTTTCCTCCACTTTCTATCCTTCATTTTTTATTTATAAAATTTTGATTAGAAAATTGAAAATAATCGGTAGAGGTAAGTTATTATTTTGAATGGATATTATAGGTGATGGTTATATAAAAACGGGTTATTTTGGAAAATTGTTTCAAATAATGGTTATGTGAGTATAAGTTATTTTGAGTGATTATTTTAAATTATTACTCATTTATTTATATCTTCATATATCAAAATATGTGACATCTCCGAAAGGATTTATAATTTATTTCTTTTGTTATATCGTTTTTGCATATGAGCATCATTAAAACAACATATAAGAAATTACTTCCCCTTTTATGATGATAAACTAGCAATTATTTGACTGTAAATATACAAAACATTCCATAAAAATAAAATATAGAAAAGTTGCGGTTTATATTAGTGTGTACTAATTTTAATTTTTCATCTCTCCCTCACTATACCTATTATTATTAAGCTAATCCTGTTGATTAATGTCAAAAAATATATTTCTATAGTATGGTAGTTATTTTATTATGCTTAAATGTCATTACTCTCTCTTTTCTTGTAACGAACCGTTCTCACTCTCTCTCTCTCTCTCTTTTTCAATTTTTCCATAGGCAATGTGAGTGTGTTTTTCCCTAATATACATATTAAACCAAATTTATCTTTTCCTTTAATTATATTTAGATAGTCAGATTTTATTTGTATTGTATTTATATCGAATCAATATCCTTGTTTTGATTGTTGGTTTAATTTCATTTTCAAACCGAACCGATACTGAACTCATATAGATATGATATCGATGTAAATCTGACAGTTTTACTTATAAAACTGACTAAACCAAACCGATACTAATCCAATACCGATAAGTTACTAACATAGATCCGATATAGATAAAAATTTGATACTGTATCATATCAGTATCAGTTCTATTTAATTTGTTTATAAGTAAAACTGTTAGATTTTTATTAGTATTAATTTTTTGATAAATATATATTTAAAAATAATATCAAAATAAATCTTGAAAAAGATAGAACAAAACAACTAGTACAGGTACAGCTTCAATTTTCCCATTCCTATTTCTAAGACTACACCCCACCCCTTATGTTTTGCTAGGGTGTCGCAATAAATTCATTTCTCTGACCCCAATAATCTCCCTCTCGCTAAGTCACCCTTACTCTTTCCTCCCTCCCTCTCTCTTCCCCCATCCCAACGTCCAACAACCCATTGAATATTCAGACTTCACTTCCTTACACCGTCCCATTTCACATTCTTCCACATCATTGGACAACGGCTTCGCCCAAGATCACAGCCACCAATCTCGGCAGAAAACGGCATCAACCACCGCCAATGCCACCAGAAGACTCAATCTTTATATCTCCAACACACTGATCTAGCCATCATTCTGAAATGGGTTGTTGTGTAAGTTCACAAAACCGAACCCATTTGTCAAAGTCTCAATCTTTAGCCATAAATGGAGGAATCAACAATAATACACCATTATCGCCACCGCCGCCGCCGTCGACGGAAGTAGTCAAAGAAGTGCTGTCGGAGACACCTAAACCAAAACCCATCATCAAATCTCAAGAACCGAATGACCCGGTTCTCCAAAAACCAATCTTTGATCAACAAATCCTGAAAAGGCCACACCTTTCAACACAGCAGCAACATAGCATAACCTTAAAGAACCAAGCTTTACTCTCTCCGACAGCAACAGCCGAAGTGTCCGAGGAGGTGTCCGAGATATGTAGTGAGTGAGAGCGTTTCCACTACTACAACTACGAATACCACCAATTTCACCGATGAGGTCGGTGGTTTTGGTTTAGGCAATTTCTATGCTACGAGTAATAGGAATAGATCTCCATTGAAGAAGCAGCAATGCAACCCGACCCCGTTCGTGGATCCGGGTGGTGGTGGTGGTGGGAGGAGAGACAATGCAGTGGGTAAGTCCCCGCACGGAGGAGAATCGAGCAGTCACCCGGTCGGGTCAATGGTGGGTCGGTTCGGATGGTCCAGAGCAGAGATCCCAGCCCTGGGGTTGCTAGGCGTGGGGTTAGATCCGACCCGAGTATGCGTGACCCGGGAGAGATGTCGGGTCGGAGGTCCAGGTCCCCCGCCACACGAGTTGAAAACGTAGGGCCAGTCTTGGTGGGGAGGAGTCCGTCAGGGAGGAGGACGAATCCGTCTCCGAGTCGGGTCAGGTCGGGTCAATCGGAAAGGGGGAGGAAGGATGAAATTGGAGATAATTTTGGTGAAGAAAGTAAAAGGGTTAGTGGTGGTGGTGGTGATGAGTCACTTGATAATCCACTTGTTAGTTTGGAATGTTTTATTTTTCTGTAAAAGAAAAAAGAAAATTAAAGAAAGTGAATTTACTTATTGCTGAAAATTATATATCACTTCCTATCCTCATCCGACTGGGGAGAGTAGTTTTAAAATTTAGGGCACTTTTTAGTTGGGAATATTCACTTTGAGAAGTGAAGGGTGATTTACTCTTGTAAGCATTTGATTAGTGCAATTGATCTTATGTTATGATATTTCATATGAATGCTAGAGGTTATGGTGATGTTAGTTTTTTGTTGTTCTAAAGTAAAGATCAATCATTCACTTCTTTCCTTTTCCATTTTTTTTTTCCCACTAAAAGGTAATTATAGTTTATTGGGGATTTATTATATCAAAGCTTTTTAATTTGCATAGTTTAATGGCCAAAAAAAAAAAAAAAATGTCATGGT
This sequence comes from Combretum micranthum, assembly GCA_024138025.1. NCBI lineage: Eukaryota > Viridiplantae > Streptophyta > Magnoliopsida > Myrtales > Combretaceae > Combretum > Combretum micranthum. The sequence goes on from JAMXBD010000166.1 coordinate 829,335, forward strand.
TTGGGAAGTTTAAAGAATTCGAAAGTCAAAAGTAAGGATGCCTTATTAGTGAAAGTTCTAAGTTAAGGTTTTCAATTTGTCTGGGTTAAAATATTCTTAGTGATGCTGATTCATCATGCTGCTATCTAAATGGAGCCAATGTTATTGCCCTTTCAGTGTACGACTCTCGAGAGACAAGTTTTATCCCTTTTTAAGAGCAAAAATTCTTGTATGATTAGGTTGCAACCGCCTCAAGTTGAGTTTTTAAAAAGTGGGATGTGGTTCATTTGAAAATTATCAAGCCCAAATTGAGTTATTTATCTAATCTAAAATCTATTAAACTAAGCTAATGTACAAAATAAATATATAATTAAATGAATGGATAATTAAGTAATAAAATATTAAGCTATTATATGTTATTTGGAAACTAGTGTTTAAAAAAAAATAGAAAAATAAACTTGTTTATCTAGCTTGGAGCCTAGATTAAAGTTTGATCTTAACTCGTTTATTAAATAAGTTCAAGCCAAAGACTCAAGCTACTCATGAGTTACTTGGGTATAGCTAATCCATAATTTAATTGTTGAAATGAACTCATCATGTTACATATTTTACGATATGTGTTTATCAAACAATACTTTTAAGATTGTTTAAAATAGGAAATAGTGGGTAATTCTACTAGACCTTATATCATGTAAAATCCTGCTTAATTAAATAGGTTTTCGGTGAATATTGAGAGTCCAAGGTAAGTCTCGGATGCTATTTTTTAAAGATTGCTCTTATTAAAGATTGCTCTTATAGAATGAGTTACCAGTACAATGATTCTATACCTTTTAAAATTATTTGTCTCAAAAAATTATTAATAATTAATAATAAATGTAAATTAATATTTATTTCACCTTTTAAATTCTACTAACATGGTAGCTTAAACTAGATCTCCACACAAGCCCAACCTACTTAGACCTGCTGAGTCACGAATTAAGTTAGGAGTGTCCTTGAATTGACTAGCTCAAGCTGAGGCAATCAGCTTGTTCATGGCCCATTAAATCAACCATATTAATTAATTCTTTAAAAAAGTAAAGTAAAGAAAGTGTAAACAATATTTATTTAATAATAGAAGTAAAAAATCATTAAAAAAAACTAAAGATAAAAGTAAAAAAATATATTTAAAATTAAATAACACCAAATTTAAACTTGAAACAACATCAGGCCTAAGGACAATAGTCTTTATCCCATTTGAAGATGCGTATTTATTTATACACAAACACATCTACATGTAGCTGTAAAATTAACAATGTAAAACTTCAACCCCTTCAAACAAACTCCCACAAAAACAAAATAATCCTCATGTTATTAAGAAACTAGAAATCACTCTATGACAAGTGTATAAAAGTTTAATTATACATCATTTTAAGTGTATTGGTTACATGTATTTACAATAATAACACATTTAATGTTATGAATAGGTAATAAGTGTTAACTATTCACATGAATATAAATTCAAATATTTATTTCTTATTTACATTCGTTTCTTTTCTTTCACCTTTTTTTTTCCTTTTCTTTTTTTTTTGTTTTTTATTTTTAGGCACTTGATTGGTTCAACCCACCAAGTTAGTAGGTCATAGGCTGAACTGCCTTAAACCGCCAACTCGCCTAGTTCCATGTAAGCCATAACTTGTATGGCTAGGCCAAGCCCACAAGTTAACTTTGCCGTTGTTGAATTAGGCTGGTTTATGGGTTTGACCTAATCTATGTCAAGGTCTAACCTAGACCCATCACCTATAAGGGATTCCAAAGGCATTTTTTTTTATTTTTATTTCTTCCACCACTCTGGTATGTCATTTATATGTTAATATTTTAGGAAATATCAAATTTGATACAAAAACTTTATATAAAAATTCAAATAGGTCTTGAATTTTAAAATAGTTAATTTGATACTCCATTAAAGATTTTATGACTATTTTTACTATCTTGCTAACATTGTTTACTATGTTTCTTGATGTGAAAGAAATAACTATAAGTGCTACACAATATTAGGGATCTTAATGAAAATTCTAAATGTTGTCTCTTTTGCAACTGCAAACAAAGTAAATAATATTATAAGATAATAAAAATAGGGTAAATCATACTAGAAAGCCACAACATTTGAAAGTAAGTTCATTTCAGATCTAAGCATTTCAAGTGGTTAAAAAGAGGTCTAAACATTTAGATTAGTGGTTCATATCATGTCTTCATTATGTTCATGTACTAATGTCGTTCACTGCCATTAAAACAAGACCGTTTACTACCATGCCATCGCCGATGTAGACATATTTTAATATTAAATAAATATTGAGCATCATATATATAGAAAGTGTCAAACCTTAATTGATAACCCCCAATCAAAATCAAGACAACCATTCGCCCTAATCCCGAGTCTATGCCTCATACACAAACTTGAACCCATGATTATCTATCATAACTCATTAATGGAAGCAATTAGGAGTATGGACAAAACTATGTTGCAGTAAGTTCAAGATTAAAGTTTTTTTTTTTTAACCCTTTTTTTATTTTGAATTGCTAGTGAAGTCATTTATATGTGGTAAATTGGGGGTTTCTCTCTTTTTTTGTTCCTCATATTGACATAAATAGTTGTATGATGTCTTAATGTGAAAATGAGATGAGTATGTAGTTGTTCAAAATCCAAAAAATGCTGAAATTGCCTACTAAGTTCAAGTCCAATGGAATTATCATTAGGTACATTCCATTGTTGGCAACCCGCCCAACTGCACACAAAAACTAGGCTTTGCAAAGACCTGTCAAAAAGCAACAGTCCACCCCAATAATGTGATGACATCCTGCTAGAAAGTCTCTTTTGCATGCCTCAAAGCACACGTACATGCATATAAACTCAAACTTCCCATAAACTAACTCATTAACCTCAAGCACAATTATGGTGTTAGTTCACTTTAAATCCTCCACGTAATCCCACAATCGTTCATACTCCTCTACCTAATCACACTCCAATTGCACCAAAACCCTCTCTTGGGTTCTCCTTGCCTTGCTCACAACAATACTCAAGCCTAACTGGTTCTTCACCAAGTCCTTTAGCTCACCTTGTTGAATCCCTAGTGCGGATATGATTGTATGCCGATACTCTTCAACTAGCCACTTAGAAGTTGCTCTTTTGTTATTATAAATCCATTGACAAACATGTTTTGGTTCATACCTTTTAACTTGCAACTCTCCTATGCTTTTGTTTATTGCGATAGTTATATTCCATGGACACCTATTATCTTTGCACTTGGCTTTAACCCTATTTGCATTTTTCTCTGAAATATATATCTCATTGTTCTAAGATTAAGTGATGTGCCATAGCTTCTTGAATCGATCTACATCTTCAAAAACTATTTGAACGGAAAATATAGGAATCCGTGCATATGCATCAAGCTGAGGGAATTGATATGATTGCTTCTTAGCTACATAAGCTCTATTGCCCTAGATTTGTCACACCCATCATTGTCACTCATAGCTTCATCCTATTGCTCAGCATCATACTTAGCATAATTTAGATCATCGTCCTCATCCTCAATGGCTACATCTTTGTCTGTTCCTACGAGTTCATTACTATTGGCACCTGCACAACTATCGTGCCTGCCATTTCCTCGCCACTTTCACTTGTGTCTATCTGACTCCATTCAGACATAGGCTCTAAGCTAATCTCAAAATCCATCGTCAAATCAAGCTCCTCCCAACATAGGGGCAGCTGGTCAAAACACTCCTCGAGATGTGCAAGAGACTCATGCTAAATGAATATCTCATCAACCTTTTTGCTTAAGAAGTCATGCTCAAATTTTGCATAGTTGGAGTTTGTTGTATACCAATAGATAAGAGCTTATATCATGATGAGATTTATAAAAAATCCTTGTCAGATCATCTTGATCAAGCCCCTTTGGATGTCTTCCAACGAACCAAAATAGAACACGTGATTAATCTAATAGGTACCATCAACAATGACCCCCTTACATACTTAGTATTTAAGCCCTCACTAACAAAGCACCCTCCATGGTTGACTACAATTACAACAATATTTTCTACCATGATAGATCCTAACAAAAACAAAGGTCAAAATTAGGTTCATAAATTGAATGCATTAAGTAAAGAATCTAAAACTACAAACCAAATTTTGCCTAATAATTTTAATGAAAAGAATAAGAAACGATGTAAAATGACTTCCATCAACACTAATAAATGAGTATATTGTCAAAATTAAAAAAAAAAAAAAAGCTTAGATAAGCAAAAAGGTCAAGTAGCAGAGAAAATAACATGGGTGAGAGCAACCTCTATTTATTTCTTTCTTTGGAGAAACAATTTAATTGCATTATTGCAAAAAAATCCAACTTGATACAACTACTAGCAACTACTCAATATTGAAAATACGTTACCAATAATTACATTTTTATTATCAAATTTAAGATAAGAGTGCGGGTATCGAATTTATTATCTTAAATTTCCTAAATGGCATATCAATTTGATTATGTCATGTATGCTATCATTGAAGTTTTGTCGGATAGTTCAAATCTAAATAATTAAAGCCATCTCAAAGAATATGATAAGGTCACCCAATCTTGCACTATCCATTCATTATTGCTCTAATGTATCTGAGTGCAATAGTTGATAAAGTAATTTTTTGACATGAATGAAAAGCTATAAACATTAGAGACCCTTGCCGTATTCCATGTTTTTCTCGCATGTAACCTAAAACAAAGCCATAACAGGTTATTATGTTCTCTGCTCTTGAACCACAAAAGAACAAATTTAAACTTGAGAACAAATAACGAAAATCCTAAGAGATGCCTCAATCACAACCAATTACAATCATCAACTCATTATAACCAACAAGATGTCTTGAAAGTTTCAACAATCAATAATAAAACCAAAACGAGATGAAAGAGAGGGACCTAGAAATACCTTAAATTAGATCCATTGATTGAGTTTTAGATTACACTATCTTAGTGTGCCAAAAGTAGAGGAAGTGTTGAAGTTTCGAATCTACTCTCCTACATGAGATCCAGTAAGGGATTTTACTTGCTGAATTTCAAAGTAGGGTTTCAAAGGTTCATTAATGGGTAAGACGCATTAGAGAATGAGGATTATGGTTTTGATGGGAGATTTACTTAGCATTAGTGTTAAATTTTGGAGTTAGACTACGTTAGGGTTTCGAAATGTGTCTTCATAGAGAGTAGAGTTTTTTCTTTCTGGAGTGAGAAGTAATTGCTTCATGATGTTTTCAACTTTGTGTTTCTATTATTTACTGTATATATGGTGCTCAACATTTACTTAATATTGAAATATGTCAATGTTGGTGATGACATGGTAGTAAACGGTCTTGTTCTAATGGTTTTAGTACACGACCATAACGAAGACTTGATTTCAACCATTAATCTAAACATTCAGGATCTTTTTTAACTATATGAAAAATTTAGACCTAAAACGAACTTATTCTCAACGTTATGACCTTCTAGCATAATTTGTCTATTAAAAATCCACAAAATGTCTGATTATATATTAATTGATCACTTCAAAATTTAAATACTAAATAAAAATTTTATCCAAATTTTAAGTACTAAATTCAGTATTTAACATTATATTTTCTACATTTCTTAACTCATTTCTAAACTTATAAAATGTCATATGACGTTGCTTTTGAATGATTATTATATTATTAAAAATTTGATAGGTTTAGGTTATAAAAATTTACCTTGAAAATTAATATTATTAAAATGTTATAAAAATTTTACAAGTTGTGTAGCGTATCATTTATCATATAAGTTTTGTAAACTTCATATAATTAATATAATCGTACATTTACGTCTTCTAATAATGATCAATATTTTTTGAAAAATAAGATTGGAAAAGGTGATAAAAATATTGATTTGGTTTCTTAATGAATTCTCATTTCTATTTTCCCTATTCGTATATTGACATTTACTTATAAGATACTTCAAAATATTGAAATTGGAAATGCCATTAATTGCTATGGATGCTTATTGTTAGAAATTAAAAAAAAAAAAGGCTAATTTTGTGACATCTATAATGACTCTTACAAAATGCTTACATAAATTAAGGTAAAGCCAATTCTTCAAAGTTTCTTTTTGGAAAATTATATATTTATCAATAGCTATTTAATTCCCCCTATTTCATGTAATGTTTGTATTACTGTATTTAGTTTGATGTTCATAGTGAAGAATTGTTGCTAAATTATCAAATGGTTTCTTCTCTGTTTTCTGGTGAATTTCCCCACCTTCAAGATACCACCTATGGAATCATCAGCCATCATCTCTCCATTATAAATATAACAGTAACAAAATAATTGTTTTATATTTATTCTTATAATTACTTTTTTTTTATCTTTACATTATTTAAACAATGTAATAAATATGCAACAGTCACTATAGCTTTGTTACATTCATATTATAATTGCTATTCAATTCTCCTCTTTATCCCATAACTGAGGTGAGCATGATATTTGGACTTCTGTTAACTATACTAACTTCTAGTCCATCTTTAACAGTTTCAATTTTCTGTTGACAAGTAATAATTAATTGGAAATAATCATATGTGTAATTAAATATACACAATAAAATATAATATTAATATATTTATTTACTTAATCTATTAAAATTAAAAAAAAACAACAAAAATTGTGAAAATCTACTCACTTTATTTGGTAGAGCTCTGCAAGCGGATGGTTATACAGATAACCCATTTAACCCGTAAAAAGTACGAGTTAAGCCAAAAAGTTTAGCTCATATTAAGGTGTGGGCTATTTTGGCCTGCCACAAAATTCATGAATTAAAGCGGGCCAATCCATTACAAGTCATTGATTCATAAATTCGCATTAAAATATATAATATTATATATATGTGTGTAGAATGTATAAAAAAAAAAAAAAACAAATTAGAAAGGTAATCATTGTTTGTCTTCACTTTTCATTACACCAGTTTACCTTTCTCTGTCCCACTATTAACCTCACATTCGCTTTCGATTTCCAAATGGGGATGATTTTGAACAAGCACTAATTAGAGAAACCTATATTCGATATGAGCACACAATCAAACTAGAAATCTTCTCAGGTTGGATCAGGTCAGGACTCGCCCAAACTTAGCAGGGGTCTTAAATTTGTAGACATAATCTCCCTATCAAAGAGAGAAAGAGTCCAACCGTGCATCACTAGATTCAGGGTGGGGTCGGTCCGATTCCAACTTATGAAAATGTTTTTTTTTTTTTTATTCTTTCAGACCTAGTTTGGACTCATAGGATCCACAAGTCTGACCAGTGAACTTTACCAGGACCCATAAATATGATAGGTTTAGGAACTGGTTTAAATCCGACTCGCCTGAATGGGTCAATAAGGCGATTCGCCCAGACCAGATTGGATCCCAAATTGGACCGGCTTGGAAAGATCTCCAGATGGAACCAATGTCATACATAGACCTCTATGATCTAAAACTAACTGCGGGTAATAAAAAATACACTGGAGCCATAAGACCGTCTTACACCTTCAAAATTGAATCAGATACAAAATTTTTTACAAGGAATCATTTCCCTCTGCGCCTTTACAATATCATATCTACTTCTCAATCAGAGACGCAGACAACTTGTGGACTTTTTTTTTTTGGTCGAAAGATAACTTGTGGTGGACTTGATGGAACGTGTTGATTTTATTATGATTCATTTTCCTTATATGTTATACTTTTTATTATGTTTCCTGCGCATGGTGGATTGGGTAAAAAGTTCTTAGCCGTGTATGGGGGTTAAAGCGGGGGCAAGACAGATTGGAAGTCATATTTATCGATTTTGTAAAAGAAATTATACAAATCTAAATTGTATAAAAAAATTACCATATTATCACATTTATATCGTATATTGGAGAAGAGGTACAAAATTTTTAATATATGCCACATATTGAATATAAGATATAGCGACAGTATTGTGAAAAAATTGAAAAAATAGTTATATCGTACATAGAAAAGTGCAATACAGGATTGTATGTGTATCACAGGTCCAATGTGCAATGCACATATCATTATGTGTGTATCGTATATTAGATATGTGATAGAGGTTCAAATATGTATGCATTTTCAATGTGCGATACACATATATTCTATGTATATCTCACATTAGACGTACGATACATTAAAAAAAAACGATATAGTGATGATATATTTATAATATTCTTAGACAAACAAGTAATAATCTGATTGTATAAACATATTATTAAATGCCATATATTGGAGTCCTTGCTCTGGCCACGAGGCAAATAGGCTTGTTATATCATATGGTGCATAGGATTGAAATATATTAACGCCCCTTACCCATTTTTGTTCAAACTTCGTACGTGTATTGGTAAAGGACAATGTTTATTGTGCATATAATATTTAGGGCAAAAGCAAAAGTTGGATTTTAGGAAGATTTGCCTACTTGAAAAAGGATGGGAAAGATTATTGCAGGGTTTGACAAAACAAAAGGGGTGGCCCTGGCCATTTACCACCTGGACAAGTAATGCCATTAATTTTAGCTGCCAGTTATTCAACCTGCTTTCTGTTCCCTCTGTGAACTGAATGTGATTCTGTGCAAGCAGTAGGCAATATTGGAATTTGGAAAGATTGGACTTTCTGAAATTAATGGCTTCCCTCAGTAATGTTCTGCCACTTCTATAGAATATATTAACAAATGCCAAGAGACAAATAATTCTTTCTTTTCTTTCATCTTTTTCATCTACTCGTCTTTCTATAATAAAGGTTGCAATTAAGATAAAAAGACATATCCTAAACACTTGCTTTTTAGAAAAGTATGCATGTAATTGGTATTAGAAAATATGACATGTTTGGCAATATGAAAACCTAATTACATATTTTTATTAAAGTTGAGATATCATTCATAACATTAATTTTGCTATTATTAACAAGCTCATATAAATTATTTATGGATTTGATCATATATAATAGTAAAAATTTTAGAGTCATCTTTTAAAACCTTTTTACTTTATTCCAAATTTTATTCATTATTTGTAAGTTTTATATTAATTTATTCTTTATTTACTGCTTTTATACTAAAATCTTCAATATCTTTAATATATTTTACTGACTTATCCCCATATTGTGGGCCTTGGGCTTTTGCAAAAACACATGTGTAATAGTGGAGAATAAATAAATAAAAGAGAGAAAGGGAGAGAATTATATCAAACAACACTATTATATATGTTCTACAAACAATAACTCGAAGGATCACGTTATCTACTCGTGTTGGATGTAACTGGGTAGATCATTGTAGGATACTTGACCCACTAAAAACCCTATAGAGTTATAGGACATGTTTATAAAAACTTTTGTGACCTTATAAGATCGCGAATCGGCTTTTGGCTGTAGTTATGACCCTATAGGGCCGACCCAAACCGCTAAAATTACTATAAAAATATAATTTAAATTTTAAAATTAAAAAAAAAACTTAACAAACATTAAGGTTTGTTATAGCTCACACTTTAGCAAGTTGATATAGGTAAGTGAATTTTTTTTAAGCTTATATATAATGATAGAGGGGTAAGTAATATTATTGTTACTAATTTATTATTGGTGTTGATAATTAAATATTAAATAATATTTCAAAGGAATAATTTTCTTGTTTTTTAATTGACATAGTTTATTACTTAATATAATACAAGTGTGTATTTTATTAACTAAAAATATTATTAAATGCATATTTTTCTATTGTTTTCAATTTTTGACATTAATGTCCTCTTTTCTACTAGAAAAGTTAAAATGAATATCACATATAACTTGAAAAGATAGAAGGCTATAAATTTTGTATTACAAAGTTTATAATAAAATTTTCCTTATTTAGAATGGTGTTTATATTTGCATTACACTTAATTACATATTGTGATATAGGAACATAAATGCAAAAGAATTTCATCTTATCCCACTTTAAAATTAAATAAAAAAGTATATATGAAAAATAAAAAAAAAATCAGAAAAGAAGAAATATGCATCACACATATATAACAACTTTTGATATTACACCGTCACATTAAAATACTTTTTCGAAGGTATTAATATAAAATATGCAATGTGGAGTTTATATTACACTATCTTGTTTGTTTACTTTGCAAGAACCTCTACACAATAAGAATTAAAAAAGAAAAAAAAAAAGAGTAAAAGTGCAATCGGGTCAGTGGAGCGAGGCGAGTCAGGACTATGTCCCTATAGAGGTGGGTTTAGGTATTTCATAAAAACATTTATAAAGTCGTGTGTCGGGTTTGTTCTATATGACTAGTCCCAAACCCGCTCGATTGCATCTCTAGCGTCGAAGAACTTTTGAGAGCCTATAGTAGAAAATTTTCACATTTCCAAATGAGAACAGATTCAATCAGCACTACATGTTTATCTTAATTGGTTTATGGTTGTCAAAATCGCAAGTCAAATATATGATTCTATGAATTTACAATTTTATAAATTTTTTCTCAATGAAAATGGATGAAAAATTATTAAGGTGCATACTTTAAATAAACATTGTGAACTTATATGCATGATTCTACATGCTTAGGATTTTACCGATTTTATAAAATTCTATTCGATTCTACCGCTTTTACAAGCTCAGATGGATAATAAAATCGTAATTTTGACAACCACGAACCAGTTACTTTCGAGCAAGTCAATCAATGGTTATGGAAGTTTAGTTTTATAAACCATCATAATACATCAATCTTCGGGATTTGTCCTCATATAATTCTACATTGAATTATTTTTTGCTTGAGTAAAATTTTTTATTGAAGTAATTGAATCCAGTTTGAGTTATCAAAATAGTTTTTCAAGTCAAGCTTTCAACTTATATTAATATATACTAATAAGCTCATGACAGTCAAATTAAGTTTAAATGCTATTTGAAATCAAGTCAAGTCTATTACTATTACTTGATTTAAGAAATATATATATATATATATATTTTAAAGTAAATCGAGTAACGTGAGTGTACTCCATGAAACTCAATGATTATACGCCAAATTATAAACTCAATCAAACTCATAAATTTCTAAACTTGATTAAGCTCAAGATGAAATTAGCACCATATTTCTTTAATCCGTCTCGCTTACGCCCTTAATCCTCATTCTCTCCCATGACTCTGTTTCAAATTGCTAAGAAAAATTATGGTATATTATACAAAATTTTTTTTCCAAGCTCCAAAGACTCGGAGAAACTAAAATTTTTGGACTGCAAGGGAGGGAGGACAACGGTTCTTAAATTGGAGAGTCGTTGGCTCTTGGGGACCATATGATGATCATTACGGGTTTCTATCATATATTAAAAACGACAGTTGTATGCTCTTGCCTTTAGACTAGAGAAAGGCGCATAACATGGGGCAAGTATCAGCTATTTTGGACTTATTCCCAATTGTGCACTCATTTCTGGAAATTTTTCTTACCTAATCATGTGAGAGCAGAATGGATGAAATTTGGAATTCTGTCTTGTGGTACCAATTTAAAATTTTGAACCAAGATTTTAAACCTAGGGTTTGTTGAGGTTTGATGGTGAAATTTTGTCAAGTTCTATCACTTGGGTTGTTTCTTTCTTTGAATTTAATTCACTGGCAAGAAATTCTGTATCTTATGGATCATTCCCAATATTATATTCATACCGTTTTAGAATTTAAAAACATACGCAGACAAAAACAAGACAGAAAAGAAAAGAAAAGAAAGGTTTTTTACCAGATGCTTAATTATTTATTTAAAAGAAAGTTGAAACTATAAAAATAAATATGATAATTTTTTAATTTAATTGTAAAAAATAGAAAATAAAAAATCAATGGAACCACGCATTCAAATTTTATTTAGATTAGTGTAATTAAATGGTAAGATGAAATTACGAATACTTTATTATAAAATTAAATATTAAAAAATATCCTTGGAATCTATCTATATTTATTTGAATTTTGAACCTTTTCTTCTATATTATCCTTGAACTTTTTTTTAAGGGAAACCATATATACCCTATTATTAATACCATCTGTCGTTTTTTTTTTCTATTAGAAAAAAGCCGTGTGGTAGCCACTTGTCTTTTTGTTTCTCAAACCCTTTTTTCCCCCCTAGTTAACTCCTCCAAAAACTTAAACGAGTTCATCCATTAATGATGTTACAATTTTATTATTTTTTTTTGTTACAGCGACATTATTTTATATTTTTTTAATCGGCTCATAATTTTATAATGTGGCTACTTTTGTTGTAATTAAATACCATGTCACATGAGCCTCTGTGTGGGCATGCGCATGCACGTCTTTTTGTGTTTGTTGTAGAGATGTAGCAGGGTTGGGTTTCGAATGGATCATATAAACCTAAAACTCGACTCGTTATCTTATAGGATATACCAAACACCATTCTGTAACCATATAGGGTTTTCATACTATATCTAAACCTGCCTTATAAGATTTTCTAGGGCTGTTTATTGAATTGAACTAAATCGAATCGTAAAATGTAGTTCTTTTATATTTCAATTCTGTTTGCAGTTCGATTTAGGAAAAGTCTAAACGGTTACGTTTTGGTTCGACGAGTTGAACCGAACCAAACCATTTGAATCCGAACTAAACCGCTTCACATTAAAGGAAATAAAAAAGGAGCCATTTTATTTATTTGTAGCTCTTAAACATTAAATATTAGGGTTACATGTAACATTTCACTCTAATATTATGTTTTAATATAGTATGTTAGAATAAACTTGAAATGGAATCACAATTTGAATTGTAATACCATTCTTATGTTTAGATGTATCATTGAAAGAGAATTGAGTAAGATTTTAATTTGTAGATTTATTATGAGAAATTGTGATTCTGTTCTAATTTATAAAATGTATATTACATTTTTAACCACATTAATGTTATTTATAAATATAAACGTTGTATATATATATATATTTCGTATTATATATTTTATAGAACACACCGTTAAATGTATTATATATTTAATAATATTAAACAAGCATTGAAACTTTCCCAATATGTTTTCCTATTTTATCAATTTTAAATTTTTTTAAAAACTAGTAGACATGCATCAAATTAAAATAAAGTGGTATAATTAAGTTTTTATCATGCATAATCGTTTAATTGGTACAATGAAATTTTAAATATGCTGTATAGGAAGAATATTATAAATAAATATGGAATTAATGTAAAATAATGTTTTTCTTTAATTAGTGTTATAGATTTATTAAAATATATGTTACAATGAAAAATATTTTTTAAGACGGGATAATATGTATATCTAAAATTATATAATATACAACCTTATATAATGATAAGTAGCTTTAATTTTTGTGTTATGTTCCTAATCTAAACATCTTTCTTTTTTCTTGATAACTCAAATGACTATTGATATTATTTATTAGAAATAGATACTTTTAAAAGCAGTTCAAACTGAACCGAATTGAACAAAACCAAACTGCATTTGAAGCGGTTCAGTTTAAAACCTCGAACCCTTAAAAGCAATTCGGTTCATTAAGGGTTTTAATCAAACCGTTTCAAATGTGGTTCAACCCCTAAACCGAATCATGAACAGCCCTAGGATTTGTTATGTAACCCAAAACCCGCCCTACAGGTTTTGCTATTTAACCTAATTACCCGCCTGTTAAATTTTCCAAAGGTCCATTACTTATGGCTTGAAAAATCGACATTGGACAATTCACAAGTCGATAAAGACTATTCGCCCACAATTCATATAAAGATGGTAAAAAAAGAAGCTTATCAATATATAATCAACCTAATAAAATTATAAAAGACAAATTAATTTAAAATTTGGGGGAGAAAAAAAGCACCAATTATAATATATAATACCTAGAATAGTAATGTTTCTAAATATGCCATCTTTCGAAGATATTTGAATTCAAGTTTTTGTTTTCCTTTTTTTATCACAAATCTCATTTGAGAATATATATATATATATATATATATATATAATCCCTCAAATTTTCACAGTTACCAATTAAAAATAACCAAAATTTAATCTACAACATAATTCCTACACTAGTCTAATATAATCATCTTTATATCACATAATTGATTTATAATCATAGTGCCCAAAGAAACTCCAAGAGAGGTAGAGGAGGAGGAAGAAGGCTACGTTGGAGTCACACAAGATAGGCAAAGGAGGAGGAAGAAAAAGATCGGGCTGGAGGTGATGGCAAGATGCGAGACTGAGAGAGTGAGAGAGAAGAAAGAGATGAGATGCGATGGTAAAGCTTAAATGTAGGAATAGGAAATTAGGAATTAGGGTTATTATAAGTTTTACTTTTAGTCTTTCATAAATGATTTTATTTTATTTTTTAATTTCATTAATGAGGTTGGGTCTTTGGGTTGGGTATCCGTCGAGTATTTAATAGAATCCAAATCCGGTCCTATAACTCTGTATGGTTTTTATCCTATGTCCAAACCTGATCCTAAATCTTATAGGGTTTTTACTGAATCAAACGGGTCAAAAACCCTTTTATGGCTGACCTGATTATATCCCTAGTTTGTTAAGAGGGGGTTGGTGGGACCTTGCCCATGATTTCACTCAAAGTGTTGTATAATAATTCTTGGCTTACTTGTTAATCAATAAATACTTCATGCATGTGAGATTAATTTATCTTGTGAACCCTTGCAACACGAGAGCATAACTTTTAAAACACCAAATTTACCTCATAAGTCATAACTCATACAATACAAGACTTTATCTGTATTTTGATTTATACCTATAAATTTGCAAAAGTTCTAAAAGTAAACTTCTATCGTAAAAATTATAATTGATGATTCTATTTGTAGAAATAGAATTTCTCTTACTAATCTTCTATCAAAAATTTTTTGTCACTAAAAACCAATTTTTTTAGTGTATGACACAATGAGTATGGATTTTCCTCTATCCACATCTTGAAAAATTTATACAATGCTAAGTATTATATGGAACTTGTAAAATTATACTATTATGATATAACATGTTAAAGGTAAGTTATTGAACAACCTATTAGTTTTTCTACCCTTATATGACAAGTACATCCATTAAATCACTATAAAAAAACTGGACTGTCTCCAAAAGTAAATTTTTGTTGCAAAAAATGATCATCATTGATTCTATCTATAAAGATAGAAATTATCTCACTAATTTTCTACCACATAATTTATATTTCTAAAGATCAATATTTTTATAACGACATTGTAATGTCCAATAATTTAACCATATCTTTTTCATAAGAACATTTATTTCGAATCAAATAATATCCTCTAAGCAATATATCATGGAATGCTATCACAAATTTTACACATTGTCATGAAGGCATATATAATGAATAATTCTAACAAACAATAAATAGTACAATACTTCTTGATCATTTAGCATACTATATGTTTATAATTGGGTTAATTGTAATGGATACTACCTTAACTTTTTGAAAATTTCTAATTTACTTCCTGAACTTTTATTGTGCTAAATGTAGCATCTAATTGTACCTTTTCAGGTCACCGTTACTACCTACATCAAAAAACTTAATGTCTTTTGTATTTAGCCAATCATTGTGGCCATGTGTCATTTGATTTGAAAAAAGAAAAGAAAAAAATGGAGGAAAAATAGAAAAAAAAAAAACACATCTTGTACCTCTTGTTTCTTCTTACTCTAATTTTTGCCAAATTCTCTCTCTCTTTCTCTTTCTCCCCACCATCAAATTCTCTCTCTCTACTAACTCCCCCACCCCTAAATTGTTTGAAAACGAACTAAACAACCTACCACAAACACATCAAAGGGCAAGTTATGGGTTTGAATGTGTGTTTGATTCATAAGGGATGTAGGGATGATGGGTGGTAATTGATAAAGCTCAGGTGAGTTGATCTCATGTCGTATCTAGTCATGGTGGATTTTAGGTTGTAGCCTTAGTTGATACCATGTTTGTGTCATGTGTGTGTGTTTGGTTTCGATTTTCAGTTGGTCATGGTGCCTATCAGTGGATGTTTAGGTTGTTAAAGGTGTTGGTGTGAGCTGTTGATAGGCGAAATTTTAAGAGCTAGTCAAACGCCATTAATTGAGCCATAATTGAGCTAGTTAATGGAGCTAGTCAAAAGTCATTAATTAAGCTAGTCAAACGTTTTTAATTGTATAAATTCCTTTTTTAAGGCTAGATTATTGTATAGCTAGCTAGCGGTTTTTTTTCTTACTAAAAATAGCTTCTTGTAAATACTATATAATTTTACATATTTGTATTTGAATAGATATACAAAAATAAAAAAGAAAAAAGAAGCATTCCTTTAAATATGGTATCAGAGCAAAGATCCAATAACTCGAATTTCTAAAAATACACACATAAAAGGAAAGAGAAAGGAAGGAGAGATTGAAATCAATGGGGAAGGAGGATGCTGTACACATTGTGGGAACTTGAAACATACTATAGAAACATGTTTCAAGCTACATGGTTATCCAGATTGGTGGC
Organism: Combretum micranthum; assembly: GCA_024138025.1. Taxonomy (NCBI): domain Eukaryota; kingdom Viridiplantae; phylum Streptophyta; class Magnoliopsida; order Myrtales; family Combretaceae; genus Combretum; species Combretum micranthum. The sequence goes on from JAMXBD010000166.1 coordinate 845,786, forward strand.
ATGAACTCAAGGTGAAAAAGAAAAAAGAAGTAGGTAGTGTGTCAACTCTAGACGAGCTGGGTAGATCATCGACTCAAGAGCAACTGATTACATGACATTTGATTCTTGTGACTTCATTAAAACTACCCAACCAAAACAAACAAGCATTACTAATGCAAATAGGGAAACATACCTAGCAATAGGGGCTGGAACAATTGCTCTTTCTCCTCCTTTTTCAATGCCAAATACTCTACTAGTCCCATCACTCTCTAATAAGTTGATACCTATTGCCTAAGTAATAGAAGAGTCAAATTGTTGTATCCTAATGTATACGAATTCCTATCTGTTTCAGGATATTCTCACCATGGAGATTATTAGTCGTGATACTAAAGGGGAGGGACTGTCTTTTAGGATAACTTCAGTCATGGCATGGCGAACAATATGCATCATGGAGGAACTAAAGAAAGGCATATTTTGTTATGGCATTATCGGTTAGGGCATCCATCATTTGTTATTTGAGGCATTTATTTCCAAAATTATTTGTAAACTTAAATGAGTCAACCTTAAAGTGTGAAGTTTGTATTCAAGCTAAAAGTCATCGTGTGTGTGATACCCTTGAAATATTGGTTGTAAAACTCTAATCACAGAGGTGCCTTTTGGTGTAGTTGCTTGGAGTTCGTTGAAACTCCAAAGTTAAGCATGCTCTCTATCTAGAAAGTATTGGCATCAAAAGGATAAAACTGTGCTGCGTATGGATAAAGCGGACAATACCTCAGTGGGTGGAGTTTTGGGGCATTACAGGTGGTATCAGAGTAGTTCACCAGCCGGAAGTGAGGAGTGTGTCCTCACTGCCTGGTGTGGTTTTAGACCTGTGTAACGTAAGTGACGAGAACGTCAATTTTATAAGTGGAGGAAGTATGTGATATCCCTCAAATATAGGTTATGGAACTCTAATCACAAAGTCATCTTTTGGTGTATTGGCTTGAAGTTCATTAAAACTCCAAAGTTATACATGCTCTGTGCAGAGCAATCCAATCATGAGCAATCCCTTGGGAAGTGTTGGCACCAAAAGGATAAAACCATATGGCATGTGGCCAAAGCGAATAATACATTAGTGGGTGGAGCTCTGGAGCGTTACAGTGTGCCTTACCAAATAAGTTTGAATAAATGTGAAACTCCTTTCTCAATTATGTACTCTGATGTTTGGGGCCCTTCCCTTATTTGTATTTCCTCTAGCATTAGATGGTTTGTGACATTTATAGACGATTATACATGGATGATCTGACCTTATCTAATGAAGCATAAACATAAGGTGTTTGAGATTTTTAAATCATTTCATCACATGATTAGACTACAATTCTTGGCTAAACTTTAAATTCTTCGATGTGATAATGGTGGGGAATATGACAACATATAAATGCAAGATTACTTTCGGACACATTATTTATATCATGAAACTACTTGTTCTCAAACACTACAATAGAATGGTATTGTAAAGCGAAAGAATAGACATATTCTTGAAACAACTCAAGCACTCTTAACTGCTACTCATGTTTCTAAACAATATTGGATAGATACTATAGTCATTATTGTTTACCTACAAAATAGAATGCCATCACGAGTTTTGAACTTCAAAACTCCTCTTCAAGCTCTTGCACATCATGTGACATTACCATCGGTGTTAATGCTTCCAGTAAGAAAATTTGGTTGTGTCGTATATGTTCACCAACACAAAAACCAATGAACAAAACTTGATCCATGTGCTATTCGTTGTGTTTTTTTAGGCTATACAACAGCATACAAGAAAGGCTACCAATGTTATCATCCGAGCATCAGACGGCTTTATTCAACATGGATGTTACTTTTTTAGAATCTAAAAATTTTTTCTCAATGCAATCTTCCCAATCCTCTCTTCAAGGGAGATGATCGATGAAAAGCAGAGTTGGGAAAATTGGTTATTCACTTTAGATGTTACCAATACTAATGCACAAGCAAAGGTTGAACCAATGACAAAGACTACTGACCAATAGAAGGAAATTGATGATGATGAACAACCAATATTGGAAGTTCATAGTGAACACATCATTGAGGAAAAAAGTGAAGCCCATAAAGAACAGGAATAGCCTCCTACCGAGACAGAATGTGAACAACCTCCTCCTTACTTTTTAGAACCACAAAATAACCAATCTCTTGAGAATATACCTGAGGTATAATCTCTCAACTCTTCTTTAAATAATTATGTAAATGATTCTTTTGGCTATAAATTGCCTTTCAGATATAATCGAGGGAAACCTATAAATCATTACTTACCTGATCATGGAGGAAAGAAATCAAAGTACCCAATTGCTAATTATGTCTTAACTCAAGGGTTATCTGAACCCCTTAAAGAGTTTGTACATAAGCTCTCTGTAGATCATGTTCCTACTATATGAAGGAAGCAATGAATGACCCTAAATGGAGACAAGCAATAGATGAAGAAATGAAGGCATTAAAGAAGAATGATACTTAGACATTGGTACCATTACTTAGAGGAAAAAACATTGTTAGATGTAAATGGGTATTTTCTATCAAGCACAAAGCAGATGGATCCATTGAAAGATACAAAGCAAGATTGGTTACGAAAGGATACACACAGACGCTTGGAGTAGATTATCAAGAAATTTTTTCACCCGTAGTAAAATTAAATACTGTAAGAATATTACTTTCTCTAGCTACAAACCTTGATTAGCCATTGCATCAATTTGATGTAAAAAATGCTTTTCTTCATGGGGAACTCAAAGAAGAAGTATACATGAACATCCCACCAAGTTTTGCTGCTTCTTCACAGGGAAAGGTAGCTTATAAATTGCATAAGGCATTATATGGGCTAAAACAATTGCCTAATGCATGGTTTGGTAAATTCAATCTTGCAATGTGGAAACATGGCTTTAAGCAAAGCAATTTAGATCATATTCTCTTCTTAAAACACCAATAAGGGAAAGTAACAGCTTTAATAATCTATGTTGATGATATGATTATCACAGGAGATTATGAGGAGGAAATCTCTAATCTATAGAAGTATTTGGCAACTGAATTCAAGATGAAAATCTTGGAGGATTGAAGTATTTTTTAGGCATTGAAGCTGCTCAATCAAAAGGGGGCATTTTTTTGTCACAAAGAAAATATGTGCTTGATTTGCTAGCTGAAGTAGGAATGCTTGATTGTAAATCTGCTAATACCTTTATAATCCAAAATCATGGTTTAGGAGAATTCCCTCATTAAAACCCTACAAACAAAGAAAGATATCAACGTCTTGCTAGAAAGTTGATTTATTTGTCTCACACACGACTAGACATTGCACATGCAGTAAGTTTGGTAAGTCAATTCATGCATTGCCCTAGTGAAGATCATATGAGTGTTGTGACTCGAATTCTAGGGTACCTAAAGTCTTCTAGGTAGAGGACTTTTGTTAAAAAAACCATAATTTGCACATTGATGTTTATATAGACGCAGAACGGGCGGTAACATCACTAATAGAAAATCCACATTAAGATATTTCACTTTTGTGGGAGAAATTTAATTATTTGGAGAAGTAAAAAGCAAAAGGTAGTTGCATTGTCTAGTGTAGAGGCAGAGTTTAGAAGCATAACTAAAGGACTTTGTGAACTTCTTTGGTTAAAGATATTATTAGAAGAAATTGGTTTCCAATATGAATTAACAATGAATTTATTCTGATAATAAAGCAGCAATAGCAATTGCACACAATCCAATTCAACATGATTGAACTAAACATATTGAAGTGGATCGACACTTCATCAAGCAAAAACTTGAGGATAAGGTAGTTCAATTTCCATTTGTCAAGTCGGAAGACCAAGTAGCAAATATACTTACAAAAGCTGTTTCTAGCAAAGTATTTTACAACTCACTTAATAAGTTGGGAATTGAAGACATCTACGCACCAACTTGAGGGGAGTGTTGGTGTGTGCTATTGATTAGAGGAATTTTAGGAGCTAGTCAAACGTCATTAATTCTACAAATTATTTTTTAAGCTTAGATTATTGTATAGCTAGCTGACAGTTTTTTTTTCTTAATAAAAATAGCTTTTTGTGAATACTATATAATTGTACATTGTTGTATTTGAATAAATATACAAAAATAAAAAATAAAAAGAAGCATTCTTTTCAAAAAAGGTAGTAAAGATGCTAGTTGTTTGGGTTGGGTCAAAGGGAAGCGTTACGATGGCTAAGATGATAGGTGTGGTAGTTAGAGAGAGAGAGAGAGAGAGAGAAGTTAAAGGGGAGGGGGAGCTTTAGAGAGAGAGTTAGTTTAAAGCGACAAGGAGAGACTCATGGAGGAAGGGGATCTAACCTTAGGATTTTTTTTGCTAGCTTTTTATTATTATTATTATTATTTTGCTATTTTACCTATATGTTTTCTTTTTTAATCAGATAATGCATGTCACACAATGATTGTTATACATGAAATGGCCGTTAAGTTATTTAACGCATATAGTAACGATATAAAAGAGTTTCAATTAGATACGCCATTTAGCAAAATAAAAGTTCAGGTAGTATTGATAATAATGTGGGAAGAAAATGAGAGTTTGTAAATGAATGAAAGATGTAATATTCTTAAAGTTTTCACTTTATGCAATTGCAAATGGATTAAAATCTTGAGTATGTGTTGTGTTTAAAATACTAATATTATTAATTAAGATTTTCCATAGGACAATGCAATTAAAATACCTTGAAACTAGAATGGTTATGCCTTACCTGCTTGTGGATTCGCCCTAACGAGGCTAATATTACCTATTGTCATACATATATATTATTCATTATAATAAATATACGGAAAAAAGAAAAAAAATTAAAATATAATGTAAGGAGAAGTTGAAAAAGAATAAATTACATTTAGTGTTTAGACTATTTTCCTAGAAGTTATTATTTGCTAATAAAAATTTAATGCCTCACGTGTGATAAATATAATTTATAAATATATCCGAGTTTTATATAGAGTTCCTTTTAGAAAGCAATCCCACTTCTATACACAATGTGAGACTTTTTTTTTTCAATAAACTCTATTATTTTAGAGTATTACACTAGTCGTACATCCTTTATAGTTTTAAATAAAAATAGATTAAAAAATAGTATATTTTTAAGCTCAATATATGTTGCACAAGCCAAGTCTGAGCCGGTAGATATTGCTCCTGCAAACATTAAAAGACAAGTTAGAGGGGCTTTGGGGGTTGCCCGGCATGGTCATTCCGACGCTCAAGTCAGTCTGTGGGTAAGGATAAAGGTGGTGCAAACAGAATGTCAAATATGTTGTTTTTCTATCTGTACTTTGCTATTTTTCATGTTCACTCTTTGTTCCTCTTATCCCCTTACCAAGAAGGCAAGAGGAGGATTTAAAGAGTTTTAGGATCATAACAGGATATCTAGTACAAAGTCTTGTACTAGGTACAAAAGTGTTACCCGGATAGGAAGGCTTGGCGTTGTAGAGCGTGGCCAAGTTGTTGGTGTCCCCCTGGCTACGAGATGTGACTAAGTCATGAGATGAGGATATAAGGTCGGACTGGATCGAGGACAAGTTGATCGACCCAGCGACCTAATGAGCTCAAAGAGATGTTTTGAGATATGGGCTCGAGGTCAAGTCTCGCACCAGCTCGTATAGTTGAGGTGTTATGTTCTCCGAGATGAACTAGCCTATTTCTTCTATGGGCTGCTGAGGGTAAAGGTTCTTGGTCCCCCCAAAAGATAGAGTAGGCCTAAGGTTATATTTTACGATCAACAATTTATATTTCAAGTTTGAAATTTTTTTATATTAAAAACTTTATTTCTTCATTTATTGTAAAAAAAAAAAATGTGGCAATTAAGACCTAGCCCAGAATTAGCAATGATTCGGAGTCCTATGTTTAGGAATTGTGCCCTATGGATTTCTACTTGTTCGTTCTATACCTAAAAATACAAATTCTTAGGTGAACATATATAGATTGTGGAGATGTTATATCTATGCTTTATCCTATTGAAGCAAGTTTCGAAATATTAAAATCAGAACTTATATTGTAACTTAAAATGTATACATGAAACCTTTACAATTATACAAAGCAATTGGATCTCTTTTTTTGAGGAAAACTGTTTGTTAATCGAAAATGTTTTTTCTTGAAAAGTAGCATATTCTTAAATGTTTGGCTAATTTTATGAAAATAGTTTTCTCTATTTGTATAATTTCAAGACAAATCATGTATATTAAGTGTAAAATATTAAAAATATATATTATAATGAGAAATAAATCTACCTAAAAAAATTAAAAATTTAATAATAAATGTCTCTAAATAATAAATAGTTGGTAGATAGATTTGATAAGTCGATGGAAAAATAATTTATGATTTTATAGTTCGTAAGTATTTTTTTTTTTTTTTTTGCAAAAATAAGCTTGAATGAGTCTATGTTGTCCTTAATAAAACAAATTTTTTTTAAATAATAACTTCATTTTTCTTTAAACAAACATAAAAAAATGAAAAAATATTTTCTTAAAAAATATTTTCATTAAAACAAACGGAATAAATCTTAACAAGTTCACTCTTAATAGGGGCTCTATTTGGAGACTTTGGTAGCATCTCATGTTGCCTCCTCAAGAATTTTATATGATGTTTATATACTTGTTTAAAATTTTAAATAATCTATTTTATAAACTAGCATTTGATTGACCAACATAAATAAATAAACTAGTTTTTGAAATGACCTTAATTGTTATATGACATTACATTACAATGGCCCGCAATGTGTGACTATAAGTAATGAGACTTCGTATGCATCATTTGATGAAGAATGATATATTTCATCCCAATTTCATACTATACTCTATACTTTATGCATAGAATAAATACGTATTCACAAAAGATAATTCAACTTCAAGAGTTAAATAAGATTATAAGAAAGAGATAGAGCCCAAAAAATAAAAAAGGCCCAAAGCAACACGAATCCGCACTCAAGCCCAATTGAAAGCCACAAGTCCAGCTGCAACGATCAACTTACCAACGTGCCATGGTCCATATAAAACAAACCTCATCCCCATGTTAAATTAAATTTAGGATTTAAAATTAAAATTAGTTGTTTTTATACAAGTTTTTAGCTATGAGAAGAATCTGCTTATTAGCGAATAAATGTGAATTAAGCAATTTGGAAGGAAAGCTATGCCATAAATAGGATTATTAAGACGCGAAAAGCAAGAGAGATACTTATGAATTTAATAAAAACCTAGATAATTAATGTTAATATATAATGAATTTTTTTCCAAATAATATTTGATCAATATCCAAGCGCTTGATTCTTTTTTTTTGCCTTGTTGACTATTGGTATAATTAGATTTCGTTTCTTAATTCTTTTCTTAAAAACCATAAATCGATTGTCTAGCTAATTTAATAATTAAAATATTCGATGATACTTAATATTTTTAATCCCCATGGGATTGATCTAATATCTCAACGTTTTGTTTAATACCGCTTGCACTATCTAGGATACCCTGTGATATGCACTGCACTTTTAAAAATTTTAAATATTAGAACTCTATGATTCATGCTCATAGAATTAGGCCCATCTATATGTTCATAGTGAGCTTGTCCCTTTTAAGGAACTTATTGGGATTGTCCAGTCTACAATGCTATTATTAAATTAATTGTAAAATATTAAAAAAAAATTAAGAGATTGATCATAATTATATTAAACCAAACCATTCGATAATTATACAGAACCGATCCTATTAAAATAACATGACAGTAAAATTTTTTACATGTCCTTTAAAACCGAATTATTGGTACTTGTAGTTCATGTATTGATTAAATGATGGATAAGTATTAATATTATTTTATTCTGACAAATAAAATAGTAATAGTGATTAATTTTTAAGAAATCATTCATAGATCAAAATTTTACTAATATTTATACATAATTAGTAAATTTATAAGATGCGTTGGTGTCATTAAGTCTTATTATTTTTGTCAAGAAAATGTTTTTTAGGAGCTAATCCTACAAGAAACGGGTACTAAATTTGTGATAAAAAGAAAAGAAATTCACTCAAGAACTCCTAAATTTAGCTTAATTCAATATTACACAAAAGTGAAGGCCATGCACTATCTTACCTGCTTTAGCAGCAGCACTATGCTTGGATAAAAAATTTTCCATATTACTTCAAAAGATTATGTACGTGATGATAATAAATACTTTGCACTATCTATCCCTCTGGCCTTGATAGATCTTTAACTTCTGAAAAATACAATTTTACCTCTTAAAATAATTAAATACCTTTTAGATTATCGCTAAATCCTCTCTATATAGCAGTAAAATCATAAATAGAAACAATAATTTGGTAATATATACACAAATTTTTTAAATTGATAAAAAAATAAAAAGAAAGTGAAAGAAGGTTTTAAAAGTTTAAAGGATCTATTTACACCCGCTAATTCCGGTCTTCCCAGAAACTGCAATAGATCCCTTCCTGTGCACATACTATTTACAAAACTGATGGGGGTCATCAACAAACGAAGAGAAGGATTGCACAGAGCAGACATGTTTCTCTTCTCTCGTACACGGATAATTTAGCCTTTTACATGGAACCTTTATTTGTCGTGTTAAATTTTTGTTGTTCGAGGTTCGTGGTCGACCGCCTTGATGGTCCATGAGCTGATCCCCCAGCTGAAATTAACGTCAATGGGGAGGCCAGGAAATGCGTTCAGGTGGACAGGGCATGGGAGCTGGACGTGCAAGAAAAGTTGGAATTTCATCTCCTGGCATCAGGACGGAAACACCATTGGTATACACAGACATCTGCAATGATATAAAAACCAAAAACATTCTGATTGGATCATTGTTTTGGCGTTGTTTCTAAATCAAATATATATTTAACCGATACAATATGATACTGATAAAAAACTACTAATTTTAGTCATAGACTAACCAAATTAAATTGATACTAAGTCAATATCAACACTTAATCGATACCGAACCGATGTTGATCTGATATTGATAAATTTATCATTTTATACATCCGAGCGTGTTTTTGGTATGGATTCCTTAACCCCATGATATGGGAAAATTTTGTTTCCTATTTTTCTTTATTTTTTTTTTCAAAGGGTTGGAAGATGCAATTTTATACAGAAACTTAAGTGAATGAGTCAGAATATGATTGGCCTAAACAATTAATATGCACCAAACTAGAACAAGACAACAAGAAAATAGTAATACACACTTCATTAATTGAATCACATGGCAGTGTTTCACAATTTACCAGCACTGCCAATGCCACATCTAATCGGACAACACCATTCCAGAGTTCAATCAGTAGGGGAGCTAGTTGTGACGAGGTAAATGGAAAAATGGTATCCAAATGCATCTTTTCTTGTTTCTTAACCGATCACACTTTTGATTGATTTATTAAGACAGCATCGTTATCCACATCACGACCCATGAAATTGACTTTTGGTTTCAACATTTAATGCTTTTTTCCATAGTATGACATGTGAGGTGGAGGGTAGGTTGCGATATATGCTCATATAATATAGCAAGGGCAATTTAAAAGTACTAGTTAATCGTGACATTTTAATTGATGGTTCTTTGTCTATTGTCTAATCACATCCGCCATGTGTCCGTAGTCACCAATGCACGGGAAATTAAGTGATCAAAACGTAGGATATGACAGCAAATTTATTGTTAGAATATGCCCGGTTTTTTATTTAGTTCATTAACTTTTACTTTTTACTTATTAAGCTGCCAACTTTTTCAATTTTTATAAAATATAACTTGTTAATCCTGTTAAATTCAATACCTCCCTTAACGCATGACAACATCTAGTCGATTCACAACAAAAGCATGTCAAGTCCTAATTGATTCACAACAAAAGCGATGAGTTAGATCGCAATCATCTTAGATGGGCTCTGCAATACTTGTCAACAAAAGGTAAATCGCCACTTACAGCAATAATTAGGTCATCCGATCTAGACATCGTCACGGTCCGGTTCGGGTTTGAAACCAGAACCGGACCCGTGGGAGCCGGTCCGGTTCCCGGTTCTTAGGAACCGCCGGTTCTCACGGTTCGGTTCCGGTTCTAGAGAAACCGAGAACCATGAAAAAAATAAAAAATCAATTAAATAATTTACTTAATTTAACTAAGAAAAAATACGAAATAAATTTTTAACTTGAAATAACATTGAGCCTAACAATAATTGTTCATGGTATTAGTTAAAAGAAATTTTATAATTATGTATTTATTTATATACAATCACTTGCACTTTTTTAGTTGTTATATTAGCAATGTGACGTTATAAAATATTCAAAGATATAAATAATTCTCAATAACAAAAAATGAATCACACATTGTTAAGAAAGAAAGTCTACTTTGATTAGAAGTTTACATAAATTTAACAATATATGATTTCAAATGTAATTATTACTTATGTTGTTAATAATAACACATTAAATATTGTGAATAAGAAATAAATTTTTTATTATTTATGCAAAAATAGTTTTAAATATTTATTTTATAATTACAATTTTTTATAATTTTCTTTTCTTTTTTCTTACTTTCTTTTATAATTTATATGGTGTAGAACCGCCGTTCTGCCGGTTCTTGAATCAACGATTCCAAACCGCCGGGTCATACGGTTTTTAGGGATGGAACAGTAAGGACCCGTCAGAACCGACGGGTCCTTTACCGGTTCAGACCCGCCATTGTCGGGCCGGTTCCCGGTTCAGGAACCGCCGGTGACGGGTCAGGTGGGTTCCCGATTCGGAACCGACCCATGATGATGTCTAATCCGATCTATTTCACAACCAAAGTCATCAGACCCGGCCTAAGAATTTAACTAATAGATAAAATTAGATTAAATCATTATATTCCTAAGACAGAGTTAGATTCAACTGTGTTGAACTAGGTGGATAAATATGAGTCTAACAACACTCATTACAACTTGATTAAATAAAAATGGGTTTTAGAAGGTCGACCAAGGTTATAATTAGTTTGTTTATAATTTTTTAGCCTTTTTCTTTTAATTTTTTTTTGTGATTTGTTACGATTTATTAAAATATAATTTAAATACCCTTATTTAATATTATTGTTTTATCAGATTAAGGATTAATGACCAAACAAGTCTCAATTATTAATAGAGCTAATCGAAGTCAATTATTTGTAAAAATTTGAATTCACTGAAAATTAAATAAAAAAAAAACTAGAATGTTAAGGATTAAATTCAATAATAAAAAGAAAAAAAGAAATATCATATATGGATTTTAATTCTCTAATTTTTAACGGTCACCCTTAACTCAAAAGGTACTTAAGAGTTCAGGCATGGTATCTTATATTGTAAACTCAGTAAAGCAAGTAATAAAGAGGATATTCAACCAGCACGATGGAATAGTATAGATGGAATGAAAGATGTATCTAGGTCTATCTAATTTGTAAGTATTTAAGTCGGACTTAACACTACTGAAGTATAATTTGAAATCGGTCAGGTCTAAGTCCAGTACGAATTCAAAGTCAAGCTATTTCAATAATTAATCAAATCAAGCTTAGCTTAACTAGTTTATGAGGCTAATCAAACTCAAATCGAGTATAAATATTAGATAAGTTTAAGTAAATTTAAATATAAATCTTATTATAATTCAAAATTGATTTTTAGATTTATTGAGTTTTATCAAGTAAAACTTGTAGAATTTCTCCTCAAGTTGAACTCCAACCCAAAATTTTAAAACCCTCCAATGTTAGACTGCTAGATCATCCTTCATACCTACATCTATATATCCTTGCGGGTTGGACATCCCCATGGGCTAGGTCTAAACCAGGACTTGGCCTAACCTAAATCATCGGGTCAATGTCTTGAAACCGACCCGAGGGAAAGAGTCAAACCCATTGCCAATCCCAAGAAAGTTTTGCCAGGTCTCTTATATGAAAAATATAAAATAAAAGGTTATATAAAATTAGAAATTATATATAATGTGTTGTTGATAATAACACATATAATAAGTATAACTCAAAAACATATCTCATTACTTTATATAGAGTTACGTCAGACAAATCCTACTTTTACATATCGTGGGACTTTTTTTTTTCTTTTTTAGAGTAAAAGCGTTTAGTTTCACATATCTAATATTTCCACTCAAATGGGATATATTTATTTATAAATAAATATATATTTTTAATAATATAAAATGAAGATAGGTTAAAAATAATATATTTTTAGATCCAATTTATATTTTAAGTTTAAAATTTAATTTTAAATTAATAATTTATTTCATCATTTGTGAAAAAGGAAAAAAATTTGGCCAATTTGGACCCGTATCGGGTCCACCGATAGGGACTTGCCTGCCTCTGGTCGGAACCAAACCCTAGAGATGTCTATAGCTATATCTCTAATTTTATGCCTTACCACTGTCCTTGATTAGTACTGTAGTCGTAATATATCTAATTTTATAAGCACCTTCCATTAAGTTTATGATCCATCAAATTTTTTATAGAAATTATACTAATTTCTCTAATATTATACTTTTAAGTGACAACACACGTTAAAGTTAGCATAATTTTTTAGAAGATTAGATGTAGAAAAAGTTGTTTCTAAAATTCAATGCAATTAAAACCTACCTAATTGGGTCACTTGTGTAGTGCATTTCCTTCTTCATAATCACGCTTAACAGTTTAAAAGATAAAAAAGCATGAAATAGACGGAGCACCAATGGTGTTAAAGGAAAGGTGGCTGGTGGCCCCAGTACACCGAAGATGGCGAAGAAAGGCCCCCCACAAAAACCCTTCCTTAAACAAATAGGAGGTTTTCAAGTACAGGATTCATGGGACACGATGGTCGGGACAAGAAAGTTAAACAGACAACTTGTGCAAATACTAAAATGGGGCCACCCTTCACCAAATGAAATCTCAGAGACAGCTTCAGCTATAAATTATATATAATATAATAAGAAGTACAAGTATTTAGTGGGATTACTGTACAAGATTATGAGATAATGCCTAAATTTCCCAATCTATACAGAGAAATGGGTTAGAATTCTTTTCAATGAAATCTGTTATTAATGACAATAAATTATAAGTAAAGTATATTGTTAGTTTGTTACTTTGCCGTGAATTGCATCTTTTTTCTGAATAATGCATTATTATATAAAATTGAAATCCCGTCAATCCTAATTTCCTATATATGAAAGAATCAAAGGAAAAATATATTTATCTTTATGCAAAACCTATCTTACCTATTCTATTGTTTTAATTAATGTTTCGAATCCTTGTTAGTGAGATAAATTTAAGAACCTTATTTCCAGTTGCAACCCACGAGGATAATTGAAACTTTGTGAAAAAAACGTATGATCCAGCCTTTTTTTCTCCTAATTAAAAAAACTTGAAACTAAAACACATATAAATAAATAAATAAATAAATAAAGATATAAAAGCAGCATTCACTAGCTCATCTTGCTAATGAAAAGTTATTTTTTACTCTTAATTAAAAAGATGGAGTTGCCCAACTCCTGCTTAATCATATGATTATATACGAATGAGAGTGAAGAAATCTTAGAATGAACCCAATAATCTAAAACGAAAGCAAATTTAAAAACTTGATTTCTACTTAGCCATTAAAATGATTAAAATCCTGTAAAAACATTAAAAACAAATCATTCTCTAATATTTATTCTCGTTTTTCTCTTTCAAAATGTAAGTTATTTTGCGTTCAGCTTACTTACCTTGGGAGATGAGTACCCAAGTTTTCTAGGAAACCCCATCTGAGATTCCACATCGAAGCGTCGTCCCCGTTGACCGGGCGGCGACGTGGCCGGGGAATTCGACCGGAGGAACTTTTCAAAGATGGCCATGATCAAGAACATGGAAATAAGGATGGCGGTTGCTACAAAACCAAAGGACACAGCATTGACAGAGTTATCAAAGTTTGTCCAATGTTGCTGGTAGTCGTCGTCTCTGTGACTTGGTATTATGTTGTTTAGTGGTGCTTCGGGATGCAGTGGTGGCCATGCATACATTGCTACCTCTTCCTCCATTGCTGCACTATAATTAGTAGCTAAACTTAATAAGCAGAAATGTATAATAATTTGGGGGGCGCGAGAGCGAGAGAGAGAGAGAGAGAGAGAGAGATTATGTCTTTTTTCCTTCTTTTAATGATAATTCATATAAAGATTAGCTATATATATACACACATACATGAGAAAGTGGGTGTCTTTTTCTAAGGATGACGACTGGAGGATGAAAAGGAAAGTTTTGATATTATTTATTCATATATATTTTATATATATATATGCACACTTTCTTTTCTTTTCCTTTGTTTTTTTCCTTGCTTTTTCGAGTCAAATATATGCATTAAGGTAATAATGATTGTGCTTTCCTTTTTCTTTTTTCCCTCGGAATTATAATAGCTATTAAAGGGGACGAAATCAAAATAATTGCTTTTTTTTTTAATAATTTTATTTTAGGTGTTGCTACATTATAGAGAACATATTAGATTAAAAGGAAAAAAAAATCCAAAGTTAATGAGGTCATCTTAATTAATTATTCCACGAATTTAAAAAAGAAACATGATATTGAATATATGTTGCATATAAAGTACCATGTCGATATATAGCAGTGTGTGGTACCTGGCCAAACAAGACACAGCTAGCTCATCCATTAATATATTGCATCTCTCCAGGCCACTTATGCAGCCCCATGCACGAATGATTTTTTATTTTCCTCTCCTCTGATACGAACTAATGATTTTTATCGAGGCAATTATTGAATATAAATTCCTTAGACAATTTGTTTTTACGATAAAGTTATGGGCCACGATATGCTCCGAAACATAGCTTTTTATTTTATTTATTTATTTATATTTTTTTGCAAATCTATGACCCAGTTGATGAAATACAGTCTAGAAAAAAATACGTCGTTGCTTTTTTGTTTTTTAGGGTTTGAAGCATGTGTCCGATTTTAGGCAAGTTCAATTACCTTTTGTTTGATACAAACCCAAGACTTAAAAGCTTCCTATCCTATCAGTTAAACATGTTTAAAGGGTTGTCTGGGGTAATTAAAATGGACCCAATTGTTTATTTTATGGAAGACATAATTGTTTAGACTTTAGTGATTAGGGTGAAACTTGAAATTGACATACATATGTGGAATTTCATGTCATATTGTACCTTAGTATCCTTTTTAAAAAGCATACTAGAAGTTCTATGTTCATGTTGGAAACCAATGTATTATTTTATATTAACTGCATCATTCAAGTCTTATAAGATAACTATCCAAATTCGCTTAAATGGTTCATGTTTTAAAAAAAATGATTGATGTCTTTTTTATACTTGTGCTTCCACACATAATAGTGTTTTGGCCAAGATATAGTATTATAAATATAGAATATTTAAATGACTTACTACTTCCAATATAAATAGCATGATCGAATTTTGAATGAATATTAAAACATAGTGATTCTTTAGGAGAGAATTAACCTAGATTATCTTTTTTGCTTAAGTCATGTATATATATGATATATATTTCAAATATATATCATAATAGTTAAAAGAATTGGACTATAATGTAGGTACAGTGTCTTCACATTAATGAAAATAGTATATATTCATATAGAGAATAATGGCAAAACAAGATAGATAATGTATTTATAAATTAGTCATCACGTATATAAAATATTTCATATGATTAATTGTGGTACTTTTCTATTCATGTGAAATGATATGGAATTTAAAAAGAATTAAGCCATAATTCATTCTTATCCTCATATTTTTTTTCTTACATGCTTAAGTGGTATCATATTTATTCTTAAGTCTATTTGGATTGTCTTATTTTTAACTGTATCCTATCATATCTGATATATATTTGTATCTGATTTATTTCCATATTATGAGTAAAATGTCTATTTTTTATCTATATTTTTTTTGATAAATATCTGTTTGAAAAAAAATAAAATATAATGTCAAAATGACTTGGAACAAGATGAAACAAACAAAGCTTTAATTAACAACCTATTGGATGATAGAGGTAAGAAAATCTTCATATTCTATATCAAAATTATAATTCCTTGTACTTGGAATAGGGTTTTGGCTAATTTAAGAATGAAATCTAAGTTTTTATATGTATTATTTATAATGTTAAATAGTTTTGATGTGCACCGAGAAATGCATTATTATTCAATTACTTCTCCTTTTATACGAAGAAATGATTACAATATATTTATCAATATTATCATGCTTGAGCCTCACTCATTATAAGGTAAGTTTTAAATTTCATATAGTGGAGAAGATGCACGTGGAATATGATTAATTATGCAATTAAATCAATTGACATACTTTCACTACATAGTTCATCAAACAACTACTATGGGCCCCCATCCTCTCACGCACCTAACTAGCTTTGTATAGTTCATAATTACGCCAAAAACTCCCATTTGTTAAATCAAGTTTAATGTGTTTTAAGCATCAGAGTAAGAAATATCTCTTATATTATTGTAATTTATTCATTAGTTAAAATTTGTACTTGTTTTATTATTAATTATAGATCATATTTCCTAATTTGATTAGACCTATTGTCTAAGATTGTCAGCTTTGAACCGGATTCTTTTACTACCCCAATAAAACTAACGATTATTTGTATTTTCTTTTATAAAAATATAATTAATCTGGAGACTTGTATAGCTCCCTCACCATTATCCTAAATTTGTAATAAAAAGTAATGCTGAATCCCTTGCAAAAACACTAATCTCAAGATTTGCTAGGTGGGACTATGGAATTTGCCCTAACCATAATCATGAAAAAGCAGTAATGACAATTTAATGAGCTCAAACCGATCCCCTTTTCCTTCACATGGTGTATGCCATGCCGTGCCTCCCTATTCCCCATACCTGTGGAGCCCTTGGTCCAATTTGTGTCCTTTTGTTTTTGTGTTATCTTTGACAAATCATACTCTTGCCACGCGATTTAGGTCGACAGTCGTCCGGATTATTGTTGGAAAAAGACAATGAATATTGAGAAAAAGGGTTAGGTATTTACATCAAGTCTATCCCTAATATATATAAAATTCTTGATTATAATTTATCTAAAATTCGATAAATTTGTTAATAATTTTAACAAGATTCTTGTCTTTAATGTATGAATCGTTCTTAATTATGAAGATTATGTAACATTTTCCAATGTGGTCTAGTATATTCATATAGATTTTTTTTATGAATTAATTTGATAGATTATGATATAACAAACTCGCGACAGCAAATTTTTTTCTAAGAAAAATAGGGAAGGGGAGAAGGTAGAAGGCAATTGTGAAAAGATTTACTCCATTTTTATGTCCATATATATGTACAAACAATCTAACTTATGTGTCACAAATATGTACAACCGATGAGTAAGTATAAATCATATTTATATTACTAGACGATGCTATAATTAATGGGTATTTATAAAACTATATTTTATAACATCAGTACATGTTAAAATTGTATTGACTTTTACACAATATATATTGTATAACATGCAATAATATTTTTTTTTCTAGTTGAATAGGATGTGGGTAATGTCGTGCAGGAGAAAGAATCAACCTGACCCTTTTTTTTTTTTTTTTTTTCCTTAAAGGAAAATTATTAAAACACAACTCTCTGTGCATTAATGAATTAAAGTTTCATTGAGACTGCAGATAAATTAGAAGAATGCGAACCGTTGAATCTCAGGAAGCAATGGTCTACGTACGTTGATTGTCATTGTCACACATATTATTTTAACCATAAACCATTTAATATAAATAAGATATGTTGGGAAATATATATATATTATATATATATGTGTGTGTGTGTATAATGGGTGAAACTCATGTATATCATTATTTAAAAAATATTAAAATATTAATTATATTAAAAAATTATATAAATACCATTACAATATCGCATTTATTACATAAATACTATATTTTTTCTAGGTAGAATAAATACTATATTTTCAATATATGTTATAAAGGCCTATATATATATATTATATGCATCAAATGCAATATTCATTTTTTATAAGTATTGCATTTATTAAGTGCGATATCATAGGTAATAACTGGTAATTAATTTTATCTAATTGATATTTGTATAATTGTTTTAACACATTGATAAATAAAAATTTATATCCATGTATAACACATAAATATCATTTTGCCCCTCACATTCACCCACCCAAATGCATATCAACACAAATGGACTTTATCATCTCATTAAAGTTTATACCATTTTATTAACGTAATTGTTCTTTTACTTTGGCCATTCCAAGAATTATAATAAAGGGATTTGTTATTAACTCCTTTAAATTTTAATATAATTGTATCTATAGTTTCAAACTTTCAACCATGATAAATAACTTCATAAACTTCGAGAAATTGACAATTTTGATATAATTGTGTCAAGTAATGCTTTTCGCATGCGAAAATTTCCATGTTTTACATGTCACATCTTTCGTGTTTACATGTCTAGCCATTTATACTTACATGCCTAGGAAATAGCACTTCACAAGCTTTTTTTTTCTTCGCTTACCAACCCATGTGCTGCCCATTTCATTTCACTCACTTATTGTGCCACGTGTTGTCCATGTGTCATCTACGCTATAACACTTCGAAACTCCACTCACCAAAATATTGTTTACTTTAGCCACATGACACACAGTTTTGTCCTTTGGTACGATCGCTTCCTGAGAGGTCGCCCATCCTGAGATTGTTCTGTCTGGAGTACACTTAACTTTAGAGTTCCAATGAACTTTAAGCTATTACACCAAAAAGCATCTATGTGATTAGAGCCCACTATCTATATTTGATGAGTATCACATACTCCCCCACTTATAGAACTGATGTCCTTATCGGTTTCATCACACAAGTCAAGAACCACACTAAGTAGGGAGGACACTCCTTCACTTCCAATTGGTGAACTGCTCTAATACCACCCATCACGCCCAAGAACTCCACCCACCAAGGTATCATCCGATTTGACCACATGCCGCATGATTTTGTCCTTTGATGCCAGCACTTTCTAAGATATTACCCATCCTAAGATTGTTCTACCCAAAGTATGCTTAAATTTAGAGTTCCAACAAACTCCAAGCTATTAAACTAAAAGGCGTCTTTGTGATTAAAATTCCACCATCTATATTTGAAGGATATCACACAGGCACAATTCATGCACCATGTGTGTGCTTGTAAATAGGCTTGATTACACCTATAAAATGCGTTTTCTCATGTTTTCCAATTTTAATATCTTGTAGGTGTTTTTTTAATTCTATGGAACATAATATTAAAAAGGATACATACAATGAAAAGAAGACATTTCAAAATTTACATTTTAAAATAATGAAAAATTAAAATTAGTAAATAATGTTCGAATATTTTAACTAAGTAAAACTTAAAACTTGTAAATTGTAAACTATTTAGTTTTTAATAAGCATTGGTTTGCAAATTGAAAATAAGAGACAAATTGTGATATCCCTCAAATATAGATTGTGGAACCCTAAGTACAGAGATGCTTTTTAGTATAATGGCTTGGATTTTATCATAACTCTAAAGTTAAGCATGCTCTGAGTAGAGTAATCCTAGATAGGTGACCTTGTGTGGCGTGTGATCAAAGTGAATACTACCTCGGTAGATGGAGTTTTAAAACGTTAAAGTAGTATCAGAGCAGTTCACCAGCTGGAAGTTGAAGAGTATCCTTCCTATCTAGTGTGGTTCTTGACCTATGTAACAAAAATAATAAGGATATCGATTCAATAAATAAGCGAGTATGTGATTCTCCTTAAATATAGATGATGAGACCTAATCACCTGGTGCTCTTTGGTGTAATGGCTTGAGTTTGTTGAACCAAAGTTAAGCATACTCAAAGCAAAGCAATTCCAGGTTGGGTGACCTTCTAGGAAGTGCTAGCACCAAAGGACAAAATCGTGCAGTATGTGGCCAAAGCGGACAATACCTTAGTAGGAAGAGTTTCGGGGTGTTACAGTTTTCACACTAAAATTAAAGTTAGTGAGGTTATTTTTAATTTTTTGGGGTTTAATCACAAATTTATCAAAGTTTAGGAGTCTTTTATAACATTTGAAAGTTCAAATGGTATATCAATACCAATGTCAAATTCAAAGGTTGGAATAATGCTCGCATTTTTCCCTTATCTTAAGTTAATCAATCTCTTAACAATTCCAAATTTCTAGAAGCAATTTGATTAGACAATTAGTGCAACAAACCTTAAATCCATAATTAAGTAAACCCAAAACAACTTCACTTACAAATTCTTACTAACTCCACATTGATTATTGAATTTACACATTTCAAATTTCACTAACATCTGGACAATTCAAATTTACACAATTCAACTTCACATACTGATTCTTCGTTTTATTGTACAATTTTGTTACAATGGTAGTGCAATAATAAGACATAAACCAAGGGAATAATGTGTACATGTTTAATAATCCAAGTGACACTCCAAAGATTTTCTCCATGTTAACAAAACATAAACCACATTTAATAATCCAAGTGATGCTCCAAAGATTATCTCTATGCTAATAAAACACGAACCACTCATGTATATTCCTACGTTTTCATTTTGATAACATGGGTTCACTCATATAGGATTAGACACATATGGACCCTTCTATGGCCATAGACTTTTCCAAATTTATCCATGTCTAATGAAGAAACCTAAAACGTACATTCTCATCGGCTTTATAATGCTTTATGAAAGAGTCAACAGTGTCTAGTCCATACACAAAGTAGGAGACGACATACGATCCATTCACAAACGTAGTCCCACCGCAAATATAATTTAGTTCCCAAAACAGAAGCAAAGAAGCAAAGCGCAGTAAGCTTCACATGTCGGGGCTTTTCATGGCTAAATCCCCAACAAAATGGTCCAATCTCACCTTGAAATGGTCACCAAATGAACATTCAGATCCCTAAACTTCACATGCCAGCCCCTATCAACCGTTGATTTAGGTTCATGTAGTCAAAGTAACATAAAAGTCCAAGTAAAAGAGCAATGTATACTGTAGACAAAGCTTTCTCCACTCACGCGTGCTTGTCCTTAATGACACGTGCAGTCCTGGGTCCACGACCATGTGTGTAAGTTGGCTTTTATCAGCTTTTGTCAGTTTGATGACAAGGACTACGTACATAGTACGACCATATATATGATGCCGAAAGTCATATACGTACCCTCAGCCGTATATTAATTTAACCGATTTAATTTAATTGGTAGAATTCGGGTATAAAATTTCAGTCATTGTATAGACGCATGCACTCGTGGAAATAACTTTTTTTTTTTCTTTTTTTACAGATGGTCGAAAAAATAATTACGTAACTATCTATTATATGAATATAACCATCAAAATATTGTTATAATATCATATGTAAAAAACACAATAAATGATTTTATGTGGATGTGGCATATTATATAAGACATACTTAATTTTTATGAATATTTCATGTGTAACATGTAATACTTAATTTTTATGTGTCTTATGTCATACATGCATCATTTCATACAAGAATGCAACCGAATGGTTTCTAATAAGGTTTATAGGGTTAGACGGGTTATGATAAAACCCTATAGAATTTCGGGTTGGGTTATGGGATGACATAAAATCCATTGGGAAACCAAACTCATTAATAAAAAAATATTAAACTTATTTCAATTAATAAAATTGAAAATCAAATTAGTTTTAAGGTCATGTATTTTAGGCATTAGTTTAATTTAATGAATGATATAAGCATTATTAAATTTATAGTTCAATTTAATAAATGGGTATATGCATTTTTAAAATTATAAAGCATTCGTTTTTTATAATATTTCATTTTAATTGATGATGGTGACTCATTAAAATGTTAAGGTAATAAAAAATAAATTTAGAAGAATTCATTTTATATTAAATATTAACGGAAAAAAAATTCCATGAGTAGATAATAAGAAAATTATGGGTATGTATGTTATGTAAAAAATATTTTCCTAGATAACTTTAAATATAAAATCATTAAAGTTGAAATATTTATAAGCTTATCTGGTTCAAGTACCCTATAGGGTTTATCGGTTGAGGTATTCACAGTTCGGTTAACCAATCTATGACGCTATTTTTTTAACCTAACCATAAATTAAGGTTTTTTAATATCTCAATCCTTAACCGATCAATTATAAATGGTTCACTGGCTTAATAATTAACTGTTTTTTTTTTCAGTTTTTAACCATATAACGTAATGATTTTAATAAATCAAATCAATAGTTTCAACAAATCTTATTTTTTAGTCTTTATCATAGATTTTTTCTTTAATTATATATTATATATATATATATATATTACAAGAGCTTAAAAAAAAAGGAAAATCAAATTAAGGAAAAGGGAAAAACAAGCCTTATCATCCTCAATAAATCAAATCAAATCAATTACCATATTAATTCCCATTAAACATAGGACATAACATATTACTTTAATCAAAATCCAACGAAATAATATATGTAAATTATATGTATATATATTTTTAAAAAATAATTATATGCATATGTAAACTATATATGATATATTTATAAATAATGAAATGGTTAACCATTAATGGTCAGTTTTTTATTGTTATAAACCAAAATCGAAACCAAAAACAAAAAATAAAAATAAAGTAATAATCATAAACCTAAATCAATGGGCTGGTTAATCATTTTTTTATTGGTTTCTAGTTTCAGTTCTGTTCGATTTTTCGATTTCATCGGTTTTTTGGTACATCCCTATCTATGGAGTGGGTTTTGGGTTTATGGATAATAACCCTATAGGGTTTGGGATAGGTTTTGGGAAACCTAAAAATTATCGAGTTCAGGTTTAAGTTTTGTCAAACCTATCTCGATTACATCCTGATTGCATGGGTATGAAAAATGAGTTTACATATTAAACATGAAATACTAGTAGAAAAATAAATATCAAATTTTATATATTTGATATTGCGACCATATTTGGATGGCTAGTTTTATATGTTTTTTATCGATATTATTTTTATGTAACGTTGTTGTAAATATGAGATTTTGCCCATTAAAAAGGCGTCCTATTAAGAGATTGAAAAGACAATGCCATAAAGGACCATGACAGGGAAAAACAATCAATTAGACCAAACAAAAACTTATTTATAGTTTGTTTAAAAGAACTAAATAATATGCGACTTTGTGATTAGGTATATTATATTGTTGTGATGCAATACCAAAAGAAATGTTGGTAGATGCTTATTAAATTAAACAATCATCAAACATTCATGAGTCATGACCATTTGGTTATGTATTCTAATTCACTCATATGCATAAAATTAGTTGCATAGATATTAGTATCATTAGTCTGTTACATGGTGATTATACATGTTGCTATTAAACAAATTGTAACTTATGTATAAGATTGTTGTATATTTCGGGTAATCAAAATTTTTTAAATATCTATCATGCTTCAATTTATAAATTGAATCAAAGTTCTACGACTTAGAAAAATTTTTAAACTCAATTGCATGGTTTTGTCCAAAATGATTAAGAAGAAACTAAACTCTAATTTTTAATTTAGCTCTAATGAAAATAAATCAAACAAAATCATACCATTTCTATTTCTAACTACTTGATAATTTGATGCTACATAAATAGTATTTTCTCAAATCCAAATGGCCTCGTTAATATATATTTAGGGCCTTTTTAGATTGTCGTTTTGGCGTCTTTTTCAAAAAGAACCGATACAAATATGATACCAATGAAAAATCAATAATTTTACTCATAAACCGACCAAATTGAATTGACATTGAATCAATATCGATACTAAATTGATACCAAATCGTTGCTGAGCCAATTCTGATCTTATATATAACTGATAATCCAAATAGGCCAAGATCCAAGCAAATAAAACAATCCATTTTGATAAAGAAATATCACAATTCCTAAAATTCCATAATCTATTTGGAGAAAAGATTTATTAAATCTACGTTATTTGAAATATGTAATTAGTAATGTATAAATACCAATAAGTAAATATTTTTTTTTATAAATGATTCTATTAAAAACATGCTATGTTTCCAATGCTTGGTGTTAGCCCTCTCTCATGGTCTTTGCACGCTGAATGTGCGACCGCCGTCGTCCATTTCATTGGCATGGTCTCGTAGCCAATAAACTTTGAACAACTGACAGATTAATTTTGCCCACTTTTCTATGACCATGTTGAGGAGGAACAATTTCGCTTATTTGTAGTTGCAAATTTTAAAATGCGTACTTGTTTTCAATTAGTGAATAGAACTCTTAATATTTTGTTTTTAAGTTCATGAATCTATGAACCTTATTATGCTGATTTTCACACATATAATTACTTCAAAAATGTATTTTTTTTCTCTAAATGAAACGTAGGATATAAGCGCTTATATACTTATAATAATGCATGCATTATATTTACCATTCTATCCCCTACATTATATACTATCATTTATATTAGATTCACTTATATTTATACATGCATCACAAGTATAAGATAGGCTAGTAATTTATTATGGCCAAATTATGCAAATGACATAATTGCCCATTTGGGAAAAAAGGAAAAGAAACTAAATCTTATTCTTTCCATATAACTACCCAAAAAAAAAACTATTTATCTTTGAAAAAAAATGTGATGCCATAATAGTATCAAAAGATCATTTTAAAATATAAATAATTTTAAACAGTAATATAAACAATTAATGGCAATTAATTTGATTAGGACCTTGTAAGTTCCTTATAAGTTGGCCGGCCTTTATACTAAGTTTGAATAGAAGGAAGGAAATTAAAAATAATATTACCTTCTCTCGTCTAGAGAAGTCAGGAAAAAGAAAGCAAATAGAATTTTGGAAACAAAACATTTTCTTAGAAGCTACATAAATCTTTTCTCTTTACGTGTGAGAGGACAAAGAGTGAAATATCCCTTTATTTAATTGATACTTTAAGGTTGCAAAAGACTTTTTAATAATTTAACAATTTTTATAATTATCTAATTAGAATTCCATTTATATTTATTATTATTATTTTTCTTTATATGTATATATATATGCATTCTTCCTATTTCTTTTCTCTCATTTCTAGCGATGTAACCGGGATGGGTTTTGAAAAATCCGAGCCCAATAGCCTATGGAATTTCTAAAACCCATTCCAAACTCTATAAGTTTTTGTCAAATGAACCCAAAATCTGCATTAATAGATCCTAAAGCTATTTGAAATCCAATATAAATATTATAATTTTATTGAAAAAATGCTCAAATATAGGTTTTATATTTAAGCTTAATATATATAATCAGTATAACCTTAATTTTTTCATTTTACTATAAAAAAATCCTAATAGGTTATATATATAAGTTTTTTTCTTTGCCACTCATATATATAAGTTTAATATAGATTTATTAATAATCATGCATCTATATATAAGTTTAATATATCTATTTTTTTCTTAACGGATTTAAATTCCTAATAAGTTTTATATTTATCTCAAAACCAAACATAAAACCTTACGAAATGCTATTAATGATCATACACATATCTTATTATAAAAAAAAATTATCAAATTAGATAGATTGGATACACCGTAAGAACCCATACTTTTTATTGGCCAAATTTTTTATTTGATTATCGGTTTCCCATTTTTTCCCCCCTTGCTTTTTCCTATCTCAATCATAGTGTTAGAGAATCCTCAATTTCTGATAACATAGTTGATAGGATCTTCTTTCATCCTTTAAGGCTGATTTCGGCGCTCCTTCTCTTCTTTTGATGGTAAATAAAAACGACAGAGAGTATGTTTTGACTTTTGACCACTCGAGGGCTTTGAAATGGCTGCTTTGCCTTTTAGGCCTTCAGGCTTATGCCTATAATTATTAGGTTCAGCATCTTTTCAATGTAGAAAGAAAAAAAAAAAAAATTGTCGGTCCCACTCCAAATTAAGGCCCATCACTCTCATGCATCTACTCTTAGTGTCTCTAGATCCAAAGCTTCGTTTTCTGTGGCCGTAAAGAAAAGCTCGGTTCTGATGTTGGGGGTGAAACTCATTTGCTCCTGCGCGGGAAATACCATTCCGCGCGATATTTCTTCGAGTTTTATGTCACGCTTGATTTACTATAAGAAATAAGGTTGAATTTTTTTTAAATTTTATAATTAAAAATAATTTTAAAATGAAATATTTATTTTTTTAATCAGACATAGTCATTCATTTAGTAAATGAAAGAAGTTGAAATTCCTTATCTATTCTATGTTACACGAAATGATCATTTTTTTGATAGATTTTTTTTGTAAACCAATCAAAAGAATAGATATTTCAAAAGAATAAAACTGGAATATTGATTTCATTCTATTCAACCAAACATAGTGTTAATGTATAATAATCAAGCTCAGCTTAAACAGTAATAATTTATGTTTGAAAAAAGAGAGGAAAACTTCAATTAAAACTTGAACTGCACTAATAGTTTATTAAGTAAGAATCGAGTATTGTGATATTTATCTCAAACCAAATCAATTACCATATTAACTACCATCAAACATAGGATAATAGTATTGTAATCCAAATCCAAAAAAATTTAACATATATAAATTATATTTATATGAAAATTATATATATAATATATTTACAAATATTGAAACGGTTAACCGTTAGTTTTTTGTAGTTACAAATGAAAACCGAAAACCAGAAAAAATAAAAGGTATAATCCTAAATCGAAATCAATGGACCGGTTAACCATATTTTTCATATTGATTTTCTAGTTTCAGTTTGGTTTTTTAAATTTCATCTCTTTTTTTTTTTTTTTTTTTTTGCTCACTCCTAGTTTTCATCAAGACTATTTTCAATAAAAGAAAAATATGTTTCCTCTTTTAAGAAAAACAATTAATTCTAAACGAGCTCAATTGCTAATCTAAGCTTGTTAAGGGCTATTTTAAGTGCTTGTTTTAATCTCAATATTACAATGAAAAATACAAGCAATTGATAAAAATAAACCAATAAATTACATTGAAAGATATTAACATTTGAAGTTAAGTTCATTTAAGAGATTAACATTTTAAGCGATTCAAAAAAGGAATCAACTTTTGAGAATAAATTCATTTAATGTAGCAATATTTCGAGTGGTTAAAAGAATGTATCAACATTTTGTAAAGTAAGTCAAATAGGATATTAATAATTGACTATTATTGAAAATCTTAGAAACTTAATTAAAAATTAATCGAAATATTGATACCTTAAATGAATTTTGCAAAACGTTGATTCCTTATTTGATTTACTTTGTAAATCGTTGGTACTTCTTTTTAACTATTTAAAATGTTTGATTCCTTAAATAACTTACCTCCAAACATTGATATCTTCTAGTGTAATTTATCCAAATATTAACACTCTCATATCTCATTAAGGTTACAAATGAGCCAAATCAAGTTGAGTTTTTGAAAACTCGGGCTCGACTTGTTTAAAATTTATCAACTTAACTCAAACCAAGTTTTTCATCGACCTTGAAATTTAAGGTTGAGCTTAACTCATTTACAAATCAAACTCAAGTCAAGTCAAGTCAAGTCAAGCTTTTTATCAACCCCACTAAGCTTTTATCGAGTCTGAAATTTAGTCTCGAGCTTGACTTGTTTAAATAGTTTATTTTTCATCTTTTTTCAAATATAAAAATAATATATAAGAGTTGTTAAATATATATCCATACATATTGAATAGAAATTATTTTTCATTGTTTTAATTATATATTTTTATACAATATATTATAAATATAAAATCACAGATTTAATAACAAGCTTGTTCACAAGTTTATTGAGCAGCCTCCTCACAAGCCTCCTTGCGAGCCGCTTCATGAGTTTGTTCACGAACTATCTCGTGAGTCTAAATGGAAGCTTGAACTCGACTTGTTCATATATAAAACAAAAGCTTTATTTTAAGTTAGAGCTTAGCTCATTTACAAATCGAGTTCAATCTGAGTTAAGCCTAAAATGAGCTAAGCTCAAGTAAATCAAAAGTAGCTCTACTTGTTTACAGCCATATAACTCATTCAACTCCTAAATCTCCTATTCAACTTTAACTGTATAACTTCAACCATTCTCTTTGCTCTATTTAAAATATCCAAACACTATATGTAAACTATACTAAAAAACAAAAAAATTCAATGCGTATAATATATATATATGTATATTATTATGTAATTCAAACACGTAACATACGTGAAAGATCATATAAAAGCTATGTGAAAATAAATATGCAGTTAGTTTGAGCTTCTAGTCCAATTTCGATTTGGTTCATAATTCAAATCATAAATCTTTCACAATCTTACCAAATCTAATATAAAATATTTGCATTTCATAATTTAGTTTGGTATTATAAAAACCATGGGAGTCCAGTAGCCGAATGCATCACTAGCTTACGCTTTGACCTCGAGTAGCATGAGACACGTGGAATTCCATGTGAATCAGCAAGGACCAACTTGCAAGGCTAAAATACTCCTGGGTGACAGATAGCGAAGTAGTAGCATGAGGGAATTATGAAAAGAACCCCCATTAAAGAGTGAGCTAGAACATGAAAGCGTAAGCTCCTAAGTAGTGGAGGAGACTAGGGCTCTGACCGCATGCCTGTCTCGATGTGATGCAAGTTGATTCAAGTGCTTAAAGAGCATATTTTTCGAAATAAATACTATTGCCACGATAAGATATCCCCTTCATTCTTCCTTTATGTTGTTAAGGAAGAAGACCCAAAATTTGGTAGCTGAATTTGTGGATTCTTCCTCCATGTTGCTTACAAATTATAAAGAATTTGTAAAAATTTCATTAGTCAATTCATTCATTTTGTTTCTTATTGTTATTACCATTAAAACCTCACAAACACGATAATGGTTGGTGTAAAACTAGTTAAATCATGGGTTTCAACCACTTCAGAAATTAAAATGCATCAAGAGTTAACATAAAATGGTCAACCATTTTCCTTTGAAACAAATTATAAACTTCTTTTAAAATAAAGTGCACAATGCCTTTATTCTTTAACTTTTATATTTTCCCATGCTGGTTATCATCACCATCAATAATCACGCGCTGCTTTTGCCTATACCATTAACTAAAAATCACTAATAAGGTAACATTTAATCAAAATGACATTCAATTATTGAGGTACGCTATTTACCTAGATGAGTGATGGGTAAGTATCACTATACTTTAAATAAATCGTGAAAACAATATATAATTTTATAGAATTATCACATAAAAATTCTTAGCAGCATTTATATTTTTCTAATTATTTCATAAGCGTATCATGCTCAATAAATATTACTTTGTCAATCTTAAATATGTTTTCATTCTAAATTTTTATATGTAATAAAAACCCAAAAAAGGAAGTGATACAAACAAATTATGCTAAAACAAATCCAGCAAAGCCCTCCCACTTACAACTCAACCGTGATTATTAACTACGAAAATGACGTTTTATACAAAACTTTCCCATGGATCAAACCGAAATACAGGACACCAAAGGCAAACAGAGGCTTAGTTACTACCACAGAAATCCCATAAAAAAACCAACACATCCTTATACTCAATCTCACAACAACTGAGCAACACAACAATGGCCGCACAGCTCCTTTGCACCCCCTTCTTCCAGTGGCTCAAAGCTTCTCCACGCACTAATACTCGCTGTCGTATCGAACACATGAACCATCGACACCGTCCGAGGTAAATCCTCCATTGTTTGATACCCTGCCAAAAAATATAGATGATCCCCAACGGGGCCATTGTTAAATATTGCTGCTGAATTGCTACCCATTTTCGTAGACAACATTCAATTCGGTTGACGGGAATGACAATGTTTTTCGATTCGAACCAACAACCTCATTCCACATGTTTAGTACAGGATCATAGGCTTCAATATGTCCTTTCCATGCCTTAAGACAATCCCCAGAACTAAAAAGTTTCCCATCAACTGCACAATTTGGTTTGGTGGAACATCCAATTGCCACATATTAGCTTGAAGCTCCCATCTCGGTTTCAGGATCAAACACCTCAGCTGAGCTTCTTTCAACAATGAATGGTGATGCTCTTCCGAATCCAGCCTTTCAACGAATCCGCCGATACATGAATCTTCCCATTCCATCCAACTCCTACACATTTGTACCTCAATGTGCTCATGCTAGGCAATAGCTTCCATTCGTCCAATGCCGGGTCATATACTTCAGCAGATGCGATCCCCCTAGCACTACTTCGAGCAGATTGACCTCCAGCAATGTAAATCTTGTTGTCAAACACCGTACACGCGAAATCAGAACGAGCTACACATAGGTGTGAGCAGTTAGACCACTCATCCGTCCTTAGATTGTAGCGTCGGACGGTTGATACAACTTCTAGTTCCCTATCAACCAAGTCTGCTAGCTCACCGGATACATGAGACATCTCCTTAAGGCATCGACGGCCACCAATGATGTAGATATAGTCTCCAAGTGACACCATGGCAAAACCTTTCAAGACATGATTCCGATTTATACCTGGAATAAAGTAACGTAGTTCCATGTATCAGTACTAGGTTTATAACACTCTATCCAGTTAGATATATTAGTGTAGTTAGATGTTGGTTCCCTCAGGCAAAAAGATAGGTAAACCCTGTAACAGGAATGATTAGGTCTCGTGTGGTTTTATATGTATTGGTTAACAGGGCTGAAACGGAACCCATTGGAATGTTCGGGAGAATATAGGCTCACTAGACGTAGTTTGTTGAAGGGATTACGTTTTTTCAAGAATTGCACAAGGGGAGAGGGAAAGATTAGACTTTGTGCAAGGGGGAAATATAGTTGAAAGAAGTGGAGATCACAAGGAAGTTTTGGTTTGTGGATATCGACTGTGAATTGTCCAGGAAACATAGGACGAAACTAAAATTAGGAATGAAGATAAGATCTAGAGGTTTCCTTGTTTGTTTAAGGTATCATTGAGTGTGTGTGTTTTAGGGAGGTTTCTTGTTTCATATGTTGTCCTACTGTGATTTTGTAAAAGATCTTCGGAGATAACAATGCTAAGTGTAATAAAGAATCAAAATGACAATATAAATAAATTGTACCATTTAGATGTTGCAAGATAAATGCCAATTTTTGTACATAACAATGGTTATCATATCTTGACTGGAAAATTTCCCATGTCTGGCAATGTGAGTAAATTGACGATCCTGTGAAGTTATCGTAGTGTCCAACTGGCAACGTTGAACAGCGGAACTTATGATACTAAAGCCCGTCGGATTTATTTATAGTTAAAGAATAACTATCAGTATTATATCTAGGGTCTTCAAATCCTCAAAATGAAGATCTGGAGCCGCCCTGTTTTGATGGCGGGTGGTTCAGATCTTGGATCCGTCGTTCATGGAGCAGATTTAATTTTTTTTAAAAAGAAAAATGTTTTGCACATTTAAAATAGAATTAATTATGCTAAAATTATTGCAATAATATAACAATTCAAAATTTTTGTCTTTCATTTATATAATGATGGAGAAGGTTTTGTGGTTATTTATTTATTTATTTTTAGATTAGAACCGCTAGTTCAGACTAGTCTACGGGATAGACCTGTATATGACCTGTCCACTTAGCAGGGTGGTCCAACACTGGACCGCCGTAGCTAGTCCTGGTCAAGTCTCGGTTCAAACCCAATCGAGAGGAACGTCTAATTTATATCACAACAAATATGCTCAAAATCACTTCTCCTTATAGATTATATATTAAATCATGCTGATGTACTTAGTAATCCACTGTTTCAAACGAATCACTTGGTTATATAGTCAAATTAATCTCAAACTACTATTTAAATTGGTATAATGGTTCATATTTTTTCGTGCTTTTATATAAATTCATTATGACTTACATTTTTTAAATAATACGAACTTTTAATTTAAATATTATCCATTCTTACACAAGTTACTTATTAATATTCGAAGAAAACCCATAATTGAACTGGTCATTGCCTCATTACGAGTGCTTACAATGCACAATATTGTTATGCCTGGGTTGATCTGTCCAATTCAGTTTGATTTTGTCCATTGATTATTAACTTTCTATTATGTTCAGGTTAAATTCTTAGGTTGGGTTTGGCAACATCTACGATGCACTAAACATCTTCCAAAAAAGAGAAAACAAAAACAAAAGTAAGTACACTCAACTACTGGAATACTGAAAAAACATCCAAATGTTAACTTTTGGACAAGAAACCTGTGATATAGAAATTGGCTCAATCCCTTAGGGAAAGACTTTAATGATTCTCGCATCCTATATTGCATAGATGGATTAAAGATAGGTAAGAAGAGATAAATTGCAAAAACATAAGCCATAATGCTTTAGGAACGCTACCCTCGTGTATTACAAAACCATTCGATTTCCCGTTCAACATACTGCAGCTTCTTCAAAATGTACGGAATTGTCAACCCACAGGCAAAAATATAAATAAATAAATAAAGATGTATATTAAAAAACCATTCAATTCCCTCAAAAGAGGATCAAACTGAATTAAAGAAACCTTCTCAAGATAACTATTATAATAATATTAGATAAATCTAGAGCTTTATATCTAGTGAATATTTTACGCAAAAGTTTTGGATAAATTTTCTTTTGAGATAAATTCTTGGCATACTCACATTCTTGATCAATCAGTCTCTGGAGGATGGCTTCATCCATAAGCATTACGGCCGTGGCCGTCCGCCTATTTAATTCTTCATAATTTTCTTCCTTGAATAGCGATGTCACACTGGCCTCAAGATCATCCCTGAAGATTTCGGGCTGCCACAAGCATTCACCAATTTTATACCATCATATCGAGATATGAAATATTTTTTATAGTTACACCTCGTCATCTACTTGTTTTGCACATGAAAAACCCTAAAATTTTAAAGTAATATAATCTCTTTGTGTTTTCAAAGAATATAGTGGTTAAGCAAAAGTTGTGGCTAACCGTATTTTAGTTTTAATCAT
The DNA here is from genome assembly GCA_024138025.1 of Combretum micranthum. Classification (NCBI taxonomy): domain Eukaryota; kingdom Viridiplantae; phylum Streptophyta; class Magnoliopsida; order Myrtales; family Combretaceae; genus Combretum; species Combretum micranthum. The sequence goes on from JAMXBD010000166.1 coordinate 878,705, forward strand.
AAAAAGATGGACTACTTTATTTCATAATTATATTCGAAAATTACAAATCAATAAATCAAATAACCATAAAGTCCACAAAACAAATTAAGAATATAAGTCTAAACTCTAGTTTATATGGCATAAAACTTAATACCAACATTACATATATCCAAAGTTTAAAATTTTATTGTTTTTGTAGATGTATGGATTTCATTATAAAGGCTTTAAGCCTGATTTATTATTTGGATTTAACTCTCTGGGTTAAAGTGACAAAGCTTAGAGAATTAGGCCCAATTATATTGGGATGATCATGCGAGTTTTTGCATGATAAGCTTGGAGTAGGGCCCGTTAGAATTGATTTGCCTAATTCCATCTTTTCTCATATTAGCTCACACACATTACAATGAAGGCCTTGATGGGCCTAGGTCCACAAGAGAGCCTATATTCATATCCATAATGGAGTCCGTATTCATATCAACAATGAGAGGGACTCATCTTAGCTGTTGGTCATCTGTCTCATCTCTGATGGACGACATCAATAGTTAGATTCTCTATAAATACCTTTAGTCCTTATCTCATTGGGACAAAAGGTGAAATCTGGGACAAACACCGTTGTGCTGTCGGATTTCCATTTTGTGAATCGATTACTTGACTCACTCAAGAACGCACACGATATTCGTGGTACTTAATGAGTTTGATGCTTTTTAGCTCCCTCACATGTCACACGTGCATTAGAGCCTATTGAGATTGCCTACTCCTCCTCCCTACATGATTCTCTCTTGATCATCCTTGCATATGTTGTTTCCCTAGATCACGTATAGCGCAATAGTCACGCGGCACGTACGTGATCGTTGCATCCGATTTCATATCCACACAATTTTATTTTAAGAAATTTTTTTCGTCAATGTCTTTTTTTTTATTATTAAAAATGGGACTGATTAGAATTGTCCCAACCCACCCCCCATCTATCATTAAAGGTGGTTCTAAGTCTCTAAAAAATTGACTTGGACCCGACGGTTAAGTTCTTGGTTTAGACCTACCAGTACTCACAAGATGTTTAGATGATTATTTAATTTACCTGCACAAGAGTGACCAAGTGCAAATCCATTTTTTTTGGTGAGGTAGTAAACGGTCAAGTATAGATAAATTTTTCCATATGCATCAAAACTTGTTAATGGTTGGGTCAAATGTGGAGGCTAATAAAAAATCTCGTATCGTAACTTTCTTTAACATTTTTGCTTTAGTTTTATGTTTGTGGAGGAGAGAGAAGGAGGAGGAAGAGCACAGTAGGAGAGAAAAAGAGGGAGAAGAGAGAGAGGTAGGGCTACAAATGAACTGAGCTATTCGTGGACTACTCAAGCTCTGCTCATTTCAATCCCAACTCGACTTGGTTGGTTTAGCTAAACAAACTGAGCCGAGCCTGAGCTTGTCTTCAAGCTCACGAGTCTACTAGCAAATAAACTCATTAAGAGCTCATGAGCCAAGCCTGTGAATAGGCTTGTTAAAAGCTCGTTTAATATTTATATAATATTATATATAATTATTCATATTAATTTGATATTACAAATATACTAATATACACTAAATGAGCCAAGCATGGGCGCCTTCAGTTAAACAACCTCGAGGTTGAAAATCCTTAACAAGCTTTAGCTCGAATCTACACATTCCAGGCTCGTTAAAAGTATAACTCGTTTGCACCCCTAGAGAGAGGGTAGGTTGAAAGTAAAAAGAAAAAAATTTAATGGTTTTAGCTGATTTTAAGGTTTTTTCTTTGTTTCTTATTTGAAGATATAGGAAGAAGAGGAAGCATAGGAAGATAGGTAAGGTGAACAATAAAAATTATCATAATCTGGAACTTGCTAGATTCTTTAAGGTTAAACAAGTTTTAAAGCATGTATTAGATGTCATGTATCTCATAATCCATATTTTAAATAGAATGATTGGTTTTATGTTCAAATTGATATTAAATCATCATTCAAATATGTATAATAGTTCTTATTTGTTATATTATTTTGTGCTTTTTGTATAAATTTAGGGTAAATTACACTAAAAGATCATAACGTTTGAAAGGTAAGTCCATTTAAGGTATCACACCCCAAATAGGATCAAGATGTGTTTAGTTCTACCATTCATAACACTTATGCATTATACACTAAGACTACCCTAAACTATTTATTTATCATGATCATTTGCTAAATCAATTTTAGATTCTAAAATCGTATAATTAGGTTCTAAAAACATTTGATTAAGTAACAAAAAAATATCAAAGGTAGGTAAATATCAATATTAGATATCTGATAAAAAGCTTTTACAACCACGAGTACAAACCGTGCCCTCAAAAGAAGTACAAATTAAAAAAAAAGACATTTATAACTTAATTTGAGAAACACATGATCCAACACTCCCAGTCCCTCCACTCGTCAATAAGCTCATACTAATCCATCCCATGCCCAAGAGATGCATAACCATTGAAGTCAAAATCACTAACACCTAAAAAAAAAGGGAATGAGCCTAAGCCCATTGCATAGCAACACAATCACACATGATATGGCAAATGCACCTAGACTACATGCAAGCAACAACAAACAATTTAAGGTTATCGTTTAAGGCGATTTAAATAACACGAGAGTACTTACACTCCGAACAATAAGCCATGAGAATCTGGGATCCTGAGTAACAACAACTACTCAAAGGGTTGATATAGACAGCCCAAATACCTATATCTCCTATATGATATATTCGAAAAAAAATAGCTTCCTCTAAGGTTCACAATCATTAGACATCTTTACTTATTTCAATCCATACGGCAATTCAGCTCAACCGGTCCCATAAACGTGAACCAGATTGTATTACTTCTCTCCAAGCCTAAGAAAATGTTATTCGGGTACCATTTGCTCCATCAACTATCCATCGAGCCACCAACGATGGCCTATGCGTCTAACTACCGTGTTGGTACTGCCTAACAAGGTTGTCACTTTTCAGACCAGATTAAATGACGAAAGCACACTTAAATAATTAATTAGGCCATCTTTAAGTATTAGTTCATTTTAGGATGCCTACCCTAACAAGCAACATGCAAGTCACTATATATCTTATATCAAAACTGTAGACGGTAAAAGATCACAAGTAAGATAATAGGTTGATTGAATATCTATCAAAAAAGGCCAATTTATATAAGTATTGAGTATGCAAACTAAGGATTTAAGTCATATTGATCAATCAATTAATGTAAGGTCTTATGTGGTATAAGGCCTTTGATTTATAATTGAATTAAGTCCAATTAGGATAGTTGGACTTAGATAATTTGGACTAAGCCCATATAATTCGAAAATTGAATTTATTATTTAGAGGTATTGGGCCTTTATGGGTCCTAGGTTAAGCCCAATAAGAAATTATGTAAGTGTTTAACTTTTTAGGAGTGTTTAACTTTTTAGGATAATGGATTTTAAGGTTTAAGAATTGAGCCTATTAAAAAATATAAATATTAAATTAAGTGGAAATGGGCTTTATTTTGAATTTAGGTCCAATTAGAGTAATATTAGCTATTGGACCTAAAGATTATGGTCAAGTCCAATTGGGATTTTAATTTATACCCTAATTAAGTTGTTGGGCCTTCTAATATCATATATAAGCCCACTAAAGATATTTTAGGGCTTTTGGGCCCATAGAAATAATTTGAGCTCAATTAGGTATTTCAATACCTAGAATTGATGATGGAATTAAATATTTTGGAAATATACCCAATTGGAATAGATAAAGGTATTGGGCCCCTATTATTAAATTTAAGCCTATAAAGCATAAAGTTAGATATTGTCTATATTTTAAGGTTTATAATCGAAATGGCTATAGAAGACTTGATAGGATTTAATTTGGGCCTATTTATTGTAAATAGGCTTGATTGGCTAGAAATTATGTTATTGAGCCTAGGGTTGTGATTCTACACCAATTCTATCTAATTAAGCTCATTTGTAGTTATTTACTCAAATGGGATCGTATTTAGCATTTAAGCTAATAACCAATTATTAAAGCCCAAAGTTATTAATATTAGCCAAGTGGGGACCTAAGTTAATTTCTAAGTCCCTTTTAGGTTATATAGGTCAAGTTGGACCCATTCTTACTATCTTGGCTCATTTTAAGTCATTTATGTCAAATTAATCGCATTTATACTAATTATGCACATTTGAATTATTTTAGCACATTTAAACATAAAATAACTATCAATTCCATTTATATTCCTTTTAAGTCCTAAGTTTATAAAAGCTCATCTATTTGCTAAATATCCAATTTAAACTGCTTTATATGACTAGAGTTCATTTAACTTAATAGAGTCATAGATTGTCAACTAAGTCCATTTAGCATGACAAGGCCCACAAGAATTCATTTTATTTTATTTAAGCCGATACTATGTCTATTTATTTAATTTTATAAGTCAAGTTCTATGATGCCTACACTATCATATTTGTCTCACAAACTTATTTCTATCAATTTTAATTTGATAGAAGTCCTAATAATTTAGAAAATAACTAATTAATTATACATTAATCAAGCTATTTTAACCATTAAATCAATTATTTAAGCTGATATATGCAATTTTTCATTATAAAACATGGCTAGAATATTGTCAAATGAACTTAAATTATTTTTAAAAATAGCAAATAAATTTTAAAAATTACAAAAATTTCCATTTTGAAGGTAGACATATCAAAACATCATTTCCCAAAGTTTCATTTAGAAATAAATTAATTTGATATTTTATTTAAATTTAACAACTCATGTCACTATATGCTGTCAACTGAAATTGAAATAATTTTTAAAAATATTAAATAACTACCAAAAATCACTAAAATTTCCATTTTGAATATAGATACAAGAAAATATCATTCCTATAATTTTTTATCAAAAAAAAAATCGCTTGATATTTTATTTATATTTAAAAACTCATATTACTACAAACTGTCATACGAAAAAAATCAATTTTTAAAAATATTTAATGACATTGAAAAACCACAAAACTTTTCAGATTACCACTAAGAATAATAATCTATCATTCATAAAAATTTCGTACAAAATAATGTTTGTTTAATGTTTTATTTATTTTTCTTATTTTTCAAGCTATTAGGCCTTTAAAAATAGTAAAACAAGTTGAAAAATTGTCAAACTTTCTAGTTTATATCCAAAAATAATGAAATAAAATTTCTCAAATTTCACTTAAAAATAAATTCTTTTAGTATATTACCTAATATCACAAAACTTATGTTTTTAAGTAATTAATTTCTGTCCAACATAAATAATAGCACATTTATCTGATTTCGTCATGAAAAATTATTGGAAAAATGATATAAACATATCAAAATAGATTATATATCAAAATGGAATATATGTAATGATAATCTATTTTAACCATATTTATATCATTGATTTATTAAACCACATATAAACAATGACAATATCAACATATTTTCATTAAATCAATTAATACATGATGTTTCACCTAAATCATATATTTTATATTCTGTATTTTTAGTAACATAACCTATTATTTACTAACACATTTCACCAAGCACACAAATTAACTAAAATATTTACGTGAGTTGGTAAAACAAAGTTTAAACCATCACTACCCTATTCCTAAGAATTTGATGAAGCTCATTTTGTCTCTAATCCCAAACCTTCTTGATAAACACCTAAATTCTAAAAAGAAGAATAAAGATTAGTAAGGTTTTTCGATGGCTGGAAGAATAAGTAAAGCATAGAAGGTTTTATACCTAATAATATTTTGAGAGGGAAATGGGTGTGGAGATGTTTTGGAGTTTGTTTTGGAAGAAAAGAGGAGCAAAATTTTCTTCTGGTCTTTGAGGCTAAGAGAGTGGCTATTTAGGGTTCCTTTTAGGATTTTGCAAAAGAAAAGTGAGGGCAATAGGTAGTACCAAATGTGGCTCCCTTAAAGAAGCTTCTAAAGCCTTTTAAAGGGTTAAAATGGGTAAATATATTGAAGAAATTTTGCTAAAAAATTAGATGCGTAAAGATAAAAATGTGTTAGGTTCTACAAGATTTATAGATGAATTTAAAGATAATATGGTTAGTGGGATGAATGGGCAATTATGTTAGGGTCTTAAGATGTAATTAGATGTTAATAGACTTAGGAAATAGGTAATTAATTTAGGAGTTCAATTTAGAAAAATTGAATATGGTGAAATTAATTCAGTCAATTAGGTGGTTTGATAGATATTTGATTAAAATTTAGGGTGCACAGAAATTTAGGTATTAAATTTGTAAAGAATTATCGAAATTGGGAAAAATAGAGAAATTGAGAGATTATAATTTTGGTGGATGGCTAATTTGGTATTTAGCTTTGGTCTAATTTATTTGATATGACGAAATAGGAAATCGATGTGGTTTAATATATATTTTCATTTAAAATTAATTATCAGCTTAAAATTGCTAATTCACCTAATCATACTATATAATTTACTTAGTTAAATTATCTAGTTCCAATTTCTAATTCAGGTTTTAATTTGGTTCAAATTTTCTTATATTTGATATGATCTAATTCACATTTTTTTAACTAACTTAGTGAAATTCGGGATATTTTATAAGGTCACAACGTTCCAAGTGGTTAAAAAGAAGTCAAAATGTTTAGGAAGTAAGTTCATTTGAAATTACAACATTTCGAATGGTTGAAAAGATGTCACAACGTTGACAAAAATAGGTTAATTGAGGTCACAATTGATACATGTCGTAACGTGCTAGATCTTCTGAGTTTTAATTTTAAATATTTTATTGTTGACCTATGTCAATAGTGATATTAGTTGACTCATTTCTCTAAACATTGTGACATCTTTTTAACTACTTAAAAAGTCACGACCTCAAACGAATTAATCCTCAAACATTATGATCTTTTGGTGTAATTCACAAAACAAATTTATTATGGTTATTTTGACTTACATTTTAAAATGATGTCAACTTTTAATATAAATATCACCATTCTTATATGAATTATCTATAATATTTAAAAATGATATGGTTGAATTGGTCATTGACTACCAGGGAAAAAAAAAAAAAAAATTGGCCGTTGACTCATTAGAAGTACTTACTAGGCATAGTATTGCTAGATCTGGAATTTTACCTCTTAATCATTCAATTCTCTGGTATGTCCGAAACAATCCCTAGATTCAGTCTGAAACAACGACACTGCACGAAACATCCTTCAAAAAGAGTACATGAACATCGAATTGTTAACTTTTGGACTGGAAACTTAGAAATTGTTTCGACCCTCGGAGAAAGACTATAGCACATAAATGGATTCAACATAGGTAAGTGCAACAAATTGCAAAAACATTAACCATAACGCTTTAGGAACTCTCTCCGGGTATTACGAAGCCATTCAATTTCCTCTTCAACATACTGCAGCTTCTTCAAAATGTAAGGAATTGTCAACCCTGTGGCAAAAATAAAAATAAATAAATAAATAAACAAAGACGTATATTAAAAAACCTTTCAATTTTCTCAAAAGAGGACCAAACTGAATTGGAAAAACCTTCTCAAGATTACTTTTATAATAATATTAGATAAATATAGAGCTTTATCTCTAACAATATTTTTACGTTAATATTTTGGATGTTATGTCATTTGAGATAAATTCTTGGCATACTCACATTCTTGATCTCTGTCTCTGAAGGATGGCCTCATCCATAAGCATTCCGGCCGTGACCGTCCGTCTATTGAAAGCTTCATAATTTTCTTCGTTGAGTAGCAACGCCATATTGGCTCATAATCATCTTTGAAGCTTTCCGGCTGCCAAAATCATTCACCAATTTTATACTATCATATCGAAATACGTAATATTTATAAATAACCTCATAATCTACTGGTTTATGTAAGTGAAAACCCGAAACTTTCAAAGTGATATTATCTCTTCGTGATTTCAAGATTATGTAAACTTCAACTCATCATGAAACCCTAAAAGTTAAGAAAATATCATAACTTGTATGTGTATATTTAAAAATTTTACAGGGAAGATAAATCATAACTGAAAATTTAAAATATCTACTAACCGACAAATTCAGAAATACATAGGCCATTTGCCTATCTGCCAATATATTAATGAATGAGAAAATTAAAATAAATAAAGCATTGCAAAATAGAGCGAGAAGATTACATGTTGTTCAACTATTGGCGCAAGTTTATCACGAGCAAAATCCAATCCCTCTACTACTTTGTCCGGAATCAGTGATTGCCAAGTCAGTAAATCTGTAAACTTCATCTGGTAAACATGATATTGAAGATGCACATTTGAATGAAACATCTGAAATATTTTAGTTGAAGTAAAAAAAAAAAAAATTAATAATAAGTCAATCTATGCCGTACGAATATGAAAATATTACATGAATCGAAAATGTAAAGCTGCAAATCTCACATTACAATGAAATATATATAAATATATATACATATATGTATGCAACTTAAATACTTTGATTAAAAAATTTGTGCAAAATTTTAATTGTAGTTTGTGTTTTTGCTGATTCTTTTTTAATAATATTATCATTTGATTATATTTACGACTAGCAGCAAATCAAAGCTATAAAAGCATCAACACATTAAGTGGATTAAAACAAATAAAACACAACTATTTAGAATAATTAAGATAGCCAAATATTGCATTAATTATTTGGAGTCGAATACAGGTTAGTATCATCTTACCTGTGGATCGACATCACAAACCATTTTGATAGCCTCATCAACACACCCATGATCGAGGAGTCGTATAACTGCTTCACGATCAATAAGCCCAGATGGAGGAGCAATATCTTTTATAAATCAATAAGATAAAGAACATGATTAGTGATTAATTTAATCATATTTTGAGATTAAGCAACGATATATAAATATATGGATATATATATATATGTTTAATTGCCATATGAAATTGAAATAATACTACAAATGTGTACATTTTGTGCCAGATTCTTCTTCAAATTTTTTAGCAGCGTCAGTCAAACCTTCTTTGACAAGAAAATTCATCCAATCTGTTCATGTCCTCCTTTCGAATTTCGATTTCTTTAAGGCTTTCTTTGCCTTCTTTCGGAACATTGACCCTGGCAGCAGCCTCATAACTAGGGGGAACTGGCCTTCCCATCTTCCTTCACTGGTGAAAATGCAAGAACAAAATGAATATATATTGATTTTAGATATATCAGATTGGATGGGAAATGATAACAGAATCAACATTCATAATCTTTAGCAATCATGCACACGTTTGTGCCTTACAAATAATTTCTTTGAAAAACAAAGTCGACCTGCATCGAAAATGATTCGATCACACAAGCAAATAGCAACTAAAACCATAATTTGGAAGCATTGCTTTTGAATATATTACCAAAGGATTTGTATATTTCTTGTAGCAAAGATTGTTGATTTAGTGAGAATCGTTGATAGGAACTGACACTACACTGAAAATATGAAATGGGCAGACTCACTTAATGAATTCGTAATAACTAAATTAACTGAATTCTAACCATTTCCGTTCCATATTGCACTTCGCTATTAAAATCTTTTGGGAAATATTATAGAGTGGAAATTACTCTTTTTTGTATAGTTCCATAAACCAAAAACTTAGCGTGACTTTCTTGTTACGCTCCAGCCTCCAAATACAAAAGGTGTTATAGATTCAACCCTCCAAAGAATTATAATTATAATTCCTATAATTCTTCAAGAATTTTGTATCCATAGTGTTTTTTTAATTGCGCCAAAATCTTTGAGTGAAAAAACACATATATCAATATTTAAAATAATTATAAAAGTACAAATTGAGGAAAAAAATTACAATAAATACCAACCATTGCATATTGAAGATGCAATACAACAATTTATACCTATATCGTATTTAAAAGCTGTGAATAGCAATATAATCAAACAAAGTTATAAGAAAAAGTATATCATATGACCAACATATCCGATACAAGTCTGAGTATGTATTGCATATTGGTTATGCAATGCACACTGAATAATTATACATATATCATGTTCAACATACAATATGGCGATGATAATTATATAATTATTTTTATTCAAGTTGTATTTATGTAATTTTTGAAATGATGAAATAGTTTAAAGCAATCAAACAACATGCTGGCTTAAATTTTATTGCTAAAAGCAACAATCATTACATGTGGCATTATAATATTAGTTAAGTGTTGCCTAATCTATCAAGAATAAGCACAAGTTAATTTACTGTCCTGAGCATAATGGCGAGTCGTTCACTTAGCTTTAATCCTTATTTCCCAATGGGGACTCTATTACGATGTCCAGTTTATTTTTAGTTCTATAATAGCTATTCAGCACCAAGTCGCTATGAAAATAAATAAAGAATTGGATTCCTCTCTGGAACTTAAGAATTGCAATTTAATGCTTGCCCACAATTTTCTATTTAAATAATAATCCTATTATGATTTAAAATCTCTCTCTTTCTCTCTCTCTCTCACAGAGGTAGACACAATTTGATTCATCAGTTTATAACCTCCTTTTTTTTAATCAAATTGAAGTGCTTAATTTTTTAATATCTTAATCCAAAACTTATCCATTATGGTTATCTGTCTTAACGGTTAATTTTTTTTTTTCCAGTTAATTTTTCTAGTTTACATTTTTAAAAATCTAATATAATGGTTAATCAAAACTTACGATTAATCATATTTTTAGTTATAACTATAAAAATTAAACTCTCTTTTCATAACTACATTCAAACGCTGCAAATCGACAAATCAAATAAGTATAAAACCAACAAATCAAGAATATAAATCAAATACTAATTCATAAGGCTTAAAACTCAATACCAACATTACACAAATTAAAACTCCATGTTTTCTCCATATTTCAAATTACAACACAATGATATTGCAATAATTAAAACATAAATGTTTCAATTAATACATGTCCCAAATTACAATAGTTCAACAATTCAAAGTTGAACATTTTCTTACATTCCCCATCATAGTCGAGTACAAGAAAACTAGCCTTTAGAAATAGAAACTCTGCTATAGAAACTTGTAAAAGTAATGACATTTTTATAAATAAAATCAGTGATGATGGTTTTCACAGCAAAAATTTATATTTAGAGGCAGAACTTTTATCTGTAAAGCCCAGTTTTTTTTATAGTGACCAAGATATAGCTACACTACAATTTAAAAAAAATAAATAAACAAACTATGTAAATTTATTTGTAAATATGCATTCAATAATAAGTGGGTCCAAATTATGAGAATTAACGTAGATTCACTTTCCAATCATCATTTGTGCAAAGAGGATGATCTTCCATAATATAAGATAATTTACAAAAAAAAAAAAAAAAAAATCTAAAGAAAGTGGAGAAATGAAAAACAAAGAATTTCAATATAGAAGTAGTAGTTGTAGTAGTAATAATAATAATAATAATACACCAAAAAAAATATGGAAAGTAGAAATAAACACTACGACATTTTATGTTTTCAACAACGATGCCAAACTATTGCTTCTAACCTTTAAACTGCTACCTTTAGCATATGGCAACGGTTTTACATCCAATGTTGCCTTTTAGTAAGGCAACGGTTAATATATGCAATTGCAATGCTTAATATAATTGTAGTTGAATCAGTTTAAAGAAACAGTTTTAAGCTTCAAAATAGATAATGATTTTAACAGGAAAAAAAAATGCAATGGTTTATACTATAATTCATGGTATTTATACAAAACCATAGCACTTTATCCTGTAACAAAAGCAACGGTTATTAAAGCTAAAGTAACAGTTTGTATCATTTGGGAAAAAAAATGGTTTGTATCATTACAAAGCAATAGTTTTCATTATTTAGGCGAAGATTGATTATCAACTAAATGTAATAGTTTAAATAATAAAATGCAACGGATTATTAAAAAAGGGATTAATATATATATAATTATTAATAAGAATTATTCTTAATATGTATTATTTAGTTTAATAGTAGGAAACTTATAAACATTATTAAAAATTGTCACAAGGTAAATTTTCAATAAAGTACTAAAAAATTATATCTTTGAATCTGATTGACATTATAATGCTCATAAATAACAAATTTTTAACGTACTCAAATGAGTGCTTTTCGAAGTTTACCATCCTACGAATTTCTTAATAGATTCAAATTACTAGGTACCCCAAAATCATGATAATGCAAATTAATAACAAGGTTCTCAATAAGGTATATTGTATAAACAAATTTTAAAATTAATAAGAAATTCAACAATACGTTTAATATGCTATATTATGAAGATTTCGATGAATCCATTTTAAACATCATTGCGTTCAATATTATCTAATAATAATAATAATAAAATTACTTATAAATGCATCATATTTGTTACTAAAAACTATAATAAATATATAATGATAAGAAAGTTTCCATAAAACATCAATAATTATTTTTATACACTAAACAATCATAAGTAGTTTGTATATATTATCAATTTTCATCCTTCTTATTCAATGTAGTATTAAATGCTAAGGAGATTGGTTCATTTGACCATAAGTAGAAAATGCATTTTAGTACGATCAATTACAAGAAACAATGCACAACAAGATCCAAACATTTGATCAAAATCACATCTAACGTCCAAATCTAAAAGGTAGATGCATTCATAATTTACCTTAATATAGTAACAAATAAACATCCATGTATATAACATGTACCTAAAACACGATTATATACAAGTTATAATCATAAGTATTAAAAAACTAAATCAAAATTTCATTCCCAAGAAACACTCAATTTGGTAAGACAAGACTACATTCACCAAAATAATGAAAAGGAAAATCACTTTACGGTCCTCATTACACTTCCAACTCTCTTCAATGGCTTGGAGCTAGCATGACAAGGTGAGGAGTTCTAGCACCTCAATTCTAGATGACGCATCACAAAATCTTAAATACTTCAACCATTATTTGAGAAAATCATAACCAACTCCTATTATAAGTGAAAAATAAAGCATCTCTCTTATAAACATAACTACAACTAAATTGGAAATTTGACATCCAACACATACCTATAAGCATATTAGAAATCAAAAGTGGTTCCAATTTATGTATTGTAAATAAATATAACAAGGTATGACTCTTTACTTGATAGGGCTGAACACAAACAAGGACTTAGCTGCATGCCTAAATTGTATTATACACTTTCCAAACATAAACGGGCACATACAATGTCACACTTACTATTATTTTTTTTTTTTTTTTTTTATCAAAGGAAGAGATTGTTAATCCGAAAGAATAACCAAGAGGGGGGGGGGGGTTTAATTGGTTATAAATAAAAATTTCACTTTTCAAAATTTTAAACAAATTTACACCACTTAGTTATTTAACTTTAATGGCTTTAAAACTTTCTTTAAAAAAAAAAACTTAATAACTAGTATCTTTGAACCAAATTCGAATCAAAAGAATTTACTCAAACCTACAAAACATCAAACAATAATTCCAAAGTTAAACTCCCAATTTTACTCTCTAATTAACTCTCTACTTAAAAAAAGATATTCTAGTTACTCTCTGAATTACTTTCTGAGCATATAACACAGCTAAGAAAAGTAATTAATTATACACGAAATAAAGAGAGATAAGGGAGTAGAGAGTGCAAAATCAATTTATAGAAGTTCCACCTTAAGTGTCAGTCCTCTTTTCTAGTACCAAGCCAGGGATCCGATATTCCACACCGGTATATTTTATTATCTAATCAACAATCAAATTACAAATTGCTTTTGCCAAAGCACGTGGTTACAACGTACTCAGCTTGATTCTCTAAGCTTTCCTCAAGCTAACAATCAATCTACTGAGTTTATTTGTAACTTTTAATCTCACACAAAGTGAATAAATCTAGATAAGAGGAAATACAATAATAATCCTCAAAAGAGGAAATACAATAATAATCCTCAAATTTTCGAACAATAAAGATAATAAAAGAAGATTGCTCAAGGTAAAGTTTGCAAGTTCTTTGTTTTATTTCCCGTGTAGTGGCTTCTATGTTCTTTTCTTGATCTTCTAATATTTATTTACTTTTCTTCAACGGCTAGGTCTGGAAGTAGATAAGTTTAAAGCCTGATATCGTGTGTGTCATACGGATGAGATTTGTTTGTTGAATCTTTTTCCAACTGAAAATTTTGAATAAGTTTCTTGGTTCTAATTGAAATTTGTTGGATGTTGTTCTGTAACGTACAAAAAGATAACAATTTCCTAATTTCAGCTTCGTAAAGTTGATTATTAAACTCGAATTGGGCCGTCTGGTTCAAGTTGATTAGATCAAATCCCCAGATTGCGTCTCACATCATCCACAATGCATCAAATATCCTCCAAAAGAGTACATGCAATTGCCGGAACACTGAAATGACATCCAAATATTAACTATTCGACTACAAACCTATGATATAGAAATTGTCTCAATCCCTCAGAGAAAGACTTTAATGATACTCGTATTCTATTTCACACAAATGGATTCAACATAGGTAAGTAGCAATAAAATGCAAAAACATAAACCATGATGCTTTAAGAACTCTCCCCTCGTGAATTACGAAACCATTCAATTTCCCGTTCAACATAATGCAGCTTCTTCAAAATGTAAGGAATTGTCAACCCTGTGGCAAAAAATAATAATAATAATAAATATGTATATTAAAAAGACCACTCAATTCTCTCAAAAGAGGATCGAACTGAATTTCTGGCCAAACCACTAAAAGTGGAATTTACACTTCAAATTTCAAAATATAATAGATTGCTTTTCTTTTGTCGAAAGGGAATTTAACTAATATGCATCACCAATCTATTATTTTTTTGCAGCAAATTTGATATGTATTATTTGTAATATCAACTAGACATGGACATGAGTCAAGTCTGATCAATGACCTAGCCCAAACATGGTGGATCAATCTTGGACCCAACCTACCTTAGGCCGGGCCGATTCCAGACCATCCCTAACCAGACCGTGATTTAATCAAAACTTTAAGATAATTAAATGTAGTACTACTTAAAAACAAAGTTATACTCACCAGTGGTTCTTAACTATTATAAGAACTGAAAAAAAAAAAAAAATTTTATTGTTCTCATTGCGATTAACATTTATTCCATTGTTTGTCTGTGCTAGTATTATTGTTAGTATTTGCAACCATCTCAAGATTAATATTAATAATATATTAGATAAATGCTCAGCTTTATCTCTAACAAATATTAAAAAGAAAAAATTTCCCGTAAAAACAGATACTCAGTTTGTTGCAATTCAAATAAAGATTTTGGATAATATGTCTTTTGAGATAAATTCTTAGAATACCCACATTCTTGATCAATCTGTCCTGAAGGATGGCCTCATCCATAAGCATTACAGCCGTGGCCGTCCGTCTGTTTAAATTTTCATAATTTCCTTCCTTGAGTAGTGATGCCATACTGGTCTCAAAATCATCCTTGAAGGTTTCCAGCTGCCACAAACATTCACCAATTTTATACTATCATGTCGAAATACGTAATATTATAAATATACTTCAGAATCTACTAGTTATGTACGTGAAAAACTCTAAATTTTCAAAGTAATCTCACCTCGTCGTGGTTTTCAAGAATTCATAAACCTTAAAATCCTAAAGTTAGGGGAATCTCATAACTTACATGTATATTTTAAAGATTTATGGAGAGATATGTCACGTTTTGAACATTTAAGATATATATATATGCCTAACCAATAATTTAGGAAATACATAGGCCAATTGCCAATTTGCCAATAAATTAATGAATGAGAAAATAAATAAAGCATTACAAAGAAATAGAGCTAGAAGATTACATGTTGTTCCACTATTGGCACAATTTTCTCACGAGCAAAATCCAATCCCTCTGTTACTCTTTCCGGAACCAGTGATTCCCAAGTCAGTAAATCTGCAAATTTCTCCTGGTACACATGATATTGAAGATTCACATTTGAATGAAACATCTGCAAAAATTTTAATTGATGTAAGAGAATAATAAGTCAATCCTTGCCGAATGAAAGTCGAAAATCCTCACATTACAATGGATATATATATATATATATACAACTTAAAAACTTTGATTGAAAAACTTGTGTAAAATTTTAATTTTAGTTCCAGAAACTTAATTCATGGTTATAAATGTGGCAACTATAAATTATTTGTGTTTTTGCTACTTCTTGTTCTATAATACCATCATTTGATGACATTTATGACTAGCAAATCAAAAAGTATTAAAACCATCAACACATTAAAAGTATATTAAAACAGATAAAATGGAACTATTTAGAATAATTAAGATATCCAAATATTGCATATTATATGGAACTCAATATAGATTATTATCATCTTACATGTGGATCCACATCGCATACCATCTTGATAGCCTCATCAACACCCCCAACATTAAGAAATCGTATAACTGCTTCACGATCAATAAGCTCAGGTGGAGGAGTAATATCTTCATAAACCAATAACATAAAGAACATGATTAGTGATTAATTTGATCATATAATTCAAGATTAAGTAATGAATATATAAATATATGGATATATATAAGTTAAATTGCCATATGAAATTGAAATAATACTACAAAATGTGTACATTTTGTGCCAGATTCTTCTTCAAATTTTTTAGCAGCATCGGTCAAACCTTCTTTGACAAGAAAATTCATCACCAATCTGTTCATGTCCTCCTTTCGAATTTCGATTTCTTTAAGGTTCTCTTTGCCTTCTTTCGGAACATTGACCCTAGCAGCAGCCTCATAACTAAGGGGAACTGGCCTTCCCATCGTCCTTCGCTAGTGTAACTGCGAGAACAATATGAATATTGATTTTAAATATATCAGATTGGATGGGAAATGATAACCGAATCAAGAGTCATAATCTTTAGCAATTGTGCACACGTTTGTGCCTTACAAATAATTTCTTTTAAAAACAAAGTCGACGTGCATCGAAAATGATTCAATCACACAAGCAAATAGCAACTAAAACCATAATTTGGAAGCATTGCTTATGAATATATTACAAAATAATTTGTATATTTCTTGTAGTAAAGATTGTGGATTTAGCGAGAATCGTTGATAGGAACTGACACTAACTGTAAATATGAAATGGGGCAGACTCACTTAATGAATTCGCAATAACTAAATTAACTGAATTCTAACCTTTTCGGTTCCATATTGCACTTCGCTATTAAAATCTTTTGGGAAAGATTATAGAACAAAAATTGACAATTGCCTTTCTTTTCATTTTTTTCTCCTTTTTTCCTCCTTTTGTGTGGTCCCGTAAACCAAAAATTACCGTGGCTTTCTTGTTAGGCTCCACATACAAACGGTGTTATAGTTCCTGCCCTCCAAAGAATTATAATTCCTATAATTCTTAGGTCAAGATGTTTCAAATGCACGAAAAACTTTGAGTGAAAAAACATATTTATTAATGTTTAATAAAAAATTACATAAATACCATTCACGTATCACATATTGAAGATGTGATACAACAATTTGCACATATATTGCATTTACAAGTTGTGATATAGCAATGTAGTACAATAAAGTTATAAGAAAAACTATATTACATGACTAACATGCGCTATAGGTCTGAATATATATCGCGTATAAATCATGCAATACACACTAAATTATTACACGTGTATCACATGTTGCATATGTGATGTAGTGATAGTAATTATGTAGTTATTTTTATCCAAGTTATATTTATATAATATTTTTTTAAATGATAATTAAATATGAAATAATCTCAAAAAGTTTAAAATAGTGCATGTTCAACGGCATGCTAACTTAAATTTTATTACTAAAAGCAACAATCATTACATGTAGCATCAGAATATTAGTTAAGTGTTGTCCAATCTATGGAGAATAAGCACAAGTAAATTTAGCATCTTGAGCACAATAACAAGTCTTTCACTTAACTGTAATCCTTATCCCAAGCGCTGGTAATTTGGAACCTAATGTGTGAACTCAAATATAATACGACATGATTGTAAAAAGGTTCAGATAGGTAAAAGTCAACATGATTAATAAATAGGTCGAACCCAAAAACAATGCAAATTTAAATATGTCTAGATTTGTTTTTTTTTTTTTTTTTTAGGCTAAGTCCATATTTGGGTTTAGGACCCAACTCCGTTTACAAACCCGCAAACCCATTGAAATATATTATTATTGTTTTGTATTCTTATTTTTTTTAATATAATATTACCCTCCCTAACTAAATTATAAATGCAAACTAACCATATATGAAATAAATTATATATATTGGTATAGTATATTATAAATTATATGTAGAACATACATATATATATATAAAATATAGATCATCTAACAAATAAAAAAAATACATAATTTATATATCAATATACAATTGATTATTTGCTACATGTATGTACACAACATATATATATATATATATATCATATAATATGTAAATCAAATATTTATAAAAATTATATATATTGATATAACACGCACATATATTAAATTTATAGATTATAATACATAATCTATTTGTATATAAAGATTATGCATATAAATAACATATTATATAAATATCTGTATTAAATTAGAAATTACATACAAACATTTATAAAATGGATAAATTGATATTTATATATAATATATGTAACTTATGGATTCCATATAAAATATGAACTCCATTAATGTGTATCGCTTAAATACATATAACATAATATATAAGTGACATAACATATATAAAATAATATTATAATATAATGTATATGTGTATATTTATGCTCGTCTACACATATAAAAGATCTATAGGTTATAGATAAATAATTTATATGTTATATACATATGTTACAATTCATTTGTTACATGAAATGAATATACTTATATAGATCATATATAACATAACATATAAATATACATTGATTTAGATAATTATATATAAAACTTAAATAGTACATATAAACTAATAATTATGTGCAACTATATCATATAGGTATATTTATATCATAATCTATATATATGTATATCACATAACAAATATAATAGATATTTATAACATTAGGTTAGGTATATAAAATATTTTTACACATATAAAATCTACAAATTATAAACATATAATATGTATATTATAATTTGTTTGTTTCATAAATTGAATATGTTACACGTGTGTGTTCGATGCATAATATATAAATCATATATAACATATTA
Source organism: Combretum micranthum (assembly GCA_024138025.1). NCBI lineage: Eukaryota > Viridiplantae > Streptophyta > Magnoliopsida > Myrtales > Combretaceae > Combretum > Combretum micranthum. Next base: position 897,867 of record JAMXBD010000166.1, read on the forward strand.
TACAAATTTATATTAATATATAATATAAATGACATATATATTGTAAATATTATATAAAATAAAATATTATAACATATTTATATTAATATAAATTAATACCTAACATGTTGCATTTTAGTATGATTTAGTCTCTTAATATGCTATGTTTCTTATATTGTAGGTTTTAAGCATGTTGTGTTTATTGGTTATAATGAAATGATAATATATTTGTTAGCTAAAAATATAAGTCCAATTTTTTTGTTACCATCATTTTTATCCATTATTTAACAATACATTAAGCCAAATATTGTAATATTCATTTTTTATTATATAAATAATATATCATATGTAATTTGTTAACAAAGTCTATGATCTATTACAATACTAAATCTTTCTCATCAATTAATAAGTGGATTGACACGAGACACGATATAAACGATGAGATCATGGGTTTAGATTTTCATACACGATTAATAAACAAATCGGGTCTCGAGTAAGGGTATTGTAGACATATACTGTTTATACATGGACATGAAAAACACGACACAGCAACACTATTGACAATGCTACTTATTCCCTAATAAGGACTATTATTTTATTTAATATATTTTAATCATGTAGTAGTAATAAGTGTCAAAAGATCCTTTATTGTTTGTATTGATTTTGATATTATATTGTATGGATTTTATATAATTTATTAAATAAAATGATACTTATTGGGTTAAAATGTTAATTTCAGGAATAAAAGAAAAATAATGTACTTAATGAATACATTTTAATGAGTTAAAGGAAATTTTTATGAAGAAATAGACAAATTGAAGATTTCAATATGCATGACCTTCTACACAAGTTGTGCAAAGCACTTGTGCAGGAAGCAAATTTTGACAAGAATGCAACTTCGATTGTGCAAAAGGAGTTGCATAAACTATACAAAGTGTTTGTGTAGAGGTTGACAAATGACCAGAAGTGTATCAGAGACCTACACAAACTCCTTGGACAAGCCATGCTTAGGGTCGTCTAGACCTTATTTCAAAGAATTTTACAACTTTCAATCTTTCACGACCTCAAACACGAATTGTGTAGGATGGTCATGCAAGACATATTTTGTCCTTGGCCATATATAGCCGCTTTGACTCATCATATAACAATTGACATCTTTATTCCTATGAACCCTAGTGAGAAAAATAGACACTTTTGAGTGGAGAAATGCAAGAACTAATCCAAGATTAGAAGACATCGATTCAATGAGGTTTTCATCATGTTTTCTTTCTATTTTTCTATAAACTATCTTTGTATATCTCTTGTTATGGGAAATAAATCTCTATACCCTAGATCTTGAGAATCTTAACCCTAAATGTAAAGACTTGATTGTTTTATCAATGGAATTTTATGTATTCTAGAATCTCTTCATGTGTACTTATTGTTCTTTGATTTAATATGTGCACAATATTATATCAATGCATGATTCTTGTTAATTAAGTCGAAAAACCAATTGATGAGATAGATCCTATATGAATAGAGAAGTTTGTATGTGATTTTAGACTTAGAGAACATGAACTTTCTGCATAAAGATTTAATTTTGTTATGTAATCATGAATTTTAATGCAATCTAGTATGTATCTAATGATGAAAGAAATATTCATCGGTCATGTAGGGTTAAAATTCAATTCTCTTGAAAAAGCAATTGATGAATTTACAAATTCCTGCAGTTCCAGAATCTAAATGAACTATTAATGAATATTTTATAAAGATTGAAAAATAGAGTTAGTGGTGAATCAATATTAGGGGTATGTTTTGTGATTGATATTTCTACTAGCATGGCACTCACTTGTTAGGGTTTGTTAATCAATTAATTGTTAGATGTTTTTAACATCATTAGACCCATATTAGCTAAATAGTAGAGATAAGGCAACACCTGTAGTTTTTACAGGTGGGCACAGATCGATTTGGTTCGGTTTATTTGCAAATTTTTTTTTTTTTTTTCCACCTGAAACTCTTAAATAAGGTTTAGTTCATATTAAAAATTTTATAACATTAAATAATGGTTTGATTTAGTTTGAATTACTAATTAAATCAAAATTATAATTAAAAAAACTCTATTATAATATTTTACATTTATGCGGATATTGAAAAACTGGAATCACTCTACAAAGTTCATGTTATAAACCACAACAAAATACTTCATAAATTCGCATTTATAGCACATAGTCCTCCATGAAAATCATTTGTCACCACTCAGTTATCGATTAACAAAGTATACTCACTAACTAATACATTATATACTATAATTTATAATCCTCTAAAAAATCATCCAGTTAACCATCTACTAAAAAATTTAACAAAAAAAATTATTTATCAACAAAAGTCATTTTATGAATAAAAGTGATGTACTAACAAAATACAATGAACAACTAATTCACACTCCATAGAGTTCAAATGATTAATAAAAAACAACACTAAGTTACCAATAAAAGAAAATATTTTGAACCTAAAAAATAATATTAAAAAAAAGAACAAGTTAATACTAACAATATTCATCATATAATTACAATAAATGTCATAATAACTCATAAGAACATACATGAATTTAATCAATCATCATAATAAAATTTATAATTACAAGTAAAATATATTTTTTTTTCTATTCTCTAAAACTATTTGTTCGATTTTACAGATTGATTCAATTTACCTTTTAAACTAACTATAAATTTATATATTGATTCGAATTGAGAATTTTCTAAACCAAATTATTTGAACAACCATATTTTCAATTTGGTTTGGTTTAGTTTGGTTTAATTACGGATTATTTAGGTTCGGTCGATTTTTTTGCCCACCCTTAGTAGTTATAGGTACTGGTGAAATAACCCCTGTGCTAATCTATACTATAATCACGCTTTGATTAATCATAGAGTACATATAGGGTTTAATTTGATTGATGCGATTGGTCACATCAAATAGCTATTTAGTGCTATTAAGCACAATCACTATTACATGAAATAAAAATTGGAATTCCTTTCTTGAACTTAAGAATTACAATTTAATCTTGCCCACAATTTTCTATTTACTAAATAATCTTATTATGGTTTAAAATTTACATTAGTTTATCGGGCCCCTCAGCTAGTTCTCTCTCTCTCTCTCTCTCTCTTGTAGGCACAACTCAATTCACTGATTCACGAACTCCTTTTTTCAATTGAAACAATGTGATTGATTTTTTAATCTCTAAATCAAAGCTGGTCCATTGATTATCCATCTTAACTATTAACCTTTTTTTCAATTGATTTTTCTAGTTTTCAGTTTTTAACCATTCAACATAATCGTTAGACAAAAGTTGCAATTAACCCTATTTTCAGTTATAATCATAAAAGTTAAACTGTATTATTTCATAATTATATTCAAAAATTACAAGTCAACAAATCAAAAATATAAGTCAAATACAAGTTAATAAGGCTTAAAATTTCAATATCGACATTACACAAATTAAGACTATGTCTTCTTCATATTTCAAATTAGAACACAACAACAATGCAATAATTAAAACATAAATGTTTCGATTAATACATGTCCCAAATTACAATAGTTTAATAATTCAAAGTTGAATAATTTATTGTATTCCTCATTATAGTCACCAAGATATATTCACACTATAATAAATAAACAAACCATGTAAATCTATTTTATAAAAATGCATTCAATTATAAATGAGACTAAATAATAAAAATTAACTTACATTCACTTCCTAATCATCACTTGTGCAAAGAGGATGATCTTCTATAATAAAAGATAATTTACAAAAAATTTAAAGAAAGTGCAAAAAAAAAAAACAAAGAATTTTAATATAGAAATAAAATAAAAAATCACCAAAAAAATATAATAAGTAGAAAACATTTTATGTTTTCGACAACGGTGTCAAACCATTGCTTCTAACCTTTAAACTGCTACCTTTAGCATAAGGCAATTATCTTACATTTGATGTTGCCTTTTAGCAAGGTAACAGTTAATGTACTCAATTGCAATGCTTAATATAATTGTGGTTGTATCAAATTAAAGAACCGGTTTAAGGTTTCAAAATAAATAATGGTTTAAAAAAAACATTTGTTTATACTAAAAATACTACAATAATATTCATAAAAACTTATCCTATAATGAAAGCAATGATTATTAACGCTAAAGTTATGGTTTGTATCATTAAAATGCAATATTTCTCATTATTTAAATAACGATTTATTGTCAACTAAATATAACAATTTTATTAATAAAATGTAACGGATTATAAGAAATGGGGTTTAATATAAGGGATAACAAATAGACGATGCACCCGCGATGCATGTGCAAATAAAACAACCCAATATATATAAATTAAATAGATATATTTTTGGACAGGTTGGAAAAAGAAAACCTTAATTAGTCCTAGAAATTAGGAAATTAATTACAAATCATAATTATAATTGTATTTTTCAGAAGTAATTTCTCCATGTCATTATATAAAGATACATGCTTAGGCTAAAAAAGGAAAAGTTTATGTATATTCAATCCCTATTTAATTCTATTCAAACCCTATTTAATTTTATGATTTCAAAGATACCAAAAATATTTTACGCCTATATGCTAAAAAATGAAAAGGCTATGTGTATTTAACCTATTTAATTCTATTCAGACCCTACTTAAATTCATAATTTCAGAATACCAAAAATATTTTAGGTAGAAAAAACTATGTCTATTTAACCTTTATTTAATTCTATTCAAACCCTATTTAATTTTATGATTTCAAGGATACCAAAAATATTTTATGTTCATTTACTAAAAAAGGAAAAGACTATGTCTATTCAACCCTTATTTAATTATATTCAAACCCTATTAATTTTCATGATTTTAGGTATATGAAAAATATTTTATGCCCATATGCTAAAAACATTATATTAAAAATATTTACACTAAAGACACCAAAGGGGATGGTTTTGCTTTAATAATATAGATATAAAAATATTACCTGAACTTTCACAAAAAGTTCAATTAAGTACCTAAAGTTTAGTTTTGAACAATTTGGTACCTAAAACAAGTTTTTGCAAACATTTTTTCTTTGACAATTTTGGTACCTTAAACAAATTTTCGCGTATATTTTTTTTACCTAAAGTAAGTTCAATCTAGTGAGAAAGATGCATGCAAAAACTTTCTTTAGGTACCAAAAATGTCAAGACCAAATTTCAAATACCTAATTAAACCTTTATGAAAGTTTAGGACCAAATCGTTCAAAATCAAGCTCTAGGTACCTAATTGAACTTTTTGCAAAAGTTCAGGTACTATTCTACACATTAACCCTTAATATAATAATTGTAAAATTATTCTTAATAAAAAATTCTGTCACAAAGCAAATTTTCAATATAATAGTAAAAAAATTATATCTTTAAATTTAATTAACATTTATAATTCTCATAAGTAACAAAGTTTTTGATGTACTCAAATGAGTGATTTCCCAAACTTACCATCCTATACCTAAACTTTGGCCAAATAGACAATTAGAAACTTGAACTTTCAAGAAACCAATTTTATATCCAACTAAACTTTTCGTATCCTTTTCACTACCTCACCTAATCATTGTCTGACACATTTTCATTACTTCAAGAGATAATAAAAGAATGAGGTGTGAAAATGGGCACAAAAAGTTTAGCTAGGTATGTAATTAATTGTCTTCTTGAAAGTTTAGCTACCTAATTGCCCATTTGACCAAAGTTCATGTATCAAGATATGCTTTTTCTCTATATTAAAATTGGATGAAACATGCGTCTAATTGTTGAAAAAGAAGGTACATATAAATTACACAAAAATAATTATCTAAATACCAATGCAAAATCCCATGTAAATAATGTGATTCACATTTTTCTTAATGAAATGCTTATATTTACAAAAAGTGTTACAGTGCTAAATTGCATTTTATAAGTACGATTCATGTATTTTTTATACATGAATTGCATTCGTTATAGACTTATAAGCAATTCATGTTTGTACAAGAAAAGCATGTTAAACATGTGACTCATGTGAAATTTATGAATTGCTTTTACTATATGCAGTTTAGCATCAGTAATTTGGTAATTGTTTTTATATAGTTTGTATTTATATATTTTTTTATTTGGCGAGTCAATAATCATACAATTTCCCCCATTTAAATTAGTAGTTACCCCAAAGCCACCATGATACAAATTAATAACAAGATTCTCAATAATATATATTGTTTAAACAAACTTTAAAACTAATAAAAAATTTAATGATATCTTTAATATGCTGTCTTTAAAGTTTCAACTAATCAACTTTAAACATCATTGTGTTCAACATTATCATCCTACAAACAAACAAAAATATAATAAAATTAGTTATAAATTCATTATATTTGTTACTAAAAATTTTAATATGTAACCATAAAAAATTTTCCATAAAACATATTGTCAATTTTCATCCTTCTTATTTAATGTAGTACTAAATGCTAAGGAGATTAATTCATATGACCATCAATAGAAAAAGCATCTTAGTAAGATTAACTACTAGAAGCAACGCAAAACAAAATTCAAACACTAGATCAAAATCACATCTTACACCCAAATCCAACAAGTAGATGGGTTTGTAATTTACCTTAATATGGTAAGAACGAAGCATCCACATATATGACATGTACCTAAAACATGGTTATATACAAATTAAATCATAAGTATTAGACTTAATGAGAAATTTAACTAGATTAAACCAATGATAACAAAATTTTCTATTCCAAAAAAAAAAAAAACACTCGATTTGCTTAAACAATACTACATTTACCATAAAATAATGCAAAATAAATTCACTTTACGTTTTTCGTTATACTTTCAACTCTCTTCAATATCCTAAGCTAGCATGACAAGGAGAGGAGTTCCAACACCTCAATTCCAATTAACACATCACAAAATCTTAAACACTACATCCTTATCCAAGCAAACCATTACCAACTCTCCTATTATAAGTAAAAATCAAAGCGTCTCTCTTACAAACATCACTACAACTAAACTGGAAATTTGACATCAAATAGGTACCCATAAACATATATTATAAATCAAACGTTGCTCCAATTATAAAGGTAAGAGGCATTTTTCTTAGGCGGTTTGCTTGCCATAAAGTGTGCAATAAAAAGGTTGGTAAGTTAAGAAAAAGAACTCACTGTGCTTGGTTTGAGCTTGTTGAACCAAACCCTAGCTGCACCTCGAAAGGTAATAGGAAAGGTTTTGCATCATATGGTGTCTGAAAAATTGTGTATCACCATGGTGGACTAGAATTGGGCAATATGATCCTCCTAGTATATCATTCCATCGTATGATTCTAGAGCAGGTAGCCGCACCCCCGTAGGGAGTACTTCAAATTGTATCTCAAACACAAAAGGTGTTTTACCTAGGGGTACATTTGTGGCGGGCTTGCTTTCAAAGCCCGCTTTGATGGTGGATAGTCTCCTCATCATGTCACGTATCTCTGCTAGAGCGCACTCCTTATTGGAGCTGAGCTACGTATATTTTGGGGTAGGAATGGGAGTGTCCCTCTCATGATCCCGACCTGGGCTGCGGTTTGTCGTCTTCCCTTTTTCAGGTCGATAATTTTCAACTGGTGCCTTGTAGCGGCTCGAGTCGATTGCTAGGAGGCCATGCACTCTTGTGATGCGCTATAGGTAGCTCTAATCGCGCTACGTGAAGTGTAAGCTCTCTGATGTGTTCTCTGGGATGGTCTTGAGTCGTAGGACTATTCACTAGTGGAGGCTCAAGCCCGTAGCGATCCTGTAGTACTCTCATGATTTCTTTCAATCGGCTCCTCATTACATCTATGAGATGAACAGACTAGAGCGGTGCTCCTTCGTGCACTGGAGGTTTGCTCTTCTAAATACAAGACCTTCAACCGCTCTAACTCTGTTATCCTAACTTATAGGAAGGCATTTGATCTTTTATTTTCCACATTCTAGTATACTAGATACCTGAATAGGCGTTATAGTTCTAGAATCCGACCTTCATCTATACGACTAACGTATGTGAATAGCGGCCGGATTAAGGTGTGACATTCATGGGCCTCCCCATTTATAGGATGAGATACGAGTGGTAAGGAGCAGATTTGACTTGATTCCTACTTCGCTATGGTTTGGGCATTGTGTGGGGGGTGGTGTTTTACGTTAAGGGTTTTAAAAGGGTTTTTTAGCAAAAGCGGCAATAGAGGAGGCTAGAATGGTTCGAGCTTTCCCACAGACGGTGCCAAATGTTGCACAAGCTGAATTTAGGCCTATAGAGATTACTCTTACAAACATAAAAAAAGATGGGTCAGAGGGACACTGGGGGGTTACTCGGCATAGCCACTCCGATGCTTAAGTCAATTTGCGAGTAAAAGTAGGGTTTAAGCAAGAAGAATATATGACTTCTTTTTTGTGTATGTGCCCTTTTTCTCCCTTTATCCTTTTTTTCTCTCTCCCTCCCTCCCCTTCTTGCAAGGGAGGTAAAAGGTGGTATTATAGGGTTTTAGGATCATACCAGGTTAGGTCATACGAGACCTGGATCTTAGCATGGTGATGGTACACGAGCTAAGGAATCATGGCGTCTTAAAGTGTGGTCGAGCTATTAGTGTGCCCCTAGTCACGAGAAGTGACTAGGATATGCATTATGGCTAGAGAAGGCAAGGCTTGAGGTATAGTTGGAATGAGGCCGAGCTGGCAGGCGAATCGAGCTCGTTAACTCGATAGGCCTTTTCGAGGTGAAGACTTGAGAGGAGATCCTGGGTCATAATACACAGCAAGGGTGATGTTCTTTCTAACCTTCTGGGGGATCTCGAAGGCTGGATGTTAAGAGTAGATGACTTCTTGAGTTTAGCATATTGTGAGGCTTTCGAAGCCTAGGGGACCGAGTGGGTCAAGGACTATATTCTATTATCAATAGAAACTTTGAACCTAAACTAAATCAATATTTGATCAATCCACATCACTTCACAAGTAGATTGAGTCATGACTCTATATTCTAATTCTATATTAGATTTTGATACAACGTTCTATTTCTTACTTTTCTATGAAATCAGGTTTCCTTCAAAGAAATCACAATAACCAGTAATGGACTTTCGGTTCTCTTTTAATCCTACCCAACATGTATTCCAAAAGTAGTATATACAAGAATGATCATTTTTTCTACATGTATACCTCTTTTAAGAATGTCATTCAAATAACACTACAGATGCAACTGGGTGGGTTCTTATAGTGTATCAACCCGCCCAACTCGATAAATACTCTATAGGTTATTACCCTATAGGATTTGGGACCGGTTGTAGGACAACATATATATAGGGTTTTGGCTTGGTTTATGGGATGGATATAAGAGCTGCTGGGAACCAGAACTTGTTAAGAAAAAAATATTAAATTTATTTCAATTACTAAAGTTAAAAATCAAATTAGTTTTAAGTTTATGTATTTTAGCTAATTTAAGTATTAGTTCAATTTAATGAATGATGTATGCATTATTAAATTTGTAGTTCAATTTAATAAATGAGTATATGCATTTTTCAAATTCTAATTAGGTATTAGTTCAATTTAATGAATGATGTATGCATTATTAAATTTGTAATTCAATTTAATAAATAAGTATATGCATTTTTAAAATTCTAAAACATTCACTTTTTATAATATTTCATTTTAATTAATCATAGTGACTGATTGAAATGTTAAGTTAACGGAAAATATATTTAAAAGGATTTATTTTATACTAAAATATTAATGGAAATAAACTTTTCCATGAGTAGACAAGAAAAAAATTATAACTATGTATGTTATGAGAAAAATATGTTTTTAGATAACTTTAAACATAAATAATTAAAGTTAAGATATTTATAAACCTATCATATTCAAGTTCAAGTATCCTATAAGGTATGTCAGGCAAGTTTTTGGTTTATGGACAAAAACTCTATAGGATTAGGGACAGGTTTTAAGAAGCCTAAAGGGTATCATGTTCGGGGTTTAAGTTTTGTAAAACCCATCTACCTATCCTGGTTACATCCCTAAATAACACATGATTACTTCCTAGGCAGCCTAATGATGAGCTACTAAGGAAGACATAAATTGACTTAGAACACTAACAAAATATGTAATATTGAAATGGGTCATTGTGAGATAAATCAATTTGCCAAATCTTATATATCTTTCTGGATTCTCGAATAAACTTCATCCCTATAAGAAAATGACTTTCTTGTTCCTCATTACCTCTACTCCAAGAACATATTTCAAAGACCTTAGATCCTTTGTTTGAAACTAATTATGAAGAAAATCTTTTAAAGAGGATATTTCTCTAGCATTACTTCAAGTAATAATTATATCTTCAGCATAAACAACAAGAAGAATAGAAGGGAAGGATGATGATAGAACACCAAGTGATCAGACTTCATATGAATTATTCCAAACTTTTTGAGTCCTTGAGCAACAAACCTAGTACGTTGTTGTATATAGACATCTTACTGACAATCACCTTGTAAAAACGCATCCTTTATATCCAATTGATATAATGGACAATCACGAGTATCTACCATAGAGATATATAAACAAACAAAAGTCAATTTAGCCACAAAAGAGAAAGCATCTAAATAGTCTACGCCATAAGTTTGGGTATAACCTATAACAATAAGATGAGCTTTAAGTCAGGCAACAAATCCATCAGGCTGCAAATACCAATTTGCACCCAATAAGTTTACCAAATCTCAAATACCATCAACATCTAAAGCCCTCCTTTCTTCAATCTTTGTGGCACTTTAGCTAAGATGAGATAATGTCTCATGTAAAGTTCAAAGAATAGATAAATTATCAAAGAGGCAATAACCAGTAGTTGTATGACATAAATGATGAAATAGGACAATTACATTGTCGTTTACCTTTACAAAGAGCAACTAAAAGGCCTAAGTCAGTGAGAGATGAATTCAATGCCAACAGAGGAACTAGTGTTGGACTTTTAGTAGGAGGTTATTGACTTCTATTATTCACATGATGAATTATTGGAGGAGGTAGACGAGCTGGTGGTACTGTAGAGAGCATATTCGGTGCTTGATAATTAATGTTATAAACCAATAAACCATCATTCTCCTTTTCAATATCAGTAGATTCAAAAGAAGTAGGAAATAATGGGCATTGTTCTATAAAGGTAACATTAGAAAACATAAAGAATTCATTAAGAATAGGATAATAACATTGATACCCATTCTATGTATAAGAGCAACAAATGAAAACACATTTTACTAACTTAAGATTTAACTTGGTGACACTTAGTTGAACATCTCGAACAAAACATGTATTCCCAAATATGCAAGGTTAGTGGATAACAAGGGCTTTATGGGAAAAAGAATGGTATAAGGGAACCATGAAGAATTGATGATGACATTAGATTAATTAAGAAACAAGTTGTCAATGTTGAACTTAAGTGTTCAATATGATTTTTTATGAGACAATATAATGTATAAATAACCATTTATTTGTTGTAAACTACACTTAATTAGTCGTGAATATATGTGTTTGTGTGTATGTGTGTGTGTGTGTGTGTTTAGTGCATATTTATGAAGTTTTTCTATAGATTTTTAGCAAAATAGAAGCATGTCAAGAGCAAAACAAGAGCATATAAAGGGTCAAGTCAATTGTCAAATTTAGGTCTTGACATATCAAGATTTAAGGCTCGACATGCCTAAAACCAAGGCAAATATAAGAGTGATTGTCAAGGGTCAAATTTAAGCCTCAATATATCAAGATTTAAGGCTCGATATGCCTAAAACCAAGGTAAATATCAGAAGTGATAATCGATAGTCAAATTTAGGCCTCGACATATCAAAAGTTAGGGCTCGACATGTTCAAATTTGAGGCTCAAAGTTGCGTGCATGTGAAAGGTTGTCACAGGTCAAGTTTGGGCATGACAAGTGAGGCACGACAAAGCTGATGTGGACAAAAAAGAGCCGTTGGAGTGTATTTAGTGCATGGGAGATTATACACGTCATGTCTAACGGACTTTTGAACTTTCAAAGGCTATTTATATACAAAGTCTAGAAGACCAACATGGAAGAATGAGCTACAAAACTCTTTTACAAACTAATTATTGTGATCAAATAGATTATTTTTATTTGTTCTCTTGTACATAATATTTGCAAATATTAAGAGAGAGAAAATTTACTCTAGTGCTTAGTTCATTTTTATTGCTATTCATTCAAGAGCAATATTTCTCATCTCGAGCTAATTTTTGAAATTAATTGAAGCAGTAATGAATACCTCGAAAGACACATTTGGTGGACCATGGGGAGCAGGAAAAGGGCCAAACCCCACATTAAATTTGTAGCTTGATTTTCTCTATCCCTCTCTTTTATTTTACACATTATATTTATTATTCATTTATCTATAGCAAATTTATCTAAATTTTTTATTTTTGCTGCTTTAAATTTTCAATTTAAAAAAATTCAAGTTTCGGACAAAATACTTAATTCCCCAACCACACACCCCCCCACCCCCCAACCCCTCCCCCACCCCCCCCCCCCCCCCCCCCCCCCCCGCGCGAGTATTCGTAGTGTATATTTTTAATTGGTATTATAGTTTATCTCTATTATTTATATGTGTAACCGCAGAATAGAGTAAAGATCATGGTTACAAATGCACTAGAAGTTTTGAAGGGGCAAGCGATAAATAAACCTCTACTTCTATGCGGGGGTAATTATCCCTACTGGAAGTGTAAGATGAAAATATTCTTGAAAGCCCAAAACAGATTAATTTGGAATATTTATGAAAATAGACCTTTTAAAATCAATAGAAAATCCAAAGCATAGTTTTCAAAAGAAGATTGGAAAAAGTTTGATTTAAATGAAATTGCAGTGAATATTTTATATTGTGGTTTAAACGAAAGTGATTTTAATAGGTCTGTACATGCTTTTCTGCTAAAGAAATTTAAGATTAGCTAGAAAAGACTTATGAAGAAACATCTCGAGTTAGAAATACCAACATAAGTCTTTTATGCAGACAATTTGAAAATTTTAAAATGCTTCCTAATGAAACTATAGATGAAATGCACAATAGATTTATTAACATAATAAATCCTCTAAGTATGCTTGGGAAAAACTTTACTAATTTGGAAATCAATTCTAAACTTCTCAGGTCATTTACAAAGGATTGAGAAGCGAAAAGGACTGTCATAGAGGAAGCAAGAGATCTCAGCACCATAAGCAAAGAGGAACTTCTTGGTGCGCCCAAAACCCATGAGCTCATCAAGAAAAAAGCGAAGAAGGCAATTAAAGGTCATTGCTCTAAAAGCTAGAATACAAGATTCAAGTGATGAAGAAGGTGAAGATGAACAAGAAGATCTTGTCTTGATGGATAAGAAGCTAAGAAAATTTATAGAGCCAAAATCCAAGAAGATGGAGGATGATGGTAACTCCTCTAAGTACAAAAGGAAGGATGTGATCACATACTACAGCGCCAAAAACTAGGACACATCTAGCAGTATTGTCCACTACTTAAGAAGAAATCAAAGGAAGTGAAGAAGAAGGCTTACATGGCAACATGGAGTGACGAGGACTGATCAGATTCAGATGATGAGAATGTTTACTTCATGGCCCTAAATAATGAGGTACCATCTCCTTGCTCTCCTTCTTTATAATGCACTACATGCTATGTATGAGAAAGTTTGTTGTAAATTAATAAAAGCTGAAAAAAGGAATAGCATGTTGAAATCTTTAATGACAGAAATTGGAAAACAACTAGATACTTTTCAGACTGAGCATTAAGAAGTTAAATCTGACAATGAAAGTCTAAATATTGAGATAAATAGTCTAAAAATAGAAAATGAAAAGATGAATGCTAAATGTAAAACCTTGAAGAGTAAAAATAATGAATTAAATAAGAAATTAAAGGATGAAAACAATCTTCTTGATATTGAAATCAAAACCATAAAAGATAACAATGTTGCATGTGTTGAAAATTGTAATAATGAAATAATTAAAGAGCTGGAATCTTTGAATAATAAAAATAAAATGTTGAAAACCAACTTAGATTATTCAAAAGCCACAATAGCCAAATTCACAAATGGAAAGAAAAATTTGAACACACTTCTTGGGAGCCAAAAGTGTGACTCAAACAGATTTGAAATTGGCTATAGTGGACAAAATAATTGCAAGTCCCACAAAACTAAATTTGTTAAAGCTACTTATGAGACATATAATTATTGTGGCAAAATAGGTCATATTGCACACAACTGTGCAATAAGAAAATCTAAAAACTTGAATCATAAAAGCCAGTTTGTTTAGGTTCCAAAAGAGAAGTTCTTGTACCCCCTAACCGAAAAAGACCCAAATTCAAATGGGTACAAAAAAAAGTAATGATTTATTTTGTAGGGATCCTCAAGTGGAAGCAACAAATGATACTTGGACAGTGGTTGCTCTAAATGTTTGACAAGAGACATGTCCAAGTTTACACAACTTGACTTGAACGATCATGAAAATGTTACCTTTGGGGATAATAGAAAGTCAATTGTTCTAGGAGAAGGTAACATTCTCATGAATCAAGATTTATGTATTAAAAATGTTTTGCTTGTAGAAAATTTAAAACATAATTTGTTAAGTATTAGCCAATTGTGCGATAATGATTTTAAAGTAACATTTTCTACTAAAAAGTATTCTATTGAAAGAATTGATAATAACCAAGCGTGTTTTGAAGGATATAAACAAGGAAATATTTACAAAATAAATTTAGATGATTTTAAAACTTCAAATTAGACTTGTCTATATTCTGAAAATGACAATAGTTGTGTTATGGCATAGAAAATTAAGATATGCTAGCATGGACATCATTTCAAAACTTGTGAAAAAGGATCTTGTTAAAGGTTTACCAAAGTTAAATTTTCAAAAGGACAAGATCTGTCATGCATGTCAAAAAGGAAAGCAAAGTAAGACTTATTTTAAGTCTAAAGATGCAATTTCCACATCTAGGCCATTAGAACTATTTCATGTTGATTTATTTGGTCATACCCAAACCTCCAGTTTGGGAGGAAAGAAATGTACTTTGGCTATTGTTGATGATTTTACTAGATACACGTTGACTTTCTTCCTTGCATCTAAAGATGAAACAAATCATGTCTTTTTAAGATATTGTAAGAAAGTCCAAAATGAAATATGTCTTAATATTGTGACAATTCAAAGTGATCATGGCGGAGAGTTTGAAAATCATGAAATAGAAAATTTTTGCAATAATTTTGGTATTGAACACACTTTTTTAGCTCCCAGAACCCCACAACAAAATAATGTAGCCGAAAGGAAAAATGGAACTCTGATTGAAATGGTTAGAACCATGTTGTGTGAAAATAATTTGCCAAAATATTTTTTGGCTGAAGCTGTGAATACAACATGTTATATTTCAAACCGAATTTTTATAGGGCCAATTTTAAAGAAAACCCACTATGAGCTTTGGAAAGGCAAAAGGCCAAACATATCATATTTCTATTGTCGAGCCTGGACTTTTTCCACTTATCTTAATCTAGTTCATTTCTTATAACTCGATTCACATTAAACCCGAACCCATTTAACATGAATCCTCGACTAGGGGTTAAAAGAAATTTTTAAAAAAAAATTTAGAGTCGCCACTCGATATAAATCGGGAAAAAATAAAAAGCTAGGATCAATGGGTCGGTTGATCCTAACTTAGCTACTAGTCTGCGAAAATTTGATTTAAAAAAAACAAACTTTTTAAACCAGGTATCATGGATTCGGGGGCTAACCTATTAAAACCAAATCGGTTACCACTCTTGGAATTTTAAATTTCTAATCTATCCTTTTCATGCTAAAAAAAAAATTAATTAAAACATTATAGCACAAATATTTACAAATCATTCATTTTTATTTTTTTATTATTATTTTTTTTAATTTTTATTTATTATTTTTTTAAAACATGATTAATCACAAATTATCTTATATTTACAAAATATTTGTTCACAATATTAAAAACAAAAACATTTTTTTCATTTTTTATGTCGCCCCGCAGGTGCCTACGTACTCGCTAATCGAGATCAGACAAAACGTAGTTCTTTTAAAAAGAACTTTAATTTGTTGATCAATTTTAATTTTTTGAACTATTCTCAATTTAAGTTCATTAAATGTTGAATTTTTTGTGAAAACCATTTTTGATGATCCTATGATCTAATCAATTAGTTTTTTATTTCATGAAAACATATTTTTCTAAGTCCAAAAATCATTTTTATTTTTTTATTTTTTTTTAAAAAATCATCACATATTCACAATATACCAGAATAATTTACAATATATTTAAAAATATTTTTCATACATTAAATATGCATTTCTAGGGCAATTTGTGTATAAATACACATTAAAAATATAAAAAAAATTAAAAAGTATCAAAAATATAAATTTATATGAAAAATAAATATTTTGATTTTTCTAGATTTTTCTGAATTTTTCTGAATTTTTATGAATTTTTATAAATTTTTTACTATTTTTTGCTATTTTTTTATATTTTCTGAAATTAATTATATAATAAACTATTAATAAAATAATGCAGATTAACCTGGACCGTCGGATGAAGCGGACAAGATCTGGAGCGTCGATCTCGCTGACCGATCTGGATCGTCTGATCTTGTTGACTCGATCTGAGCCGTCTGATCGCTTGATGAAATCTGGGCCGTCTGATCGCTTGATTGAATCTGGACCGTCTGATCGCTTGATGAAATCTGGGCCGTCTGATCGCTTGATTGAATCTGGGCCGTCTGATCTGCTTGATCGAATCTGGGCCGTCTGATCTACTTGATCAAATCTGAGCCGCTGATCTACTTGATTGAATCTGGGTCGTTGATCTACTTGATCAAATCTGAGCCGCTGATCTGCTTGATTGAATCTGGGTCGTTGATCTGCTTGATCAAATCTGGACCGTCTGATCTGCCTGATGAAATCTGGACCGTCTGATCAGAGTTGACCGATGACCGACGACCGTTGACCGATGACCGACCAGGTTGGATTCGGATCTTCGGGTCGGATCTCGGAGCTCCGGCGGGTGAAGAAGACGATGACGCGACTTTTCGGGGCGGATTCCGGCGGCTCCGGTGGTCCTCGGTGG
Source organism: Combretum micranthum (assembly GCA_024138025.1). NCBI lineage: Eukaryota > Viridiplantae > Streptophyta > Magnoliopsida > Myrtales > Combretaceae > Combretum > Combretum micranthum. The sequence goes on from JAMXBD010000166.1 coordinate 914,950, forward strand.
CTGGAAGCTTGTCGGCCCGACTCCTATGGTGGTGGCGCGTCCTTTGGTGGTGGTGGCGTTCATGAACAAAATTAAAAAAAAAAATTTCAGAGAGAAATCCGATCAATTCGAACATATCTAAGCACACTAAATCATCCAAATCAAGTTTCTAACATTGTTACAACACTCAATTTGGATTAAATCTGATCCAATCAATTCGAATTTGAAAAATTCGAATTCTATACCCTAAATTCAAGAATTTCGAATTGGCTTTGCTATGTATGTGTTTTCTTGAAATTGACTTATGCCTTTTGCTCCTAGGACCTCCTATTTATAGGTTGCAAGCTCAATTTTACGTTTCAAGCAGTTTCGAAAATGAATCGATTTTTGCCCCTTGATTTTTTTACGAATTTAATTCGAAAATCCATGATTAAATTGTTTGAAACTGATGAATTGATGATTGTTTTCATATTCCATATCAGATTCATCCAATCAATTTTTGTAACTCCTCATTCATGTGCAATTGAATGCTTTATACATTGAATTTTGTAACTTTTGGGTTGTTTTTTGCACTAATCTTTCATATTCTATAACCACTTTGCAATCCCATCATCAATTTTGACAATTAATGTTGTTTTGTCAGTTAAAACTGATGCAAAGTAAGGCAAAAAGTCACATTTGAGGAAGATGCAAAGGCAAAAATAATAAGATGATAAAAAAGACAAAATTTTGCCTTTGCTAGGGTTTGAACTTGTGTCATTGAGCTTGAATGTGTGTTTGGGTCAATGTGTTTAACCAACAGGCCATTTGGCCTGTGCCTTGATCACTTAGCCAACTTCATCAATACTTAAGGCTTTTGGAAAAATGAGTTTAATTAAATTTAAGCCTTAATTCATTTGGGCAAAAATTGGGTGTCTACATCTATCTTTTTGGCACAAAATGTCATATTTTAAACAATAGCAAAGAACAATTAGCTAAATTCAACTCTAAAAGTGATGAAGGAAATTTCTTAGGATATTCTTCAACAAGTAAAGCTTATAGAGTTTTTAACAAAAGATCTTTAGTTGTTAAAGAATCTATTCATGTTGCATTTGATGATTCCTTGCCTGATGCATGTTTGAATGATGATGTTGATGATGTATGTGCTGATTTGAATAGTATTTCTTTTGGAAACAGTAACAAAGAAGTTAATGAACAAAGATTAAATGTTGGTTTGCATGAATTTGATAATGCTGATTTGCCTAAGAATAGAAGTATGCAAAATCACATCCTAAAGATTTAATAATTGGAGAACGTTCTAATCATGTTCAAACAAGATCATCTTGAAGGAATTTAAGCAATTTGGTTTTTTATCACAATTTGACCCTAAAAATGTTGGTGAAGCTTTAAAAGGTGAATTTTGGATTAATGCAATGCAGGATGAATTAAATTTAAACCAGTTCACAAGGAATGATGCATGGAATTTGGTTTCTAAACCTGAAAATAGAACCATCATAGGAACCAAATGGGTGTTTAGAAACAAACTTGATGAATCTAGTTTAATAATAGAAAAATAAGGCTAGATTGGTTGCAAAGGTTACAATCAAGAAGAATGAATTGATTTTGACGAGACGTTTGCTCCGGTTACTCGACTAAAATCTATTCAAATGCTTTTGGCATTTGCATCTTTTAAGAATTTCACTCTTTTTCAAATGGATGTCAAAAGTGCTTTTTTAAATGGTTTTATAAAAGAAGAATTTTATGTAGATTCAAAATGGTTAGTTGCAAATCAAAACCAACACCAATGAGCAAAAATTAAGCTTGATAAAGATAAAAAGGTAAAAATGTTTGTGAAAAGATGTATAGAGGCATAATAGGCAGTTCATTATATTTGACAACTTCTAGGCCTAACATCATGTTCTCTATATGTGTATGTGCACGGTTTCAATTATGCCCAAAAGAATCATACTTAAATAAAGTAAAAAGAATTTTTAAATATCTTGTTAGCATGATTGAAATTGGCTTATGGTATCCTAAATTTACTTCTTTCAATCTTATTGGATACTCTGATTCTGACTTTGCTAGATGCAAAGTAGATCGGAAATGCACAAGCGGCACATGTCATTTTCTTAGAAATTCTTTAATATCTTAGCATTTAAAGAAACGAAACTCGATTGTACTTTCAACTGCTGAAGCTGAATATATTGCAACTTATAGTTGTTGTGCACAAATTTTATGGATAAAACAAACTTTGCTTGATTATGGTTTGAATTTTGAAAATCTTCCCATTCTTTGTGATAATACAAGTACTATAAACTTGACAAAAAAATCCAATCCAACACTTAAGGACTAAGCATATCGAGATTAGACATCATTTCATTAGAGATCATGGTCTAAACAAAGATATCAGCTTAGAATTTATTGATGCAAACAATCAAATTGCTGATATTTTTACTAAACCCTTAAGCGAATATTGTTTTTGCACTTTAAGATGAGAATTGGGAATGATCAAGTAAGATGAGTGCTAAGTATTATTAAACTAAGTTGACATAGAATAAAATTTTGAGCCAAATAAGCTGCTAAATATAATATATGCCTAAAAATCTGATATGTGCTTGTATTGGATTTGTTTATGTACTAATATGTGATAATATGGTTTGATTGCTGCATAATTTTGAAGATTAGTGATATGTTATGTTTGCATATATGCTATGAGTGAGCTTGAAATGTGGTAAATTCCTACTGTATGTAAGCATTGTGATGTGAAGTCCTCAAGTATTGATGTATTTGTGGTGAAGCCTTATCTGTGAATAGGCAAAGTAGCGAAGCCCTACATGGATGTAGGCAAGTGAGGTGAAGTCCTATGTGAGCATAGGCATGTGTGTGAAGTCCTATCTATATATAGGCATGTGGTGTGAAGTCCCACATAGGTATAGACAAGTGTGAAGTCTTTTGATAAGGCATTTGTGAAATCCTATGTAAGTATAGGCATGTGTGTGAAGTCCTATCCGTGTATCAGCAAGTGGTGTGAAGTCCTTTGATAAGGCATCTGGGAAGTTCTCTGTAGTGAGGCATTTGAGCTGATTGTGATGTATATCTGTGCATCTCTCCTTGCTTGCATATATTAAATATGTCATGTATGTGTTTTTAATGAGTACAAAGGGGAGAAGTAAGTGCACAGTTAACTATACGCATGAAGAATGTTTTAATAGGGGGGAGTTTTCATATATTAAGTGTAGTTTGTATTTTTCCAAAGTTAAGCATCAAAAATCTGTTTTGAAAATTTTCTTAAAACTTGGATGCTTAATTGAGGAGAGTATGTTGTAGTAAATATGAGTTAATTGTGCATAAATTGTCCTCATCAAAAAGGGGGAGGTTGTTAAACTTGAATGTTCAATATGTTTTTTGATGAGATAATATAATGCACAAATAATCATTTATTTGTTATAAACTACACTTAATTAGTCATGAATATTGTGTGTGTGTGTGTGTGTGTGTGTTTTGTGCATATTTGTGGAGTTTTTCTATAGATTTTTAGCAAAATATGAGCATGCCAAGGATCAAGTCGAGGGTCAAATTTAGGCCTTGACATATCAAGATTTAGGGCTCAACATGCCCAAAACCAAGGCAAATATAAGAGTGATTGTTAAGGGTCAAATTTAGGCCTCGACATATCAGGATTTAAGGCTCGACATGCCCAAAACTAAGGCAAATATCAGAAGTGATAATCAAGGGTCAAATTTATGCCTCAACATATCAAAAGTTAGAGCTTGACATGTTTAAATTTGAGGCTCGAAGAGGCAATGTGTGAAAGGTTATCGTAGATCAAGTTTGGGCACGACAAGTAAGGCACGAAAAAGCTGATGTAGACAAAAAAGAGTCATTTAAGTGCATTTAATGGATGGGAGATTATAGATGTCGTGTCTAACAGACTTTTGAATTTTCAAAGGCTGTTTATATATAAAGTCTAGAAGACCAACATGGAAGAATGAGCTGTAAAACTCTTTTACGAACTAATTATTGCGATCAAACAAATTCTTTTTTTTTTTTTTTTTGTTCTCTTGTACATAATATTTGCAAATATTAAGAGAAAGAAAATTTACTCTAATTCTTAGTTCATATTTATTACTATTCATTTAAGTGTACTTAGAGAAAGATGAAATATTTTATTTCCTATGGGTGTAATATTTCTCGTCTCGAGCTAACTTTTGAAATTAATTGAAGTGGTGATGAAGACCTTGAAAGACGCATTTGGTAGACCGTGGAGAGTAGGCAAAAAGGCAAACTCCACGTTAAATTTGTAGCTTGATTTTCTCTATCCCTCTCTTTTATTTTACACATTCTATTTATTGTTTATTTATCTGCTACAAATTTATTTAAGTTTTTTATTTTTCCTGCTTTAAATTTTCAATCTTTAAAAATTCAAGTTTTGGACAAAATACTCAATTCATCCCTCCTCCTCTTAAGTATTCCTAGTATATTTCAGTTGACACAACTTCTACCCAAAAACATTTAGGAACACGAATTTAAAATGAGTGCTTTTGTTGTTTCAAGAAGGACTTTAATTTTTCTTTCAACCAGATTATTTTGAGATAGTGTATCAACTTATGAAATTTGGTGAATAATGCTTTACTTTGTTATATGAGTCTTGAATGTGTCAAATAAATATTCTTTAGCATTATCACTTTGCAAAATACACTTAGGAATATCAAACTAAGTTTTATTTACAAAACAAAAAGTAATGAAATGAGAAAACTATTCAGAACAATGTTTCATTGAATTAAACCAAGCCCATCAATAAAATTCATCAACAAAAGTGAAAAAGTAACAAAATCCAATTTAGGAGATAATTGGATAAGGAACCTAAAAATCTTAATGAGCTAAATTAGAAGGAAAACTATCTCTCTTATTGACATGAGACATATAAGACTAATAATGGTGTTTAGTAAATTGACATGATTCACGATTTAAAGATATAACATTTTGAAATTGAGGACATACTTTCTTCAAGGAAAAGTGAGGGATAACTAAGTCGATAATATGCTTCGAAAGGAGTTAGGACACTCGAGCAAGCAATGGGTTTAGACAGAAATCGATACGGGCTTGACCCATCCCAAACCTGTCATGTCATGAGTCCGATCTAAGGAGGCTTAGAACAGACCTGCCTATAGCCTGGTTAGGCTGGTTGCAAATAGAGTTATGTAAGCAAGGCAGGTTATGCGAGCTAACCTATTTAACCCACAAACAAAAGGTAGGTTATGTTAAAATTTTCAACCTACTTTACTATGACGGTCATTTTGGCCTACCCTGCATAATCCTCGAGCCAACTCACTTGCAGGTTAAGTTAGCTCGCAGACCCACATAAGTTTTTTTCTTTTTTTAAATATGAGCAAACCCAACTAAGTAAAAAAAAAATAAAAACTAGTAGTAGTGAATAACTATATAAAAGTATGCATTGAAAAAATAACGAAATTAAAAGAATAAGAAAGTAGAATATTAATATTAAATAATAATTTTTTTATCACATGTCTATTTTATAATCTTTATTATTTTTTTCCCATATATGAATAATTTTTCCCCTAGTTTTGATTGAAAAGAGGATTTATATTTAGTGCGATTATATTGTAATGTTAAATATTTGCAAAAATAAATAAATAAATCTTAGCGAGTTAGTGGGTCGACCCACATAACCTACTAACTCGATAGGGCAGAGCAAGCCAAGCCAAAATATTTGGACTGCTTTATAATGCAAGACAAAGCAGGCCGACCTACATAGCCCATGAGCTAAAGTAGGGTGGAGTGGTTTGACCCTACTTAGTCTACTTGTACAAATTTTGGTTTCAAGCTACCCACTGGTTTATTAAGCTGCGTCATTGCTTGTAGAACCAACCAATTATTTTTTTATAATAAATGATTTAAAAAAAAGACATAATAAAAAACTGGAAAATAACAAAATAAAGATAAAATTAAAATATAAATTTAAAATAAATTAAAACAAATTTTTAATTTAATATATAACGACACTTAAGAACAACAATCCTTAGATCATTTGTTGAATTAGTTATTCAAGGTGTGCATTTATTTATATATAAGCATAGTCACTTTTGGTTGTGAAACTAGAAATGTGGAACTAGAATACAGTCAACATATAAACAACTCTTACAAAGACAAATAAAAGTCCCACATTGTAAAAAATAAGAAATCACTTTAATTAGAAGTTTTTAAAAATCCAACCAAACAACTATTTAAACATATTTATTAATTGTGTTACAACATATTTAATGTTGTGAATAGTAATAAATATTTACTATTTACTTGAAAATATTTAAAGTTTCTTTTCTATTTATATTAATTTTTTCCACTTCTTTTTTCCTTTTTCCTTTCTCTTTTCTCTTTTTAAGTTTTAAGTTAGCTGGCCAAAAAAAGATTTGTAGAAACCTAGTTTGACTCGATGAGTTACACAAGTCAGAAGCCTGAAAGCAACTAAGAGCCAGCAACTCATTGAGCTAATGACGGGTTATGACCATACGGCCGAGCATGACCTTTATAGTTGGGCCGATCTGACAAGTCATGCCCGATAGTGTCAAGCGAGGTCAGGTCATAGGTTAGAGCCAACCTGCCCATGTCTAGGTTATGGAACTTTTAATTTGAGTATCTAGAACGTAAAGTTCTCCTAATACACACCCTTTATCGATAATCTATTTCGTCATAAGATCTTAAAACAAACGATAATTAAGGAAAAATGAGATACAACAGTTAAGCCATGAGTAATTTGGCTTATTGATATTAGATTAAAGGGAAAAAATCGATAAACTTAAGACAAAATACAAAGAAAATAACAAAGTAGGACATACAATATCAAAACCAAGGATAGATGATGTATAGACATCTACTAAAGCGACGAGAGTAGATGAGAAGTGTGGATTAAAAGTAATGAATAGACTTAAATTATTGTCGTACAATTAATAGCATCGGAGTCAATGACTCGTTGCAATATGGAGGTTAGAAAACACTTAACTAGATTACCTAACTCAGCAATAGCAATGATAAATTGGAAAATTGAAATGGATTTCTTAATGTTTGTTGATATTAATAAAATCGAGCAAATTCATTTGCAAAAATTATAATTGTTTATTTAGATGATGAACTAGGTGTTACAACAGCTACTACAACATGAGCTAAATGAGACTTATGAGATTTATTTGACAAACATGTGCACTTACTGCACTCATGACAAGAATAGCATTTAACTCCCCCTAAAGCTTGGCTTCTATTATTTGTTTTCTTATTATTAGCCATAAGATATTACAAATAATAGCCAAAGGATATATTCAATAATATAATACCCAGAAAAACTGTAACCCTTAACACCCAAAAGCAACTAATCAAATAGCAACATAGAATAAAAAATCTGACCTCCATAGGGAATATCTCCTTCACAAAGAATTGATTGGATCACAGCAACTGCCTTGTTACTTCTCTATTAATACCTTAGTTATGAGACTCGACAACCACAAACAACTTGGCCACAATCCATGCTGCTCACAGGACACCACCACTAACAAACCCACGTTGGTAAACACTTACCTTTCGACACTTACTCACAGAAAAGCACATCCCACAACTTGACAAATGCGCACAGCCACCAAACTCCGATCACTAGCTGACTCTAGCTCCACATGGGTGGGTTGTTACATTAATTACTTAACACTTTTCTCACCTATTGGCTAAGCTTTCAATAGAATTCAAGTGGAGATTTAATCAACCAGAGTGAATTGAGTGACAAGGATTCATACTCAAGATCTCTTATTATAATATCATGTTAATATTAATACAATAACTATCTAATTGAAAAGTTTAAACTTACAAATGTAGTATGAAGTATTATATCTATTACTTGATAACAACAAAGTATTTTTTCAGACAGGTAGAATTATATAAGAGGATAGCTGCATTTTTATGTAGTCTTACCCTCACATATTAATGTAGATTTATCATTTGATATTTTTTTAAACAAAATTTGATATCTTGTAAGATTTTCTTAGGATTCTTTTAGAGTTATATATATTTATTCTTTTTCTTCTCTTTTTAGAGATTTAAGACTCTCGATCGATTATAGACAAAATATTTTGGATTTTCAATCCTTTTACAATTTTTCAGTCGCGACCCTGCATCACAATTTGCAAAGTGGCTCATTTGGCATAGAGGTTGTGCTCTACTCTACTCAAAGAGATATATCATTGAAACAGACTAAAGGGCTCTTGCTCCAGTATTAGTGGTGTATAATGCTAGGAGATCTCTCCCTCTTTGTAATAAAAAAATAAAATAAAATACAATAATCCTTGGAAAAGATTTCCTGATTGATTGAGATTCACTTTTTTAGTTCAAAATTCAATTATTGATTTGCATCGAGGTCAGTGTACAAGACAACTTCACATCATCTAGTCACTACAAATATAATAAAGTGAAAGCTTCAAACAAGTATCACTAGGCACCGCGATATGGGAAAAGTATAAAAGATGCGCTGACAAACTAGCTTATGTACAGAATTGAATACGATAAGTAACATTAACTAGATCATCGAGCCCGGAGAAGTGTAATTGTTATGTCATTGACTGAACATGATTCGAGCTTGCTAGAGGAGGAACTCTCAGCAAGTGGTTTTCCTGAAAAAAAAAAAGGCCCTGGTTGTTTGGGCACATGCAATGGACTCTCACCGCTTAGCATGACAACGACAGATGACATGCTCGGCCTATCCTGAGGATGCTCCTGCAAGCACAAGAGACCGATGTGGGTGCAGCGTTATACAGCTGCCATGCCTGAATCATATAAAAAATGTCGCTCATTAGAAAATGCACTTTGCAAGTAAAATGGGGTAACTACAGTAGGAATGATCTCCCCATGTTAGTCTCAACAACATAACGATGATGAACTCAAGGTTATTTTGTGCAGATGTAGCAATCAAAGTTTCTCTTAGAAGAGGTTCCTACTCTTTGCTTGTTTGGTTATCAATCACGGAACATGATTTCATGGAATTTAATTTACTAATGAGACTTTAGTCATATTACAGTGACGATGACTAGTAAATTATGAGCTCATGGCTTTCAACTCTATGTGAAATCACTCCTGTCCAATTAGTTATAGGAATTATCCAGGGTGTAGGAAGCCATGAAATCATATTTTATTTTCTGCTCTTTTTCCGTAAAAATATAACCAACTTCATATTAAAATCAAAGGACAGATTACAAATATTTCCTCAAAACTATTCATTAGATACAGACAGACCCTCCAAACAATTAGAGCACGCTTTCACCTTTTCACATGTCCCGAAAAAATGCATGTATCCACCAAATAGTTACAGTCGCAAAACTATCATCATTTATGATCCTTTTAGCAATGATTTTGAGATTTTAACAGCAATTTAGCAAAGACATGTGCAAATTCTTTTGTAGTTATTAAAGATGATGTCACACTTTGGAAGTAGGGAAAATCTATCAACACCTAACAATGTGTATTTGCAAGTATTCCTGAAGTATGCACTAAGCAAGTATTCATGAAATTCTTTTCCATAGTAAAAAAACAAATGAGGCCAATGTGTTTTATCAAGTGAAGCACTGAAATGGAAAATATAACACAAAAAAGTAGATGAGTATTTTTGGTAGTTCAAACACTTCTACTGCAATCTGTACTTAAAGGATCACACAAAAAAGTAGACGAAGGAGCCGGTGCACAAAATGTGCTAGTCCACAGGCCTCATATTTATCTATGTGAAGAATCATGTAACAAAGAGGATTAGTTAGAAAGATATTAGACTTCCACTCACATGTCCTGCTAGGCTGTTCTCGGGTTTTGTACGAAAATACCCCTTTTTTTGAAAAAAAATCCCAAAATACCCAACTTTGCAAATATATTCCAGAAATAACCCACCAAAAACGCATCTAGGGTGTGCGTTTCAAATTGTGAAGGTCGGGCGCGTACAGTATATGCGCCTGGAGCTAATCGCCAATTTGGAGTTGAGGGAAAGGGATGGGCGCATGCAGTACATGCGCCTGAAGCCAACGCATGCCCTATATATGTTCACGTTCCTCCACAGCGCACTCACACTCACACAACTCACTCACACTCACACAACTCACTCGCACTCACACTCGCCAGATCTCGACATTGCTAGGTAGATCTACCGGAGTGGGCGCGCACGAGCAGCAGCGAGCGAGCGAGAGAGCAGCGAGCGAGTGAGCGAGCGACCCAGCGAGCAGTGACCAGCGAGCGAGCAGCGAGCCAGCGACCAGCGAGCACCCGCCGGAGTGGGCGCGTACAGCACCTGCGCCCAGCGGGCGGATTGGGCGCGTACAACACGTGCGCCCAGCGACCACACTCCACCGACATCCAGCCACCACGCACATTTGTTGCATGTGTTGAGAATATTTTGTTAAGGTAAAAACTCAGAAACGATATCTTTTATTTTATGTTTATTAGTTTACTCGGCTGAATGGTGATGATTTTGGAAGTTTATATGTGTTGAAGTGTTGACAATGTTCGATATAATGTGTACATAGGATTTACAATGGGGGATTTTGTTCAGTTCATTGTGTATGCTCATGGGAATGTTGTGACTGGAAAATACGGTCCAGAGTATCACCGCGCTCCCATGAAGAAGGTCTGGATAAGAATCGATGCAGACTTTAACCAATTTTTGAGCAAGATATGTACTAGTGTCGGCGTAGATCCAACTAGGGGAGCTGTCCAAATTATCCACAGATACCCTCATTATATGCCGAATGGGCCATCGTTCATGTTGCTGCCTATTGTAGATGACGAAGGTGTTGAAGACTTGATTGACCAGGCTAAGGAACTTGGTTCAGGCCTATTGCAAGAGTTGTATGTGCAGGTACAAGGACAGTGTAGTGAGCAGACCGAATTTGTGCCATCTCAATTGCAGGAAGTTGTGGTTCCAAATGTGGAAGACCAACATAACACATTTGTTGACCCCATAGGTGGGGTCGGTGTATGCAATCAAACACCTCAGCGGCAAGTTATGGTGCATCATTCTCCTATGAACTTTGAAGAGTATGAGCCGACGAATGTCGAAGAAGGAATGATGGAACTTGAAAGGAGAATTGAACAAGAAGTTATGCCAATTCTAAATCCTAGAGCCACGGATGATAATCAGGACGGTCAGTATTATGTGGATGAAGATGGGGATGCAATAGAAGACGACCAAAGTGACAGTGAAGATGAAGATAATCCCGAACGGATCAATGATGTTGATGTTGTGACCATGAGCACATCACAACAACCATCCAGTGGAAGACAAAATACTCCAACTAATGATCCATCTGAGGGCGGTGTAAGGGATAAGGTACCGTTTTTCAATATCGGGAGCAGTGATGGGTATATAACTTTTGAGGAAAGCTTGAGTATAATGAGCAAGAACATCTCAAATGCAGATGATCTGAACAAAGGTATGATGTTCACCACAAAAGCAGATCTTATTAACCATGTGAAAAAATTTCATGTCACGCAACACTGTAACTTCAGGGTGGATGATTCAACCAAAACTGTATGGTCAGCATATTGTATGAAACGAGATGAGGGGTGTAAATGGAGACTGCGTGCTTGTAAAAAGAAGCTTGAGGGTCTCTTCGTCATCACCAGATTAGAAGGACCTCACACATGCCTTAACCCTATGGTCGGGCAAGACCATTCTCAGATAGATTGTAATGTTCTTGCAAGAGAGTTCTTGACGATGGTTAAGGATGATGTCGATGTAAAAACGAAAGCGCTCCAGGGGCTTGCAGAGGCCCTATTTGGCTACAAAATATCACGACGAAGAGTATGGGAAGGGAAGAGGAGAGCAATTGCCATGGTATATGGAGACTGGGAAAATGCATACAATGAGCTTCCACAATTGTTATATGCAATGAAAGCTACTAATCCTGGGACACAGGTTGAATGGGGTTGGACAAGATCTGTAGAGCCTGGAAAATCAATCTTGAAGTGGTTATTCTGGACATTTGGTCCTTCAGTTGAAGCATTCAAGTATTGTCGACCTATTATATGTGTGGATGGAACATTTCTTTACGGGAAGTATAAACACGTCCTGTTAATTGCATGTGGGGCAGATGGCGATAATAGGATTGTACCGTTGGCTTTTTGTTTAGCCCCGACAGAATCAATGGAGTCATGGAGCTGGTTTCTAGTGCGGTTGAAGCGACATGTAATTGGTCACCGTGGTGAGGAGACAATATGCTTGATATCCGATAGGGGCGCAGGAATTATGTCTGCTTGCAAAGAGCAATCGAATGGGTGGTTACCTCCATTTGCGGTTCATAGGTTCTGCATTCGACATGTTGCCAGTAATTTCAATAAAGTCTATAAGAATGTGAGGATGCGGAATTTGGTAACATATGCTGCCTCTCAAGCACAACCAAGGAAGTTTGAAAAATTCATGGACTTGGTGAAGGACATCAATGAAGAAGCAATCGAGTGGTTTAACAAAACTGAGTCAGATGGATCATTCACATTGCCTAGAGAGCAATGGACGTTAGCATATGATGGCAACTACCGTTTCGGGTACATGACTACAAACATGGTGGAGGCTTACAATTTTGTCATCCAAGGTGCACGGGGTCTTCCCGTGACATCTCTTATTAAGAAAATTTTTTACAATTGCGTATCGCTTTGGGAGAAACGAATGGCAGAAGCCACTGATGCAATAAAAGCCAATCAAGTGTTCACTACATATGCTCGCGAAAAATTGGACGTATGGGGCAACCGTTCTACGAACCATCAGGTGACTAGTTTCCATAGGAATACTGGTTTGTTTGAAGTACGAACAGGGCCACGTCGGGTAGGTGGTGGCTTGAAGGGGGGAGGTCGGACGAGGAAGGTCGACCTGGGGAAGCACACTTACATGCAACAAGTGGCAAATATACAGGATACCATGTTCACACGCCATAGCTGCTGCAGCACACATGAGATTGGACACAACAACATTAGTGGGGCCATGGTACAGGTGGACAAATCAGATTCGGTGCTATGGAACCCATTTCCACCCTATTGGGGATGAGTTAGAGTGGCCTGTACCAGCCAACTTCCCCTACCTAGTGCCTGATCGTACAATGACTCGTGCGAAAGGTAAACCACGAACTCGTCGATTCGGATGGAGATGGACATTAGAGGGCGCACTGATACGATTACATGCAGTCTGTGTCACAACCAAGGTCACAATAGAAGACGATGCCCCCATTCCTACCAACAGGGTTAAGATCATGAACTAATGTTGCATTTTTAGTTATTGCAATCTGTGATGCATATTGTTGTAATTTTCTAACATTCATTACCTCTCATTTGCAGGGTAGATGGGAGCCCGGTCCAGTAATCCGTCCGTGCTGACAAAACAGGCGACCATCGTTCAGAAGATGGTGGATTGCTGAGGTAGAATGTTGTTGATCGTTTCAACGAATCTATTTTTGTGGAATTCTAGTAACAGTTAATTTGATTGCTTTCGCAGGCAAATGCGGATCCAATGATTCCCTTCAGACATTGACTGTCAGGCGCCGAGAGCTGACACTTACGCGTCCTGATCCTCGGATAGTGTCGTATCTACAACAGGCTGGATTCTATGGACCTAGTCGTCTGCCATTCATCCAGCTTGACTGGCACTTCCTTACAGCACTCGTTGAGCGTTGGAGATCGGAGACACATACATTCCACATGCCGACAGGGGAGATGACAATAACTTTACAGGATATGGAGGTCCAATTAGGCTTACGTGTCGATGGATTACCTCTTGTAGGCAGCAGCAATCTCAATATTGCAACGCTATGTCAAAACCTTTTAGGAGTTATACCGGGAACACAAACTTACGGGGAGGGCGAATTAACCTCAATTGGATCTCCCAACAGTTTAATGAAATACCTGAAAATGCAGATGAGGAAGAAATTATTAGGCACACTCGTGCATATATTGCAGTTGATTGGGGGTTTCCTTTTTGCTGACAAATCAGGAAACCTTGTCACTCCATGTTCCTTGGTATGTTGGGAGATTTGAATGATGCAGGGCAATATGCGTGGGGGACTGCGTGTTTGGCATGGTTGTATAGGCTACTGTGTCGTGCATCTACATCGGGGAGCAGGAGTTAGCAGGTGCGGCCATACTTCTGCAAGTGGGGGATGGGATAGATTCCCCAGTGTGTCCTCATACTAGATCTGGAATGTGATACTTGCTGGTCAGCCACTTGTAGATGGATATGCGCAGAATGACGACTCACCATCCTACAATGTGGTCACCGCATATCGCCAAGCTTGGATCGCCTTGCGCCTCACCAGGTATGTACGTCACATGTATCATTTCATTAATACGTCTAACATTTGTTCATTCTCATCATACAATTATTATCCTTTGCAGGTGGATTGGGAACCATACCTGAGAACATGTTGGCGAAACTTCCTCCGTTTTGTTCTGCAGGGCGACAAATATGAAGCTCGTGTGCCGCTTATTTGTTTGCCATCATTGAGTGGCACTTCCCAGATAGAGTTGCGAGACAAGTTTGGAGGCTTGCAGACATCCCGACCAATGTTAACACAGATGGAGCGCCCATGACTTGACCTACGTGGAAAGTCAGATGCAAATTGGCAGCAGCTTCACATGAGTTATGTTGCTCTGTGGCAAGATCGCCATGCAAACCTGGTGAGATTGAAGAGGGGACCGGGTCGATGTTGAATATGTGAATTGGTACTGGCGTATCACTCGTAGATACATCTCTCATACTGGCGCATTGATAGGACATATGGTGAGATCAGGAAATTAATTTCAGTATAACCTTATAGCACATTACTAAATTCAATTTTGCTATTTTTCAGATATGCACACTGGGAGATATCACCGATCAAATAGTTTGGACCGCACAGTGATCTTGCATACGAGTCAATGAGAATTGCGGAGAACGAAAACGAAATCGGGCTATATCCAGCAGGGGGAGCACATGTGGGAGGGAAGCCGAGTACCTTATGTAGACGAAGGAGCCGAAGCAAATGTTGAACCACAACGTCCACGCGCCGACGGACAAATATGGCTCGTCGAGGTCGACGAAGACATCCTCCATACCCACCGTAACAATACCATGCATGTACCAGCTTCTAATGTCCCTACAGGTAGCACATTTCCATCTGAGACCACATTTGCAAGAGGTAGCACATACTTGGGTGATATATCACACCCGAGTGGCAGCTCATTCCCGGTTGATTTGTCATACCCATTTGATGTCATGGGTGGTTCAATGTCGATCGATACATTTATCACTCATATTCAGCCCGATCTGCATGAATCATTTACTACACCTCCAGCACCACGTAGAGAGCGTGGTATCATATATCAGATGAGCCTCGACTACGAGAGGAGAAGGAGAAGCGGTACACATTTGACCAGTCCACTGCATGCTACAGTCCAGTGGCCCCTAGGGTTTCGAAGAACCTTCTGCTGAAGCAAGCGACCAAAGGGGTGATCCACCACATAGAGGAAGGGGAAGGAGTTGTCTTTAGAAGATTTGGAAGAACATTCACTAGACGATCGAAGAAGAATTAGTTAGATGTAATTACCTCCATTATTGATTCGTACTTAACAAATTTGTAATTGTATACCAACTTACTATCTTCATTAGAATGATCTTAAAGTTTTGTTATGATATGTTGTCTATGGTGCACTTGATTTTTATTGTTATGCATTTGGGATTATACGTCCATTTTATGGGGCTTAAAAAATATTTTACTATCTAGAAGCGCATGTGAAGCATGCGTCCCACCGGCGAACATCATGCGCCCATACCCCGGACCTGCTGCGCGTGACCTGCTGTGTGCATTCCCGAAGCAGTGGAGGGAGCAACGCTTCAGGCGCATGTATTGCATGCGTCCAACCTCAGGCGCCTTTACTGAATGCGCCCAACTTCAGCCACATCTACTGCGAGCAGGCGATCGAGCGCTAGCGAGTCGGCACGCGAGCGAGCACGGGGGCGCACGGGCGAGCGGTGAGCGCGCGGGCGAGCGAGCGCGGGGGCGAGCGGGCGCGCGGCGAGCGAGCGGCACAGCGACCACAGACACTGCCCGCGCTCAGCCGCATGTAGTGCATGCGCCCTGCCTTCGCGGAGGACCGATGGTGCACATCAGGCGCATATAGGGTACGCGCCCGAGCTCCACAATTTCAAACGCACACCCTACATGCGTTTTTGATGGGTTATTTCCGGAATAAGTTTGCAAAGTTTGGTATTTTAGGATTTTTTTTCAAAAATAGGGTATTTCCTCCCAAAACCCGTCTTCCATGTTCTATTTTTTCTATTAACAAAAGGCAAATTATCAATTCATCTCCTCCTCCTCTTCAAAACCCTAAACCCTAGCCTCGAGTTATGCCCAAAAAATGAACTATCACCACCATCGCCGTTCCATTCCTCTGCTATGGCGCTCATATTATCGCAGCCTCTCTACGGCCGCTGCCACACCGTCTCCAGTACCATCAACATTCCCCACCAAAACCGTAACAAAATCGAACTTCGAATCAGCTCTCGAAGCCATAAAACACCTCGTGAAATCCGCAGATTTCGTGGCAATAGACCTTGAAATGACAGGCATCACAAGCGCGCCGTGGCGTGAGATGTTCGAATTCGATCGGTACGATGTGAGATATCTTAAGATAAAGGATTCAGCTGAGAAATTTGCTGTCGTTCAGTTCGGTGTTTGTCCTTTTCGCTGGGATACGGAGAAGCACTCCTTCGTTGCTCATCCGTGAGTTTGTTTTTCCTTTGCTTATTGTTCTTTTTAAGTGCAAGTATCAATTTTAAAGAATACAGTCCGGCTTAGAGATGAATTAATTATTAATTGATTTTATTGATACATAATTTGTTGGTGATAATGTTTGACTATATTTGTGGATAATCTGAATCTGGTGGACAACAGCATTTGTGTTGATGGAATAATTTGGAATAGAGGAGAAGTAGCCGATGCGGTATCAGTTTTGATTGGGCTGCAGATGATCATGATGGCTTAAGACAATATTGAGCCTGAGTCGAGCTGAGCTTTAATGGAACCTTGAAACTTGTATACTCAAGTTCAAACCGTTCAGGATTTTGATGCTCGAGCTCTATCTGTAAAGTCATTTAGATTATGAGTCTAGACGAGTCTGAGCTCAAGTTACATGTTCGAGCTCATTTAGCCATGTAGATTTATTAGATATATTGTTTATCAATTTTTCACTGTCTTATATGTGTGACTAGTTCTCATGCGGTTCATTCCGGACATTGAGATCGAGAAACCAGCTTACAATTCATTCTCTCTCTCTCTTGACTGGACAGTCCCTGTACAGCTTTATTCTCTTTTCTACGTCAGCTATCAAGAAGTACAGAGGGAATCCGATAAATAATGACTAGTTTTAGAGTTTTAATAATGTACAATAAATTGTATATATAAAAAAACATAATATTGCAATTATATAGAGGTGGCATTTTAATGAAATTCAGCTGAGTTGTTTCAAGGAAGGTTCTGGTTTAGTTTAAACTAAATATGTTAAATCATGGTTTCTTATGTTTCCAAAATTTTGATATCTTCCAATTGGTCTAGATTAACTTTGATTAGATATTGTAATGGAGTTTCATATTGTGAAAGCAACTTTTAAACAAGAACCCAGGAAAGCTTTCTATTGATAGAATTGGAAATTGGAAATTGGAACATAGATCACAGATTCAACATCTTCGCATGCAGTTTTGGCTGAAATAGCCAAATTGTGGTGGCTGTTGCATTTGGTTAAATGGAAAAAAGAGATGGAAGGATGATTAAAAGGTAATGAATTTAGCTTTTGCGTCTTTACAGGCATAACTTTTATATTTTTCCTCGGGAAGAGCTTTTGGATGGGTCATCTTCTGAGTTCCAATGCCAGACTGCTTCGATTGACTTCTTGGCTAAATATCAGTTTGATTTCAATGCATGTATTAATGAAGGTATTGCCTTTTTTGATGTATCTGCATGTTCATATTTGCCATATCATTCTGCTAAATTTCCGTTACTGGTTGTAAGGCTGTTTTACTTGATTCACATATTCAAGGTGCTATTTCTTCCATAAGTTTAAAGAGTTACTTTTGTGGTAAGTTTAAATGTAATAGATAAGGGGGGGAAAAATACTTACATACACATGCACAGACACATAAGAAATGATAGTCAAGCTGAATTGTTATTGAAGTGGTTTGAAATGTTTGTGTGGTAGTATATTTGACTACATCATTGATTGATAAACTAATTGATTTGGCATAATTCTATTGTTTCCTATTTGTTGTCCCATTCCTGCTTGGTTATTGCCTATATCAATATAAGTCCTTCTAATTCTAAGTGTTAAAATTTGTCTAAGATTTTAGGAGGAAGACCTTCAACATTTATAGGAAACTAATGGAGGGTATTTATTTTAAGGTCTAAGATAGGTTTATATCAAGCATTATTATTATTTTTTTATTTTATTTTATTATTAATTTTTTTTTTTTGGTGGAGTTGATTTCTAGTACAATTGAAAGTAAATTAAGTTTTTTGGGAATATTACTGGAACATTTGCTACAATAAATAGAACTACTGTGACTTCTAATTTTTGAAAATAAGCATTGCACTCTTATGAAAATATGATTTAATTTATTGTCCAATCAATACCAAGCCAACTGTTTGAGTTTGAATACCATTTGGACTCTTTTTTTTTGTTTTTTTAAACTATTTAATTTTTTTAATGCCAACTCAACACCATAATTAGATTTTTTTTTTTTTGGACATTTGGCTACTAACACTAGTCACAAGAACCTGGCTTATTTTAATGAGTTAAACAGTAATAGTTTTCAATATAAACATGCTTTGCTTTGTGAATTTTGCATAATTTTTGTTGCACAAACTGTTTTCTTTGCAGTGCTGGTGCTCAATTTAAAATAGGGTCACTATAATTTTTGTGAGTTCCAGGTCATGTTAGAGTGTTTTTTTTTTTTTTTTTTTTTTTTTTTTAAAGTATGCTAATGTAATTTTCCCTGATCAGTTTTTTTGATGACTCAGGATTGAATCAGTCTTACTATATTTTTTGAGTATTAATCTTATAAAAATTTATCCAATTTTTACCTGCAAAAGGCCATGGAAAGTCCTCATCCGAAAAAGTCATGCAATGGCATGCGTCACTCCACTGGTAGAATGTATATTGAACTAAAAGGCCATACACAAGAATCAACATTATTTAAAACAGAACTTCCACTTTCCTTGAGCTCTAATAGAAATAATTAACTATTTCGAAATAAAAACGAGGTTTTCATCTAACCTGAATAACTAAAATTATAAATTTTTTATACCTAAATAGCTTCTCTTTCTTTTGGACGTGTGACTCTTGAATGTTGGTTTTTTCAAGACAGATTTCATCAATTTTAAATATATGGGCCAGTGTTAGGGACACTCAAAGCAGGCAAGGAAGTATGGAACATTAAAAAGGCAATAATGTCTTTTGCCACATTAATTTGTTTATTTGTCATAAAATTAGTGGAATAGGCTGACATATCAGAACATTTTGAATTTAACTGGCTTATATGTGAACCTCCACCATCCCCACCAAGGTCATGCATACTCATACATGCTATCGACAGTGGAGAAGGGTTCATGAAGCAATTATTGATCAGATTGATAGCATTCATTGTCAGTTTTCTCTGAATTCTTTAGAATTTCCATAGCATCGAATGACATGAAGGCTTATCCCAGTTAGATTCTTCTCTTATGGATAGTGTATAGAGTTTCTGTTACACAGTGATGAAAGAAATACAGATCATAAAGAATGGGCACATATCTATGTTAGCTTGGGAATTCACACTATTAATTAATCTCAGGAGTATCTTATTTATCCAGAGAACAAGAAAACGAAATGTTGAGACAACTGGGTGAGTCCCTAAATATGCAGCATTGCCTAAAGGAATTCAAAGAAGTACCATTGGTCAAGATGGCAGATGTTTTTTTCAACGAAAGAATGAAGAACAGATTCATGGAATGGATTGATGGGTTACTAGGGAACAAAAATTTTAGTTTGGAGTCTTATGGGAGTGCAAATACATCATCTCAGCAATTAGAAACTACTTTTTATAGGTTGCGTCCAGCTCTTTGTCTCAGAGGATTACAGCACGTCAGCTCAGGTTGATTCAGCAGGTACATATATATGGTCTGCCTCGATCTTTAAGTAGTATTTATCTGGAATGATACTGTCAAGATCATACATTCTGAAGTGCTGTTCAATTTTTTTCTATCAATCATATGTTCATGTAGGGTACATTTGTGGGGAGAGCCGAACATCAGTATTTGTTTCTCACATGAAGTCAGTGAATATGTTGGATTTAAGTCAACTGGGCACATCATCTGTGCTTTGTATGTAGTTGTCTGAGATAGGTTGCATCTGATAAATAACATGATGTCTGTTGCCAATGCTTCTGGGAGTTCTCATATGAATGAAATTCCTTTCTTTTTTTTTTTTCCTTCCTTTTTCCCTTTGGGCATATGTGCAACTTTGAAAACCTCACAATAATTTGTCATTTCCTATTAGAACCTAGAAATAACCTGCTTCTGTATGTCAAAACACATGCAGGTAATAAGAAAACACTTTGAAGATCTTGCTTATGTGAGTCTGGATGGTGAAAACAGTGCTGTTCAACATCTTGTTGTATACACAGATTCCAAAGCTGACAGAGAAGTGCTTATAGTAAGTTACAATTACAAAGGACTTCATACAGATGCATTTTTGTAATTTACCTTGTTCGTTAAAAGCACTGGTACTTCCTCATACCTAAGCCACATGTTTGATTGCCAGAATTCCTGATAGCTTTATATGCAGCAGATGTAAATTAAGTGTCCCCCCCACCCCCTGTGTAATTCAATAAGCTGTACTTTCAAGCTGGCAAGATGAGAAAAGAGCACATGGTGGTAGGACATGCACCCCATGAAACCTTTCCATGTCAACGAGAGTCAGAAAAAGCTCATCAGACAAGTAGATGTCAATTCTAAACTTTATTATTCAACAATATTGACACATATTATAACGTTATTCCAAGACCATCTGGAGATAATCTTTTGGGCAGGTAACATGGGCTTAGTGAACAGCTTTCAGCTCCTGTCATTTCTCTCATGCCAGGTGACATGCAGACACTGCATAGACTAGCCTCAGTAGTTGTATCCTAGGCCTATGATAACCTTGCATGGTCTGCAGCTGCCTAGTATACTCCTGCAGATACAAGGTTTGCAGGGCACTCAAACCTGGTGAGATACACTCTCCTGTATTTCCTTCGAATAGGAACATCAAAGAAGTGGTCATGGGTCTTGGCAACATCCCAACAAAAAAGCACTTTGAATTGAGGCTGATTCAATTAAATCTTCAGGACTTGCAGAGAGTAAAAGCGAACTAATAAATTGTATCTTTATGCAGTAATTCATGCTAATTCACAAACTTGAACATGACTTTAATAAACAATTATGTCCACTTCGAAAGGAAATCTTTGACTTTGACTTCATCTATATTTTAGTAATTTTGTCTTCTCTGATTGCTTCACACACACAAAAATATTGTTATCTCTTGGTCTTACGTTTTTATCTTCTCGTAGAAAGAGGTAAATGTTGAAGTCCACCAAGGAGCAAGGGTTAAGATTAATGCTGCGGTTGGGTTTCGTCGCATTATGGACCTTTTATCTTCAGAAAAGAAGTTGATCGTCGGTCATAATTGCTTCCTTGGTATGGTTTCTGACAATAAACTCATTTTTCACTACGCCAAATGTTGTGATGAGGATTCGTTATTCTTTGCGCAGATGTTGCACATATATATAGCAAATTCTTTGGTCCTCTTCCTTCCGATGTTAGAGAATTTGTACATCTTGCTAACAAATACTTCCCTCGTATATTCGATACCAAAGTTCTGCTGAACTCTAGTTATGTGCTCAAGCATCAAATGAAGAAGGCTAGTACATCACTATCTCGAGCATTTGCTGCACTGTGCCCACAAATTGCACTTGGGTATAGAAGCTCTAACTTGGCTATCCAATCGTCCATCAGAGTTGAGGTTCAAGTAGATGACATGAGGTGTGACTCCATAACCTTGTCTTTTTCCTTGTAATTCCTTGATTGCAGTATGCCTGTCATTTATTGGCCTATTCTTATGTCACTTATTCTTTTTTCAGTAGGTGAAGTAAGTTAGTGTTGTTTTACTTACAGTAAGACTTTGAGCATGTATTTGAGCATAGTCAATGGCTGATGGGGATTTCTTAAAGTTGCTCAATACTACAAAATGTACTTGGATCTATATGCTAATGGCTGACTATTTTAGGATTTCCGATTTTACACAGCAATTATCAAGGAGGAAGCAAACCTTTTTTATTTCTTTATTTTTTTTTTGCATGCTTGAAATGTAGACTGCTTTGCATTTAGTTCATTTCCCTGACATAAAAACCTTACTAAATACTTGCTGACATAATGTCATCAGCAGCAAACATCATCTATTCTAGTATTTTCCTTATCTTGTTACAGTGCCTGTGAACATGCTTGAAGGGAACTATATTGATTGATATGATATCCTTTTGAAAATGCTGCCACCTAACATAATGTCAAAGCCTTGAGGATTGAGCCACTACCTTATAGATCAAATAGGACATACTAGGTTCATAATTGATGAATTAACCAGTAATTTCATCTCGGTTCTCAGCAATAGAGTAGCTCTGGCATCTTTAAACTTTCTCTTTCCTTTTCTTCTTCTTCTTTGTCTCTCTATTTTTCGTTTTTTTAAATCTTCAAGAATTGATGCCAGCTGTATTTTGTCATGGCACCCATCCTTAGTCTCTTTAATATACTAATTATATTTACCATCAGGGCATTGACCTGGGAAGCTGGAGCCAAGCACGAAGCTGGTTATGATGCCTTTATGACAGGATGTTTATTTGCTCAGGCATGCAGTCATTTAGGTGTTGATTTCAAAATAAATTCACTCTCTGAAGTTTTGGTCAATAATGCCATCCTTCTAAAACATGCAAATCTTTTATATTTGAGTTGGACCTATGGAGATATTATTGATTTAAGCACTGGTAATAGGATTACTGAGTCTGTTACATCAACTACTGGTGCAAGGCGGCACCTAAAGATTGTGTTTGAGAATATTGTCATACTGTGGGGTTTCTCACCCAATCTGAAGTCGAAGGAGATCAAGGATTGCATCTCCAAAGTTTTCGGTCCATCTTCTGTTGCTTTTGTCTACCACCTTGATGAAACTGCAGTTTTCATTCAGTTTAGCAAGAGAGAGTTTGTCTTGGAATTTCTCTCTTTAAATGAATCTCTCAAGAAAAATAACGATCCAATCTCAGTTTTGCATCCTTTTTCAAAACTCTTGGAAGGTGGAAATACATTTGCTGCTGATTATGAGATCTACAGGGAGATATGTTCATCCTCGATCTCGAAAATTTTGTTTGCTGATCAAGCAGAGGCAGTTGGTATTCGTTGGAGGGCCAAATTTCTAGAGTGTAGTTCCTTTGGAAAGAACATGAGCCAAGAAAATCTAAGTGGTAACATAGAAGGGAACGCTGGCCCAGACCCTGAAAAGAAAATTGACATGGGTTCAAACGAGGCTGCACTTGATAGCAATTTCTCTTGTGATGAGATTGTAGATTCTTTGTCTGCTCCTGAACTTGAACAGGTCAGAACTTACTAATGCATGGCATATTGTTCATCATTGCATTATAAAATAATTCTAGCAATTGTTGTATGAAAGCTTATTTATTTGTAGAAATTTTGTGTGGACTGGCTTGATCTATAGATTAACTGAAAAGGAGAACCTTGTTAGCAACCGGAGGAATATTTATCACTGGGTTGCTTACATGACGTCCAATCTTTGGACAAGGCCTTTATAATTCATTTGCAGCTTCGCAACATTGTTGTATTGTGTGTACTAATGTAAAATTCATTATTTACCTAAAGCATAGGCCTTGTTAGTCCAGATGGTATGAAAACTGTCCTGGAAGAAATAAGCAGATCCGAGATTACTATGTTTAGTTGTGGGGCAAAAAAGAAAAGGCAAATAAAATCACAAAAGTATTGAAAGGAGTTCTAATTACTAGCATCTTAATTGATCTTCGTCCATTGGAGAATGACTAAAATGCCTTCTAGGGAGGTCAAGAAGCATCATGCAAAAGAAGGTTTGTTGGTTGAGTTCATAGAAAGGTGGTCCCCCAGTTGAAAGAGTAGTAATCATTGTCGCCATCCCTTGAGCCTATTGCAATTATGGGGTTCACCATGTGAGCTACTGAGCTGGCTCCAAGTCCTTTGATACTTGAAATTTAACGAAGGAAATTTAGACTTGAAGAGCGTGATTAGAGACAATTGTAAATATATAGAAACGATATATCATTCCACAAGAGCTCTTCTCACCACTAACGGGGTGTGTGCAAATGCAAGTCTTGAATTGAATTGAGATGCCTCATGAAGCCCAAGCAAGGAAGTCTCATCCATAATGTACTTACTCTTCTACAGCAAATCTATAACCTTGTACAAGATGTGCCTTAGTGAGTTCTGGTTTTCGAGATTTTAGGCTTCTTCGTGCTTAGACAGCGATTCTCCGATTTGGGGTCTGTTTTTCTAGTCCATTGATAGTAAGTTTCGGGTTCGTTCTCTGCAGGTCCGAACATACCAGACTCTCGACCGACCCAGAACTGGTAGAAAGATGAAGGAATAAAGAAAGGGAACGTAGAGTGTATATATGACGTCTAGTGAAAGAAAGAAGCCACCAGAAAAAAAAAAAATTTAGTTGATAATGCTAGTAAAATTATAACAGAAATAGGACTGAGGATGCAAATAAAAATGGAACGGGAGTTTAAATTTAATTAGTTGTCTTCTCATGAAATGTCTCTCTATCTTTATATATACATACATATATATATATATATATATATATGTAACTTGCGAGAGTAAGAGAGTAGGAACTGGGCACTTGTAGTGGGGTTTGAGTTACGTATCATTGAACTATGCTAAACACCAACACGAGTAGGGTTTGATCTGTCATGTAGCCTGCCATGGGTAGGCATGAACCCTTGGCCTAGCTTGATTGTATGGGTCATGACAAGCCATCGGGTGTGTTGGGTTACCATTAAAAAAAAAAAAAAAAGAAAAAGGGGAAAAAAAGTTTGAAGTGAAAAAGATAATTTCATGTTAATAGTAAAAAATAATTACCTATTCACAACATTTAATATGTTGTTATTAACAATACAAATAATAAATGCATTTAAAAGTGAACCTGATTAATTTGTATATACTTTAAACTAGAGACAAATCTTCTTTCTTAATAATATGAGACTTCTTTTTGACTTGGTGGGGTTTGGTTGTGTCTCGAGTTTGATAGTTTTACCATTAAGAATGGATTTACTTGTAGATTTAATTTTAAAAATAATTGTTCCTTTTATTGCAAATACTTTTATTTTTTGATTATTTTATTTTATTTGTATTATTTTTATTATATTATTTATTTTAATAAATTGGGTTGTACATGTGTCATTATGATGTTGATAAAAAAAAAAAAAAACTAATTCGTACGGGGAAAAATGCAATGGAAGGGCCTACATTTGTACAACTTTTGCAAAAAAAAGATCTAAATTTTGTACCATGCGTTTTAGGGTTTATATTTACTATTTATATACAATTGAGGGTTTCCATCCATCTGTCGTTAACGGAATATGACATGGCATGGATGAAGGTCCTAAAAGGCATATATATTGTAAACATAGACCCTTAAATGCATGATTTAGAAATGTAGGTCGTCCTTTGCAAAATTATACAAATAAGGGCTCTTAATTGCATGATAAAAAAATTAAAGACTTTTTCAGAATTGCATAGATTAGAAAACTACATTTTGCTATTTTATGATTACTCAAATAATTAATTTTTGAAACTTATTGACAAAAATTTTAGCTCGTTTATATATACGTATTCATATGTTGATTGTTATTAGCTATCCTCATGCATGATTATTAATTAAGATTAATATTAATTATTATTTTTATCTATTTTGTTTATGTACTAACAAATAAGTGATATTATATAATAAGAGACCTAGAATAAAAAAAAATTTAGCTAATAAATAAATATCTATTACTTTAAATGCTATATATTATTATTAAGATAAGAAAATTGTTTGTATATGGCCAGTCTTTTATACTCTATTTTATACATAGGAATTTATGCTTTATTTGATCTAGTTTTAGATAAATTCCTATAGTTCGATGCTATTATTGTAAAAATATTGTTTTTCAACTTTAAAGATCATAAAAAGAAGAGATAAAGTGATTTTAACCAAGATCGGAGCAAAACAACAACAATGTTTGAAGACAAATTTCAACAGTGCCTAAAGATCTCAACGGAGGGAAAGAAAACAAGGAAAAAGTCCAAATTGCGAACGTGATCTCGCCCTTTGTCTACCCTGCGATTCACATTGAGACAATTGCGTCTTGTAATTCATGATACAACTCCAATCACGCCTAAGCATTATGCCCGTGATTTGACTTGTGGTTCAAACTGAACCTAAATTGCACCTCTAATGAAAAGACACAGCTTATATCGCGAGCAACTTTTGAACTCATGATTCGAGCCACAATAAGTGACCTTGTCACATGTTTGCTTCCTTACTGTTATGCGCGTGAAGATAATGACAAGATTTGTTATAAAGAATCTATCACGTTAGCAAATAAAATCATCATAATTTCTATATCCTATCACCTATAAATAAACGTGCATAGACTCAAACCTAAATTGTTCCTCTAATGAAAACACATAGCTTATATAGTGGCCAACTTTTGAACCCGTGATTCGAGCTGTGATAAGTGACCTTGTCACATGATTGCTGCCTTGTTGTTACGCGCGTGAAGATAATGACAAAATTCGTTATAAAGAATTTTCCATGTCAGCAAATAAAATCATCATAATTTTTGTATCCTATCACCTATAAATAAATGTGCATGGATGTTGTGAATCATATTGTACCATATGTAACAAATTCCTGACATCAAGTAGAGTTGTGTGAGAATTTTTAGTGAAAAAAAACTTTCCTTTTACGAGAAATTCAAGTTTTCTAGGTAAATTTATATTTAACTCGACGTATGTTGTTGCAAGATTTTTGTGCTTAATTTGTAATATTCATCTCTAATCTCATATTATTTCTCTTGAATCTGTGTTTGATGTTTACATCTATGGATAAATAATTAACTTAACTTAGGGTTTGTGAATCCAAGACTTGATTCATGTGATTTCAAATATATTTTAATTAAATATTGATCGGGTACTTGTAATTAGAAGCTCGACCTTAATTCATGATTTTATGTGAGTGCATGAAATGACCCAGTCCTTAGGGTGCTCAAGGGCATAGTTGTTTTGCCGCACACCTCACCTGCGTGAGATATGTACAAGACATTCCATTAGCAAGTGAGTTTCTAATTAAGTTTTAATTTAAGAAATTGTTATTAATCTTAATGAAAATTTTAGCAGAGTGCCATCTAATTTCCCATGGTTCAAGTTCATCAAAACTTGTAAACTTAAGCTGTTTGAAAAAAAAAATAGGGTCTATAAATACATATTTACAAATATTGCCCATATGGCCCATCAAATGAGCATAATTTGATTAACATACGCTGTGACTCAAAGGCCCATATTAAATCAATTGAAAATGCTTGCTAAATAATTGGATCCAATCATTAAATTTTATGATATAAACTAATTACAATAAATCCGTTCATGAAAAACTTATAAAGTCCATATCTCGTACAACGTCATCTAATCGGTTTACTCCCGCATAGCTCTTATTCCCATTGGTTCATCAGCAATACCTAAAAGGTTAATAAAATGAGTTGCAAAGCCCAATACATAGTAATACTAGCACATACCACATGTCATGTGCTTCTAACCTAATGCATCAACCATGGTTTATAATATTTGATTTAAGGTCCACAAACAAGGTATCCCTCGTGTCTTAAAAATACCAACACACACAAGATTACTCATAACTCCCGCTAAACAAAAAGGGTGGCATTCAAAGCTGCTAGCCTAAATACAAAGGATGACAGCCTAAACACCAGCTTAGAGCTTCGGAGGAAAATTTTTGCAAATTAAAGAATTTGGGAGTACACTAGCATTTAGGCCGTTGATGTACAAATGTAGGCCGCCGGCGTACCCAAGAAGGTTACCGGCCTAAGTGGCGGCGTTGGATGATTTTGAATGACCCGAGACATTTAAGCCGCCAGCTTAGTTTCTTATGCGTCAAGCCTATATTCCCTCGAAAATTTACTCTATAAATTCATCCTAAGCTCAACCCTAACTCTCATAACCTCTCTTAAACATAAACAAACCCAAGACGGTACGCTCCAAAGAGGATTTCATCAAGGAATCGGGTAAGTAACCTCTCCTAATCCTTTAGTTCGTTCTAAGATGTGTTCTTTCTAAGATTTTATTGTTGATTGGTGAAGGGAATCGATTGCTGGTGGAAATTGGAGGAAAACCCTAAGTGTAGGAATTGAGGATTTCAGATCTACGACAAATTGAAGAAGGTAAGACTCAATTCGGAACTATAATTCATAGATCTTAAGTGTTAAGAGAATTTGCATCATGATTGTTGTTGAGAATGATTGCGAATGTATGGAAATGATGAAAAGGTGATTAGAGAATTAGGGTTTCATTATTTCTAGGTGTTGATTGGAGATCTGGTGATTCTATGGGTTTCACAGGAGAAAGGTGTGCTGGAGATTCTAGATTGATGAATTAGGGTTTAGGGTTTATATTTCTTATGTTGTTATCAATGTGTAATTGATTAGTAGAACGGATGATTGTTTGTCCAGGTGTTTAATTGAGAATAGGATTTCGATTTCTTAAGCAAGAACAAGTACATCCTTACCATGCTTGTTTGTTTGTGCTTGTAGGATTAGTTATAAATCTGACCTAATTATATCTGACTATAGATGAATCGTGTGTGGATTGTGAGTGGCTGCGGTTAGCAAAGACCACGCAGAGTATGATACTAATACTGGCAACTTGATGAGCTATGTGTGAGGTTGTCCCGAGTGGACTCGTGCATAGAGATGATTCCGGTAGTTTAGGAGTAGTACGAGTACGACACTCGGTTGTGTGGGAGATTCTCAGCACCATATATGTATATATACTTATTTTCCTATACTGCTTGTTTTTAAGAAGTTTGAGTTACTCCAAGTTTGGGATTAATCGCGGATGATCTTAAACTGTGTTGTATGCTGGATTAATGAAAAGATAATAACTGGTGTTTGTTGCATTAGATACTAAGTCGTTATGAACTGTTTGATGTATGATCACACGTATGTGTTTTCGGTTTGGATGTACTCCACCTTTGTGCTTATTCCTTTTTATTTTTTAGGAACAAGTGAGGACCAGATAGTGTATGATTTATCTGGCTTTGATGTGTTCGTAGAGCTGGGGAGGACGATAGTAGACCCGATTACCTAGTTGATATGTAGATGGCTAGAGTGGAGTTTTATTTATCATGTTGAGTTGTTAGATTTTCTTTAGGTTTCCAATTGAAAAGATTTTGTAAGTTATTAGTTTTATGTTCTTATGAGGATTTTTATCAGTTGGCTTGGTTTATGCTAACATAGATGTTATTGAAATTATATTATCTAGATTTTCATATTGAGTATCCTTTATGTGAGTTATGGAGTTATGTAATGATATGTATTGTGGTTTAGATGTTTATAGCCTTTGCGTGTGCCTTTGAAAAGAGGACATGTGGGGGGTTGTAATGCCTTAGTTTAGGGCGTTACTATTTGTGTACCTTCGGGCATGTTGGATGGCTACACATGGGGATGAGGTGAGACTTTAAAGGAAAGAAGTGACTTGATGGTAGCTTAGGAGCTTGGATTTTGAATTTAGAAGGTTTTAATTGTGAAAGATCATGCATTAATGGAGTGGTACAATTTGTGTCCCTTCGAGGCATGTTGGATGGATACACATGGGGATGGGGTGAGAGTTGAAAAGAAAAGAGTGACTTGATGGTAGCTTAGGAGCTTGGATTTTGAATTTGGAACGTTTGATTTGTGAAAGATCATGCATTAATAAAGAGGTACAATTTGTGTACCTTTGGAGCATGTTGGATGGCTACACATGGGGATGGGGTGGAGTGTAATCTTTCATTTTAATGCTAATCGTACTTGTTGTACTTTGTTATAGAAATTTGGATTCCCTCTTGATTTTTCCAATTTTGAAAAGATCTAAGGTGGTTGGGACTCCTCTATGTAGTTTGTGGTTTTAGAAGGCTAAGGGAGGGCATTTGTTTCTTCTTTGAGCAATATTTATGTTCCTATAATGTATATGTGATGAATGATTTCAATATTTGTCAGATATTTATGAACCGAAGGATAAATTTATTAATTAATGAAAGACATACTTATTTATATTCTATTATGCTCTTAAATCACTGCTGATAATTCCCAAAACTGATGTTTAGGATTTCTTATTTATGCGATTGGCTAGTACCAAGATTTTGTTTACGTGACTAGGTTTTGGGTTCTAAATTAGAGTTTTCGATCCTAAAACCTTACAATAATAGTCTTTATCTTGTTTTTAAGATTTTTGTTCATAATTCATGGCAATGAAGTCATTCTTGATCTGGAGCTAGATCTTATCTGATGATTTCCTCGTTATCGGTTCATTTTAAAGTTACTATGTGATATCCATAGTGTCTGATACCTATAAGGGATCATTATGGTGTAATCTCACATTAACTTATCCAAAACAAAAATTTTAGGGATTTACAATTATAATTGAAAATGTAAAATCGAGAACAATTATTTAGAGTAGCAAAAATTTTCATAAAGTTCAAGATTTATAAAGGTTCAAAGGACATTGAATTTAAGAAACATATACATAATGAGTTAGTTGGGTACAAATATTATAGAAAATGTTTATAAGTGGCTTTTTAGTAAAACATGTAATCATATAAATTTTAATTAAATTATACTATTTGTTGATTATATTATTACATTATTCTATATCAATTGTTTTATTAAAATATAGTTTACAAATCTTAAATGATTGTAACATTCCAACCTTCTTGAGCTACTAACTTAAGAAATGCGTTATTTTCTAAACTTTCAATTGATGTGGATCATGAAAAAAAGAATGAGGAAGATTTCTTTTCTATTTAATGTCGATTAGAATAGATTTGATTTGATTATTATATGTTAGATTTTTTTAGATATGGTTTTATTATCTTAGGATTTGATAGGATTGATATCTTATTTTAGATATCAGATCTTTTTTGTTTTCTTATAATATTAGATGTTATTTTATCCTATAAATGAGTAAAATTGTATTGGACAATGATGAATGGGTTATCAATCTATTGAATAATAAAAAAAAGAGTTTTTTCCAAAAGTGTGATGCCTTTTTTTTTTTGTTTGCTCACTGATGGTATGAGGCCATCATAAGAATTTATCGTGTTGTATGAGGCCATATAATTCAATAGTAGTGTGAGGCCATCACTAAAATTTTTACTAATAGTGTGAGGCAACTAAACCATCTTCTTATTATTTTTAATGTAATTCTCAAATATATATATATATATTTCCTTTATCTCTTTATTTTCCACTTCTATTGTTTTGCATCAATTTTAGTATTAGAACATACTATCTTCTCATTGTTTTGGTACACAAAGAATTCCTAAATTTCCTATAGGTCAAAAGAAACATGTCATAACTACAGTTCCCATCTCACACAATGTCAAAAAAACATCATGGAGCATAATTCCCCTAAAAAAAGGCAGAGATTGAAAAAATTCAAAATAATACTCTTGATGTTGTGGAGGAGGTTGTCAATGAGGAGAAAGAGCTGGAGATTGTAGATTTTGTAAAGAATGAAACTGTAGAGGTTGTAGAGAATGAGTTTAAAGTGGTTGCAGACAATAAGATTGAACAGACTTCAATTGAAGCTGACATGATTGAGGTTGAATTAGAAAAACATGAATGTGATGAAACCAATGTAAAGTATAGTAAACCTGCTGAGATTGATGATGTTCTAGAGATTCAACTATTGAGGTCATCAATATTGTTCTAGAATTAGATGGGAAAATCAAAATTGTCAAAGAGGATGGTTCTTTATTGAACTAACAAAAAGAAAGACAATCTTTCAAACTAATGATTAAAACATATTCTATTTATTCATTATCATTCTTTGTAGGTTGTTCAATTTATTTTCCTATTATTGAATATCACATGAAGATTTGAAGTTATATGGTGATCAATTAGGTTGAGGCAAGTGAAAATATTTATTTTACGCATCTTAATTTTCAATCTAGGTGGAGTTTTCTCTAGATTTGAGGACAAATCTTTTTAAAGAGGGAGAATGATATGATTAAGTAAAAAGAATGGAACGATTTCATTTGATGTTGGTTAGGATAGATTTGATTTAATTGTTGTATGGTATATTTTTTTTAGATATGGTTTTATTATCTTAGGATTTAATATGGTAAATATATGATTTATATATAAGATTGTTGATAAGAGATTTTCAGCTAAGACCCACTAGGCCGAAACCCCAGGCCAACAAGCTCTTAGACTTACTAATAACTAGGGGTGCAAACGAGCCAGGCCAAGCTAGGCTTTTGCTTGCTTGGGCTCGCTCATTTATTTTTTAACGAGCTTCGAGCCGAGCTCGGGCTTGCCTCATTTATTTAAACGATATCTTGGCTCACTTAGCATATATAATTTTTTTTAATTATATTATAATATTAAATTAATATAAATAATTTTATATAATATAATATTAATATCTATTAATAATATTATATTAATAACATAATATATATATATATATATATATATATATATTAAATGAGGCCCTTATCGAGCCTGTTCACGAGCTTGGCTCGCAAGCCCTTAATGAGCTTGGTTCGCGAGCCCTTAACGCGCTGTTCGTGACCCGGCTCGCGAACTTGAGGATAAGCTCAAGCTCGGCTCATTTAGCTAAACGAGCCTAAGTTGGAGCTCGAGCTCAGCTCAAGCTGGGCTTGAAATAAGTCGAGCTCGAGTAGCTTGCGAATAACTCGTTTCATTTGCAGCCCTGCTAACAATCCATAGGAGGCCCAATTCACAAAAGGTTCGAAGAAACATAACACATCGGCCTTATGGCCAGGCTCCATAACGACCTCCACTTCCTCGCATATTTAGAGTTCTCAACTTCGATTGCAACTCCTCAAGCGAAGGCCCATGGAAATGAGATCTATCTAGTTGCTACCTTGAACTTAAGGGGCCATAGCGACTTGACATTTGTATCTCCCTAGTAATTCGTACTCATCCGGCTGCCCTGCGTATTTGACATATTTGTATCCCAATCCTAGTACATTCGTGTTTTGCAGTTGGCAATGTTGTGCTTCACAAATTGGGCTAGCTAAGATATGGGGATCCATCAATGAAGATATCTTGTGGTCCCTTGAGTTTTGTTGTGGCCACCCCATATAAAGAACCTTCACATGAGAGGTAAAAGAGGATTATTTCACGGACTTTAGTGCTATTTTAATTATTCTCTTCTTCTTAGCACTCTACATAACCCACACCTAACTTAGGCATTCGGACAACCCCTTAACGCATTGTTAACCGAGTTTCTATATTTGTAGTTCTACAGTTGTTCAAATGGAGTCGAGAGCTCATGCAGCAACAACCGAGCAAGCTACGAGATTGAGCAGAGCAAGCAGCCTCGACTTGAGCTTGACATTTTAGTAGGAACAGATCTGATGTAGTAGGCTGAAAGTCTTCCAAAGTCCTATGCACAACAGTCGTGACCAAGACTGGGCAAAAAGCATTGAAACTGAGCGTGATCGAGTGCCTCTCGAGCATCTCACCGAGCGCTCAAATGTCCCATGCCGAGCCATCATGAGTAACCGGTTTCGAGCCATCACGAGTAACTGGCTTTGATCCACGACAACTTGCAGATGAATAAAGTACCTAGCGTCTTCCCTGCCTCGTTGAGTACCAGCCAGTTTGGATCACAACAATCTCCAACAAGAGTGCTAAGTATCCCTCCTACCTGATCTGAGTCAGGAATGCAAGCTGCTGCAACATCGAATTCCGAGCTGTTCAACGAGCACTCATCTTCTATCAGAGCGCACAATCCAATTTGCAGCCGAGCATCAGAGCATATCTGCATCGTACCGACCAGCAACACCTACACCGTTGCTGACCTGATGCTACCCAAGTCAACAAACACCAAGCTCGAGCTTATCCACATCACCGAGCTCTCCAGCATGGACTAAGCATCTCAAAAGCAAACTGACCTTATCTCATCCGAACTGAATTGATTTGAGCAGAACCAACTCCAGGAAAGTCTTGTTTTGTTTTTGATGCTTTCTTTGTAAATATTCAGTAGTTTTCATTTTCTGTAATCAAGAGGTGCACTCCACTTATTCACTCCACCTCATCACACACACATATTTCCTTTTCAATACACACAGAGAATCCAAACCCTATACACTATAAATACCCATCGTCTCTCGCACAAAAATCATTGAATATCCATTTTTTTTCCTTCCATCACACAATTCATTCCATATTCCGCAATACCTTCCATAACTGAGAATCTATCCTTCATTCTCCATCATTCCACATTCCATTTTTCATTTTTTATTTATCCACCTCATCTCATTTCACCTGATCTCACCTCACTCGACCTCAACTTTTGGCACTATTCATTATGAACTTTCACAATAGAGTTGGATCTAGAATCATTAGGTAGATATTCCTGATATTTCAGGTGTACTCTCTCCATTATCTTTTACTATGGATTGCGCTTAGAATTTCACCATGAATGAAAGTATATTTTGAGTATGAGCTAAATTGTCTAAGTGGGATTATGTGGTGGATTAATGGATTTCTTAAGTAGTTGATTTGTTCTTATAACATGTTTTGTTAAATTGAAATTTTGATTATTTCTATTTCAATGTTCATGACAAAAAAAAAATTTCTATGGATTTTCTTATGAATTAGGATTTGAGATACTCAAAAGAACTTGATGATATGATTGAAATAAGAAATAAGATTTCAAAATTGACATGGACACATGCTGTTTTAGTTTAAATCTTAGAATTCACGTTCTTAATGCAATTGAAGTTGTGGTTTATTGACATGAACACATGCTTGAATCATAAATTCAATTAGAGTAACATTATTTGTAAGAGAAATGTGTTATTTAGCTAGTGATTATAGATAAATTACTCGAAAGGGATATCTATGCTATAATTTGATTTTTGTAACATGAAAGGGAAGTAAAATCTTGTAAATTTGATCAAAATCCAATTAAACAAAGACGATTATAATTACAAGGCAATAAAAGAAATCCTGTTTTTACCATTATAGAATCCTACATTTGTGATTTGACAGAGTTAAAGAGTTATTCCAATGCTCGATAGTCTTTAGTGTTAAAATTCGTTATAATTTTTAGCAGTAGAAGTAGATCATTTAGTTTAGCTCAAAAACCTAATATCATTTTGCTTAGCTTAGAGGATATCATTGCCTTTGATACTTAGTCAATTAGCTCCTTGTGGATCACAACCTGGTTCTCACTAGGTTTATTACTATACACACACCTAGGACACTTGCCGGTAGTTTTACGCTTTAAAAGAGTTTAACATAAAAGTGCATGCCACTTACGGAATTCTTTCACACAAATAGTGTAGACTTAGAGCAAGAAAATATTTGTACAAAGAATTTCTGCAACAATATAAATGGGGCAATTCATCATGGCAATGTAGAAAGAAAGGTAATCAAAAGAATTTATACCATTCCACCAAAAATTCAAAGAGATTCTATTTATGAGTTTACTTTACCATGTTCGTTGTCTTAGTCATTTGACTCCCTATTGATGTATCAAGGAGTCAAGTGTAATACATTCCAAAAGGCCGTACAAAGTTGAGGTCTTCTTGAGAATGATGACAAGATGCGTTAATGCTTACTTGAAGCAGCATCTTTCTAGATGCCATGTGCATTGAGGAGGCTATTTGTAATCATTTTTTATATTGTTAACCAAATAATATCATGTCCTTATGGGATGAATTCCATGGAAGCATGATACAGGATTATCCTTCATCTTCAACTAACACTAGTGTGATTTTAATTGATAAGTTATTGAGAGACAAGCGATATACTGAGGATTATTCAAGATAAGTTATCAATACCTATTTGTGATGATGACATAAGTGCATCCTCAAACTTGAATGCTGAACAAAGGTATGCTTTTGATTTGGTGAAGTTTGTATTAGATCGAGATGAACATGTAATTTTTTTTTATAGATGTTCCAAGGGGCATTGGAAAATCATTTGTGTATCGTGCTATTTTGGCTTCTCTTTGAAGTGTTGGTTATATCGCTTTAGCTACAACTACTTCTGAGATTGCAAAAAGACTATATTACCTGAGGTAGAACAACACACTCACATTTCAAGATTCCCTTAAACCCAGATCCAAACTCTATTTGTTTGGTGAGTAAGCAATCTGAGTTAGCTGATTTGCTAAGGCTTTCTAAAGCAATTTTATGGGATGAAGCACTTATGGCTAATAGATATGCATTTGAAGCTCTTGATAGAACACTTCAAGATATCATGGGAATTGAGTTACCGTTTGGGGGAATAGCTATCTAATAAGGAGGAGATTTTAGACAAGTCCTTCCAGTTGTTTCTAAGGGAACAAGACATCAAATGGTTAGTGCATGTTTGAACAAGTCACTCTTTGAAGAAGTGATCGAATTCTATGGTTAACACAAAATATGGCATCTATCAATGATAAAGATTTTATCAGAGTTGGGATGGAGTAGAGCGTATGATAAATTAAGATTTCATATGTGTACCACCATCATTAACCATTACATGGGAAGGTGAGTGCTCGATTGACAATCTAATAGATGCGACTTTCCCTAATCTTGCAAAGTCTGCAAAACACAGAGATTATTTTGTTAGTCGTGCAATTCAAGCACCTATTAATGTGGAAGTTGACAAAATTAAATGATAGAATAATGGAGTATTCTCTAGGTGATACCCATATGCACTCATCATTTGACTTCGTTAAAGATGATCTTGCACATTTGTATCAACAAGAATATTTAAATTCCATCTCGCCTGGTGGAATGCCTCCCCACATGTTAAAACTTAAAAAAGGTGCACTATTATGCTTCTAAGGAACTTAGACCCAACGGTTGGCCTTTGTAATGGCACTAGGTTGATTTATGTTGACTTCTTTAGACATCTCATCTATGCAGAGGTCTTGACAGGGCAATCTAAAGGATTAAGAGTTTTCATTCCAAGGGTATCTTTGGAAACCTCCGACAACTTATGACTACCCTTTGAACTGACAAGGAAACAATTTCCTGTGCACTTGAGTTTTATTTTGGCAATTAATAAAGCAGAGGGTCAGACAATTCAGAGTGTTGGAATTTAACTTTATAACCATGTTTTCAGTCGTTGACAACTTTATGTAGCTCTGTCTCAAGGAATGTTGATGTCTTCAACAAAGATTTTAGTTAGGAAGGGTAAAATATAAGGACATGATGGCGTATATATGCGAAATGTTGTCTATGTACTACTATAACAAAGATAAAAGAATTCGGTTTTATATACATTAATGTTCAATCTATTAATTTTTTTCCATTTTAAAATAGCTTTGTAGTATCTTAAATTAACATATTTTCAAAAACATTTATGACAACAGCTGGTGAGGACCTTAAATTGTTGTCAACTTAATTCAAAATGTGGCAACTCGATCTCTATCTGGTATGATTTAATCTTACAATTCCAAAAGTTATATTTGGTTCATAATTTAAATTTAAAATTTTATAAAGACATCTATTATTCAAGATACATGTATTTAATTTAGGATTTATATGATTAAATGAGCCTTACTGATGATTGGTTATACAGTTTAGAGATTTGCAACATCCATCCATAACGACCTCCCCCTTATGGCAACTATTTATCTTTCGAAGTTCTTAATAAACCTTATATGTGAACAAACCAACCAACGCCATCTTTGTTGTTCTTGATCTATAGAGAAATTAACTGAGGGTTTATAGCTTTGGTTGGGAATGTTCTATCAAACTTGACATTAGGATTTCATTAAGATGATTGAGTAAGAGATACAGAACATTCAAACAACAGGTAGTTGCTACTAAATGCAAAAATTTTTTACTCATTTGATGCTATTGTTTTCCTAGATCTTTATTCATTTGTTTCTTCTTAGTTGTAATGAGCCGAAAAACAATCGACTAACAAATAATCAAAATGAAAGCTATTAGCAAATTAAATCTGCACACCCCATTGCACCTTACAAGAGAAAGAAAGTCAAACATAACAGTAAAAAACAAAAACTATCATAGTAAGAAATTTATCTAAATTAGAATTTCTCTTTCTACTTCATTATTAATGGTTTAATCAACACATTGGTTCTTCTTGCTAGACTAAAAAGTTATATCTCCTGGAGTTTTCATCTTTTTAAGGTTTGTCAAATTGTTAAATTGTTAACTCATCTTATTGTATATATTATCATTCACTCTTAAATTGATTTTCCACCCTCCATTTTCTTTCTTCCAATTTTATAAGCATAACAAGACCTTAAACAAATTGATGTATTAGAAGCTTAACAATATAATCACTTGGTAATATGACTTATCATAACTATCTTATATCGACTTTTATAACACATGTACAATTCATAAATTTTTCCCCTTTACATTGTAGGTGCATGCCCACATCCTCCATGAAATAGATCGTGCTCGATTGGCTTAGTCATTGAGAAATGTTTTATCTCCATTTTCTAATTTTAAATTGTAAGTATTCTTTCTTGATCGGTTATAAGAGTTTTTTTTTTTTTCTAATCTAACATGTAACTTACATATGTGGTAATTTCCTTTACTAACTTCTCATGTTGTAAATTTTACAGCAATTCTTTTAATTTTTGCACATGTGTTGTAGGTGCGTCATTTATTAGTATATTATTTAAGCTAGATAAGTGTTTTTAGTGTCTTTTTTGTATTTCATTAATTGCCTTACAAAAAATATCATTATTATTTTTATTTCATTAAGACATAAAAGTTAAAATATACAACTCTACAAATATTTTAGTAATTTTAACTTTTATATATTTGAAATATTTATTTCAATAACTTATGTTCACCCCTTTCTCTCTCTCTTCCTCCCTGCTTAATTCCCTCTCATGAACAACCATTTGCTTTGTTATTCACACCATCATAATTGTTATTTTAAAATAAAAACAATTTTTTTTTCTAATAACTGCTCCCTTGTTTTCTAATTTTTATTTCTAACAAAACTGATTATTACATTTCTTTTCTATCTTGAATTTTGCATTAAAATCTTGAATAGGAGAAATATAATATATAAAACCTATTCTATTTTAATCAAAACTATATAGAGTTTTTTTTTTCCCTAAATAAATGATAGAGGATTTATGAAATTTTTAATTAACTTTTTTTTTAATTTAATGGTACTAAATTTACATACACAATGAGAGTGTAGTAGCTACTAGTATTTATAGAAGGAGGAGGAGGGGTTTTTATATAACTTAATATTTTATTATACTTTCTTTCATTTCGGTTTTCTATTTAAATCTTCAATCCAACTTGATATAGAATCATTAATGTATAAGAAGGAAGGATTTTTTCTAATCATGTAAAAATAGAGGAGACTTGAGTCAACAACTTAGAAGATGGAAAGCTTAATCACAAAATTACCTATAAAAGAGGAAATATAAAAAGAAAAGTTAAAAGTTGGAGGATTTATATCACGCCTGAAGGGACTCTAGTTGTGACCAATGTTGTAAAACCCAACCCCAGTGGTTAACCCAAACATATGAGAGGCTCAAGTTCAAAATGATAAACCAAGTTTGACTGAGGGTCCAATTGGAGTCACTGGAAAAATGAAAAAACATTTCATATATTGAAAGTTTACTACATTACGAGGTAAAAAAAACCTTAAACTTATAATTCTTTTAAAACATAAAATGGCATACTAATTAATAAATTCTTCTTATATATTGATAAATATTTTTCCATTGTTACTTATCCTTGGTTTTTGGTTTTCATGCTTTAACTTAATAGTAAATTTGGTAAGTGCTTATTAAATTTGAGGTTTCAAGAAAACCTATTTATTTATAATTTTAACCTTGTTCTCTTCTTCGTCTTCCTCTTCTACTTCCAAACATTCTCAATGTAAAGGTATTATTGTATGTTGCAAATTTCATGTATCAACACATTCATGTTGAATGTTAACTTAAAAAAAAAAAAAAAAAAAAAAAGAAGAAAAACCAAATTTCTTGTGATGAAACCAAGCATTTTTCAATCGAGGGATGAAGTCCAATTGACAAGATGTCAAAAGGTGCACTGAATTGAACTAGGAGATAGCGTTATAATTAAAACAATAGGAATATCTAAAGATAACGAATACCACTTTATTTAAGGTTTTATATATTATTTAAATCTACAAAATGAAAATGACAGGGATTGCCTTCAACAAGGGATCATTTCGTTGTCATTGATTCTAGTTACATCTTATTACTTACTAGTCTTAAAGTTATTATTTTCAATCATATGAATTATACAATTGTGTAATATTGTTCAACACTTGATTTAATTTCACGAATCTAAAAGCTCTATCAAAAGGAAATAAGTTTTAAGTTATAATAATCCTACTCCTTCGTGGGCTAACCATGCAAAGAAGGCTAATATATATTCATCGAGGAATAAATGGATAGCATAATTCAAATACCACATTGCTTAACTCATAGACCACTATTGCATGCATTAAATACAAAGGAATCTAGCTCCCCTTATAAACCTTTTATATCTCACTTCAGTAGGTCCATGAGTGGGCTTTAAGCCTAATCTATGTCGATTTTTATTAGTATGGTGATGATAAAAACATGAGCAGTGCAACTCGTTAGGCCCGCCTAATTGCTTGATTGGCAATTGAATCACCTGAATTCTCTAAGTCTCACAGGGTTTCTTGCAATCTAAGTTTTTTCAATAGATTAGCCCACCTTCTTGACTAGTTCTAATCAAATTGCATTTAAGGTATCATGTGCCACTTTTGGATTGCATTTAAGGTACATCCATAAGGTATGAGAACTACTTAGCAAACAACCCAAGATTGCATTTAAGGTATCTTGGATGGAGCTACATTTAAGGCACCCTAAGGCTTATGATATAAATGATTAGTTATTAGATGACATGGACATTGACAAAACTACATATTTCCTACCTAAGGTCAAGGGGCGATACCCTAAATTTCATGTCAATTATCAAAGAACCATGTGTCATGATTACGTTCCATATGATTGCTCATGTGTTACGTATCATTGATTAACTTGTTTCTTATTGTTTTTTGAGTAGTAATGGTGAACTTGCACTCTCATCTTATTGATCTGTGGTTTTACTCATCCGGTTATATTGTGATTGACCTTAGAGGGACGCCTAGATAGGTTTATAATCTTGTGAGATAGACCATATCTATAAGTGTAACCACTTTTGAAATTTGGGAAATGCTACAAAGGAAAGTAGATGTACTTGATAACTTTCTATTATGTTTTAGTAATAAAGGTTTTCATTATCTGTGTCTCAACTTTCGCTTCTAGTTGTAATTTAAAAAAAAAAAAAAAAAACTAGATACAATGGTTTTTGTAAACATACTCTTCAAAATGCTACAAATCAATTGTGGTCAATCTTTTTAATGCTAGTGTGTTTGATTATTGAATGCTTTGTGAATGCTTATATAGGTTGAATAAGCATCTATGGTGGCTTGTCACGTCTAATATAGTCAAATTTGGGCCGGCTTAGTTGGTTTAATCCAATTTGATTAGAGTCAGCCAAGAAGATGGACTAATCCACTAGAAATACTCAGATTGCAAGAAACCCTGTGAGACTTGAAGAATTGGAGCGGTTCAACTGCCAATCAAGCATTACTCTTAGGCCATTGTTTCTTAAGACTCGTAATAAGATATAAAACGATAGTCTAAGTAAGGCTTCGTTGTTTGATGAATTCCCTCATATCTTTTTGTTGTTTCATTGAAGCTAGAAACTAGAATATATTGTATGGATTAAATTAAGATTACTTGTAATCATTTACTCAATTTGTAGTTTTCTATTGTTTCATCTTAGAATAATGGTAGTGGTGGTAACTGCAATTCTTATATAATGTCTGTCCAGTCTTATTACCGTTTCAATACTTATTAATAAGGTTGGGGGTGACCAACCAATATATAATTTAATCAATATAATATAAAGAAGGAAAACAAATTTTATACACAAGAGCAGAACAACTAAGTAATTCAATCGCAAACATATAACATGGAATTCGTCATTATTTTCCTAGGTTAGTAATTATGCAACGATTAGTATCATCATTTAGAGTTTCTCATCACTAGTAAGTCACTTCCTTCAAATGGTACACGAGTCTTGTATAATCTTTAAATATTGTTACTATTACACACATTGATATGTTTAGGCATTCTTCGACGTTCGAAATGATTGCTAGTATTGTATCGCATTTGATTATTCAAATTTTATTTAATTACTTATTATTTATCTAAATTAATTTATTTGATTTTATTTTGCAAATTTAAGTTGTACCAGATCAGGGATAATCTTCGAGCACCGGAAAGGCATGTCATGTCAGCTTGGTCAATTGGTACGAGGGACTAGCAAGCCGATAAGTTTCACCCATTTCCAAGATCTTAAGTTTAAGGGATTCAACTATATAGATTTTGATTATTAGTTTAAGTAAGAATTTTAAGAACGTAATTAGTTTATTTTGTCTAATTCTTTGATGTTCACATTCGTATAGCACTAAAAACTAGCAGAATCTTATCAACTTACTTTTATTGTATAGAGCTCAAACTCATGATCACAATGCAACTTATAGTTTTAAAAATGGTTGAGGTTTGTGAGAGTTATAGATTTTAGAAAAATGAAAGAGTTTACGGAGTTCGTCAACTGGAAGTTTTCGTGCCATAAGTTTTTAGTAAATGAATAACTGGTGTTAGGTGAAAGATGTGAATAATTTCCATTTCTCGAGTTTTATTAGCATGCAGATGAGTGCTCTCTTATAATGATGCATTCCATAGTATGTTTAAATAAAAAATTACGTACTTGTTATATTAAATGTCTTGAATACTGCTGTATAAGTATATTTAAAAGTTTTAATTGAATGGTTTTATTTGTTTTCAATTTTACTACATGTTATGGTTTATTATAATTTAAGTGTTAAAGCGTTAAATAATTTGGATTTTAATATTTTATGGTCTAATTACCTATTAGGCTAAACTTTAATTATCCAATCATATATTTCGTGTTGTAACATCCACATTATAGGATTCACAATTAAAAATAATTAAATATAGAAAACCATTTTGATGCCTTTTCAAATTTAATACTTAAAATTTACAAGAAAATTTAATTTAATACTAAACTTTAAAGTAGTCAATTTAGAATTCAATCAAAATTTTTTACTACATTCTTAATGAAATTTGTTCCTTTTTTTTCACTATCAAAATTTGCTCTATTTGCAGATGTAGAATTATA
Organism: Combretum micranthum; assembly: GCA_024138025.1. Taxonomy (NCBI): domain Eukaryota; kingdom Viridiplantae; phylum Streptophyta; class Magnoliopsida; order Myrtales; family Combretaceae; genus Combretum; species Combretum micranthum. Next base: position 958,540 of record JAMXBD010000166.1, read on the forward strand.
CATATTATTGAATTTTTAATAATACTTTTAATACCATCTAGTATTGATAGATTGCATCTTTCATATAAAAAAAACATTAAATAATATTAGAGAGATAATAAAAATAATCATAAAATTTTGACTGAATATATTGACCATTTCAAATTTTAGATACCAAATTATATTTCTTAATAAAATTTGGCTATCAAATTTGACATTTTCCTTAAGATATATATATATATATATATATATATATATATATATATACACATCAATGAATCTTATAATTATTTTTTCCCTTATATATCAACCTAAATGGAAATACATAAAAGTCCAGCTCAACAGCCTCAACTTACCACTCCTAACACATCAAGTCAAACATTCTATGCATGCATGCCACGTTGCACAACCAACGGTTACGATATTCTCAGCATCACGAGAAGAATGATAGTGACATGTTGTCAGTAACCCACATGCAGCAACGCGAGTTCCATCACTCTTCAAATCCATGCATTAATTCATAGGCCGTAATAATATAACCTGTCTTAAAAATGCCTTTGCTTGGTCATATTGCCTGTCACAAAGCGTAATTGCAGAGTCAGCCAATGCAGGTTTAGAAAAAGTAAAGCTACTAAATTATGAAAGTGATAGGGTTTAGTCAATTTGGGAAGTTGAAGCTTTTGGAATTGATATTTTGGCTACTTATTTATGAAGTCCTATGTTGATGTTCAACACACATGAATATGATTTATTCAAATTCATCTTTCTCATTGTCCTTTTTAATAGGAATCCCTAATGTTAATGTTTTTAATGCTTAGTGGTCACTTTTCATCACCAATAATTACGACCAACAAGCTCTATCACATCTAACCACTGCAGTAGCTAGAAGTAAAAAGATAGGTAGGAATTGATCTACTTATTTTTTACAAGACCTTCTATTAAGAACGTGCTATATAGGAAAGTATCCAGGGATTACGGAGAACTTATAAAAAATTATATTAATCATTGCAATTATAATAAATCTTATATATTAATATGAAGAGGTTTTAATAGAAATGCATTGACGATACCTTTTAACTGTTAAAAGAAACAATTTAAGATTTTATGTTGATTATTAAAAATTTTTTACTAAGAAGGGTCCTATAATCAAGATTTACATCATAGCTATTAATCTATAAATAACATGTTGAGAGAAGTTTAATTACTTAACTATTATGTTTCATTGAGTGGAGTTTAGTTTGTTACTTCTCTTCAAATCCTCATTACATATTGCCCAAGCAACAATGTAACTAAAAATTGTTTTCTTCTTTTCTCTTTTCAATGACTAATTTAGTACAACTTTTAGGGAAGGGAAAAATCGAGCCCAAATTAGTTAAGCTTCTTGGCATAACTGAAATTGTTTGCATGTGTGGAAAAGTAATAAATTGTTTGTGACATAAGAATAATAAAATGATTAAAAAGGAGAGGGAAATGAAGAAACAAAAGGAAAATTAAAAAAAAAAAAAGGAGTCAATTGTATACTTTTCAACAGAAAAAAAAAAAAAAAAACAGACCAATTTGAATATATATATATATATATATATATAATATGGAATAATAAAACCCTGGCTTTATTCATGAGTGTAAGCTTTGGTTCCTCGCCGTATGGCACGGCAGACTTATTCATTTATAATTTTTTTTTTTTGCCAAATAATTTCTTTGTTTTTAAAATTTAAATTTAGCACGTTTTTTGTATTCCCCTTATATTTTAAGTAAGTTGTCCTCCTGAATCAGGAAGCAGGCCCAATAGCTTAGAAGATTAATATATGTGAATTATCACAATTTTTTTTTTTTTTTTTGCCAATTACAAGAGGAGGGAGATTCGAATACAAAACATTTCATATGAGAGACCAAAAGAGATACTTAATCGCAACTTGAATGAAGTTTAACAAGGCTAATAATTTTTACATCTACATGTTAATGATTGGGATTTTGTCTTTCCTAATTAAACAAATTCTATATATATAACGGGACATCTACTATACTTAAATACTACTTTCATTTCATTAATAAATACAGTGATTCAAAATTGATTTTGTAATAAAATATTATAATTTTTTTCCTAAAAAAAAAAATCAATGTGGAGCACTCATATTATTTGGCAAGCATATTAATCAAATAAAAAGAAAAATTAAAAGGAAAAAAAAATTGCAGTAAGTACAAGTGCAGAAGAATTTAAAATGAGTTATCTTAGCATTATTGTAATGAGAAATATATATCTCCCTATACCTTTGATAGATATTATGTACAAGTTTCATCACTATAAGTACAAGCAAGCATTAAATCTAATTAAACAATTTTTTATATTTATGTAAAATTATATTTAAAAGTACTAAAATTTAATTATGATTAAAATAAATTTAAACCATCGAATGATATATCAACACTGAGCCCACTTTAAAAGAAAAAAAACACGAGAGCATAGAATTCAGCAATGGCCACTAGCAAGTTCTTTGTAAGTATATAACCCAACTCTTACTTCTTCCATTGTCATACAATACACTCTCTCTCTCTCGCTCTATGTATTTATTTTTATATATAATCTTTCCATGATCTCCTACTGTTCTTCTTATACCACGAGAGTTTGTGTATAAATGTAAAAAGTTAATCTAGAGAATAAATATAAATGTAGCTTTATTTATATATTCTGGAAGTTCTAACAAATTTATTATGGTATGTTACCAAACACTAATAAATAATAATGCATGATGATAGTTTATTGCGTATCACTCTTAAGAAAACCTAATCTTTCATGCTATGTTGCAGGGATCCTCGATGAAACAATGTTGCCAAGAGAAAGTAGAACAAGGTTACAAAAGGTGTAATAATGACAAGTATCATATGTTGACAGAAGAGAGAGAGCACAACCCGACATAAGCAGGAGAGTGCTGCTTATGCTGGGAGTGTGCTCCCTCTTCTTCTGTCATCATCTTTGATGTTATTATTACAGCAATTACCATCCTCACCATAATCGAACCAAAAAGAAAAGATAAGTTATTATATGATTCTTTTGTCTCATGGAAAAATTTTTCTTAATGCTAATAGTGGAAGGTGATTGGTATTGAAGTTGTATTCAGTGAAAATGAAAATCATCTTCGTTTTTTTCTTTTTTTGAAAAAAACATCTTCATGAAATTCAACATCATTTAGAATCTCATTTTTTATGTAGGCAGCAGGCGCTAAGGTTTCCTACTTTCCCTCATGGCTCGCATGGTATGAGCACTGTTCAACATAATGGAACAGGTTGGATTTTCTCCTCTTCCGGTCCATGTAAATGTATTCTCATCATTCTGCATATGGATTCCTAGAATAATATGGTCATAGGCAAAAAATGTTGATTAGGAAACTTTAATATCCATGTAGTGAAAAAGAGATATAGTTAATGGCTGAGTTTCCTACTTCTTGATGATGCTTTGACATGGGATATTATGATTTTTACAGGCAATACTTGTACCCAACTCAAACAACCACAGCTCTGATTACATTGTCCTTGAAACTACCTCAGAAATTAGCATTGCTGTAGTTGAAGAAGTCTTGTTACTTAGATTATTTTCCTTTACATTCTCTTTTTCCCTTTTTAGCAGACCTTGGGAAGCATCTGTCGATGATATTTGGGGTGACACTGATATTCTTAATGTGTTAGAAGAAGATGTTGAAACAGGAATGATTTATATTGCCATTTCGCCTTGATCCATGAAGAGCCACTTGTGGACTAGCCACAAAAATTCTACTCACAAGTTAGAAATTAGCCATAGATATTATTTAGCGAAAAGAAGAATAAAAGAAATATTAGCAAAACATGCGAGAATCCAGGGGAATCTGCCATGCACCATGGTCAATAGATTTTGTGCTTCATAGGACACAATGTTTTCATGTGGATTGTTGTAGCTAAAGATCTAAAAATGCATGGAATATATAAACAGGATCCAAGACTCATGTAAGAAAAATTTGAGAATCCAAAGATGTCTAGCTTTTCTTTGTGCACGCGATCCTATGCATATGCATGTTAGGAGATGAAAAAACTACTGAAATTATTAATACCTCAATATTATGTTTGCGCGCATCCATAGACAAACAGAAACAAAGTCATTATGATCACCGATCCACCAAACTTTTATTATCGTGATCAAGATAAAGGGGTTAACAACTCTGAATTAATTTCATAATTACTGTCTAATGTCGTCGAACCCAAAAACTATTAAACTTGTTGATACGTCTGTGCATGCTTGTGATCATGGGCCCAAATAAAAAAAAAATGGTTGATTTTATTGAATGCAATTGAGATGGGGCTCTGTAGATATCTGCATTATTTGCTAGCCTTTCAACAAATTAAGTTTGCAGTTGTTATACTGGAAGGCCAACTTGAAGATACATGTAAACGTCTTGGCATACAGTAAGATTCAGATACTTGTTTTAATCCATCAGCTTACGAAATGCAATCCAAATTGCTATTACACCACTGACTGTTGGGGAAACTTTACACTGATTAGGCACCTTATACTTGTTTGGCTGATTTCGTAAATCCAATGTAGTGGCCATTTCCAAGCCAAATTTGTCTGGTCAGAAAGGAGGCTCCTAAAACGTCATAATTTATCCTTGATGATTCAAAAAACAGAAGTGTGAATTCTAAGTTCCATATGCTTGAACAAGCTTCTCATTCAATTAAAATATACAGGCTTCCAAAGGCAATGACAACTCACAAAATAAAGAAACACATTTTTGTATAGAAAGGAAACACTCTTTCCGGTTCCCACCATGTACACACACAGCATGCTTTAACTCTTTAAAGAGCTAAACAGTTATTACAATCAAGGCACACCATTCCCCAACCAGATAGTTCAACAATACTATATGAATTCAGCCGTTGAGCTTTAAGGCCACTACATCACTAGTGTACAAACATAAAAGAATGAAAGAATCAATTCAATCTAGTATACAGGCACATCAATCAACTTTAATCTGACATAAGGCAGGGCAGGGCAGAGTGACTTAAATTCTTCACTGTCTGAAACAATATCCTTGAGGGACCACGGCAAGGTATGGGAGAAAGAAAGGCTTGGTTTCACCCTTGGGACATCCACAGATTCAGCTTCATTGACTAGAATTTGAAGGACTCTTCTCATGGTAGGCTGAGCAGCACTATCCGGGTAGCATAACTTTTAAACCCACAAGCAATAGCTTCCTCATTTCTTCCTCCTCAAATTCACCATTCAACCTTTCATCTGCTGCATTAATAATTTTCCCCTCAGAGTGCAGTCCCCAAACCCAATTGACCAAATTCACCATCTTTTGACTCGTCGGGTCTCTTTCAATAGGCCTCCTACCACAAGCCACTTCAAGTATGACCACACCATAGCTAAAAGCATCAGTTTTATGATTTTATCAGTTGCTTTCCCCTACTGAAGGTATTCAGGAGCCAGATATCCCATCGCTCTTGCTGTCAGAGTTGAAACAGGACTCTTGTCATGATCCATAAGCCTAGCCAACCCAAAATCACCAAAGCCTTGCATTGAAGTTTCCATCTAGCATTATATTACTCGTCTTAATCTCCCTGTGAATAACTTGCTGCTGCATTCTTGACATAGGTAAGTAAGAACAGAAGCCAATCCAACCGCAATATTTACCCTATGTGACCACTTCAACACTCTGCCTCATTCGGGATCCTGATACAGCATCTTATCAAGACTCCCATTAGGCATATATTCGTAAACTAATAGCAATTCACCCTTCTCAACACACCATCCTTGAAGTTGCCCCAGATTCTTATGCCTCAAACAAGCTATGATGGATAATTCAGCTAAAAACTGAGTCTTTCCTTCATGGGAATGCTTTGATCTTTTCACTGCAGCAATAGATCCCGACGAGGTAAAGAAAGCCTTGTAGACCATACGAAATGCTCCATAACCGAGAATCCTACTATTATGAAGCCCTCTTGTAGCAACCTTTAGTTCTTTGCAATTAAACTCTTTAGGACCTGACAGCACTTCAGCTCTAAAGCTCTTTTCTGTTCTTGTATCCCTCCATCTCCTCAAAGTAATATAACCAAACACAACAAGAACCGCACAAAAGAATGCAGGACCAGCCATCCCGAGCCCTAACCCTAACTTCTTGTAATGCTTATAGCTTGCTTCTGGCACTGCAATTGGGGGCTTACTTGTCACAGAGCTATCAGATACATTATGTGGATGCGCTCTCAGTCTAGCAGGCAAAAAACCTATGGTCTTGAAACCCCAGTTCTCAATCAAATGCAGCTCAGTACTCCCTTCGGTTGAAGCAGAAAGCCCTACATATTTCATTTCTTTGAGACATCCAGAGACATCAATCTTCACAGTTAAAAGGGGGGTTTTCGGGCTTAAACCTCATGTAACTCATGAAAATCACAAGTTTCCTTAGATCATTCTTGTAATCAATCCAAACCGAGACCAACTTCCCGCTCTTTAAATCAATCCCCTGAACTATAGGGTCAGCAATTTAATCGATTTCAAACTATCAATATCCAATTATACATGGTTCTGATTCAGATCACCAAAATGGGAATCCATCCTAGTATCAAACTAGACCGCAATGAACTGGTTCTTGGTCAATTGGGAAGAATTGACAAGCCCTAAATACCCTCCAGGGCAACCAAGGGAATCGTTACTCGGCGAAAGGAAAAAGGATAAACCATCCCCAAAAGAGCTAGGGTTTACATTATTCACTGAAAAGGAGAAGCTTGTGGAGAAAGTAGCGGTCGTATTGGAATCTGGATCAAAGAACTGAATTGGCTTATTGTAAAAAACACTGCTAGAGCTTGAAGAAGGGACTTTGGAGTCTCGAGTAAGGCCAACTACACCGTCCCGGAGATACAAGAGAGAGAAGCAAGTGAAAGAAAGTAATGTGAAATTTAGGGTTTGAGCTGAAAGTTGAGGAATCGCGATTAAAAAGGAGAGAACTAGGTTAAAGATTGAGAATTAGGCATGACGGCATGCTTCAGCTAAAAAGAAGATACAGTAGCATGTAGGTTCAGACCTCGCCCAAGAGGGAATGAGTTTGTTGTTTGAAACATCCTCCTCCTCTTCATCTTCATCTTCATCTTCATCTTCATCATCTGAACATTGGTAGCAAGAAATCTCATATGATTTTACAATGGTACCACCACTAACAAAGTCCTTCTCTATTGCTTCTTGCAAAATGCTTGTTACCTAGCACATAAAACATATTATTAGCATAGAAGCATGTTTAGCAATAAAATCAATATGAGTTAATGATCCTAAAATCCCATGAAGAACATAATGTAATATTAGTAGAATCAAAAAGCCCAAAGATTTTTTATCACTCAACTAGTGAATGAGGCAACAATGCAATAAGGATGTTTGGCATAAAGGTTCAAGAGCTTAACATAAAGTAAACCTCTAATATAAAAGGAAATTAAAAAAAAAAAAAGGAAAGAAATCATTAATGCAGCTACTCCAAATGTAATTGTTTGGACGAAAAAATAGCACAAACAAATTTCAGATGCTAATAAGAAGATTCAAATGCTTATGAAAATCCCTTATCCATTAGTAGAGTAGTTCCACCAAAATCAATTCAAAATGCTAAATTGGACTTCGATCTTCCATTTTTTTCCCGTCCTATCATTGGCTCATTTTAGAGGTGAGATTTAAGTAAAGGGACTAGTGGCAAGACAACATAAAGCCAGGGTAACACCATAGATAGGCTGACATGACCATAGCTCATACCTTCACTGTATCACCAATATTAATTGGGGTCTGAAAGGTTTCGGGGGAAATCAACGGATCTTGGTAAAGATCTTCCAAGCCCTTGCTAATTCCAGCAACAGCACATGTTGTTTTCTCTCTTTTAACAGACTCTTCAATTTTTTTTTGCTTTGCCAATTCATTTTTTGAATCTTGCATTCCCTGCACCATATCCAATAAATATGTGAAAACTAAATTAACACGTGAAGGAAAAAGGTAAATTGAGAGTACACCACACTGTTACATTGTGATTTGTTTCTTTTTCAAAAAAGAGAATTGATTAAAAAGAATAAGACGATGTCTAAGAGAGAACTGGGGGTACATAAAGAGTCCTAGATTTCACTCTCACAATGTGACCTAAAATACCCCTACTAACAAGATTGGTTTTTCCAAATGAGCAATTGATGTAAGGAAAAATTTCAGATATTGCTTATTTTCCAGCACACAGAAAAAGCATTAAGTTCACTAGCATTAAATTTTCAACTCATGTGAAAATTTTTTTTTAGTTATGTTACAAAGTATAGAATAAACCTACAATAATTTAGTATTACAACAAATCTATACCATTTTAAAGGGAAAAGGTTATGAGAAAACAAATTCACTCAATTTCAACCTCAAAATTTTTTAGTCTTGAAAAACTTGGGAGCTTGAGCGAATAATAATTGCCTCATACTCAGCAAACCAACTGCAACCCACAATATCTCTCTCTTCAATCCACTCCACCGAATTCCAAGTATGAACTCATCAAGCACATGTTTCATATTATATCTGATGTCCTAAACCAGTGTTGAAAGTGATAACAATTAACTAATTACTAAAGTATTTACAAATGCCATTTCCTATGAGGTTTTCAATATTCACTCCCGCAGCCCTATCTCACTAGAACTAATATAAATTTCACAACGCTTCACATATTGCAAGTTACATCATCAGCCATAATTCACAAATGATCCCAATCATGACAAGAATATGGAGTCTATTATTTCATCAGAAACTCTGCTTCTCTTGATGAAAACGATCTAGCCTATTATTAAAAGAAAGAAAAAACGATCCATCCAACAAAATTTGCAATACAAAATTCTGCTCTAAATTAGGAAATGTAGAGTAGAATGGAGAAAGATTAGCCCTTTCTGCCTCAATTATAAATTTCTACTAAACTCTGCTAGTTTACAAGATAATTTACAATGTGGGAATTATGTACAAGTCCCAATAAAAATGTCACCTTCAGCTCCAAATTCACCGGGGAAAAGAAACTCTGCACAAACTCAAGATACAACATTTGGGAATCTACTGCCAAAAAAAAAAAGGAACAGATTTCGATGCTGTGTATGAACATATATTTAATAATCCACACAAATATCATCTTACCATAATCAGCCACTTCTCAAACTGACATGGAAAAGCAAAATTAAAAACTGTAATACTTCAGCCACTGAGAAAATTAAAGTCCAAGAATGTTACTCTCCACAATTTTTGTGCAACCCAAACGTCCACAAACATAAATTTGGGTCATAACTCAAGCCTACTATCGTGTTATGGAAAAAACGCTCATGATCTGCCTTGTTTAAGGTGAAGCAATAAGTAGCACTTCCACATTTTATCAAACTTTGTAACACAAATAGAGGGATAGTTGGCAGCAATGTGGGTGTACTAACTCCTTTTCACAAAATAAAGTCATCACAATCAGTTAACACCAAAGGGAAAGCAGAACGTCAATTGTGGAAGCATGATCTCTACGACCACATGCACAGTGGATAACAGGAAGTATGCCGTCACATGTTAAAAGACCAACAAAAACCACATGGGCAAAGACAAACCAAATAATAAACTCACCTCCTATTAAAGAATCTGACATAATTTGTAACTACAAAAAGCTCAAAGGTCCTCCAGCATGACAGGGTGGCCTACCTTCGTTGAAACCTTCGCGGTAAAATGACTGCAGAAATATGAAGATTCTTCAGCACACATCAATGATTGTTTAATTGGCATGATGCAATTACTTAACTCACCCTCTGATATGCTGCAAAAGCTATCTGGAGGGAAAATTGCTTCTGGATCCATATTGTCTTGGGAACGAATCCCCATTGCTATATGACTTCTACTGCAAATATCAGACAAAGCAATTAATATAAAGCTCATTGGAAGATGATGAACTCCTAGGTTCACATGTAAGCAAAACTCAGTTGCATATGTTGTGTTGCATCTGTGTTTGGTACCCCAAAAAGGAAAGGAAAAATATTATAAACAGTTCAGGTCACAAATCCACACAGCAGATGATTTACTGCTTTAGATAAGTTTTAGGCATGACAACACGCTTCAGCAAAAAAGAGGCTGCAGTAGCATGTAGGTTCAGACCTCGCCCAAGAGGGGATGAGTTTGTTGTTTGGAACATCCTCCTTCTCTTCATCTTCATCGTCTGAACATTGGTAAGGAGAAATCTCATATGATTTTTCCATGGTGCCACCAATAACAAAGTTCCTCTCTATTGCTTCTTGCAAAATGCTTGTTACCTAGCACATAAAACATATTCTTAGCATGGAATCATGTTTAGCAATAAAATCAATATGAGTTAATGATCCTAAAATCCCATGAAGAACATAATGTAATATTAATAGAATCAAAAAGCCCAAAGATTTTTTATCACTCAACTAGTGAATGAGGCAACAATGCAATAAGGATGTTTAGCATAAAGGTTCAAGAGCTTAACATAAAGTAAACCTCCAATATAAAATGAAATTAAAAAAAACATAAAAAATAAGAAATCATCCATACAGCTATTCCAAATGTAATTGGTTGGACGAAAAAATAGCAAAAAAAATTTCAGTTGCTAATAAAAAGATTCAATTGCTTATGAAAATCACTTATCCATTAATAGAGTAGTGCCACAAAAATCAATTCAGAATGCTAAATTGGATTTTGATCCTCCATTTTTTTCCTCTTCCTATGGTTGGCTCATTTTAGAGGTGAGATTTAAGTTTAGGCACTAGTGGGAAGACAACGAAAAGCCATGGCAACACCATTGATAAGCTGAGACAACCATAGCTCATACCTTTGCTGTATCACCAATATTAATTGGTGTCTGACAATTTTCTGAGGAAATCAACGGATCTTGGCAAAGATTTTCCAAGCCCCTGCTAATTCCAGCAACAGCACATGTTGTTTTCCCTCGTTTAACAGACTCTTCAATTTTTTTATGCTTTGCCAATTCATTCTTTGATTCTCGCATCCCCTGCACCATATCCAATAAATATGTGAACACAACTTAATTAAGACGTAAAGGAAAAAGGGAAATTGAGAGTACACCACACGGTTACATTGTGATTTGTTTTTTCCTCTTCCATTTTGGCACGTTCCCTTTGAAGCTTTCGTGCTTCCTCAAGGCATCTTCTCTTACGTTCCTTCTCTTTCCTTTCTTCTTCTCCCCTCTTCCTTTTCTTTGCAAGTTCAGCCTCTCTTTTCTTCCTTTCCTCTTCTTTCTTTCTCTTCTGCAGTTCCTGCTGTCTCAAATTTTCTTGTTCTGCTCTTGCTCGTTCAAGCTTCAGGGCTTCCTTCTTCATTTTGCGTTCAATTTCCTTCTTTTCTGCTTCACGCTTGGCGGCTTTAGCAGCTACTAGAGCTTTTACTTTAACATCTCTCTTCCCTACAAGACGCAAATTACATGATAATATATATCACAGCCGAAAATGACAAAAACCAAGCCGTCCTTAAAGAATAAGGTCATCTTAGGTATAGATACCATTTCATTTCTCTTCAAAAAAAAAAAAATGATTAAAAAGAATAAGATGATGTATAAGAGAGAAGAAGAGGGGGGGGAGGAAGATTTCCAGATTTCACTCTCACATTGTGACCTAAAATACCCATACTAACAAGGTTGGTTTTTCCAGATGAGCAATTCATGTAAGGAAATAACTTAAGATATTGCATATTTTCCAGCATACAGAAAAAGCATTAAGCTCACTCATATAAAGAAGAGATCTTCCAACATATAAGAAACTCTTGATCACTACAATCAGCAGTGATTTAGGGAACATGGGACAATAGAAGTACCAAAGCATCTAAACCAGAAACAGAAATGTTAAATAAGAAAACGAATACAGCAACAAGCAATATATTTGTAAACATTGAGTCATAGACGCTTCAAGGCAAGATCCTGCTGAGAAATGGATACATTCATTTGCCAGGATGGTGAAGATAAGATTCAATAAAATGCCCATATCATTTAAGCCAAGAAGCTTTGTTCAACTTCCCAACCCTCAAAAAACTAACTATCGTAACTAAATTATTGATAAATCCTCCAAAGTTAGTTATTCATCAATTCAATGGTTTTACTTTCATAATTTGATTTTGAGATAACTGCCATGGATTAGGAAATGGCATATCAAAATTTTTGTTTTCTCCCAGCTTCTGGTGCCTTTGGAAATCAACATCTCTGAACAAGTCAACTAAATATGACAAATTTTCTGCCTCTATCGTAGCAAAATATCACTCCATAAAATCTAATAAATTTCTTTTAAAGTGAAATTGAATCTTAGTTGCCAAACAATCTGACTTTTACTATTTGTGATGATTTGTTGGTTTCTTCTTGATATTTAAGAGAGATATTTCTTTTTACTTATCTGATATACAACATTGACTGCTGTTTCATATTCTCTAAAAAAAAAAAACCTCCTAAATAAGAAACGTTAAATAAGATAAAGCATTTTTTAGTACCTTAGAAACATTTAAAATAGTTTTGGACAATAAATTGAACTAAATTGGATAATTAAATTAGTGGATATTTTGAAAAGACTGTCTTAAATAATTAAATGTCAACAAAAATAGGGCATTTTACCATTTTCCAGATTTTATTCTTTGATTCCCTGATAAGATTTGGGAAAATTAAGGATCCACAGTCACCAAAGCAAAAGCGATTGAAAAACATAAAAGAGGGAGACACTAATTCTCTTCAAAATAAATAAAACAAAACACTCTGGAGGAGAGAAGAAGCCTGCGAGAGGCCAATAGGATTTGTTTCTATACTGAATACGATGGTCGGAGTATGTACCCCTTAGCTTGTAGAAAAAATAATGCAGCTTAAGTCCATTACTAGATGATGAAATCATTGCTGTTGACATTATTTCCCAAATATGTGCACATATATTTTTTGCACCCATGACATGTCATAATTATTTACTCTCCCAATGTCTACATGTTGCAATTGAATAAGAAAATGTATTTAAAAAGAAATAAAAAAAATAAAAAAAAGAGAGAGAGAGAGATCAAAACCACCTGCCAAAGGCGCAGCTGCTGGCTTCTGCTGAACAAGGGGTAGGAATGAAGTTACATTACGAACCATGTTGCCTTGCTTAGAATCTTTTCCTGAGATGTTAGAGCAATCTTTTCTTGTAGTGGTGTTGGCCTTACTCAGCCTGTTTTGACGCGACTCCATGGGTCTATCCGCGCCACTTGCTCCTCCCCTCACGGATTTGACATGCGTAATCCTACCATTATGCCTTCTACTGTTCTCATCTTTGTTAGTCTTCTGTTTAACTCTTCTATTAGTCCCATTGAAGCCAATTTCTATATTCATAGAATCTATACTGTGTCGTTCTGCAATTGTCTGGTCTTGCATTTCAGAAACTGAAGGAAGGCAATTTGGATCCTCTGAAATTTCAGCAAGTGGAGTTCTCTTTAATGAACGAACAATTGTATCGGAGCAAATGTCTTCAGCAGGTGCATCAGCTACCTCATGTACATCTGGTGCATCAGCTACCACATAAACATTTTCACTTTCTTCACTGATGCAGGGGAGTTCTGAGTGCCAGCTTCCTTTCTCTTTTGAACCGCCTGAACTTGAACTAATTCTGTCCCACAACTTTCCATCCGGAGACATGTTGGGTTTATTCTGATATCCAGCGGACTGTACTCCAGACAATGGGGTATTCAAACAGGCAGACTGACACAGCTGCTCAACAATGCTGGCGCGCTCTATTGTAAAATCTTGAACATCAAATCAACTTATAAGGCGTTATACGTGCACATTCAAAGCCAACAAACACAAGAACCAAATTTGTACTAAAAAATACCTAAAAAAAAAAAACCTAAAAAGCATTAAACGCCACATAAACAAGCAAATTCAACAATGCAAACACGTCTTCATGCACATGGAGTGCATGCGAACTTAAACAAACCCTAGAAAGCGCAAAACCTAACTTTTTTCCAGAAAACCCACCAGTAGAGATATTTATTCATGCACATTCAGTGATACGAGCTTGAACAAAATCCTAGAATGTGGAAAGCTCCGAAATGAAAGGCGAATTCGAAAACCGAGGAGTTGTACGCGGTGAGATTTATAATACCTGAGGGATGCGAGGATTGGAGAAGCCATGGAGGAGGGGTAATTCCGTCAATTAGAAGAGTAGAAGCGAGATGTTGATAGAAGAGTTGAGTCTGTTGCCTCACTTGCTCAATTATCCATTTCTTTCTCTCGAATATCTGCACGAACAGCTTCTCCATTTCTCCTATTATTCTTCGTCTTCTTCGTGTTCTTCTTCTTTGAGGATCTTCTCTTGAAATTAGATCTCAAGAGAGGGAGAGACTAGAGAGGGAGAGAGGTTGGGAGATTCGACGACGAACGGTGGAGACAGAAGAGGAAGACGAAGGTGCGGAGGAAAAATTTGAAATTGGGAGAAGGATTGATCGGTTCTGCCTTTATCTCGATGGTTGGCGTTCAATATCGATATGGGCCCATATTTTGGGTCCGATATGGGCCTTACATTAAAACTGTCCATCTTATGTAGGCCATAAGGGTTGGAGCATATAGGCCGAATCCAATATCTTCTTTTTTCATCTAAGAATTCAAAAAATTAACTCGTGAATCTATTGCTTAGGCATGATGTCATGTTGTACATCTCCTGAATTAGGATAGCAGAGCGTGTATTTGGATTATATGATTTTTATTTATATCATATTTGTATTTGATTCATAATTATATTTTATTTGTATATTATCTGTATCTGATCTTTTTTATATATTTACATGTAAAAATATCTATTTTTTATCTATATTTATTTCTTTACAAACATATATATGAAAATGAAAAAAAAATAAAATACCAAATTGATAAGAAAAAATAAAACAAACATACCCTAATTAAATAAAAAAATTAACATCTAAAGGTAAATGTTAGATTTGTTATCTGAATTTTGTTCATTTGTACAATTAGCTACCAAAAATTTAAAGTGTTAATTTGCAATCCACAAATATTTCAAGTTCATTTATATTGCTTATATAGGTAGTCAATTCCAAAAATTTGGTAAAAATTGAGTGACTAATTATATATTTTTGGCAGATTTCAGTAGTTAATTTAAAAATAAAATATAATTTAGATTTCAAATTGACACTTTCAAATTTCGAACGGTTAATTAAAAAAAGTAAGCCAAATTCAAATAATAAATTGTCAACTAAGCATATCCAAAATTCTTAGGTTATTAATTATAAAATGATCTTGAAATTTGACATTATTCATTAAACATATAAATATATTTGCATAAAATCCTACACGTATGGCTATAAAAAGATCTACCGAAAGAAAAGAGAAAATACAATTACACAAAAAAGATAAAAGAACAATAATAATATTTCAGTAATAAATAGAGTATTTAAAAAAAGGCACGTTTCATTTAACAAAATTATTCAACAAACACCCTTTCAACATCCTCAAAATAGTTTTTTATTATTAAGTTAAAAAAAAAAAAGAGTTAGTATCAGTAACAATATTTGGTCTTCTATTAAATGTGAAATTGGCTACTTGAATTTTAAGTAGTTACTTTAGTACCTGATCAAAATTCTCATGCACACAACACTATACATTTGTAACTGCGTTTGCATAGCTAGCATAGAGAGCCAATACTTTAATAATGCGTGCGGAGTTCCATAAAATCAACCATCTCATATCGGCTATTATGATATATCTTAGGAAAAAACTAGAAAATGCAAAAGAATAAAAAAGAAAAATAAGTTAACTTAAGTTAAAAGATAGAAGTCAAGAGAGAGACGGTGCGATTCGATTAAAAGCAAAAGACTAAGGAGAAAGAATGCACGAATGAAACCTTAAGAAGTGGAAATACTTATCAAGTGATTGCATGAACAAAACCTTAACTATGTAGATGCACCTTTGGCAGCAATAAACCCCTTTAATCTAGACCATTAATCCGTGAAAGCATAACCTTAGTAGCAATATAACTCTAAAATCTAAGACCTTATTATCGAACCTCATTGACATGAGAAACTCAAAACCCTTTCGAAAAAGGACAACTGCATATGGTACCTACCATTGTTAAAACGAGTTGTAATGCTTCATATTTGTTTAGGAAAATCTTTCTATTAGTGGGGGCATTAGACAAGCTTTTGCGGTGACGTGTTAAGTGGACACATATAAGCTAGCTCATAGTAAAAAGTAGCTTTCTTATTCTAAGTTTGTACTGTAGGCTTATTATAGTAACCACCAGCCACACACACACACTTTTTATTAATACATGAACTTAATGTCATCATAATGCTTTCATGCCCTTATATTATGCTATGCGGTGCCAATATTGTGTTTAGCTTATATTGTCTGTGCTAAGAGTTATTGGTGTTTATTAATATAAACATACAAAGCTACTATATATTTAAAGTACTTCTATTCAAATGAAATTAGCTTTATTTTTCTATGTAAGCACTTTTGTGTTTTTACATAGTAGTTGGTGTTATAGTGTTTTATATGTAGGAAAGCCCCATGTATCTTGCATGATGATAAGCACAATTGTGTGCGTATGTTGGTACGTAGAGATTGTGGATGTCAAGGTGTTGTATGTGCAACATTATTGAAAGTTAATTGATTTGCAACGATAGGGTTCTTATAGATAGCAATATGTTGGATAACCCTTTCTAACAACTACAATGTGGTTTTTTTTTTTTTTTTGTATCCTATTTTAAACTAAATGATAAGAGTTTTGTATTTTTTAGGTTTAAAGGGAGGGTCCACCAAAGTAGTATGTTGGAAGAGAGTTGATTGGGTGGATAGCAAAGCCAGAGCCAGTTAAGGAATTTACTCCATTATACTTCCTAGGCAATTTTAGATTCTTAAATATCAGAGGGACCACTTTTCCGATACCTAACAAGAGTGTAGTTGATGAATTACTATTGCTCAGGTTGCAGGAGGAGGTGTTGTATAGTGCCATGATGGTAATCTTTGGTGGTTATGGCAATAGCCACATATATGTAAAGCATTCTAAAAATGAGGTGACTTGTGAAGGGGGTGGAATACCTTACTAACACTTATATTGCTATAGATTTAGAAAAAGAATATGAAGTTATAGAGGTCGATTGCATGTCAATGCTAACGATGGATGAGATGATTGCTACTGATCAAAGCATAAGTCACTCCTTGCAAATAAAGGGATGCATCAAAATGAAGGAATTAATGTGGACGTAGACTTAGTATTTAAGGACTATCAATAAGAGATTTGTAGAGCACATGCCTAAATTATGGTGAAGGAAGCAGTGACTAGTGTAGGGATGCTGACGAGGAGAATGAATTCTATGATAATAAAGGGACTTTCTACACAAGATCTAGTGAAGAGGAAGCCGATAAGGTGAGACCAAATTTTAGTAAAAGAACAAAAGATCATTATGATTGCAATGCAACTTCTCCACAAATATGTGTCACAATGGTCTTTAATAGTAAAGATCAATTTAAGAAAGCAATGACTAAATGTTCAATTTATGGCTGAGCAAAAACTGAAGAAGACATCAAATGATAAGAGAAGACGAATGAGTTTGTTGTGCAGATGTTCAATGATGTGCATGATGAGTATTGTAGGCCATCATTTTTCAGACAGTAAAGTCATGTGTAAAGTACTCGAGAAACACTTTCTTTCAAGGTTTTAAATAATGCCCAAAATATTAGTACATGACATTTAACAACTAATTAAAGAAGAGTTGTTAGTGGATATCAGTTACAACCAATGTAAGTGTGCAAAAGTATAGGTCACGAGGTAGATTATTAGAAGATGGAAGTAGGGAGGTTGGGATTACTCCCATGCCTAAGGAAGTTGCAAATCGGTCTTAATAACATCATAGATGTAATTTTGGGGGGGGGGGGGGGGGGGGGGGGGGGGGGGGGGGGGGGGGGGGGGGGGGGGGGGAACCGAGCCCTTCATACCTCTATACTTCAAAGTTTTTTGCTATTTTGCTTAGATACTTGTACGTTTGTTTCTTAAGGGATTGTTGCCAATCCTAGGTTTGGATGGATGTGTCTTGAAAGGTGAGTTAAAGAGGGACTTTTATAAAAATATAAAGACAACAAAAGGCATGTGAAGAAGAAGGAAGTGGAGAGGAATCCCATACCACACACTTCAAAACAAAGAAGATGATGGATTCCATGTCATTTAGAGCCATTAGAAAGGTAGATATAAACAAAGTCAGCAAGGAATTATTCTTAAACCGAAAACATAGTATGGAGGTTGTGTATCAAATGCTTCGTGATAGTATGTTGTTTCAACAATTCCTCGCAGGTTAATCACTGGTCCATGTAACTTAGGATGTAAATGACTCGAACAACCTTAAATTTAAGTTATCCGATTTGATATTTACTCAAACGCAATTAAAAAAATAACTACATTAAGGGCGAGCTCAAATTACTTAAATGGTTTGTCAAGTCCATATCTAATTTTAAATTTTTAACTTCATTAGTTCACAAGCTTAATTGAACTCAAATCAACTTTAAATATCCATGTTCAAATAGATTTTAGATATTAAAGTTATTTTAAATTAGAAAAATATTTCTTTGAGCCTAATAAAGTCAAATTTGAGTCTTTGGTGCTTCTTTAAGAAGTCAGTTTGACATTGAGTTTAAGTTTTTAAATTTTAAATTCAAGCTCAATGATATTTGTCTTAATTCAACTTGTTTAGAACCCTACGAGTAACATGATCCTAATTAGTCTTTATGCTTTATTCCCCTAAGACTTGCAATGTATTTTGGCTAATTTAATTTTGCTAATGCTTGTTGTAGGAGTTAATTAAACTTGCATAAAATAAACTCCATTTGTTTGTCCTATTAAAATCATTAAGTCTCCTAAATATGATAAATTAGAATTTATTTCTTATTAATTATAAGAAGCGGTGAACACTAGTTAAGGAAAAAATTTAATAAATTACTAATTCAATGTTGAACTTATAAAAAGATCAAAATAGTATTAAATTTAATAGCATTTACAAATTTTGGAGAACTTAAATTAATTGGTTTTATACATAGTATAGGAACAAGATTGGTTCTCACCAAAGGCATGGGACCTAAAATTTTATCTATTTATATATATATATATATATATTTGTTAGAATTTACTTTTATTAAAATTCGAGTTTCTGAGTGCTTTGGGCCTTAAATGAATCTATATATAAGTAGTAAAAGTTTTTCTTTTCCGCTAATAATCTAGAAATAAATAATATTTATATCGTTTTGATTATTGAAATCTTTAAACTCATATTATTAGATAGAACTTAAAAGTCATGATTAATAAATTCATTTGCTAGAAAAAGTAAGCGCTATGTTTTAAGAATCTTTCTATGATGATTAGGTTTGCCTAAATTATTAGTTCGTTCGAGACGTCAACAATTCCCTAACACTTGATTATTGCATTAAACATGCATGATCAAAGCTTAGTATGAAACATTCAAACTAGATCTCAATACCACCGAGTGAAGTTCGAACCGAGACCTAATCTAGTGCATTTAGTGCCCACTATCCCGTAATCCATCCCATAGTGGGAAGATATGAACCCAACAAAGAACCACCAGATCCATAAGTTATAGCAGACTCCTAGCTCAGGGGTGTGATCCTAGTAGATTTGGTAGGAATTAAGTTCATTCTAATCAAGTGTATAGGAATAATAAAGAAAATGGATTGGATCTAAGGTAGAATCATGCATCAAAAGACCTAGGAAGACAAAAAGGGTTTGAGAAGAGCATGTGAGGTTGCCAAAAATGGCCATCTCATGGGAGGAGATTAGCCAAACTAGACAAGCTTAGGCTACTTTGTTTAAGGGTCATGTGGTTTAATTTGTGCGATTTGTTTGTGATGCCATCAATCATTTAAGTTGCCAATATTCGTATTGTTATATGTTGTTTCCTAATTAGGTTCCATGTAGCTTAAGATTGGGTCATGTTTTCAATTGTCTTACTTTAATTTAGTATCATATTTTTTAGCTAATTTCAAAATATATTATGTCTTGTCAGTTTTTTGTGTGTGTATCTTGAGTCTTTCTAGTCAATTAACGAATGAGAGAGTTTTTCGATATTTTTCTTTTTTTTTTTTTATAGACTTGTGAATTCTTGATTTTAAAATTCAACCATATTTCTCTTTGTTCCTTATATTCCCATTAATTTGGTTATAGATTGTGATGAACAGGCTAATGGAATCTTTAATTCTTTAGCCTATGATAGATTCATAAGTCTTGGTTTCTATTGATTTATATTTTGATTACAAATCAGTTTGTATTGAATGTTAATTACATCCATAATCTTAAAATTTTAATTATCGAAAAAGAATTGATAACCTCTTTAATTCATATTTGGTCATATAACTACAAATGAGCAAGTTTGAACATAATGAAGCCTATTTATCTAAACTAGTTGATAGTGAGCTTCAGTTTGGGCTCGCTAGCCAACTCAAAAGCATACTCAATTAGGTTTGCAAGCATGCTCAATAAATAAACTCATTATCTAAAAAAAAAAATTTCTAAATAGTATACATGCATATAACTTAATATTTATTCATTATTCAGTCACTTATTTATCTATATATTTATTTCGTATATTTAGTTATTTAGGATTTATGTTATCTTTCAAGCTCATAAGCTGCTTGAGCTCGAACTCAATAAACAAGCTTGTTGATTCATACAAAATGAGCTCGAGCCTAAATTTAAGCTCAACAAAAAACTTAGCTCAAGTTCAAGCTTAATATGTTTTAACAAGTTGAGTCCAAACTCTCAAAAACATAGTTTAACTTATTTGCAGCCCTATCCATGTGGTTTTAGAACGAGAAGGGATTCACATCAATAAGTTTCTATTAAACGGAAATCTTTCATTCCTTAACAATATGATTAATTTTTATTGTTTAATCTCATTGTAACATTTAGATTTAACATAGCTTCACATTGCTAACATTATAACTAAAGTTGAATATAATTGCATGTAAATAAATTCACATGTTTATAATTTCCTAAAAGACAATAATTGGGACAAGGATGAATAGGCTCTTAGGTCCAAGTTTTATTTTGAATTTAAAGTTTTAATTTCAATTTTATTACTTTTTTTAATTTTAAATATAATATATATATAAAAAAAAGGAAAAAAAAATTCTCAACTTGAACACATGAACCAATAGATCCAAAATGCACCTCATACCTATATGTGACAGGTCTAGTTCCATGTCAGGATTACTAAATCTGTTAGCCAACTCGGGCTAATCTAAGTCAGATCCATCTCCACATGTTGTAATTTTATCTCAAACACTTGTTAAAGATACATCTTACATGGTAAAAACAAATACTAATAATAAATTTTCAAAAGATAAAGTACCTTTTATATTGAAGAGGGTAAATTTGAAATTTATTATCTACTTTTATATGAAAATTCAATTTAGTACTCGAATTTGAAAATATTTAATTTAATATTCAATCAAAAGTTTTATAATTATTTTTATCATCTTCTTAAAACCACTTACTCCATTTGCTAATTTGGAAGTGCCAGTCTATCAATAGTTAAAATTCAATAATAAGTTGTCTCTTTCATATCAAAAAACAAAATAAACCGTGTCAAAGAAATAATAAAAAGAATCATAAAAATTTTAATTAAGTATTATATTAAACACTTCAAACTTCAAATACCAAATTAAAATTTTTAACAAAATTTACATATCAAATTTAATATTTGTATTGAAAAATCACATTATTTATCATATGATGTTACCTAAGGTCCTTTTTGTTGTGTTGGTGCTTTGATAGCTTTCTCAAGTTTCTTTTGTACTCCTCTTTCTTTCCCCTATGTTCTAAGGATTTACTCCTTTTTCTTTGACTATTTCCTTCTATTTACAATACAGATTTCATTCAAAACTCACATTATTTTAATATCATTAGACTACAATGTCAATGATCTTATAACCTAATAGCATCATAACCTTGTTGTCATCTTTAAAATCCTAAGTTCAATATTCCATGTTACGATGGTCTTAATGGTTGCCTTATGTAACTACCAGAAGGGGGAAAAAAAGGAATCATTAGTGCAAATGCACGCAAACCCTTTAGGTACAAACTTATCTTGATTTACTACCCCAAATTAATGCTATTACCGAAATAATTCAGATTTGATATATATATATTTTTTATGGCCGAAGACTTAATCATTTGAGTGCCTATACAAGTACTTCATACTTACACCACATAAGAAAATATAATTTAAGAGAGAGAGACGTAAAATTCAATAGCTATATTATTAGAAGCATTTCTTAGGTTAAATCGTTTTCAAAAAAAATAAATCCAAAGATAAATAAAAAACTAAAACAACTTTTCAATTCATGTGACAATTTTTTTAGTTATGTCACAAAATAGATAAACCTACAATAATTTAGTATTACAACAAATCTATACCATTTTAAAGGGAAAAAGTTATGATTTCAACCTCAAAATTTTTTAGTATTAAAAAAGTTGGGAGCTTGAGTGAATACTAAATGCCTCAAATTCAGCAAACCAACCACAACCCACAATATCTCTCTCTTCAATCCGCTCCACCGAATTCCAAGTCTGAACTAATCAAGCACGTGTTTCATATTATATCTGATGTCCTAAACCGGTGTTGAAAGTGGTAACAATTAACTAATTACTAAAATATTTACCAATGCCATTTCCATGAGTTTTTCAATTTTCACTCCCATAGCCCCATCTCGCTAGAACTAATATAAATTTCACCACGCTTCACATATTGCAAGTTACATCATCAGCCATAATTCACAGATGATCCCAATCATGTCAAGGACATGCAGTCTATGCTTCTCTTGATGAAAACGATCTATATCCTATTATTAAGAAAAATCTATCCAATTACATTTGCAATACAAGATTCTGCTCTAAATTAGAAAATGTAGAGTAGAATGGAGAAAGATTCGCCCTTTCTACCTCAATTATAAATTTCTACTAAACTCTGCCAGTTTACAAGATATTTCACAATGTGGGAATTATGTATACGTCCAATAAAAATGTCACCCTCAGCTCCAAATTCACCGGGAAAAAGCAACTCCGCACAACTTCAAGATACAACATTTCGAAACCTACTGCCAAAAAATAAAATAAAATAAATAAAGAAAGAAAGAACTGGCGTCGACGCTGTGTATGAACAAATATTTAAAAGCTCATGCAAATATCAACTTACTATAATAGGCCTCTTCTCAAACTAACATGAAAAAGCAAAATTAAAAACTGTAACACTTCAGCCACTGAGAAAATTAAAGTCCAAGAATGTTACTCTGCACAATTTTTGTGCAACCCAAACGTCCACAAACAAAAATTTGGGTCTAACTCAAGCCTACTATCGTGTTATGGAAAAAATGCTTATGATCTGTCTTGTTTAAAGTGAAGCAATAAGTAGCACTTCCACATTTTATCAAACTTTGTAACACAAATAAAGGCATAATTGGCAGCAAAGTGGGTGTACTAACTCCTTTTTCACAAAATAAAGTCATCACAATCAGCTAACACCAAAGGGAAAACAGAATGTCAATTGTAGAAGCATGAACTCTACGATCATGCACAGTGGATAATAGAAAGTACGCCGTCACATGTTAAAACACCAACGAAAACCACATGGGCAAAGACAAACCAAATAATAAACTCACCTCCTATTAAAGAATCTGACATAATTTGTAACTACAAAAAGCTCAAAGGTCCTCCAGCACGACAGGGCAGCCTACCTTTGTTGAAACCTTTGCAGTAAAATGACTGCAGATATATGAAGTTTCTTCAGCACACATCGATGATCGTTTAATCTGCTGAAAGCAATTACTTTAAGTCACTCTCTGATATGCTGCAGAAGCTATCTGGAGGGAAAATTGCTTCTGGATCCATATTGTCTTGGGAACGAATCACCATTGCTATATGTTTGGTAACCCAAAAAGGGAGAAAGAAAATTATAAGCAGTTCAGGTCACAAATCCATGCAACAGATGATTTACTGATTTAGATAAGTTTTAGGCATGACAACATGCTTCAGCAAAAAAGAAGATACAGTAGCATGTAGGTTCACACCTCGCCCAAGAGGGGATGAGTTTGTTGTTTGGAACATCCTCCTCCTCTTCAGCTTCATCTTCATCTTCATCTTCATCGTCTGAACATTGGTAAGGAGAAATCTCATATGATTTTTCCATGGTACCACCACTAACAAAGTTCTTCTCTATTCCTTCTTGCAAAATGCTTGTTACCTAGCACATAAAACATAATCTTAGCATAGAAGCATGTTTAGAAATAAAATCAATATGAGTTAATGATACTAAAATCCCATGAAGAACATAATGTAATATTAATAGAACAACAAAGCCCAAAGATTTTTTTTTATCACTCAACTGGTGAATGAGGTAATAATGCAATAAGGATGTTTGGCATGAGCAAGAGCTTAACATAAAGTAAACCCCCAACATAAAAGGAAATTTGAAAAAAAAAAAAAAGGAAATCATTAAAACAACTATTCCAAATGTAATTTGTTGGACAAAAAATAGCACAAACAAATTTCAGATGGTAATAAAAAGATTCAACTGCTTATGAAAATCACTTATCCATTAGTAGAGTCCACCAAATCAATTCAGAATGCTAAATTGGATTTTGATCTTCCATTTTTCTCCTCTTTCTATAGTTGGCTCATTTTAGAGGTGAGATTTAAGTTTAGGCACTAGTGGAAGACAACGAAAAGCCATGGTAACACCATAAATAAGCTGACATAACTATAGCTCATACCTTGGCTTTATCACCAATATTAATTGGTGGCTAACGAGTTTCAGGGGAAATCAACGGATCTTGGCAAAGATTTTCCAAGCCCTTGCCAATTCCAGCAACAGCACATGTTGTTTTCTCTCTTTTAACAGACTCTTCAATTTTTTTCGGCTTTGCCAATTCATTTTTTGACTCTTGCATCCGCTGCACCATATCCAATAAATATGTGAACAAAACTTAATTAAGATGTGAAGGAACAAGGGAAATTGAGAATACACCACACTATTACATTGTGATTTGTTTCTTTCTCTTCCATTTTGGCACGTTTGCTTTGAGGCTTTCATGCTTCCTCAAGGCGTCTTCTCTTACGCTCATTCTCTTTCCTTTCTTCTTCTTCTTCCCTTCACCTTTTCTTCGCAAGATCAGCCTGTCTTTTCTTCCTTTCCTCTTCTTTCTTTCTTTTCTGCGGTTCCTGCTGTCTGAAATTTCCTTATTCTGCCCTTGCCCGTTCAAGCTTCAGAGCTTCCTTCTTCATCTTGCGTTCAATTTACTTTTTTTTTTCTCCTGCTTGATGCTTGGCAGCTACAAGAGCTTTTACTTTAACATCTCTCCTCCCTACAAGAGGCAGATTGCATGATAATATATATCACAGCCGAAAATCACAAGACACAAGCCATCCTCAAAGAATAAGGGCATCTTAGGTATAAATATCAATTCATTTCTCTTCAAAAAAGAGAATTGATTAAAAAGAATAAGACGATGTCTGAGAGAGGAGGAGGGGACATAAAGAGTCCTAGATTTCACTCTCACATTGTGACCTAAAATACCCCTACTAACAAGGTTGGTTTTTCCAAATGAGCAATTGATGTAAGGAATAATTTCAGATATTGCGTATTTTCCAGCATACAGAAAAAGCATTAAGTTCACTAGCATTAACTTTTCAATTCATGTGACAATTTTTCTTTTAGTTATGTCACAAAGTATAAAATAAACCTACAATAATTCAGTATTACAACAAATCTATACCATTTTAAAGGGAAAATGTTATGAGAAAACAAGTTCACTCATTTTCAACCTCAAAATTTTTCAGTCTTGAAAAATTTGAGAGCTTGAGTGAATAGTAATTGCCTCGTATTCAGCAAATCAACCGCAACCCACAATATCTCTCTCTTCAGTCCGCTCCACCGAATTCCAAGTTTGAACTCATCAAGCACGTGTTTCATATTACATCTAATGTCCTAAACCAGTGTTGGAAGTGATAACAATTAACTAATTACTAAAGCATTTACCAATGCCATTTCCATGAGTTTTTCAATTTTTACTCCCGTAGCCCTATCTCACTAGAACTAATATAGATTT
The DNA here is from genome assembly GCA_024138025.1 of Combretum micranthum. NCBI lineage: Eukaryota > Viridiplantae > Streptophyta > Magnoliopsida > Myrtales > Combretaceae > Combretum > Combretum micranthum. The sequence goes on from JAMXBD010000166.1 coordinate 984,648, forward strand.
CACCACGCTTCACATATTGCAAGTTATATCATCAGCCATAACTCACAGATGATCCCAATCATGTCAAGAATATGCAGTCTATTATTTCATCAGAAACTCTGCTTCTCTTGATGAAAACGATCTATCCTATTATTTTAAAAAAAAAAAAAAATCTATCCAACTACATTTGCGATACAAAACTCTGCTCTAAATTAGAAAATGTAGAGTAGAATGGAGAAAGATTTGCCCTTTCTGCCTCAATTATAAATTTCTACTAAACTCTGCCAGTGTACAAGATATTTTACAATGTGGCAATTATGTACAAGTCCCAATAAAAATGTCACCTTCAGCTCCAAATTCACTGGGAAAAAGAAACTCCGCACAACTTCAATATACCACATTTGGGAATCTACTGCCAAAAAAAAAGAACTGATGTCGATGCTGTGTATGAACATATATATTTAAAAACCCATGCAAATATCAACTTACTATAATCAGCCTCTTCTCAAACTGACATGGAAAAGCAAAATTGAAAACTGTAATACTTCACTAAGAAAATTAATCAGCCAGAGAGAAAATTAAAGTCCAAGATTGTTACTCTGCACAATTTTTGCGCAACCCAAACATCCACATACATAAATTTGGGTCTAACTCAAGCCTACTATCGTGTTATGGAAAAAATGCTTATGATCTGTCTTGTTTAAAGTGAAGCAATAAGTAGCACTTCCACATTTTATCAAACTTTGTAACACAAATAAAGGCATAATTGGCAGCAAAGTGGGTGTACTAACTCCTTTTCACAAAATAAAGTCATCACAATCAGCTAACACCAAAGGGAAAACAGAATGTCAATTGTGGAAGCACGAAGCATGAACTCTACAATCACATGCACAGTGGATAACAGGAAGTATGCCGTCACATGTTAAAAGACCAACAAAAACCACATGGGCACAGACAAATCAAATAATAAACTCACCTCCTATTAAAGAATCTGACATAATTTGTAACTACAAAAAGCTCCAAAATCCTCCAGCATGAAAGGGTGGCCTACCTTAGTTGAAACCATCACGACAAAATGACTGCAGGAATATGAAGTTTCTTTAGCACACATCAATGATAGTTTAATCTGCTTAAAGCAATTAATTAACTCACCCTCTGATATGCTGCAGAAGCTATCTGGAGGGAAAATTGCTTCTGGATCCATATTGTCTTGGGAACGAATCGCCATTGCCATATGACTTTTACTGCAAATACCAGGAAAAGCATTTAGTATCAAGTTCATTGGAAGATGAAAAACTCCTAGGTTCACATGCAAGCAAAACTCAGTTGCATATGTTGTGTTGCATCAGTGTCTGGCACCCCAAAAAGGAAAGGAAAAATATTATAAACAGTTCAGGTCACAAATCCATGCAGCAGATGATTTACTGCTTTAGATAAGTTTTAGGCATGACAACGCGCTTCAGCAAAAAAGAGGCTGCAGTAGCATGTAGGTTCAGACCTTGCCCAAGAGGGGATGAGTTTGTTGTTTGGAACATCCTCTTCCTCTTCATCTTCATCATCTGAACATTGGTAAGGAGAAATCTTGTATGATTTTTCCATGGTACCACCACTAACAAAGTTCTTATCTGTTGCTCCATGCAAAATATTTGTCACCTAGCACATAAAACATATTCTTAGCATAGAAGCATGCTTAGCAATAAAATCAATATGAGTTAAAGATACTAAAATATATGAAGAACATAATGTAATATTAATAGAATCAAAAAGCCCAAAGATTTTTTATCACTCAACTAGTGAATGAGATAATAATGCAATAAGGATGTTTGGCATAAAGGTTCAAGAGCTTAACGTAAAGTAAACCTCCAATATAAAATGAAATTAAAAAAAGAAAAAAATAAATCATTAATACAGCTATTTCCAATGTAATTTGTTGGACAAAAAATAGCACAAACAAATTTTAGATGCTAATAAAAAGATTTAACTGCTTATGAAAATCACTTATCCATTAGTAGAGTAGTTCCACCAAAATCAATTCAGAATGCTAAATTGGATTTTGATCCTCCATTTTTTTCCTCTTTCTATAGTTGGCTCATTTTAGAGCTCAGATTTAAGTTTAGGCATTAGTGGGAAGACAATGAAAAGCCATGGCAACACCATTGATAAGCTGATATAACCATAGCTCATACCTTCGCTGTATCACCAATATTAATTGGTGTCTGACAAGTTTCTGAGGAAATCAACGGATCTTGGCAAAGATTTTCCAAGCCCCTGCTAATTCCAGCAACAGCACATGCTGTTTTCCCTCGTTTAACAGACTCTTCGATTTTTTTATGCTTTGCCAATTCATTCTTTGATTCTCGCATCCCCTGCACCATATCCAATAAATATGTGAACACAACTTAATTAAAATGTGAAGGAAAAAGGGAAATTGTGAGTACACCACACTGTTACATTGTGATTTGTTTCTTTCTCTTCCGTTTTGGCACGTTTGCTGTGATGCTTTCTTGCTTCCTCAAGGCGTCTTCTCTTGCATTCCTTCTGTTTCCTTTCTTCTTCCTCCCTCTGCCTTTTCTTCACAAGATCAGCCTCTCTTTTCTTCCTTTCCTCTTCTTTCTTTCTCTTCTGCAGTTCCTGCTGTCTCAAATTTTCTTGTTCTGCTCTTGCTCGTTCAAGCTTCAGAGCTTCCTTCTTCATTTTGCGTTCAATTTCCTTTTTTTCTGCTTCACGCTTGGCAGCTTTAGCAGCTACAAGAGCTTTTACTTTAACATCTCTCTTCCCTACAAGAGGCAAAATGCATGATAATATATATCACAGCCGAAAATGAGAAGAACCAAGCCGTCCTTAAAGAATAAAGGCATCTTCATTTCATTTCTCTTCCAAAAAAAAAAAAAGGAATTGATTAAAAAGAATAAGATGATGTATAATAGAGCCCCGGGGGGGGGGGGGGGGGGGGGAGGGGAAGGGAGGAAGGAGAGTTTCAGATTTCACTCACTTTTTGACCTAAAATACCCCTACTAACAAGGTTGGTTTTTCCAGATGAGCAATTCATGTAAGGGAATAATTTTAGATATTGCATATTTTCCAGCATACAGAAAAGCATTAAGTTCACTCATATAAAGGAGAGATCTTCTACCATATAAGAAGCTCTTGGTCACTACAATCAGCAGTGATTTAGGGAACATGGGACAATAAAAGTACAAAAACATCTAAACCAGAAACAGAAATGTTAACTAAGAAAACAGATACAGCAACAAACAATATATTTGTAAACATTGAGTCATAAACGCTTCAAGGCAAGATCCTGCTGAGAAATGGATGCATTCATTTGCCAAGATGGTGAAGATAAGACTCAATAAAATGCCCATATCATTTAAGCCGAGAAGCTTTGTTCAACTTCCCAACCCTCAAAAACTAACTATCATAACTAAATTATTGATAAATCCTCTAAAGTTGGTTATTCATCAATTCAATGGGCTTCCTTTCATAATTTGATTTTGAGATAACTGCCATGGATTAGGAAATGGCATATCAAATTTTTTGTTTTCTCCCAGCTTCTGGTACATTTGGAAATCAACATCTCTAAACAAGTCAACTAAATATGACACATTTTCTGCCTCTCTCGTAGCAAAATATCACTCCATAAAATCTAATAAATTTCTTTTAAAGTGAAATTGAATCTTAATTGCCAAACAATCTGACTTTTACTATTTGTGATGATTTGTTGGTTTCTTCTTGATATTTAAGAGAGATATTTCTTTTTACTTATATGATATACATCATTGACTGCTGTTTCATATTCTCCAAAAAAACCTCCTAAATAAGAAACGTTAAATAAAATAAAGCATTATTTAGTACTTTAGAAACATTTAAAATAGTTTTGGACAATAAATTGAACTAAATTGAATAATTAAATTAGTGGATTTTTTTGGGTAAATTAAATTAGTGGATATTATGAAAAGACCGTCTTAAATAATTAAATGTCATAAATAATTAAATGTCAACAAATATAGGGCATTTTACCATTTTCCAGATTTTATTCTTTGATTCCCTGATAAGATTTGGGAAAATTAAGGATCCACAGTCATCAAAGCAAAAGCGATTGAAAAACATAAAAGAGGGAGACACTAATTCTCTTCAAAAAATAAAACCAAACACTCTGGTGGAGAGAATAAGCGTGTGAGAGCCTGAGAGGCCAATAGGATTTGTTTCTATACTGAATATGATGGTCGGAGTATGTACCCATTAGCTTGTAGAAAAATTAATGAAGCTTAAGTCCACTACTAGATGATGAAATCATAGCTGTTGACATCATTTCCCATATATGTGCATATATATTTTTTGCACCCATGACATGTGGTAAGTATTTACTCTCCCAATGTCTACATGTTGCAATTGAATAAGAAAATGTATTTAAAAAGAAAAAAAACAGAGAGAGAGAGAGAGATCAAAACTACCTGCCAAAGGCGCAGCTGCTGGCTTCTGCTGAACAAGGGGTAGGAATGAAGTTACATTACAAACCATGTTGCCTTGCTTAGAATCTTTTCCTGAGGTGTTAGAGAGATCTCTTCTTGTAGTGGTTTTGGCCTTACTCAACCTGTTTTGACTTGACTCCATGGGTCTATCCGCGCCAATTCCTCCTCTCCTCACAGATTTGGCATCCGTAATCTTACCATTATGGCTTCCACTGCTCTCATGTTTGTTAGACTTCTGTTTAACTCTTCTATTAGTCCCATTGAAGCCAATTTCTATATTTACAGAACCTATACTGTATCGTTCTGCAATTGTCTGGTCTTGCATTTCAGAAACTGAAGGAAGGCAATTTGGATCCTCTGAAATTTCAGCAAGTGGAGTTCTCTTTAATGAACGAGCAATTGTATCTGAGCAAATGTCTTCAGCAGGTGCATCAGCTACCTCATGTACATCTGGTGCATCAGCTACCTCATAAACATTTTCACTTTCTTCACTGATGCAGGGAAGTTCTGAGTGCCAGCTTCCTTTCTCTTTTGAACTGCCTGAGCTTGAACTAATTCTGTCCCACAACTTTCCATCCGGAGGAATATTGGGTTTATTCTGATATCCAGCTGACTGTACTCCAGACAATGGGGCATGCAAACTGGCAGACTGACACAGATGCTCAACAATGCTGGCGTGTTCTATTGTAAAATATTGAACATCAAATCAAATTATAAGGCGTTATACGTGCACATTCAAAGCCAACAAACTCAAAACCCAAATTTGTACTAAAAAATACCTCAAAAAAAAAACCCTAAAAAGCATTAAACGCCACACATACAAGCAAATTCAACAATGCAAACACGTCTTCATGCACATAAAGTGCTTACGAACTTAAACAAACCCTAGAAAGCGCAAAACCTGACTTCTCGCCAGAAAACCCACCAGTAGAGATACTTATTCATGCACATTCAGTGGCACGAACTTGAACATAATCCTAGAATGTGGAAAGCTCCGAAATGAAAGGCGAATTCGAAAACCGAGGAGTTGTACGGGGTGAGATTTATGATACCTGAGGGATGCGAGGATTGGAGAAGCCATGGAGGAGGGGTAATTCCGTCAATTAGAAGAGTAGACGCGAGATGTTGATAGAAGAGTTGAGTCTGTTGCCTCACTTGCTCAATTATCCATTTCTTTCTCTCGAATATCTGCACGAACAGCCTCTCCATTTCTCCTATTCTTCTTCGTCTTCTTCGTGTTCTTCTTCTTTGAGGATCTTCTCTTCTCACGTCGATCGGACCGAGAAAGAGAGGTAGAGAGGTTGGGAGATTCGACGACGAAAGGTGGAGATAGAAGCGAAGGAAGGCGAAGGTGCGGAGGAAAAATTTGAAAATGGAAGAAGGATTGATCGGTTCTGCTTGTATCTGGACGGGTGGGGTTCAAATCGATATGGGCCCATATTTTGGGCCCGATATGGGCCTTATATTAAAACAGTCCATCTTATGTAGGCAAGAGGAGTAGGAGCGTATACAGCTGAATCCAATATCATTTTTTTTTTCACATAGGAATCCAAAGAACTTAACATGTAAACCTATTGCTTGAGCACAATGTCATATTATATATCTTCTAAATTAGGATAGCAAATGCGCATTTGGATTATTTGATTTTCTTCTATATCATATATGTATCTGATTCATATTTGTATTTTATTTATTTTTTATCTATATATGATTTTTTGATTTATTTATATGTAAAAATATCTATTTTTTTATCTGTATTTATTTCTTGATAAATATCTATTTAAAAGAAAAAAATAAAATAAAATACTAAATTGATAAGAAAAAAATAAAACAAACATACCCCAATTGAATAATAAAATTAATATCTAAAGGTAAATGTTAGATTTGTTATCTGAATTTTGTTAGTTTGTACAACTAACTACCGATAATTTAAAGTGTTAATTTGCAGTTTACAAATATTTAAGTTCATTTATATTGCTTATATGGGTAGTCAATTAAAAAAAATTGGTAAAAATTAGGTGACTAATTATATATTTTGGCAAATTTCAGGTAGTTAATTTAAAAAATAAATAAAATTTAGATTTCAAATTGACACTTTCAAATTTCAAATGGTTAATTACATAAACTGACCATATCAGAAATTTTTAGGTTATTAATTATAGAATGATCTTGAAATTTGACATTATTCATTAAACATATAAATATTTGCATAAAATTTAACACATATAGCTGCAAAAAGATCTATTCAAAGCAAAGAGAAAATACAATTACACAAAAAAGATAAAGGATCAATAATAATATTTCAGTGATAAATAGAGTATTTAAAAATAAAGACATGTTTTCATTTAGCAAAATTATTCGACAAACACTATTTCGACATCCTTAAAATAGTTTCATATTATTAAGTTAAAGAAAAAGAGTTAACATCACTAACAATATTTGATCTTCCATAAAATGTGAAATTAGCTACTTGAATTTTAACTAGTTAATTTAATACTTAATCAAAATTCTCATGTACACAACACTATCCATCGTAACTTCGTTTGCATAGCTAGTATAGAGAGTCAATACTTGAATAATGCATGTGGAGTTCCTTAAAATTGACCATGCCATATCAGCTACTATGATATATCCTAGGAAAAAACTAGAAAATGCAAAATGAACAAAAAAGAAAAAATAAGTTAACTTGAGTTAAAAGTTAGAAGTCAAGAGAGAGACGGTGAGATTTGATTAAAAGTAAAAGACTAAGGAGAAAGAATGCACGAATGAAACCTTAAGAAGTTAAAACCCTAATCCAGCGATTCCATGAACAAAACCCTAACTACTTAGATGCACCTTTGGTAGCAATAAACCCCTTCAATCTAGACCATTAATCTGTGGAAGCATAAACTTTGTAGCAATATAACTTTGAAATCCAAGACCTTATAATTGGAACCCTCATTTACATGACAAAGTCAAAACCTTTTCGAAAAAGGACAATTGTGTGTGGCATTTACCATTGTTAAGACAAGTTGTAGTGCTTCCATATTTGTCTAGGAAAATCTTTCTATTAGTGAGGGCACTGGACAAACTTTTGTCATGAGGTGTTAAGTGGACACTTGTAAGCTAGCTCATAGTAAAAAGTAGCTTCTCATTCTAAGTTTTGTACTGTAGGGTTATTATAGTAACCACCAACCACACACACACACTTTTTATCAATATATGAACTAGTTATCATCACATGCTTTCATGTCCCTTATGTTATGCTATGCAGTACCAATATTGTGTTTAGCTTGTACATAGACTTATTGTCATCACATGCTTCCGTGTCCCTTATGTTATGCTATGTAGTGCCAATATTGTGTTTAGTTTGTACTATCTATGCTAAGAGTTGTTGGTGTTTATTAGTATAAACATATAAAGCTAATATATATTTAAAGTACTTGTAATCAAATGAAATTGCATTTATTTTTCTATATAAGTACTTTTGTGTTTCTACATAGTAGTCGGTGTTATAGTGTTTTATATGTAGGAAAGCCCCATGTATCTTGCATGATGGTAACCACAACTATGTACATATGTTAATGCACAGAGATTGTGGATGTCAAGGCGTTGTATGTGCAACATTATGCAACGTTTAATTGATTTGCAACGATAGGGTTCTTATAGATAGCAATATGTTGGATAACCCTTTCCAACAACCACAATGTGGTTTTATTTTGTGCATATCCTATTTTAAACTAAATGATAAGAATTTTGTATTTTTCAGATTTAAAGGGGAAGATCTACCAAAGTAGTACATTGGAATGGAGTAGATTGGGTGGATAGCAAAGTTAGAGCCAGTTAAGGAATTTACTCCATTATTCTTCCTAGGCAATTTTGGATTCTTAAATATCAAAGGGACCTCTTTTCAAATACCTAACAAGAGTGTGGTTGATGAATTGCTATTGCTCATGTTGTAGGAGGAGGTGTTGTATGGTGCCATGGTGGTAATATTTGGTGGTTATAGCAATAGCCACATATATGTAAAGCATTCTAAAAATGAGATGACCTGTGAAGGGGTTGGAACACCTTACTAACACTTATATTGCTATAGATTTAGAAAAAGAATATGAAGTTATAGAGGTTGATTGTATGTCAATTTTGACGACGGATGAGATGCTTGTTGCTAGATCAAAGCGTAAGTCGCTCCTTACAAATAAAAGGATGCATCGAAATGAAGAATTTAGTGTGGACACAGACTCGATATTTAAGGACTATCAACAAGAGATTTGTAAGGCAAAGGCCTAAATTATGGTGAAGGAAGCAATGGCTAATATGGTGATGCTGACGAAGAGAATGAATTGTATGATAATAAAGGGACATTCTACACAAGATCTAGTGAAGAGGAAGCCAATAAGGTGAAACCGAATTTTAGTAAAAGAATAAAAGATCACTATGATTGCAATACAACTTCTCCACAAATATGTGTCACAATAGTCTTTAATAGTAAAGATCAGTTTAAGGAAGCAATGACTAAATGTTCAATTTATCATTGAGCAAAAACTAAAGAAGACATCAAATGATAAGAGGCAAGCGTAATACAAGCGTAAGAGTGGGGTTATAAGTTTGCCATTCTTGCCTCAGTTGATTAAAAGATGAATGAGTTTCTTGTGCGAACGTTCAATGATGTGCATGATGAGTATTATAGGCCATCATTTTTCAAACAATGAAGTCATGTATAAAGTGCTCGAGAAACACTTTCTTTCAAGGTTGAGAATAATGCCAAAAATATTAGTACTTGACATTAATTAACTAATTAAAGAAGAGTTGTCAGTGGATACCAATTACAACCAATGTAAGGGTGCAAAAGTACAGGTCATGAGGTAGATTATTAGACAATTTAAGATGGAAGTAGAGAGGCTATGGGATTACTCCCATCCCCAAAGAAGTTGTGAATGGGTCTTAATAACATTATAGATGTAGTTAGGGGAGGTGACCGAGGCCGTCATACCCTCTCTGCTTCAAGTGTTTGCTATTTTGCTTAGACACTCGTAAGTTTGGTTTCTTAGGGGATTGTTGGCCAATACTGGGTTTAGATGGATGTGTCTTGAAAAGTGATTTAAAGAGGGAGTTTTTGAGTGCGGTGGCTCGTGATGTGAATGACCAAATGTACCTAGTTGCTCATGTGTACATAAAGATAGTTGGGCATGCTTCTTAACCAAGTTGGATCCATTACTCAGCCTCAATTCTTCTTCAAGTTTCACCATCATTAGTAAGATGTAGAAGGTTGAAACATCACATCTATCTTTGTTTTCATCAATTATATATTTCTTTTCTTCATTAATGTGTATGATTAGTTTAGTTTTCCTCATTACTTACATCTTTGCTACTTGTATTGGAATTGCAAGGCAATTTCTATTACCTACCCAATTATAAAGCATAGGTTTAAAGTAAGAATTTTTTTCCCCCAATTAGAGAAAGAAGCATAAAGGAAAGAAGTGTGAATTCTAAGTTCCATGTGCTAGAACAAGCTTCTCATTCAATTAAAATATACAAGCTTACAAAACCAATGAAAACTTACAAAATAAAGAAACGCATTGTTATATAGAAAGGAAATACTCTTCCTACATGTACACACACAACATAATTTAACTCTTTAAAGAGCTAAACTGTCAACAACACTATATGACTTTAGCCATTGAGCTTTAAAGCTACTACATTGTGAAAGTAAAGAAAATCAACATCACTAGTATACAAGCATAAAAGAATAAAAAAAATCAATTCAATCTAGTGTACAAGCACATTAATCAACTTTAATATGACCTAAGGCAGGGTAAGGTGACTTAAATTCTTTACTGTCATAAACAATATCCTCGAAGGACCTTGGCAAGGTATGGGAGAAAGAAAAGCTTAGTTTCACCCTGGGATAGCCACAAGCTCAGCTTCATTGACTAGAATTTGAAGGACTCTTCTCATGGTTGGCCGAGCAACATTATCCGAGTTAGCACAACTTAAACCATGAGCAATAGCTTCCTCATTTCTTCCTCCTCAAATTCACCATTCAACCTTTCATTTGCTACATTAATAATTTTCCCTTCAGAGTGTAGTCCCTAAACTCAATCGACCAAATTCACCATCTTTGGACTTGTCGGTTCTCTTTTGATAGGCCTTTTTACCACATGCCACTTCAAGTATGACCATACCATAGCTAAAAACATCACTTTTATCAATTGCTTTCCCATATTGAAGGTATTCAAGAGCCATATATCCCATCATTCTTGCTGTTAGAGTCGAAATAGGACTCTTGTCATGATTCATAAGCCTAGCCAACCCAAAGTCACCAAGCCTTGCATTGAAGTTTCCATCTAGCATTATAGTACTCGTCTTAATGTCCCTGTAAATAACTTGTTGCTCACCTTCTTGATGTAGGTAAGTAAGAATAGTAGCCAATCCAACCATAATATTTACCTTATGTGACCACTTCAACACACTACCTCATTTGGGAATCTGATACATCATCTTATCAAGACTCCCATTAGGCACGTATTCGTAAATCGACGGTAATTCACCCTTCTCAACACACCATCCTTGAAGTTGCACTAGATTCTTATGCCTCAAACAAGCTATGATGGATAATTTAGCTAAAAACTCAGTCTTCCCTTCATGGGAATGCTTTGATCTTTTCACAACAACAATAAATCCCAACGATGCAAAGAAGGCCTTGTAAATCGTAACAAATGTTCCATGAACGAGAATCTTACTATCATGAAACCTTCTTGTAGCAACCTCTAGTTCTTTGTAACTAAACTCTTTAGGACCTGCCAACACCTCATCTTTAAAGCTTTTTTCTATTCTTGTATCCCTCCATCTCCTGAAAGTAATATAACCAAACACAAGAAGAACCGCACAAAAGAATGTTGGCCCAGCATTCTCAACCCCTAACCTTAGCTTCTTGTGATGCTTAGAGCTTGCTTTTGGCACTGCAACTGAGGGCTTCCTTATCACAGAGCTATCGGATACATTATGATGCGCTCTCGGTCTAGCAGGTGAAAAACCTATGGTCTTGAATCTCCAATTCTCAATCAAATGCAGCTTAGTACTCCCTTTAGTTGAAACAAAAAAGAAAACCAACATAATTCATTTCTTTGAGATATCCAAAGAGATCAATCTCCATGGTTACAAGGAGGTTTTTGGCATTAAACCTTATGTAACTCATGAAAATCACAAGTTTCCTTAGATCATGGTGCAAACAAATCAGCGATAAATATAGAAGTGGAAAATACTACTCGAATGCTAGTAGCTGGTCGTATATGTACTAGTGAAGATAATACTATTTCAATAATATTCTTAGGAATTTACATCAAAATAAAATGTATTAATAGCCCTAGGATTCCAGGTGATGGCCTAACGTATATTTTGCCTAGTCACCAAATTGTACATAGTACAGTACTATTGATTCTACATGTGATTTATTGTTATTGAATTGTAATAATTAGATAAAAGATATTACATTATATTAGATATAGTTAATTAGCTACTAATATCTACTAACAGAACAGGCCTATTGGCTTCATATTTAGCCTTAGTACAATTAGTCCCTTTACTGATTTTAGTACTCTAGCTTCCACTTGCGCATGTCTCATTTGTACTTTCCCTTTTTTCTTCACTTTGCTCCTCACTTTCAAACAACACTTTAGACTCAACAACCACTAGATCAGCTCCTACCTCTTCAAGATTCCTTGTCTACAAGGAATAATTAAGGAATCAAAGCTTAAGATCGCTGAAGAACTCCCATGTGGCATCGACTAAGGAAAGATTTCGCCATAAGACTTACACCATAGTTTTTGCCCTATTCCCTCTCTTTAGCATTTGTTGATTGAGTATGGCATGTGCTTCTAATTCTTGTTCCACGTTTGTTTCAAGTGGTAAATCAGAAGCTACGACTCATATACTCTGGTACTTCTTTAGTTGGGAGACGTGGAAGGTGGGATGAATCTTAGATCCAACAAGGAGACCAAGGTGGTAAGTTACTGCCCCTATCTTATCAATTAGCTTAAAGGGTCCATAGTATTTAGGAGCCATTTTCTACTATCTAGGGTCCTTTAATGTGTTTTTTCGATAAGGTTGTAGCTTCAAAAGTACCCAATCTATGATCGCAAAAACCCTTTTTGTCCTTTTCTAGTCTGCCAACTATTTCATCCTGTTTTGAGCTTGCTTAACATGGAATTTAAGCAATTTCATTGTCTCCTCCCTCTTTGTTAACAACTGGTCTACAACGTCATTCTTGGAATCCTTTAGAATATAGGTAGATACATAGGGGGTGGGTACCCACATAGGATCTGGAAGGAGGTAGTATGAGCACTAGTGTGGTAATACCACCATTTTGCCAAGCTCAAGCATCGGCTCCGTCTCCTAGGCGAGTCCCCAGTCATACACCTTAGATATGTTCCTGGGCATCTATTAACTACTTCAGTCTGGCTGTCCGTCTGGGAATGATAGGCTGTAGACATGTTAAATTCTACCCCTTGCAACCTAAAGACCTTTTGCCAAGGATGCCAGATAAACATTATCCAAGTAACATTGGGCTACTTGAGCTGCTGTGTAGGGCCGTGAGAAGGATATGAAGTGGTCGTACTTGCTCAATCTGTCCACCAACACAAGTATCACATCCTTACCATTAGATGTAAGCAATCCCTCTATGAAATCCATGCTTACCTCCTACCAGTATTCATTAAGGATCTTGAGTGGCTGTAGAAGTCTTGGTGTCGCTATAGTTTCCAATTTATAATGTTAACAAATATCACACTCTCTTACCCATCTGCTCACCTCCTTCTCTAATTTAAGCCAATAGAACGCACTGGCCATCCTCTTGTAAGTTGCTTGAGCACCTGGATGTCCTCCCAAAGCACTTTCATGATAATGCTTCAATAATTTATTTTTAAGAACTTGAGATAGGCCCACCACTGCTTTACCCTTCCTCCTAAGGATACCATGTTCCCAAGTGTAATTTTTAGCTTCCTACCCTTGATCTAGCCTTGATATAGTATCTAGGTAGCCTCCTGGTAGCATTTAACTCTTTTTGATTTCCCCATCACATCCGAGAGCACCATAGAGATCATTAAGTGTTGCAAGTGTTGGTGATTAGCTCTAGATAAAGTGTCTGCTGCCTTGTTCAAGTGTCAACTCTTGTATTCGATGTCTCAATTTATGAACACCCTAATTTACATAACATGAATATGATAATCACCAAGACAATAAAGTAAATTTTGCTTAAGACTTTAAGACAAGTCATAAAGATTTCTCCTTATTATTTTTCCTTTATTTCCCACTGATGAAAAATATTAAAATACAAATAGTTTAATCATAGTTTAAGAGCTAGATACAATTTTTTTGTAACCTTTCACAATCAATTATCGATAATAAATCAACGAATTAATGAGGAAAATATTAAGGCTCTAGTACATTTGAAAGAACCATCAACCAATTTCAAAATATAATTAGAAGAATAATAAACAAGCCCAAAAAATTCTTAAATAAGAATTGCATAATTAATCATCAAGAAAAAAACCTCAACGTCGGTAAATAAGATAAATAAATATATCATCGATTAAACTCTCGATTCATCAAACATGTAGAATTAAATAACATTTAACCAACAAATCTCCAAAACAATCACAAATAAATATTTCCTTGTAAACTTATAATTAAAAATGATGGTAACCCTTTAAAGAAGCTATCTAAGTACCTTCTTAAAGAAATTATTAAGAAACAAAATAGCATCTTAACGGAGTAACTTCTCTTAGAAGTAGCTTATAAAGAAAAAAACCTCTTGAAAAAGATAACAACATCACCTCCTAAGTGTACATGATACATGATATCTAAGTGTATAATAAACTATTACTATAATTTGCAATAGTAGTAGTAATAATATTAATAGTATCATAGTATATTGTTATCAACAATATTAACTTAACATATTCTAGTAAATAATAAATAAGATTATTTTATCATATAATGATACAACACTAACTCACATATTAAAACAATTTTTGCTAAGTTAATAATATTAATTATATAAGACCATAATTATTATGTTACTAATATTATATTAGTCATGATAACTAATTGACTTGTAATTATACTATATAATTTATAGTTATATTATAGCTAATTTCATAATATTAATGAACTATTGTAATAAGTACCATTAAAATTTAACAGTTATGATAATAATATATGATAATAAAGAATGTATAATCATCATATTGCTATAACATATAATATAACAATACACTATTATTGCGATATTGTAACGATGAGCCATTATAACATCTAGTGTAATATAATATATAATATAATATTATAATAATAATTATAACACATACTAGTGTGTACTATATTATGCAATTATATGTCACGTTATGATATTATAGTAATAAAATTACTATTAGTAAGAAAATAACAACGATTCATTAATATAATTATCACATTAATAGTTATAACTATAAGATGAAATAATAATAATAATGGTAATACCTATATATATATATTATATATGTATATATAACTTGGTATGTGCTATTGAATTTGAGTATAACTTCAAACATATCTTAATAAATATAAATTGATATATAGCATATATAACATATTATAAATTTATCTTTTATTTGCTATAAGTGGTTTATAAAACATTAAATGAATATGTTATATACATTTGTATGTGTAATACAAAATAAAAATCCTATAAAACGTGTTATGTAAATGTATATCAACATTTAGATTATATATCAACATTAAAATATAAATTTTACACCATTCTATAGACCTTATAGATTATACAAATATATATAATTTACATAGCATATATATAAAAACATATGTAAAATATCAATTATGCATAACAAATAATATGTAAGTATATAATATATCGTAAAGTATATACCATATTATACAAACATATCATATAACAGATATTAATGATATGTATAAATGTATCTAACTCATCTTGCATATAAATATAATCTAGGGGTTATAGTTAACTATCCTATATGATTTGTTATACTTAAATTGTAATAATAATAATAATAATAATAATAATATAACCTTATATGTGTTAATGATTAAATTAACACCTCATCAAGTGAATTAAATAAAGGAGATCTCATGTCCATTTCCTTCCTTGAGAAGTTAGGCATGACAATTGTAAACCCCTAAAAATTTTCGTTTTGAATAAATCTATCGGTATAAGACCTTACAACATCAGATAGCAATTTAGACACATACCGAAAACTCGAAATTCATCTGATGAGATCGAGGATTGGAACAAAGACGATATTTGTAAAACCTCAAAAATTTCCGTTCAAATTAAATCTTTATAATATCATGATAGGTTGTACCATAATATTCCTTTACAGGTGCAAGACCTTACAAATATCATATAGTGATTAAAACAGATACCAAAAGCCTAAAAATCATTTGATAAGACTTAAGACTAGAACAAAGACAACACCAATATCGCGAAATAGAAACCAAACCCTAGGTTTAAGCTCAATAATACTATTACAAGCTTTTAAGACTGAGAATTCAACTTTTAGAATGCAAACTTTATTTATGTGGCTTGAATCATAGCATCAGCCAATTGCGTAATCATAGAATCTTTAAAAATTAATACCAAGAATTATCTGTATTAAATTAGTACCACCATGTATAATAAATACTTATGTCTCTAATTCGGAGATAAGATTATCCTCCAACTCATAAATATTCGTCAGATAATAAAACCGCTCGTCCCATGTATATAATAGAAATTCAATGATTCATAAGGAGGATAAAACCACCATCTATCCCTCTTTACCAAATCATGTACATCCATAGATAAAGCCACCAAATCTTTTCTTTTCCCTAAAAGCCAACACTGTCTAGACACAAGTACAACAAAAATCCATCATATCTATGACACACATCATTTCTAAGCTAACTTCTTCATGCCTAAAGTACAACCATTGGAAACTTCCTCAACACTTCAAGGCATCCTTAACTTCTTTTGGAAGTCCTCACATTCTCTCTTCCTCTTTCTCTCTTTCTCTTTTTCTTTTTCTCTCTTTTCTGTCTTTCTATTTTCTCTCTTTCCCTCACTCCTTATCTCTCCTTCTTTCTCTTTTTTTTTTTTTTTTTTTTGTCTTGCTTATCTTCCTTTCCCTTTTCTATACAAGCCAACAAAAGCAACCTTTACAAAAATAAAAATAGCAACTTTATGTTCTAGAAAGTGAGATCTTGGAGTAGAAAATCCACAAGATCTTCGAACTTAAAGGTAAAACTAGAATCACTCTTGGAATCTCAACTTCTAAGTTGTTGGTATTAGCTATATTAAGAATCTTTCCTTTTTTCATCTTCCTAGGGGTAAATCTCTTCATTAAGGAGGGAGTGATACTTTATTACTCTCAAACTCAAGGTGTAATACCAAAAACCTTACTCTTGATACCTTTTATAAGTAGAAAAATGAAAGAAATATGAGTAGCAGTTTTTGAAAATTCGTGTTCCCATTTGAGGCCACCAAAAAGAAGTTTTTTCTTTGTCAAAATTGTATTTTTAGTAGCATAAACTATACTAGGGATGGATCCCTTCCATATGTAGTTAAAAATAATGTTTCTCTTGCTTAAAAACACCTTTTCAACTTATATAAGCACCTAGGAAGTTCAAAACACTAGAGATCTACTAATATCTTGTTTTATGCTTCATGTTTCTAAAGGATCTCAAGAGATTCAAATTTCTTTTCTTTAGTTCCTCTTTGTTTATTTCATATGAATAATCAAGATAATGCTTTCATTGCTCTTTTATACCCAGATGTGATGTATGAACCCCTAGAAAGCTTAGAATATCAATGATCCACACATACTAAGCTTTATGACTCATTATTTTGGACAACTCCTAGAAATCCGAACTCACTCTTTATATTTTCCCCTTGGTTGTGAGTTATACTTAACAAAAATGATGTTTGTATAATTGATCTGTACCTAGATATGCTGTCTAAGCCCTTAGGAGCAATTTTTAGACCTTGGTTCTATGGGATGAATTTTGACTTGAATTTCCATTTTGTATTATTTCCTTCTTAGTTAAATAAAAGTGGTATCTTGACATATAACTTGATGAATCCCAAGATAAGGATGAGTATGAGTACTATTACCACTATCATACAAGATGAACAAGTAGGAATGATCATCAAATCAATCATGTTCTAAGAACAAGTGTGATTAAGGTTGAGTGAGGAGAGGAGATATGGATTTCATTAGTTAATTTAATTAATATGGTCATTAACTTCTCAATTAGATCTAAAAAGTTTATTTGATGACTATGGAAAAGTAACCAAAGGGAAATTAGTGAGCTAAGATATATAAATAAGGAGTTAAGAATTGGACTATATGTTAAATGGGCCTTCTTGATGCCTAAACCTAATAAAAAAGCAAGTAAATTAAGAAATCAATAAAAAAAAAATGAAGTGTATCCTGGGCTCTTAATTTTAATTTTCGGCCCTAACATGTTTTAGTGGACTATTGGTGTAAAATCATAAGTGGAAAAAGTCATGGCCTATAAAAGTTAAGAAGTATAGGTAAGAAATGTTCAAAAATAAAATTAAGGTAAGAAAGCCTATTAACCAAATTAATACGTAGGTACTGAGATCACAAATAAGAAATAAGTAGTGACAAAGAATATTTTAGCGTAAAGGAAAGTCGCATGAATATATTATGGAAATAATGGCCCATTATGCATTCTAGTCTATAAAGCCCATGAATTTCTCTCTAAAATCAATAAAAGGAATATAGATACAAAACTCTGAAATAAGTATTTTGGGCCCAAGAAGGAAAATAAAACAATAGGAGGAATTTATTTTACGTTCTGAGGATTTCAAGGCCCACAAAGTAGACAACCTTAGGTAAATAAAAACTAGACAAAGTAATGGATTTTAAAGAAACAGAAATTAGCCTAAAAGCCTAATTAAAGCCTTGTGATTATAGGTGACAAGTGTGAGGGCTCATTAGCCCATAAAGATTGATATGGTAGAAAACATAGTCCAAAAGCCCAAGTAAGATCTTGAGTTTATATAAAGGGAATTAGCTAAAAATCCATATGAGAGAAAACCTTAAGTAAAGCCCAACAAGAGAAACCAAGAATGGGAATAAATAAAATTCCACAACACTCTAGCTTTAGCTAGTGATCAAGTGTCATCTAAGTATTGATACATATTATTCTTTTATATATATAGTCGAGCTTGACTACCTGTTTGACGTTCCTTCCGACTACTACAATGCTTGACTATTATCATGGACCAGTGAGTAACTTGACTTTATTTACACTTGTGTTTAGCTTAGTTGCACATAAATAAAGATGATGACTTGGACTGTGTAGGGAATGGGGATCATTCTTGTTGTTATGCTTGCTAATTGGATAAAATACTCTAATTATAGGGATAACTTCATATGATGATGTGATGTTGAGCTAATGATATTGGATGAATGTCTACAACTACTTGACCATAAGAAAAACAATTTAAGATTATTAGACATATAAATTAAACAATCATGCATATACAGCTCATTTGCATTTGCATTTGCATTGCATACTTTAGCCACTATCGTCATGCGTTGTCGTTCCAAGCCATGATGAGATAGATGGGGTCCTGATGGTGAATCCTCGTTCCGCCTATACTTACATGTGACTCACGGACCTAAACGGAACTACTGACTCGAGGAACACCACTTGTCGAGGGTCTGTGTGAAGTATGTAATACTTAGTGAATGTTTTAGTTGTTGGGTCAATAAATGTTTTCAAATGTTTTTAAAGGTGTTACCTGATATACTCTGATTTTCTTAGGCACTAGTATTTGATCTGGTTCCTTAAACCCCAGAGATGGCATAAGTCTCCAATCTGTTTGGATTTCGGTCATCCAGACTTGTATGTGTGTAAGCATATGTTTAAGTGATACATTTCATACGGGTGTTAATAAACTTGCTTGTCCCATTTGATGTGTGTTTATGGTCTAGTAACTTCACTGAGTTGTGGTCTTGCTCATACCCCAATAGTTCTTTTGTAGGAAAACCAAAGCTATGGTTGGGATAGGATTTGAGCGCAGAGTAGGTAAAAGATTAAGCTAAACTAATTAGAGGATTAAGATGTTGATAGACCGAATTTAGTTGAGAGAAAAGATTTAAAACCTGATTTTCCTCTTTCTTGATCTTACTTTCTCCCTTTAGTTGATAAATATCTTAAGTTTACCCTGTCTTATATTTTGGTAGGATATCCAATTTTTTGTAGTCCTTATGATATGTGGAAATAACAATATCCAAAACTTATTTTTTAAATAAATATATATATATGTATAACTTATTGAGAGAATAATTAATAAGAGTCTTGCAAACTCTGACTTGTAAGGCAATTCTCATGTTACGGGTGCACATATGATATGATGATTTTAGAATAATCCTGCTAGGCCCCTATTAAGGTCATGACACCAAGTGCTCCATTTGCTAATGTGGAATGATAGCCCATCAATACTAAAAAGCCTTAGAGAGAGAGTTAAAATTCAATAATAAGTTGTCTCTCTTGTATCAAAAAAACAAAATAAACCATGTTAGGAAAATAGTAAAAATAGTTATAAAAAGTTTAATTGAGTATTAGATTAAATACTTTAAAGTTTAAATACTAAATTAAATTTTTTAACAGGAGGAAGGGTGACTTTCTTTGAGTTCAGCTCGTTGGCTGAAGTGCCTGACGTGACCTTTCATTACCTATGTAACAAACAACCTTTGCTCGATGCGACGTAATGTGAAATGTACAACCCTCAGCCTCACACCCCCGCTCAAAGCTCCTTTCTAGTGTAGTCAAGGTTCGCGCCTCTGGCTTTTGGATACGGATCTAGTTGCATGCAAATCACTGAAGGTCTCATTTCAGCTATCGAGGGGACTGCTTCGATTCAATAGGTTCCCTTCCTGCATCTTATCGAGACGAATATTAGCTGATGATTCCTTTTTTCCAAGTGTGTCCGATTGGTATCACTCGCATAAGACTTTTATTTTTAGCTGCCATGTGGCATAGTCCATCTTTTCATTATATATTTCCCTCCAAATATATACTTACCTTCGTACTGATTTGAATATAGGTAGGAAGGAAATGTAAAAAAATGCCCTGCTTGTTCTTTTTGTTTTTTGAATATGGGGTTTGACTATGTCTTGTAAAGGTGACTGTCCTCTTTCTTGTCTTGTTCAACTTCCGCTATCGGGAGGCAGGTCAAGAAGAGTTTTCGGCATTGTTTTAAACAAACGGAAAAAAACCGGTTGCTTTCTCATTTTAAGTGATTTCAGTTCAGGCTTAAAATAAAACGACTTTTTCAATACTACTACTCTATGAAAGAGTTGGAAGGAGACTTTGTTACTTGGCTTTTTAGTTTTGCCTGAATTATACCTACTCCAAAGAATTAAAAAAAAAAAAAAAAACTTGATTTCAATCTCAACAAAGAACTTGAACTTAAAGCAACACTCTTAGCTTCTTGTCCTCTTACTCTGCCTGCCTTGTGGAGGTCTCTCGGGTGTCTACGGCAGATCCGATCAGTCTCGTGATGAAAATCAGTCTTTTCCGATCTTCCACTAAGAAAAGAAAGGTATCGTCACGACAACTCAATTTGTCCGGTAAACTACTCAGGGCTCCGCATAGTTTAGTAAAAGGGAGGGGAGATTTTCTCTTCATCCGGGGGTTCATTTCATTCATTATGAACTATAAAGTGTAAGGCTGATTTGTTTGTGAGGTCTTAAAAACTTCATAGAATTCATGATCAGCCATTCCATTTGTGCTTGAAGCAAGTAGGCGACGCGAATCTATGCTTTCTATGTTTCAATCGGATACCAATTGCTTGGATGCGTTTGAAAGCCTCGAGATGACTTGCAGAAAAAAATGCTTTCTAGCTTTGTCTTGAGGGCGGTTTAGCGTTGCCCAATGAATCAATAGTCGTGATATCCAAGAATGAAATTAATGCTAGAGACTGTGAGGAAACATAGCAGACCTTCTTGTTAAAGGACTTTCATCATCAGCTGAGAGCGAACTTTGACTTTAGCTTGTTCAGCTTTCAAAAAGGTATCTCACAAAAGTTAACAGCATCAAATCCTTCTCACTGAACTCCGATTGCTCTAAGGCAAGTGGAAAAGCAAATCACATATATAAAGAGTAGGCATCGAATGCTGCTATTGAATGCGCTGGTGTTGCTGAGTGAATAACTGGTCTTAGAGAAGTAGCTGCTTAGGTTGCATATATAATAATAGGCATCCGAACCCACGACTAAAAGATAGGATATGGTTTTGGTACCCTTAAGGACAAATTCTCTCTCATGACTATTCAATATTGGACGCTTTGTCCCCTGACCTGCTTCCTCTCATGCTCCTTACCCCGCGAAAACCACACCCAGGACGACTTTTCGTTATTGCCCGTTCCTGCAACCTACCAAGAAGGTAGAAAGTCCCAGTCCTTATAATGGTGAACAAATGCTCTTTCGATAAGAAGTAAAAAGGGATTAGATGACTTTGATAGGTGCCGAGAATAAGGAAGCACTTTCTATCAGATTAAAAAAGAGCTTACGAGAAAGCGTTCCTCCTTGCAGCTAGAGCCGTATCCTATTCGTTAACTCTCTACTTTTAGGGAAGATTGTATTGAAGACACCAGACTTAAGAAAAGAGAGGATCGATTAACCGATATTGCATTTCTCGACAATAATAGGATATAATAAACTAAATATATTCCCCCTCCCCTATCCCCAAAGCAGTTGAGCAGACAGCTTGGGCGAGGAGATTGAAATCAACTAAACACCTAGAGCCGGGGAATAAGAGGCTAATCAGAGTGAATCCGATGGGGCAGAGGACTTATCCGAAGGTGAAGCAGATTAATAAGGGGAAAGTAGGAGGAAATACATTACGAAAGCTAACACTTCCTTAAAGAAAGACATAAGTATCTACGTAGCTGTGCTTTCTATCTCCCTTTCCCAGTTGTAGTAGATTAAATTTAGTAGCAGCCGTGGGAGGGCATTGCGTTGTTCTCTTTCAGGCAGGGCAAGAATAAAAAAAAAGTTGCTCTTTCTCAGCAGTAGTAGTGGCTACATTAATAGTTTCCTTCTCGGTGGTCGTTAGAAGCTTATATTTAAAATCCATTCCCGCTGCTGTCATAAAAGAAAAGGTAGAACTCCTCGGGCAAGTAGTCCCTTGATCCGGTGTAGGGTTGGAAGGGGCTTATAAAAGCTTTCTGAATTGCGAAAGAGTAACCTTTCCTTCATCCCATATTCTAGCCTCGGCTTTTGCTTTTTAGCTCATTCTGTATAAGATTCTACGTAAGTTTCTGTTGAAGCCCTATCTATTCCTGGAAAGAAAAATAGGTCGGCTTTCCTCAAACTTCAGAAGCCAATCTGACTTCCCTCATCAGAACTGGACACCTCCACCACCAGGTGTGATCAATCTCAACACGAATGCAGGTTTCAATAGTCATTTTGGTAAGGCAGGTATTGGCATTGTTGCACTAGATAATCAAGGTAAACTGATCCAACTTTTGCTATCCCAATGGAATTCATTTCGAGTTCAAATCTAGCGGCTATTAAAGAAGGTTTGGTGCATGCAAGCTAGGCAGCAGCTATGGGATGGGATCAAATTTAGATAAAGAGTGATGCTAAAGAGATTATTCAAAACATCCAAGGCCTCTATTCTCCATCATGGGATGTAGCAGTGATAGTCCAAGACATCCAGTCCCTCGCTTCCTTTAATACGTCAATTGCCTACGTGTCCTCCTCTCTTTTACTCCTTATGGCATCTTATTTAAGTCTAAGCTGGATTGCCACGAAAAATGGCAGCGGTAATAACAACAGGGCTTTACAAAGCGACTCCTTAAACCTGAAGTGTTGGTTCAAATCCAATTCAAGTCCAAGATCCCGGCTCTACTCTAAGAAAGGTCCTCTTCGGCGGTATCAAATTTGATCTTCATACTAAAAAATCACATTATTTTTCAGAAGATATTGATATCTTTCTCAAGTTTTTTTGTACTCCTCTTTCTTTCATCTATGTTCTAAGGATTTACCTCCCTTTTTTTTTTTTGAATATTTCCTCCTATTTGCAATATGAATTTCATCCAAAAATCACATTATTTTAATATCATTAGACCATAATGCCATTGGCTATGTGACCTAATGGCATTCGATCCTTATTCTCATCCTTGAAGTACCTAATTCAATTTTCCATGTTATGATGGTTTTAATGGCTGCCTTATGTAACTACGGAAGAAGAAAAAGAAGAAAGAATCATTAGTGTAAATGCATGCATAACTCTTTAGGTACTATACACACCCCATTTTTGCCCTTATGTATCTTAATTTCTTGTACAGTCTTAGTTTTAGTTTAAAAGGAAAATACCAAAAAAAAAAAAGAAATAATAAATAATATAATAATAAAAATACTCTAAAATTTTAAAAAATTAAAAGAAAAAAGATCACATTGGAGTCTGTGGTGGGCATAGAATGGTACATTTGATTTTTCGTGAGCTGAAATGATGATTAAATATTCTAAGTTGCATATTAGATTTAATAAATTATGAGTTTTTTTTTTTCCTTTTTTGGGACTCTATTCAGTTTAGCCAATTTTATAATCATACAAAAATATATGACTTTACATGATTGCAATTCTAAATGGATCCTCACTTGACCTTGAATTGATTTTTCTATAGACATCTAATTTTTGAGTTAAATTGAATGAAAAAAAAAAAAAAAAAAAACCTAATTTTATTAGACTAGTTTGATTTGTCCAATTCTTTATTCATAGATATAGCCAATTTAATTTGAATATAGTTTCAAATGGGGCTGATCTATAGACGTACGAAGTCTTAAGCTAAATCCGACAAAACCAAACTATAAATTAATTTTTGATTACACATGCATCCTAGATTTATTATCAATCTTTATATCCTAGTAGATTTTTTTTTTTTTTTTTTAGGCCGAAGCTAATATAAAAAAAAATCGGCTTGAGATATATTTAAACGAAATTTAATTCCACTTTTTCTCATCAAGAGTTCTGAGGCACAGTGGATAAGGCATGCCGACAAGCATGGGGTCGAACCAAATCAGGCATGTAATGCCTTTTATGTTGTTTGGGACACGTGTTCATCTTTAGTTGGCTATGGAAATTAGATGTGGATTTAGTCAACATTATCTTCTACCTTTCTGACAAGCATAAAAACACATGAAAGGAATGGATTTCTTCGCAATAAGCTTAATTTACGCTCATTTTTTACCCCATCTTCTTTGCAATCTCATTAAACAATAATGAAATTGCAAAGTACATTCGGAGTAGACTACATAACACTCATTAAAGGCAATAAAAAGACACTTAAATTTGTCTTTGAAATTGCGAAAAATTATAAATCTGCTCCAATTATACTGATAAAAAACAAGTTAAATACTAGCTTGTTAATGCAATTTGAAGATAAAGGGAAGTTGTATCTATCATGCACGTTTAAGGAACGAGAAGCATGATTTGATGAATGTTCACATGTCATAAACATTAATTTGAGGTCAAAATTAATCAATGAAAAAACTAAATTGTTCTTGACTCATTAATGTAAAAGAATGAATCTTTGACTCCATTAATTTGTTTCCTTCCAAAAGCGAGCTCATTCTAGTATAAATAGATATCCTTCGAGCTCGTCCAAGGACATCAACAACTATTCTCTTCTCTCATATCCACTCAAATCTATGCTTCCTATCTCTAAGAGGCATGAACTCGGGTCCCTCTCTCCCTTTGCAAAAATCATTCTTTTGGAAGAATCTTGATGAAAATAAAAGCTAATTGGCTTCCTCAAATGGTTTTTAGCTCCCAAATTAATTGAGGCATTTTGTTCCTTGACTCATGCTACACAACATCAACCACTCAAATCCAATGAAATAATGTCATCGTACCTCTGGTTTGGTCCATAGGTAAGTTTCTTCTTGTGTTCTTTGCTTTGTTATATAATAATAGTATTTTATAAAAGTAAAAAAAAAAAATACAACAAAAAAAGTTGTAGGTTGAGGATGATGGAACCTGGCGATGGGTTCTTATCTTTTTTCTTTTCTCTAGTTAATTTATTTCTTTAAAATTAAGAGAAAATTAATAAACTTAGTAAGAAAAATTCAAAAAAATAAGAAAGAAGAGAAAAAAAAAAAAGAAAGGTTTTAGCACTTAGAATTTTTTTTTTACATGAAAACTAAATAGAAATTTTCTAAAATTAGGATTATCTTTTCAAGTAAAGGAAATGAAATTTCCTTTTATTTAAAAAAAAAAAGAGTCAAGAAATTTAAACAGAAAGAATTCAAAAATTAAAAGAGACCAAAAAACTAAAGTTTTCTAAAAAAGAACTACGTTTTGTCTAATTCTGACTAATTGGTACATAGGCACCTTTGGGGCGACTTAAAAAAGAAAAAAAGTTTTTATATTCCCTTATTCTTGTAAATATCGATTAGATTCATTCATTTATTTGTGAATATTATTTCAATATAATGTATGTAGATAACATTTTTTTTGTAACAATAACTTGTAAACATCTAATAAATTTTGGAGTATTAAAGGAATAAACTTTAAATTAAGATTTAAAGTGGTAACCATATGGTTTTCATAAGATAGCCCTCGAATCCAAAAATATATGGTTTATCAAATTTGGTTTTAGATCAATTTTTTTTTTTTTTTTGTTTTGGTAAACGAATAGCTAAGTTAGGATCAACAAACTCATTGATCCTAACTTATATTTTTTCCCAATTTCGATCGGGTGGTGACTCCTTAAAAGTTTAAAAATTACATTCTTTTAATTCCTAATCGAGAGTTTATATCAAATGGGTTAGAGTTTGGTATGAATCAAACTAAAAGAAATCAAAACTAGAAAATAAAAAATCCAGGATCAACAATTACAAACTTATCATGATTTACAGCCCCAAATTAAGGCTATTACCAAAATAACTCAGATTTGATCTTTTTTTTTTTTTTGGCCAACGATTTGATCATTTGGAAATAAGATAAATAGTATTAGTGAGGTAGTAAAAATAATTATAAATTTTTTATTGAATACTAAGTTGGTTATCTCAAAATTCTTGTATCAAATTGATTTTTTTGTACAAAATTTAGAAACTAAGTTTGACATTTTTCCTAAATCTTATAAAAACCTTATAAATTTTCTCAACGAATATGATCAATTACCATTAACCAAGTATAAATAGTTATTTATCTCTTTTACCTATCCAACAAAGGAAAAATAAATACATAAATGAACAAAGGCTGTACCCAAGTGTACCCTAGCCCACTAGGAGGACTTAAGATAGATGAAAAGATGAAATAGCTTTCTACTTTATTTATTATTATTATTATTTTCTTTTTTTCCCATTAGCTTTTATAGTTGAAATCAATCAAACGGGCAAGAACAATAGGCTGTCAATTTCAAGACCATAGACGAATCAACGACACATGATGTATGGGCTAATCAAGCAATGCCATTCCATCATTATTCTTGAACTTGCTATTTTTCTATAATCACATCATATAATACGTTTCATATGTCAACCCCTAATGAAAAAAAAAATTGCTAAAAGTAGTAAGTATATACGAATATTGAAAATTTTTTGTTTTTAGAATCTATTGTTCTCGTATGATTTGTTATAAACTTAATTTATTTCCAATTTATAAGTGTTCTTATTAAGTATAAGAAGCAGTGAGCACTCATTAGGGGAAGAATTTCATAAATTGTTAATTCAATGATGAACTTGTAAAAAGATCAAAACAGTTGTAAATGTAATAGCATCTGCAAATTTAATAGTGGTTGGTGGTAGTTTTATAGTAGGGATGAAGTATTTCTGGTTTAATTTAGCTAGATAATGCTGGTTTAGTATGTGCTTTTTTGAAAATTCAAGGAACTTGTTTTTTGGAAGTTGATTTTGTAATAAAATCCATTCTCCGAGAGTGAGTTTAACTCTAGTGAAATAGACATATACCTTGAAATCTTTTTACGTCAATTTACAGGTTCAGTTAACATTTTGTATTACTATCACCTTTATAATTTGAATGACTTGTTGCAGCCCTATCCAATTTATATATGAGCATGAAAAATGCATGTCATTTTCAAGTAAGAGATGTATTCGATGATTTTTTTTTTTTTTTTTTTGCTTCTATAGAGTTCAAGAAAGAGGAGCTTATCTCATAGCTCCTCTCTCCACATGCTAAAGTTCAAAATCCTTTTCCCTATATATAACTACTCCATTTATGGTAATACAAGAAGTTATCTTAGGGAGTTGCAACATAGTTCAGTGGGTGGGCTTTTTAGAAGGGACATTTGAAAGAGTAAATTATCATATTTGTCAGAGTTTCCTACAGTCGGAAATGAATCTATCCAAAATGGTATTTCAGAAATTATGTCTCCTCAAGATCAAAGAGAGTTAAATGTGCCAGACACGTGTTCTGATCTTGATGAATCATTGGCAAGACTCTAAAAAAGATCGAAGGCACGGCAAAAAGCTCTTAAACTCCGCAATAGTGCGAAGTCATCTAATAACTCTTTACATAATTCAAAAGGTGCTGAATTACAACGGAATAGAATTTCAGGCTGTGAAATTCATGCTCCATCAGTAGGCAATAAAAGCGTAACCATGAAAGTAAATCACTTTGTTAGATACATCATGCATAGTTAAATGTTTCATCTCAATACATATTGAATTTGCATGAGTTGTATAAGTGCTCATTTAAAGCTCTTGAAATTTTATTATATTTGTCATCATTGAATCTAAGCTCTTGAAATTTTATTATATTTGTCATCATTGAATCTATTAGAGTTAACTATACAACTCATGCAAATTCAATATGTATTGAGATGAAACATTTAACTATGCATGATGTATCTAACAAAGTGATTTACTTTCATGGTTACGCTTTTATTGCCTACCGGTGGAGCATGAATTTCACAGCCTGAAATTCTATTCCGTTGTAATTCAGCACCTTTTGAATTATGTAAAGAGTTATTAGATGACTTCGCACTATCGCGGAGTTTAAGAGCTTTTTGCCGTGCCTTCGATCTTTAGAGTCTTGCCAATGATTCATCAAGATCAGAAAACGTGTCTAGCACATTTAACTCTCTTTGATCTTGAGGAGACATAACAGAGGGATCTATTTCTGAAATACCATTTTGGACAGATTCATTTCTAACTATAGGAAACTTTGACAAAGATGATAATTTATTATTTCCAATGTCCCTTTGAAAAGCTTACCCACTGAACTATCTTGCAACTCCCTAATATCACTTCTTGTATTACCATAAACGGAGTAGTTATAAACAAAATAATCATTTGGAACTTGTGCATGTGGAGAGAGGAGCCCTGAAATAAGCTCCTCTTCCTTGAACTCTGGACAGAAGTCGAAAAAAACAAGGACATCTCTCACTTCAAAATGACATACATTTTTCATGCCATATTCAAATTAGATCAGGCAGCAACAAGTCATTCAAATTATAAAGGTGATAGTGATACAAAATGTTGACCAAACTTTTATATTAATGTAAAAATATTTCAAGGTATCTATTGATTTCACTACAGTTAAACTCACTCTCCGAGAATGGGTTTTATGATAAAATCAACTTCCAAAAAATAAGTTGTTTGAATTTTCAAAAAACACATACTAAACTAGCATTTTCTAGGTAAATTGAACCAGAAATACTTCATCCCTCCTATAAAACCACCACCAACCGCCTTCTACGTTCAAATGGGAACAATTCCATCAACTCAAAATAAAACAATATAGTGAAATTTTTACCGATGCGACGTGTAAAGCCCATAGAATTATAAGGATATTGGGCTAAGAAATATTGGATAGAGCCCCACCACTATCTTATGTCAAGTTTAGTTATTTATTAACCGATTCTTATTAGCCACCATGACATACCCTTTAACCATCCAAATCATCAACTACCATCGACAAGTATCCACATTTGGAATAGAGTAACGAAACAAAATAGAGTTCTTTTTCCTCTTTCTTCTTCTTTATTTATTTATTTATTTATTTATTTATTGTGTAAAAGCATTTTAAGGAATGACATGAAATAAAATTTTAAGTATGTATACAAAATTTATTAATTTAGAGATACAAAATATGGTCTTCAGTTTGTAAGTATTAAAAAATTTCACATTTACATAAGAAATTAATGCTAGATGAAATTTTATATCATCTTACAAAGTTAAGATGTTATGTGTTTAAAGTATGAAGAGAATTAAATGAATGAAAAAAGATTAAAACTAATAGCACCTTAAATCCCTTGTAATGTCAATGATGTGTTCCTTTAGGTTGTTTTTATTATTGCTATCAAAGCATGATGTTGATGGAAAAGTATAGGGAAAAATTATGGCCTACATTTCACCTGCATTAATTTAGTCAAGTTTGACTCTAAATTTTTACACCAACCTAAACCTAAAAGGGTCAATTTGATACCTAATTAATTTTTTTTAAACTATTTTTACAAACTTCTTAACACCATTAGAATTTGCAAACTTGGGAGAGATAATCTGTATTTACATTTTTACTACCTCTCCTAATGACGTTTAGTACAAATAGGTTGTCTTTTCTACGTCAGCAAACTCAACAAACAATGTTGAAGTAGGCAAAATAACCATAAAAAATTTGATTGGGCATTAACTTGACTGGTTCAAAAATTAGGTATCAAATTGAATATTCTTACCAAATTAAAGTATGGACTTTAACATTTTCCCTCAATTTAATAGGTCTTTTGAATTAATTAATGGATAATTAATTCAAAATCTTCAGTCTTGAAAAAAGATAAAGAATTAAATAAAATATGTCCAGATATCCATTATGATTGGAACTAAATTGGTCCTAAAAAAGTTATAGTCCATTACATAATGATGAATAGCAATTCATGTTCACATCCTTTTGAATTACAATTCAATGGTTTATTTTTCAACTTTATCATAAATACCCCTATCTTAAAAATAGCACTTATACAATTATCCTCTCTTTGTAATAAATACAGGAGCCATTATAGATATTTTACCTTTTACTCCAATAATTACTTGTTTTATTTTTCATATCAAGTGAATATTCTAATAGCTATTACAACACTATTACATTCTCTTTGTATTGGAATTTCATTCTCACTTTACTCCATACAGTGAAGTGAATAAGCCATTAAAATTTTGGCAAACATGAGGGTTCATTCAACTGAAGACTAGCCTAATGGCTTAACTCTGGCAAATTGAATGAGAAATTATTAAATTCTAATTTGGAATTCTAGACCAAACACTAAACCCATCACCGCATACCTGCCATATCCACAACCCCATCAATTGCACTACTAGCTTTAAACTCACCACCACCGTCGAATCCACCATAGCCACTAGACCACCACTGGTCCACTATCATGGCCACACCCATCTATTGCTAAAGCAAAAAATTGTCATATTGTGTGTGTGTGTGCTCGCACACGCAAGCGTGCGTGGGTGTAAAAAACCTATTTTGTCTTATAATGTTTTAATCATATTATACCTTAGTTATTGTGATATACTCAAATAAAGGGTAACGAAATTTATTCATCCATTCAACTTTTATGAATTTGGGTAACTACATAGTGATAGGAATTAAATTTGACTTGTTTTAGGTTCAACTCGATTTAAACTTGATTAATAATAGATCAGAGCTTGAACTTTTAATAAAACTCATTTATATAAATGAATTGAGTTTGAACTTAGAATCACCAGTCGACTCATAAATAGGCTTATGGATAAGCTCGTGCATAAGCCCATGAGCAGTTTATCAGCTTTATATTTATGATATATTAATATATAATTAAAATAACAAAATTAATTGATATTTAATATATGTCTATATATATTTGCCGACCCTTATATATACTATTTTTAGATTAAAAAATGGAAAATTGACTATCTAAATGAGACGAGCTCGAGCTTAAATTTTAAGATCAATAAAAGCTAGGTAGACTTGATAAAAAACTTGTCTTAAGTTCAAAGCAAAGTTTATTTAGGCTTGGTAAAAAGCTCGGCTCGATTGATAATTTTTTAAAAAGTTGAGTTCGAGCCTTCAAAGGCTCAACTTATTGTAACCCCAATAGGAATTATAAGGTGGATAATTTTGGAGCAAACATCCCTACAAGACAGCTTCTATTTGTGACCTACCCCTCCTTGAATTGGCGAGGACCACCTAGTCTAGTTGAGTTTGAACTAGTCTAGGACTTGTTGGGTCTCTAATGGGTCAATCAAGTTTAGGAGGAAAAAAAAACCAATAAGATATAAATAAATTTTAAATAAAAAAAAAAAAAAAAAAAAAAAAAATTGGATGAGTAGACCTGAATTAGACTTGGCCAGGACCTAGCGGGTTAATGATTCAAGGCCCACCCTGCACTTAACTGGATGATTTTGTGTCTAAAATTTCTAGCCTCAGACTAGAATTGACTCGTGGAGATGTCTAATGCAGAGCTCCAATTGTTATGGTTATATACATAAACAAGGTGAAACTCATGTTTACTGTTGTTTAAAAGAATTACTAAAATATTAATTATATAAAAATAATTACACAAATACTATCATAATGTCGCATTTATGATACTATATCTTTAATGTATGTCGCTTATATTAAATGTGATATAGCTAAGGGTAAGCAGGCAACCTATTCTACAAGGTATCCACCAATTTCCTACTTGAGTAGATAGGGTCTAAGTAGGTATTAAGGATCATAGGATAAGATACGGGTACGTATTTTCAAGAACTTGCTTGTATAAGGTAAGGTATGCATGTGAAGTCTTCATACTCTATATCTACCGTAGAACTTCTCCTCTAATGTAAGGGATATAAGTTCAAAGGTATCATGTATCAACCTTGTTAAATATTATAAAATAATATCCATATAGAAGAAATAAATAATAATAATCTATTTTTTATTTTGCGATCACTTTTATTCAAGATTATTATTTATAAACTATCTTCTAAAAATTTTTATTATGAAAGGATTTGTACTATTTTATTTTGAAAGGAATTTTTTTTTAATTTAAAAAAAATTATGAATGTATGTACGTATTTGAACTCTCAAATTATATAGAAATATTTTTCTTTAAACACCAATTAATATAGAAGTAACTTAAAAGTTTTTAATATTGAAATTTGCTGCAAGTTCCACAATTTTTTTTTTAATATTACATAAACTAGTTCCATGGGTATTTGTTTTACATTTCAATTTTCACACTATAGATTCCACCTACCGCAAAATTTGAAATATTAACAAATTACCTTTTAAATTTTTTTTCCATATGTTATTTAGAGTAAATACATGAAAGATGGATAATTTTATATATTACATGAAACTATATTAAAGACTATAAGCTTGAAGTTTAAGAAAGAAATGAGAAAAGAAAAATCTACAGGTTTCACAAAATAAGTTTTACAGAGCACAAATTGGGTATAAAGTACCCCAAGATAGGATCTGGATACATTGGGCAAAATACCAATAGTGCTTATTGGAGTGTGCTTCATACCCTACCTATCCATTCTCTAATGTCTACCCACTCACCCCTAGACATAGCAATCTTAGTACTTTGCTATACCATATTTAACACATAATGCGATACTACAATAGTAATTTTTGTGGTTATTTTGTATCTAATTGATATTCATGCAATTTTCTTAGCGCATCAGTAAACAAGAAACCACCTCCATGTAAACAGTTAATAATTTCTATGTAAAATGTCGTACCATCTCATCATTGATTACTGTTGTAGCCATCAAACCTTGTTTCACTAATATTTGCAGTTTGGCATGTAAAACGTTATCTCTATTATAAAATAATTTCCCATTCTATACAGCCAAAGATGAACTTCTAATACTACAAATTCTCATCATAAATTTAAAAAATTGACGTCTTTTTGTCTTTGACACTGAGAATCTATACCACATGTAATTTTAAGCTCTTTGCTTTTTCTTTTACATGCATAGCTCATACATGTGTTTGATCAAATCAAAACAGCTGTTGCCAAAACAAGGGACTGCAGGTAATAGAATTCAAATTTTTTACTACTATAAACAAAATTTTGAATCTTAACCATTCAATCCAATCCTTTCTTTGCTGCTTTTGAGTATTTTTGCTTACAAATTCCTACACTTGGCAAAATAGTTAGGAACAACACAAAGTAAACTAATCTTAACTAGAATATGTATCTTATAAAAAGATGGTTTATACGGTTAAAAAGTAGCCAGTCCATTCATGGCGATATTGTTTGTCACCTAAGAAAGGAAAACAGGGTGACACAGGCTGTATCTTAGGGAAAATCCTACCGTGTAGATGATGAATCCAGAGAACCATGCCTAGAAATTCAGTACGATCCTAAAATTACTAAATTCTTGAGCAACCTGAGTGAAGTACCAAACAAAAACCACCTAGTCTCTCTATACGTTGAGGTATGTAGCCATGGCCAGAAAAAAAAAAGTAAAACATAATCACACATACTTGGGAGTTGCCGCAGCTATACCTAGTTCTTGGAGGGGGTAGATTTATGCTTGCATCCTTTGGACTGCTTCCCTGATCTTGCAGTACCATTTAAAGTCCCTTTTCACTTCTTTGGATCACCATTTTCTATAGCTTGATTAGCAGTGTCTTCTGAATCTATGTTGTACTTAACCATGTTGGTCACAATGGCATAGTCAGGGGTCTCACTATTTGAATTTAAGTCAGCTCTCTCCACGATGATAGCGTTTGTCCCACAGCGTGATTCTTGTATGGTGATATAGTTTAGCCCTTGAATGACCATATCCCTATCAGGTTTATAAGAAGTACTGGATGGCAAAAAGGTTAGACCTTGATAACATAACCGGTTATAAATAAATCAATAGATTATTTAATGACTAAATTTTGATGAAGCAGCTCTATAGCATTCATTGATGCAGGAAGACATAATGGTGACTATGTGAACTAAAATAGCATAAACTGCATTGATGATCCTACATTTGCAAAGCGAAAACCTCACTGCAGATAGCGCCTCAGTAAAATTTGACACTACTCACCTTGGGATCAAAAGCAATATTAATCTCGGTGCTTAGACAACCACAGCCATCTGCAAGATGCAATTTCACCAACATGGAAAAAGCTCTAGAGCTCTCAGTCCTCCTGCATGTAGTCATACAACATGAAGTTTGCCACAAGGAATCTAAACCAATAGTTGCATGCTGTTGATGTGTTGCTAATAAATAGAAAAATCCCATCAATTTGTATTTGGTCGAAAATGTTTCTGGAATTTTTCCATATTTGATATAACAAAACTTTAAAATTTCAAATATAACGGTAGTAAACTAATCAGCAGCCTCTCAGGTAACTACGGTTATATTTGACCAGTCTAGGAAATGCCTTCACAGAAACAAACACACCCTAATGAAACAACATCTTACATTGAGAGAAAATAAGGAATCATGACCTTGTATTATATTACACACAGGTAATACCTTTTAAGCCGAAATGGCTGCTCAGAAAGTGTAGCAGCTTTATAATTATCTTGGTCCAAAAAGGAGATCTGGAATTGAAAAAAAACACTAATCAGCCTTCATAACAAAAAAGCAACAATTTGAACCATTCCACAATAATGAAACTCCATATTGAGAAGAGCTTTCCCAACTCTCTTGAAAGCACACAAAAGAATATTCTAAATGAGATTGCTGCTGCAGTAATTTCACTTCAACAGTTTTAATAAAAGGCAGTGAAGCTTTCTGTCCATGCATACTTGCCACTTGTAGAGTCCAGTTCACAAATTTTCCATCTATGTCAATAAAAACACGGTGAGCACAAAAATACTAGAAAGCACATAGTCCAATAGTAAATGGACTTATTCTTTTGCCAATAATGCTCTAAAAACAAAGAGCTGCTTGCTTCAAAATTGTTGAACGGAGTAATTTTTTCAAAAGTACCTTGCAATGAAGCATGGAATGACTTCCACCATTGTAGCATGAAGTGCATAGTATCAACAACAAGAAGAGGGTGATGAAACTCAATCGTCTGTTTATCAAAGACACAAATAAACCTCACTCAGCCTAGCGTGACTCTGTCAAAGTAGAAGCGCCAACTGAGATTATCTTTCTTGAAAGATGCAATGGACTAATATAAGAAAGAAACATGGAACATATATATTATTAATGGATGAGATTATAATATTATTCTTCAAGCTGGTAGCTTATGTGCTGCTTAGTTCATCAAATAATGAGGCGCCCATGCCTAGGACAGGTATGGTTCCAGTTGGGAGCAATATAACCCTTCTAATTAAGACTATAATTACAAAATAGGAATTCTGAGAGATACCTATGCTCAAACTCTTAGTACAGATGTAAAGACCCGTTTCTCTAAATCCCGAGACTTAGAGTACCGAGTCCCCAACCACATATAACGTTTTCACATTATATGTAAGGTTGTCTTAAAACTAACAGTTTATGAAAATTGTTTGATCAAAACCACTATAACTTCATAAAGAACTTTTATACAAAACAAGATTGCTAACAAAAGCAATCTATACATACATTTACATCATATAAATATTGTTTAGTGCCAATACAAGACATTACAAAATTTACATGTTTTCTTAAAACAAAAGAATCCTAAAGGATCTTAAGGTCTTTACAAAAATAGGCTTAACTAACAAGCCTTCTATACATAACTTTTTCCTGAGCAAAAATTCTTCCCAAAAGTCCAGGGTGATCGGATCCTATTCGTCCCACTCATCCAAAAAGCTCTCAAAATCGGACCCATAGCCCAAATCATCATAAAACTCGTCTCCAATACTTACAAAGCAGCAAAAGTGAGCCAAAGGCCCAGTAAACCAATGCAAAAACAATTCATCAAATTGATGTAATGCAACATTAGACAGGTGATTATCTTTATTACGTTTTCTTGCACAAATCAACAGGAGGGTATTCAAACCTCGGGTCACGCTTCGGGAATTCAGGGATCCTGAGTAACAGCAGCTGCTCAGGGGGTTGATATAAGCAGTCCGAATACTTATATCTCCTATATCTATTTCATGAAGATAATAGCTTTATTTAGGGTTCAAAAGCCGTTGCCCGACTCTACTTAAACTCAGTCCATAACATGAGCCTAGTTCACAAGTTCCCATAAACTTTGAACCAAATCATGATATTTCCCCCTAAGTTTAAGCAAACGTTACACAGATACTATTCCCCTATCGGCTACCCACTTAACCAAAAAGAATCGCTATTGCATCATAGCGTACCATTGCATCATGGTAAAGTCATTGCATCATGACTTGGTTAAGCGCCTAACTAACATGTCATTGCATCATGACAGGTTTGCTGCTCCTCGGACCATATTAAACAGCGTAATAGACATCCAATTCATTCAAATATTACGGCAAGTTAAGATAAGTTGAATTAGGAATGCCTATTCCTAGCAAACATCAAAACAAGTTATTGCGTACCTAAACCCGTTAGTATATAACTAGGATCTCTCGTTGAAGAACTAACTGAAGAATCCTTAACTGAAATAGGAATATCACAATAATCAATAAATCAATAAATATAGATTTCACTCTCACAATTATACACATATTATATCTATATATCACAATTAATCAAAGAAATTCGAATAATTTAATACAAAGTCATAATAAAGCATTTAAAGGTCCTATTATATCCTAAATCGCTTAATAAATACTTATTTGATCAAATAACAAACTTCGGAAAATTTTAGAAAAAGTTTTTAAAATTCAAAAGCGCAGGGGATACGCCGGTACTCAACGCCGGTGGCTTTGAGCCGGTGTTCAATACTATGAAAAACAACACTGCCAACGCTGGCAGCGCTCAAGGGTACGCCGGCTGCCTTTCATCCTACGCCAGCGGCTTTGAGCCGGTGTAGAATGCAAAACCCAAAATTTTTCAAAACGTCCAAAGAGGTGCAAGCCGTCCGCTTACCCAGATACGCGGGCAGTTTTAACACATACGCCGGCGGCTTTGATTCCCAGCAGCCAGCGTACAATATGAATGAATGAACGCCGGCTGACTTTTCTAGCGAAAGCCGGCAGCGTTCGGTCGGCCTTAAGAAATTTGATTCTGTGGGCTTCCAACACCACCTGTAGGCCGGCGGCGTAGAATCCCCAGATGCCAGCGTACGTTTAAAAACAGGCCTATACAACAGAACACAAATCCCCTGTTTTTCCATTTCAAAAATTCTATCCTATTACACTTTCAAACCTTCATCAACTACATTTTCAACTTCATATACACACTCCTATCTACACTACTCAAACTTAGCAACTCAAAACATGAAATCAACACATTTAAACACTTCCAATTCCACTTCCATCCATTCTCAATTTTCCTACACAAACCATCTTCATATCCTCCCAATTCTTCATATCACTTCTACAATGCTTAAACAAACTTACACACTAACAAAACACATTCCTAGTTCATCTCAATACATGAATAAGCAATTTAGATAACACTAATCTCATTTCATCCAAGATTTTACAAAGCTACAACAAGAAATGAAAACAAAGCATAAGCCACACTTAAATCAACTCACATGTAAATGCTTTGCCTTGGAGAGAACTTGATTTTCAAAGCTTGCTATTGCCCTTGGTTTGGACTTGGAATTTGGATTGAAAGAAGAAGAAGAAAAGAAAGAAAGAAAAGCAAAATTCGTATAGAAAAATAGGGCTGCAAAAAGGGAGTTCAATTAAGCAAAATTATGCATTAAACATATTCCAAATTTACCCTCTAAGGCATATGAAACTTTAATTTGCAATTTGGGTGAATTTGAGTCTCATTTCGGCTTCATTTGGGGCATAAATGCTAACTTAACTAAGGAAATAAAATTCTATCACTAATCTTGTGAAAACCAAGGTTGATTTTATAAATCTAACTTAACTAACACCTTAATGTATAAAAGACATAATTAATAACTATACTATACACACATTAATACATATTAAACAAATATTAATTTCACTACATATGCAAAATAATACATTTAGACTATTAGCAACACAACATCATAATCACACATGTTCATCAATTCAACAATTAAGATAAATAAATAAACACATGGAATTAAATAGACTTTAAACCTAGATCATTTCATTCTTCCCTTCTTCAAAAGTTTCGTCCCCGAAACTTAACTTACCTTCTTACTCAAAAAGTTCCGGATATTTTTGTCTCATTACGCTCTCCACTTCCCAAACCGCTTCTCTGTCAGATTGGTTACTCCATTGGATCTTTACCATCGGTATGACTTTATTCCTCAATTCTTTGTCATTTTTCCCAAAATTCTAATCGGTTTCTCCTCGGTAGCCAAATCTGGTAGTATCTCTGGTTGATTTGTGTCCAATATTGCGTCGGAATCAGATAAGCATTTTCGAAGCTGAGACACATGAAAAACGTTATGGACACCTGACAAACTTGGTGGTAGCGCTAATCTATAAGCTAATGGCTCAATTCGTTCCAAAATTTCATATGGCCCAATGTATCTTGGATTCAATTTGCTCCTCACACCAAATCTAAAAATTCCTTTCGTCGGGGATATCTTGAGAAACACATGATCTCCAAGTTCAAACTCCAAAGGTCTTCTTCTCAAATCGGCATAACTTTTATATCGGTCTTGAGCAGCTTTCAATCTCTATTTGATCATTTGAATCTTATCAATTGCTTGTTGTACCAAATCAGGTCCAATCAACACTCTCTCGCCCACTTCATCCCAATCTAAAGGAGATCTACATTTTCTCCCATATAACGCTTCATACGGAGCCATCTGAATCGATGCCTGATAACTATTATAAGCAAATTCAACCAGTGGTAAGTGTTCATCCCAATTCTTTCCAAAATCTAATGCACAAGCTCTAAGCATATCCTCAAGAGTTTGAATCGTCCTTTCTGATTGCCAGTCAATTTATGGATGAAAAGTTGTACTAAATTGTAACTTTGTCCCGAGAGCTTCATGAAGACTTTTCCAGAATCGACTGACAAATCTAGTATCTCTATCTGAAGTGATGGTCATTGGCATACCATGTAATCTCACTATCTCTCGTATGTAAATCTGAGCCAATCTTTCAAGTGAATACCCAACTCTCAGTGGAATGAAATGTGATGATTTCGTGAGTCGATCCACGATGATCCAAATCATTTCATTCTTGGCTACTGTCTTTGGTAAAGCCGTCACAAAATCCATAGTTATCTCATCCATTTCCATTCCGGAATTCTCAATGGTTGCAATTCTCCTCCAGGTCGTTGATGCTCGATCTTCACTTGTTGACATACCAAACACTTAGAGACAAATCTTGCAATATCCTTCTTCATTCCTTCCCACCAAAAATGTCGCTTCAAGTCTCGATACATCTTTGTGTTTCCAGGATGGATTGAATATAAGGAGGAATGCGCTTCCTTCATAATTTGGTGTCTCAAGTCATAAATCTCAGGTACATAAATTCTATCCTTAAACCTGATAATACCCTTATCATCAATCCTCATCTCTTTTCTCCTCTTTTTACCTATCTTACTTTTCAATTTCTGGCTTCCAGGTCCTTCAAGTTGTCCTTGCTTGATTTGATCCAGAATCGTCGGTTGCAATGATAAACTCGTTAGCATTATGTCAACATTTTCCATAGCTATCTCAATATTCATCATTTGAAGATCTTCTTGTAATTCCCGTTGAGTAGTAACCAGAGATTCCACATTCCTTGTTTTCTTTCTGTAAGAGCCACTGAAAGGAGTGGATCACCCCATTTC
This sequence comes from Combretum micranthum, assembly GCA_024138025.1. Lineage (NCBI taxonomy): Eukaryota > Viridiplantae > Streptophyta > Magnoliopsida > Myrtales > Combretaceae > Combretum > Combretum micranthum. The sequence goes on from JAMXBD010000166.1 coordinate 1,024,871, forward strand.
TTAATCAAACTATTCTCAGAAGGGAAAGAATTTCCACGCAAATTTTTCTTCCATTGATTATACATGATTAGGCGGGGCTAAAATTAACCTAAAAATAAGACTAAATTAACAATTCAGCAGAGGATAATAAAATTAAAAAGGTTTTAAACTAATGTGCAAAGCAAGATTAATCATCTGACGTTAAGGAAGTAGTTTTTTTTTTTTTCCCTGTCATCTGAAAATTTACTATGACGATTTTCCCCCTACGACGCAAAGACCTCATTGGCAGATTGCATGCTGGTGTAATCTGCAAACTGCATAAAGTGGCATTATTTAGAACTGACAAAATGGCAGTAAGAAATGAAGAAAAGCAAAGATTCAGACAACAAATATAAAGTTAAAAGTACAATGCTATCAACCAGAGAATAACTGCAATTCTTTTGCCATGAAAATGTTTACTAGATCTCAAATTAAGCTTGACTTAGCTGACAAAGCCATAACTAAATAGGGATCATATGCCAAGCCCGTTTCTTCAGAGATATAGATTCTTCAAAGTTCAGTCAATTAACAAATGGCAACAACATGTAGCAATGTGACAAAACCTACCATACCTTATTATGTCTGATGACTTGTATGTCTATCCTAAAGTCATTCATCTCATAAGATCAACATATACAAAATTTAAACCTCAAAAGTTTCATGATTTTCCTTTCCCCTACTAAGGTACTCCCTAATGTATCATCATTCTTATCACATATCAAATAGGAGAGCTTGAAGTATTCCTTTTGCATATTAAATCAAACAAGCTCCTTCTTGGTTGGAACAAGGCAGAATTCACATTCAATCAACTCTGATTTTGAAATGATAGCCTACACATAACACATATAAATATATACCCAAATATATTGAAAATGCCTTTATTTACCTTTTCCCATAGATGATAGGACAGGGAAGGGGATACCAAATCCCTCACACTGCCTTGCATCATAGTGCCAATACCATTTATCTTAGAGCCCATTCGTATGTCAAACATTCTCTGCTTTATCGGCAAACCTCTATACAATGAGGGAATCCTCTATACAATGAGGGAATGCCAATCCTAAAGTTTATTAAATACTGAACATATTATTTCCTTCTAAATCTCTTTTCACAAATCCATGAAAAATTAAAGCCATCTTTATTGAAAGATTGGTTTCACCTTTTCCTTTTATCAATATATCGAGCACCTATTTATGATTGACTTATTTATATTCAGAAGATTGTACTCAATATTGTCCTTATCTGCTACCCAAGTCCTAGGAAGAGCACGATATCATCTTCATACTATATAATCACATACGGTATAATATATTTTCATATCACACACATCAATGTATCTTTTTAAAACATACTTGATAGTAGTCCTGATTGTCACGTCAGTATATACAGTGCAATCTAATTTCTTTTTTTAGAAGTTTAAGGTTCCTCAGTAAGGCCAGATCTTCTCTCAGCTATCAAGCTATATAGTCAAGTCTTCTATCTTTCTTGAAGAAACCAATAGCAAAATGAACATGTTAGAATAACTAACCTTATTAACGTAAGGGTACCCTTGTATTTTCATATTGATAATATATAATAAAATATCATGATGGGGTTTGATGAACTCCAACACTTTCTACCAAATTAATATGGTATCAAAGAAAAGATAGCCAAAATCCACCACCAGAATACACCATTCCTACCATGCACAAACTCCAACAAGATCAAAACCATGATTTTCAATCAAAGTACTAACCCTTTGATCAACGGATAAGAAAGCGTGATCTGCCCCCCCTTTTTTTTCATTCCTTTTTCCACATTTATTTTTGCTAGCCTTTTGAATCACGAGGCTAGCTTGAGGGTTTCTTGAGGATAGAGAGCAGGTACTCATTGTATAACAATTTATCAGAATTACAAACAAAGTAAGATAAAAAATGAAATTCCAGGAAACTCTGGATTGCAAAAAGTTCCCGTAATGGTTGAGGAAGTTTCGTTTGAAAAAGCAAGAGATGTGGCTACTATATGGCCCTTTGGGATGTCATATTCTTCTGGTGCAGATCTGCCGGGATCATAGGTGTAGGGATTCTTGTACAAGTGAAGTAGCCTCACTCTTATAATCTCTTCTTTCTTAAAACCAAGAGAAAATGGACATACCCACACACAGATTTCCATGGCAACGAAACCCAATCATGCACAGTCGCTTTATCAATGGAAGAATATGACAGACTTCTACAGTTTCAATATGTTTCGCAATCATCTACTTCTCCACTTTTAGCCTACAATTGCATTGAAAGAGAGGTGGGCCTTTGGAAACACAGACATAAGTGGTGCATCCTGCAATCATGCATCATTTGCTAGGCTTTCTACAAATTAGGTTTGCAGTTGTTACACAAGAAAACCAACTCGAAGATATATGTAAACATCTTGGCATACAGTAAGATTTAGATACTTGTTTTAATCCATCAATTTACAAAACGCAAACCAAATTGCTGGTACACCACTAACTTTTGGGTGAAACTTTAGACTGATTAGGCACCTTATACTTGTTTTAGCAGATTTCGTAAATCCAATCTAGTGGCCATTGCCAAGCCAAATTTGTCTGGTCGGAAAGGAGGCTCCTAAAAGATCATAATTTATTTTGGATGATTCAAACAACATAAGTGTGAATTCTAAGTTCCATATGCTAGAACAAGCTGCTCATTCATATAAAATATACAGGCTTACAAAAGCAATGAAAACTCACAAAATAAAGAAACACATTGCTGTACAGAAAGGAAATACTCTTCCTACATGTACACACACAACATACTTTAACTCTTTAAAGAGCTGAACCGTTATTACAATCAAGGCACACCATTCCCCAACCAGATAGTTCAACAACACTATATGACTTCAACCAGATAGTTCAACAACACTATATGACTTCAGCCGTTGAGCTTTAAGGCTACTACATCATGAAAATAAAGAAAATAAACATCACTAGTGTACAAACATAAAAGAATGAAACAATCAATTCAATCTAGTATACAAGCACGTCAATCAACTTTAATCTGACATAAGGCAGGACAAGGTGACTTAAATTCTCCACTCATATCTATGCTTCCTCTCTGTAAGAAGATGAACCCGGGTTCCTCTCTCTTCAAAATTCTTTCTTTTGAAAGAATCTTGATGAAAATGAAAAGCTAATATTAGCTTCCTCAGATTGGTTTCCAATTCCTAAATTGATCGAGGCATTTTGTTTTCTTGGCTCATGCTACACAACATCGGCCACTCGAATCCAATGAAACAGTGTCATCGTACCTCTGATTTGGTCCACGGGTAAGTTTCTTCTTGTGTTCTTTGCTTTGTTATATAATAATAGAAGTATATAAATGTAAAACAAGTAAAACAAAAAAAAAATTGTAGGTTAAGGATGATGGAACCAGACGATGGGCTCTTATCTTTTTTCTTTCTCTAGTTAATTTATTTCTTTAAAATTAGAAGACAAAATTAATAAACTTAGTAAGAAAAATTCAAAAAAAATTAGAAAGAAGAGGGGGAAAAGAAAAAAGGTTTTGGCACTTAGAAAAATTGTTTCTTTTACATGAAAACTAAATTGAAATTTTCTAAAATTAGGACTATCTTTTCAACTAAAGGAAATGAAATTTCTTTCTTAAAAAAAAAAAAAAAAAAAAAAGGTTAAGAAACTTAAACTGAAAGAATCCAAAAATCAAAAGAGACAAAAAGGACTACAATTTTCCAAAAAAGAACTACGTTCTGTCTAATCCTGACTAATTGGTACATATGCATCTCGGGGGCGATTTAAAAAATAAAAGTTTTTATGCTCCCTTATTCTTGTAAATATCGACTACATTCATTCATTTATTTGTGAATATTATTGCAATATAATGTATTTAAATAACTTTTTTTTTAAACAATAACTTGTAAACATATAATAAACTTTGGAGTATTAAAGGATAAACTTTAAATTAAGAATTAATGTGGTAACCATATGATTTTAATATGATAGCCCTTGAATCCAAAATTCTCTGGTTTATCAAATTTGATTTTAAATCAATTTTTTCACAGACTAGTAGCTAAGCTAAAATCAACAAACCCATTGATCCTAGCTTACATTTTTTCCCAATTTCGATTGAGTAATGTCTCCTTAAAAGTTTTAAAATTACATTTGTTTTAATTCTGAGTAGAGAGTTTGTATCAAATGGGTTAAGGTTCGACACGAATCGAATTAAAAGAAATTAAACTAGAAAATGAAAAATCCAGGACTGATAGGTACAAACTTATCATGATTTACCGCCCCAAATTAAGGCTATTATCGAAATAATTTAGATTTGATCTTTTTCTTTTATTTATTTATATTTTATTTTTTTTGGCCAAAGATTTGATCATTTGGAAATAAGATAAATAGTATTAGTGAGGTAGTAAAAATAATTATAAAATTTTTATTGAATACTAAATTGGCCATCTCAAAATTCTTGTACCAAATTGGTTTTTTATATAAAATTTAGAAACTAAGTTTGACATTTTTCCCAAATCTTATAAAAACCTTATAAATTTTCTAAATGAATATGATCAATTACCATTAACTTATTATAGACAATTATTTATCTCTTTCACCTATCGAACTAAGAATCAACAAATAAAATAAATACATAAATGAACAAAGGCCTTATAGTAGGACACCCAAGTGTCCCCTAGCCCACCAAAAGGACTTAAGATAGATGAAAAGATGAAATAGCTTTCTACTTTTATTATTATTAACACAGTGAGCACGTGTCCTTTTTTTTTTTTCATTAGCTTTTGCAGTTGAAATCAATCAAACGGGCAAGAACAATAGGATGTCAATTTCAAGACCATAGACGAATCAACGACACATGATGTACGAGCTAATCAAGCAATCCCATTCCATCATATTCTTGAACTTGCTGTTTTTCTGTAATCACATCATATAATACGTTTCATATGTCAACTCCTAATTAAAAAAAAAAAAAAAAAACAATTGCTAAAAGCAGCAAAATATATACGAATATTGAAAAATTTTAGCTTTTAGAATCTATTGTTCTCATATGATTTGTGATAAACTTAATTTATTTCCAATTTACAAGTGTTCTTATTAAGTATAAGAAGCAGTGAGCACTCACTAGGGGAAGAATTTCATAAATTATTAATTCGATGATGAACTTGTAAAAAGATCTTAACAATTGTAAATTTAATAGCATCTACAAATTTAATTAGTATGGTGTGGTAGTTTTATGTAGGGATGAAGTATTTCTGGTTCAATTTAGATGGAGAATGCTGGATTAGTATGTGATTTTTTGAAAATTCAAGGATCTTGTTTTTTGGAAGTTAATTTGTCATAAAATCCATTCTCCGAAAGCGAGTTTAACTGTAGTGAAATAGATAGATACCTTGAAATCTTTCTACATCAATATAAAAGTTCGGTCAACATTTTGTATCACTGTTACCTTTATAATTTGAATGACTTGATTCTGCCCGATCCAATTTGAATATGAGCATGAAAAATGTATGCCATTTTCAAGTGAGAGATGTCTTTGGTAACCCTTTCTTTTTTTTTTTTGGGGGGGGGGGGGGGGGGGCGGTGCTTTTGTCCAAAGTTCAAGAAGAGGAGCTTATCTCAGAGCTCCTCTCTCCACATGCACAAGTTCCAAATCTTTATTCTATTTATAACTATCCCGTTTATTGTAATACAAGAAGTGATCTTAGGGAGTTGCAAGATGGTTCAGCAAGTGGGCTTTTTAGAAGGGACATTGGTAAGAGTAAATTATCATATCTGTTAGAGTTTCCTATAGTCAGAAATGAATATGTCCAAAATGCTATTTCAAAAATAGATCCCACTATGATGTCCCCTTAAGATAAAAGAGAGTTAAATGTGCCAAACGCGTATTATGATCTTGATGAATTATTGGTAAGACTCCAAAGATCGAAGGCATAGCAAAGAGCTCTTGAACTCCGCAATAGTGCAAAGTCATCCAGTAGCTCTTTACATAATTCAAAAGGTGCTGAATTACAACGGAACAGAATTTTAGGCTGTGAAATTCATGCTCCACCACTTGACCATAAAAGAGTAACCATAAAAGTAAATCACTTTGTTAAATGCATGATGCACAGTTAAACGTTTCATCCGATGCATATTGAATTTGCATGAGTTGTATAAGTGCTCATTTAAAGCCCTTGAAATTTTATAATATTTGTCATCATTGAATCTGTCAGAGTTTCCGATAGTCGGAAATGAATCTGACAGATTCAATGATGGTAAATATAACAAATTTCAAGAGCATTAAATAAGCACTTATACAACTTACGCAAATTCAATATGCATCAGGATGAAATATTTAACTATGCAAAATGTATCTAATTAAGCGATTTACGTTTATGGTTACTCTTTTATGATCTTCCAGTGGAGTATGAATTTCACAGCCTGAAATTATGTTTCATTGTAATTCAGCACTTTTTAAATTATGTAAAAGCTATTGGATGACCTCGCACTATTGCGGAGTTCAAGAGCTTTTTGTCATGCCTTTGATCTTTGAAGTCTTGCTAATGATTCATCAAGATTATAATATGTGTCTGGCACATTTAACTCTCTTTTGGTCTTGAGCAAACATAACAATGGGATCTATTTCTGAAATACCAATTCGGACAGATTCATTTCCGACTATCGAAAATTCTGATAGATATGATAATTTATTCTTTCCAATGTCCCTTCTGAAAAGCCCAGCTGTTGAACCATCTTGCAACACCCTAAGATCACTTCTTGTATTACATAAACGGAGTAGTTATAAACAGAATAAGAATTTAGAACTTGTGCATGTGGAGAGAGGAGCCCTAAGATAAGCTCCTCTTTCTTGAACTCCGGACAGAAGCAAAAATGAAAATGGACATCGAAGACATCTCTCACTTCAAAATGACATACATTTTTCATGCTCATATTCAAATTGGATTAGGCAGTAGCAAGTCATTCAAATTGTAAAGGTGATAGTGATACAAAATGTGGACCGAACTTTTATATTGATGTAAAAAGATTTCAAGGTATCTATCTATTTCACTATAGTTAAACTCACCCTCAGAGAATGGATTTTATGACAAATCAACTTTCAAAAAAATGTTCCTTGAACTAAACCAGCATTCTCCGCTAAATTGAACCAAAAATACTTCATCCCTATTATAAAAGCACCACCAACCGCCTTCTAGGTTCAAATGGGAATAATCCCATCAACTCAAAATAAACAACATAGTGAAATTTTTACTGATGCGTGCACATTCAAAGCCAACAAACTTAAGAACCAAATTTGCACTAAAAAATACCTCAAAAAAACCCTAAATATCATTAAACGGCACATATACAAGCAAATTCAACAATGAAAACACGTTTTCGTGCACATTGAGTGCATACGAATTAAACAAACCCTAGAAAGCACAAAACCTAACTTCTTGCCAGAAAACCCACCAGTGGAGATACTTATTCATGCACATTCAATGATATGAACTCGAGAATGTGGAAAACTCCAAAATGAAAGGCGAATTCGAAAACTGAGGAGTTCTACAGAGTGAGATTTATGATACCTGAGGGATGCAAGGGTTGGAGAAGCCAGGGAGGAGGGGTGATTCCATAAATTAGAAGAGTAGAAGAGAGATGTTTATCGAAGAGTTGAGTCCGATGCCTTACTTGCTCAATTATCCATGTCTTTCTCTCGAATATCTGCACAAATAGCTTCTCCATTTCTCCTATTCTTCTTTGTTCTTCTTCTTTGAGGATCTTCTCTTCTCACATCAATCTAACTTCAAGAGAGAGAAAGAGATGTTGGGAGATTCGACGACGAACAGTGGAGATAGAAGTGAAGGAAGGCCAAGGTGGGTTTTGGTAGGGATTTTGGAAAAAAATAATCAAAACAATTAATCTCGAAACATATTACAAAAATAGGATATTAAAGGTATTGTGAATTTATACTAAAGAGGTTGTTACAAAGAGTACCTTTAAAAAAAATTATTTCCCTTGATAGCCCTTTCAGTGCAAACTTAAAAGAAAAAATTTTTTATAGACAAGAGTACTATGAACAAATATAATCAAAACAAATAATAAACTTAGATTCAATTTCAAAATTCATAAAGTAAATACAACTTTAACTAATTTTTTTAACATTACAGTATCAAGCAAATAAAAATGAGATCAAGCATGGATTTAAAAAATTAAAAAGCTTCAGTTATAAAATTGGAAAAAAATAATTAAAGTATTTTTATGTAACCCATTAAAATTAAAACAAATAATAAGTTTTGATTTAATTTCAAATTTTGTAAAGTTGAACACAAGTTCAATATCTTAGTTATATAATTTTCCACACAATCATTGTCATTGTTGACCTAGTAATTTTATTCTGAAAATTTTACGTGTGACAAAATTATGGTCAATCGTTGACCCATAAATTCATTTTGATCCGTAAATAACTTGCGACATGTTTGTCCTTAATTAAATATATATTCAAATATAGTTTATAAATAATTAAATCTAATTTGAGATTAATATATTCTACTAGTTTTTTAAGATAAATTTGAACTTTGTAATATTTAATTTGTATAATTTTCAAGCATAATTAAATTTGGATTGAATATGGATCCTAATATTATTAACTTATTATAAATAGAATAGATTTTTTTTTAATAAATTGAGTCTAAATGATTTAAACTCGAGTTTGTATGATAACAGTTTGAATTGATTACATACTTAGAATTCTATTATTAACATTATACTATTTTAACTCAACTCTTTTGCAATTCCAAGTGTATTTATCAAGAAATTAAATTAAAATAAATAACTATGATTCTAAAATATAATTAACGCCCTAATTTAACTGCATTACAACTCGCCACATGTCCTTCTCTTAAAATAGACACGCCAAGGCTATAAAATATTAAATCACAAATATAATTATCTCCGAATTTCATATAAAAGGTTACTTGAATTTACATGTACTATAATTCATCTCTTTAAAAACATAAACTGATATTATCCAAAAATACTTATATAAAATCCAAAACATAACAACTTATCTTACAAACATCTTCAATAATAATCTAAACAAACTCTATATACTTTGTATGGTCTTCAAAGATCTTTTCTCTCATTCCTCTTTATTCAGAATCTGTTAGTCACCAGTAGGAAATTCGAATATACTAACGTCATCCCCCATGGTAAACATAAAAGTTATATCCAAACAATTCTCAACCAACATCATCTTCACCAGCACATGAACAATAAAGCATTGAGTGAAAACGCCTAGTACGTCATACTACACACACATGTGCTTGAACACACATCAAGCAAATTCACATGCATCATATGCTTATGCAACATCCACAGGTTTAATATCTTTTTATTAACCAACAAGCAACACAGTTTATGACTATTCATGACTAATCCTAAACTCGGAGTAACTCATGACCCCGCTGAAAACCATAATACAAAATAGTGTGTATATATATATAGTTGCATTCCATAATTAAGCCGTTAACAACTCCTAATCTACCAGAATCATTTCCAGGTGCAACTCCACTCGGGATACCACCACACAAAGATCATTAGGTTGCCAGCATTAGTATCACACTTCTGTCGTGGTCTTTACTAACCGTAGCTAAACATAAGCAGCATACAATTTTTAAAAGCCTGCAAGGGTTAGTTTAGTTTATATGCATGTCTAATCTTACAAGCACAAAACACAAACAAGATATGGTCGTACCTGGATTCGCTTCCAAACTCTAATCCACCAACAAATCTTCTTAAAGAATAGAACCCTAATCCCATAAATATTCCTGATCAAAAGCATATCTTAATCAATTCCAATTGCAACACATAATTAAATCGTAATCCTTAATTTCATAACTTTACTCAAAAGATCTATAACCCTAATGATAGATCTACGAAAAGAGGTCAACATACCTGTCTCATTTGTTTATAATTCAATAAAACCTTCAAACTCAACTTTCTGCTCAATTTCTAATTCCTCCACAATTCCTCCAATACATATATAAAATCTCTAATTAACAATTCGATTTACACAACAAATAAAATTTCATTTAACGACAATATTGGATGGATCCTTACTTACCTAGAACTTGCAGATCTTGATTTGAAACAAAAACCCTAAATTAATCAATTAACTATTCTTAATCGCTATAATCATATTCCTATAATAATATTAGAAATCAGAAAACTATAATAAAGATCATACCTTTATTTTGAATTGAAACCACAAATCTCCAATCCTCTTTAGGGTTTCTTCACTAGATCTTGAATCTCCTTCAAACATATGAAAATAACCTTATAAGAAAGATAACCCTAAATGATTAATTGAAAAAGACTAGAAAGAGGCTCACTTACTATGGTTTTGTTTAAGAAAAGGCAAGGCAAAACTAAGATAAAAGGGTCTATTTATAAGACAAGATTACCTTAGGAAAACGCAACCCCACAATCTTTAAAGATTTTGTTGACCATCATTAATGTGAGGGTTGATAATAATATCCCATTTATTAGGGTTGACCATAGAACCCTCTTATTTTATAACAAATGACACATTTGCCCTTCATTATAAAATATTTATCTTTATATTACAGAAACAAATAATGATATTTAAAAAAATTATAAAAATATCATTAGGACAAAAATAATATCAAATTTAGGTAAGTTAAACTTGTCTTTTAAAAATACTAGATTGACAGCTTTAATGGTTTAAAAAAATTATATAACGGAGCATTGAAAATATTGTATTTAAAAATGGGTAAATTACACTAGAAGGTCCCAACGTTTAGGAGTAAGTTCATTTAAGATCCAAACATTTCGAGTAGTTAGAAAGAGATCCTAACGTTTAAAAAAATGGGTCAATCTGGGTCCCCAAGGATATGTGTCAATAAGAGAAGTTTTTCTAAGTTTTAATTAAATATTATCTTATATTGACACGTTTTCTTAAAGACTCAAATTGACTCACTTCTTCAAATATTATGACCTTAAATGAACTTACCTTCAAACATTTAGATCTCTTTTTAACCACTCAAAACTTTGGGACGTTCCAATGTAATTCACCTATTTAAAAATTATGGATACTGACTTATAAAAGATAACATACCAAATTGCCAAAAATCAAAGTACAAAAACTGTCATTATTCCTATTATATGACAATGAAAATTTGAATATAAAAGGATAGGAAACTTTGGGCCAAAGCTTTAAATGTCAAAGTTTAAGAGGACGGCGATTCAGGATGTACAAAAGAATAAGAAGAAATTATGCTTCAATTGAAATTTTATTTTGAAAATATGTTTTTTAGTACAATATATTTCATATGATTTTCTAAAAATTCTAATTTTTCATAGTTTTTTAAGTTGTCTTTTTCTTTTACTTGATAATATGAAGATGAAAAAATTGGTTGAACTTATGTTAAACTTTATGAATTTTGAAATTAAATCAAAATTTATTACTTGTTTTAATTATTTCTTTCTTTTAGTTTTATAACTGAAGCCTTTAAGTTTTTAAATACCATGCTTGATCTTATTTTTATTTGCTTGATACTGTACTGTAACGTGAAAAAGATTAGTTAAAATTGTGTTCACTTTAGAAATTTTGAAATTGAATCTAGTTTTGTTATTTGTTTTGATCTTACTTTAGTTATTTCTTTTGTAACAATGCCATCAAGGGAAATAAATTTTTCTAACGAAGGCATTGTTACTTTAGCACAAATACAAAGGTGCTATTACGAATAGCGTTTAGTAGTCTATTTCTATAATATGTTTTGGGATGAACTTTTTTTACAGATTTTTTTCAAAATTCATACCAAAATCACCCAAAACCCAGCGAAGGCACAAAGGAAAAAATTGAAACTAGGGAATATTGGTTTTGCTTGTATCTTGATGTGTCGGGTTCAATATCAAGATGGCCCCATATTTTAGGCTCGATATGGGCTTTAGATTAAAAATGCCATCTTATGTAAGTCGGAGGGGTTGGAACATATAGGGTCGAATCCAAGATCTTTTTTTTTTCCACCTAAGAATCCAAAGAACTTAACTTATGAACCTATTGCTTGAGCATGATGTCGTATTGTACATCTCTTGATAGCACAACATGTATTTAGATTATCTAATTTTCATCTATATCATATTTGTATCTGATTCGCATATGTATTTTATTTGCATCTTATCTGTATTGATTATATATATTTATATGTCAAAATGTCTATTTTTCATCTGTATTTATTTATTGACAAGCATCTATTTGAAAACGAAAAATAAAATAAAATACCAAATTGATAAGGAAAAAAAAAAAAAAAATACCTTAATTAAATAATAAAATTAATATCTAAAGGTAAATGTTAGATTTGTTATATGAATTTTGTTAATTTATACAATTAACTACAAAAAATTTAAAGTGTTAATTTATAATCTACAAATATTTCAAGTTCATTTATATTACTTATATAGGTAGTCGATTCCAAAAAATTAATAAAAATTAGGTGACTATTTATAAGTTTTGGCAGATTTCAAGTAGTTAATTTCAAAAATAAATAAAATTTAGATTTCTAGTTGACACTTCTAAATTTCAAACAGTTAATTACAAAAAAAAAAAGGCAAAATTCAAATAATAAATATGACAACTAACCATATATAAAATTCCTAGATTATTAATTATAAAAAGATCTTGAAATTTGACATTATCATTAAACGTATACGTATTTGCATAAAATCGTATACATATAGCTACAAAAAGATCTATTTAAAGCAAAGAGAAAATACAATTACATAAAAAAATATAAAAGAACAATAACAATATTTTAGTGATAAATAGAGTATTTAAAGATAAAGGCATGTTTTCATTTAGCAAAATAATTCAAGAAACATCCTTTCGACATCCCTAAAATAGTTTTTATTATTAAGTTAAAAAAAAGATTTAATATCAATAACAATATTTGATCTTATATGAAATGTCAAATTGGCTACTTGAATTTTAACTAGTTAATTTAGTACCTAATCAAAATTCTCATGCACACAACAGCATCCATCGTAACATCATTTGCATAGCTAGCATAGAGAGCCAATACTTGAATAATGCATGTGCAATTCCTTAAAATTGACCATGTCATGTCAGCTATTATGATATATCCTAGGAAAAAACTAAAAATGCGAAAAGAATAAAAAAGAAAAAAAAAGTTAACTTGAGTTAAAAGTTAGAAGTCAAAAGAGAGATGGTGAGATTTGATTCAAAGCAAAAGAGTAAGGAGAAAGAATGCCCAAATGAAACCCTAGGAAGTTGAACCTTGATCAAGTGATTCCATGAACAAAACCTTAACTACTTAGATCCACCTTCGGTAGCAATAAACCCCTATAATCTGGACCATTAATTTGCAGAAGCATAACCTTGTAGCAATATTAACTCTGAAATCCAAGATCTTATAATAAAAACCCTCATTTACATGACAAAGTCAAGACCTTTTCGAAAAAGGACAATTGCGTATGGTACCTACCATTGTTGAGACAAGTTGCAGTGCTTTCACATTTGTTTAGGAAAATCTATCTATTATCGGGGGCACTAGACGAACTTCTTTGGTGAAGTGATAAGTGGACACTTGTAAGCTAGCTCATCGTAAAAAGTAGCTTTCTTATTCTAAGTTTTGTACTGTTGGGTTATCATTGTAACCACCAAGTATTAATACATGAACTTGCTGTCATCACATGCTTTCGTGTCCCTTATGCTATGCTATGTAGTGCCAATATTGTGTTTAGCTTATACTGTCTGTGCTAAGATTTGCTGCCATTTATTAGTATAAACATACAAAGATAATATATATTTAAAGTACTTGTATTCAAATGAAATTACCTGTATTTTTCTATATATGTACCTTCTTGTTTCTATATAGTAGTTGGTGTTATAGTGTTTTATATGTAGGAAACCCCATGTATCTTGCATGCTGGTAAGCACAATTGTGTACATATGTTGGTGCATAGAGATTGTGGATGTCAAGATGTTGTATGTGGACATTATGCCAAGTTTAATTGATTTGCAACGATAGGGTTCTTATAGATAGCAATATGTTGGATAACCCTTTCCAACAACTACAATGTGGTTTTATTTTGTGTGTATCCTATTTTAAACTAAATGATAAGAATTTTGTAGGGGAGGGTCCATCAAAGTAGTATGTTAGAAGATAGTAAGTTATGAATGGATCTCAATAACATTGTAGATGTAGTTTGGGGGCCCTTTATGCCCTTTATACTTCAAGAGTTTGCTAATTTGCTTTGATACTTGTAAGTTTGGTTTCTTAGGGGATTATTGGCTAATACTAGGTTTGGATGGATGTGTCTTGAAAGGTGAGTTGAAGAAAGAGTTGTTGAGTGCAGTGGCTCATGATGTGAATGACCAAATGTACCTATTTGGTCATGTGTACATAAAGGGGGAGAATGTAAACAGTTAGACGTGCTTATTGACGAGTTGGATCCACTAGTCAACTTCAATTCTTCTTCAAGTTTCGCTGTCATTAATAAGATGTGGAAGGTTGAAACATCACATCTATCTTTTTTTTTTCATCGATTATATATTTCTTTTCTCCATTAACGTATGTAATTGATTAAGTTTTCCTCATTGCTTGCATATTTACTACCTATATTGGAATTGCAAGGCGATTTCTATTACCTAACAATTATAGAGCATAGGTTTGATGTAAGAAATTTTTCCCCCAGTTGGAGAAAAAAATAAAGGAAATGAACTATAAAGATTGTTTTGGCATGTATGCAAGCCAACAATCATAGGAGAGTTAGGAAAACGTGTTAATAAACTTAAAGAGCTTAAGTCGTTTGCAATCGATGATTTGATGAGAGAACTTGAAACACTACTATAATGCCTTTTTAAGGTAAGAAACCAAATGCAATGTTTCTGACAACAATATATCAAGGTGTTTCAATTCTATTGTGCTTAAAGATGTTTATGTGTCCATAAATTCCATGATGGAATGCGCCATGAAGTAGGTAACGACCATCATAATATTTGCATAATGTCTATTGTATTATTTGCTTGCATATTTTGATACGAAGTTGTTAATTTGCCTATGTTTCTTTTGTCTTCAATTTATAAGATTGCTAACAAGATAAAAGAGAGTAAGAAGTAGTGGAGCGGTTTGCACTTTATATCTGTACCTAAATATAGAGGAAAAAGCATGTTAGTTCTAATTGTCATCCATTACTAAATGGTATAATAGAGTTTAAGGTTATTCCACTAAGCGAGGGCATTGCTATTAACATGGAAAATAAAATCTGCAATTGTGATTTGTGGGGTTTGACTCACATTCTTTGCGCACACGCATGTGCATGCATTCTATACCTCAATCATAATGTGGATCGATACGTTAGTCCATGGTACATGGTCGAGAAATTCAAGAATACCTATGAGCATATAATAATGCTAGTTCTGAGAAGGAGAAGATACTTGCTCTTATCCCACAAAAACCATTAGAAAAACCAAAGACAAAGCAAAATTGAGAGGAAGGGGGTAGGAGTGGAATGCGTAAGCATTTGCCCAAAATGATGTGTAGATGTGCAAAATTACAAACTAATCTCTACTATAATGACTCAAATATATGCATGAATCATGTGTTTCTATTAGAATATTAAGCTAAAATTGGTGAAAAGCATCAATGAGGTAAGGACCAAAAAAGAGTGTGTTAGAGCTTAAAAGTCCAGTAGTACAAGGGTGTGGACGATATTACTCAAAGAGGCAGTAGATAATTTTGCTAATTCTATTACAAGCTTTGAAGTTATGAAGTTTGAGAATTTAAAATTGGAAATTTTCATTTGTTCTAGTCTTTACTTGCTTATTTAAACATGTTTGGAGTCGGAATAATCGTATGCTAATCTGTCTAATAAGTGTCTATTCTATGTGGTTTGTTTGAAAATTTCAGTATAAGTGTAGTAGAGCAACCAAAGCACTTGAAGACAGTTCTTAGTAGTTTTTCATGCCAAGTTAGACTTTAATAGTTTGAATCCTATATTGTTGCAGTAGCAAAACAGAATGTCATAGCCAAGCAAAGCAATAACAGCTGAGCATTAATGAATGATGACTTAAGTCCCTATCCAAGTGCCCACCATCTAAAAATGGAGCATGCACTCCACATGAGAGCCTTTTTAGCCTTTAGAAAAAGAGACATCTAATTTGAACTTGTGAGAACAAAGCGTAATAGAGTGCCCACAATGATACATGGCAATGCCAGCTCTATGTTTTATCGACATTTGTTGTCCTAATTCATTAATTAGAAGCTCCTTGATTTCCAACATTAAGTGTAATTCGACCGAGCAATTTCAACTTGGTTGAACACTTCTCGTCTGAGATCACATCAAATAGCCTAAATGATACTCTAAGCAGAGTTAGATTTTAAATCCTTGTAATCCACTCACTAGAGTTAATATTGCACCAAGAAGGATTACCAGTGAAGCAACCCAAGTTGTCCAACACAAGAAGTGTTGTATTCTGTGCACAATGTGGTAAGACACTTTTAAAGTATTTATGAATATTATTAATAAAAGAAAAGTATTTACTGTATTTTGTATACTTTTTTGCTCGTATATATTTTACAATAAAGTCCCATAGAAAAAAATGTTCGGAATAGTAAGTAGGTATATTATCAATGGAAATTCCAAGACATCATATTATGTAAAAGTTTTTCGTTGGTCAGGTAAATATCTAGAGGAGCATAAATACCAACGCATTGTATGACTAAGGTCATTCTCATTAGACCAAAGGAAATATGTCCAAGTCATACAAGTGGGTGCCTAGAGGTTAAGTGGGTACACTGGACAGGATCCACTGATAATGGACACCATATGTTTTAAAGTCATTGGTCCGCCTTTTGTATGAATGAGCATAAGTAATCTCTACACTTGAGACCTTTATATATCCTATATATAGAATGTTGCACTTTAATGCGGTTAAACGCGATCTTAATATAGATTACAAATAAGATAGTTATTGGGTGTGATGTGAAATATAGAGAGAATGATATTGAGTCAAGATAGAATTCATCACTCTCTTGGATAAGTGGGATAATATCTATCAGTCGCTTGGTTGAGATAAGAGTGACTCATAGCTGCTGACCATGGCAAGTTTTATTGGGTTTAATTATCTCGGTATTAAGTAAATTGATTAAACATTGATGACTTTACATGCAATGCTCTAACAAGATATTTTGATGAAGAGATTTAATTACGCAATAATTGGTTCATAGTGGTTTATAGTTCTTTTTTTTTTTGTCATGTCGGGTGGCCAATAACTATTGTGAGACAATTACCTTGGGCTGTGTTATAATAGACATTGCCTTCGTGTGTAAAAACCTAGAGGGTCACATGCAATAACATAGTCAACAGGAATGAGATTATTGAAAAGAGATTTTAGTGGATACCAAGATAATGCTACAATTATTTTAGAATTAGAATTATTTTATTTTGAATTAATTAATTAATTAATTGGATGGAAGCAAATTAATTTTTCATTTACAAGTTATTAAATGCCTTTTTTTCCTTTGACCATTTCCATCAATTAAAAGCAAGTCACAAAGGTTTTCTTACCAATTAGAAGAAAACCTAACACACACACACACACACACACACACACACACACACACATATATATATAGGTTTTTGGTCCTTGTCTAAGACATAGAAAAAATTTATCATTCTAATCCAAGTTATTTAACAATGTAGAGGATTAGAATTAGTTCCTATTACGGGTGTGTGGATACTACTAGAGGGACTATAGTTGGAGCCCTTGTGGTGAACAATTTTAAATGCCATCCCTAGAAGGAGAAGGTATTTGCAACTAAAAGAAAGGTGTACATATATCTTTTACACTTTATCATCTTGTGATTTTATAGATATTTTGCATGTCACACATGGATCCTGCAATAGATTTTGTAAATAAAAAATAATAATTATTTCCGTTGTGTTTCTAATTTTGCAAAACCTAACAAAAAGGACTAAGGGTCAAGCCACTAACATCAATATTCACCAATAAATAGTAGAACTAAGCTTTAAGTAGTGTCCCAATGGTCGAGTAAATGATTGTGTCGATTGCCAAGCTAATGAATTCCAATCAAGCAACCTAATATGAATTTAACATAAGTCACTGCATAGTCAGATTGCCAAGGATCACATGCTTTAGACAATCCAAGTGCCGACCAGAATATGACAGTGACTGCTGTTCGAGCTTTTGAAGTAGCCAAGCTATCAAAGAGTGGACCTGAGTGGCAACCTTCACATAGGCCAATACTAACCTAAACTAAGAGAACATAATGATCTAGCATTTCAACAAGTCAAGCTCTAAACAGTTGTCGCTACATGTTGACTTAAATTGTGAAGAAGCATTGAGTGCTTAAGCTTGGTATATAGGGTATACACTACTGTACTTTTAGAGCGAGCCGAGAAAACTTGAGCAAATATTGAGTGAGCTCGCTGCATTATTAAGCACTGCATGCTAAGCTATTGGAGTACCAATATTGCACTAGTTCAAGCATAATAAGTAAGACACAAGCAGCACCCCAACTTGTCCCAATCGAGCGTCTATACTAAACTCAGGCTACACTTTCATGTTAAGCTATCCCAAGATTGAGCATCAAGCATGCCATTGTACTTGATAGATGTGTGCAACCAATTACGCATAGTAAGCCACACCAACCACTCTTAGCAACACTCATGATCATTTCTATTCTATCTTACTATTTGGTTATTTTTGTTCTAAGCTCACTTACTAAAAGCCCATTTTTATAATTACTTAAGAGACTTCTTTCGTATTTATGCAATTTTTAGGGATCCACTTTACAATAAGTATCAAACCTTATAATTGCTACCTCTCATAGGTTTCACATCACAAACCACTAACCCTACTAACCTCCATGTCATCGTGCTTCTATGCACCAATTCACCATTCTGATACATTTTACGCACCCCACTTCATCTCCATTTTGCACTAAAGAGTACATTCCATCCATTTTTCACTTCACCCATACACACTTCATACATCATATGTGGCATTATTCATTATTGAGCTTCACTATGGAGTTAGACCTAAAAGTACAAAGGAGAGATTCTTAATATTTTTAGTTGTTTTCCTTCTTTATCATTTGTAATAGACTATGGACACATTATTATTGTCAATGAAATTCCATTCTTCAGTATGAGCCAATTTGTTAAGTAGGATTATATGATAGATTTATGCATTTCTTAAGTAGTTGATTAGTTTTTATAACGAGCTTTGTTGATTTAGAACTTTGGTTATTTCTATTTCAATATTTATAGGATAAATTTGTTTATAAATCTAGTTAATCAAGGTTCGGGATACTTAAGAGAGATTCAAGAACACAATTAAAATAAAAAATATGATTTCAAAATCAACACAAACACATGTGGTTTTTGTAAAAGGCATAGAACTCATGGTCATAATGCGATCGGAATTGCAATTTATGACAAAGACACGTGCTTGAACCACAATTTTAAATAGAGCAACATGGCCAGTCGCACCTCAAAGGGTATCCTAAATGTGATAGCCTACCATACACATTATTAAAGCTTAAAAATGGCCATCTTAGTCACTCAAAAGCTCCTATATTATGTATAAGGCGTACTTTCACAATAAATGGATGCTAATGGAGTTACACATTCTAAGATTATAGCAATAATGACATACAAGAAACACTAAACATAAATTGCATAACTTAGAAATTCAAGTTGTTACATTCCATGGGGGCATACCCCCGTCGAATCCATAAAACAATTGCAGACCATAAAAAGTCTTTAAACTAATAATAACAACACTAAGAGAGATTTTCTGGGGGAATCTATTTCAAAATCTTCATATAAGTTTTCTTCCAAAAGCTCCCCAAAATTATCCTTCATTTCTTACTTGAGGCATTATGTTCCTAGGATAGAATCATATATGTTCTTGCAACATCAAAAATCTATTAGGGTATAAGCTTACAATGTATTTAGTGAGTAAGTCTCCCATACATATCCATCAATTATAAGGAAACAAGTTTATTTAAGCAAACATATTCAATGCCAATGCATAAATCACATGTACAACAAAATACATATAGTCATCCAAAAACCATATATATAGTAGATTTGCATCCTTTGTAACAAAGGTTAGGAATCGATCAAAAGATCTCCATGACCTTACTACTAGTCCCTGGGCATCCACCCATACTGAACAATGTTGGTGCGGCTCCGCCATGAGGCCGCATTCTCAAACGTTTTGTTTACGCCATGTTGGAGCGGGGTCCGTACATGTGCTTATTGTACGGTTTCCAATTCCCTTCGGTCCTTCACGTAAGAGTAGTAGCCTTTTGCAAAATGCCTTGACCAAAGCTATTAAAATACCACAAGACCATTACCTAACTTAGAAATTGATTTTAGATAAATTAAACAAATCAAATGAATTATAGGATATAAATAAACAAGTTGACATAATTAAATTAGTAATTAATTAAGTTGAAGTTTGAGATTTTGAATTCCTACACTCCGAAATATGTTGTTTAAATGTTTAGTGGATTCTCGAGCCCTTAAACTTTAGTCCAAGTTCTAATTCATAAATCCTTACAAGTTTTGAAATCATTTACTTGCCTAAAAATATCAGTTCTTGAGCCTAAGCTCAAGTTGAATATCAATTTGATATAAACTAAACTCCTTAACTACATCATTATTCTAAGTTATACATTTCTAACCTATAAATTCTAAAATTATTTCCCAAATGCTTTTGGAACTAAAGATATGGATCTGAAAGATTTAAGCTAAACTCCTACCCATAATTATTCTTAAAAATCTTTTAAACCTTATCCCTTCCTTTTCTTTTCATTTTTCTTTCACCCACTCTCCTTTTTCTTTCTTTCTTTTTTTTCTCTTTCTCATCATTTCTTTCTCTTATTCTTCTATTCCCTCTTCTTTTTTCTCAAAATCTAACATCAAAAGTCAATTTCAAAAGGATTAAAGAGAAATCAAAGTTAGAAGATGACATAGGAGAAGGAAATCAAGTTAGAAGTAGCCCAACAATAAGAAAAGAAGATAAAAATTAAATGTGGTTTCCAAAAGATGAGTGTTGTTGTTTTTCTTATTTTCATTGTTGTTATTACATGTACATGGTCTCTTGAAGTTGGATATAAGTAGGAATTATGATGAAGTTGGTGAATCATGGATATATGAACATGTAAATTTTCTAGGTTAGTATATACATGTATAGGTTAGATGGTTCAAAACATGATTTTAAGTTATTTGAAGTAAAAATTGTAAAATCATGTTGTAAAACATAGTTCTAGGTTTGTATGTGGAGTATAAGATGTTTAATGATGAAAAATGATGTAAAATAGTGATAAAACAAGTAAAGCTTTGAAGAAAAGATAGAGGAAAGTCATAGAAGTTCAAACACCCTGTCAAATGGCCCGTTGGGAAGAGTGTTTGAACTTCTGTGTAAAAACTCTGAGTTGAGACAAGCCCATATGGGGGTGTATGAGCCAAACGGTCCTTGAAACGGCCCGTTTGAAAGGGTGTATCACTTTCAAGAGCTTTTTGTGTAAAACCCCTTGAGTTGAAAATGGCCCTTTATGGGAGGGTGTATGAGCCCAAACAACTCTTCATACAAGCCCATATGGGGGTGTGTATGGTTTTCAAGTTTCCTTTAAAATTACATACAACACTCCATATAGCCTCATATGGATGTCCACTATTTGAAAAAAAAAAAAAAAAGGAAAGAAAAGAAAGGAAGATAAAATTAAATTGATAAATGATAAATAATGTGATATGTTAGTAAATTATATAATTAAGAATGATTTAAGTGAATTACTAAGTTTAATAGATTTAACATAGATTGAAGTTTAAAATGAATCTTAACTACAAAATGAACTTAGATAATAAATCTAAGTTCAACTTGACTTACCGAACTTTAATGAACTAAAATGAGTTATATTAATTAATTTTAATTAACTTGACCTAGTAATTTAATTAAATGTTTAATTCTAATCAATTTGGCTAAGATTAAGTTAAAATAAGCATATTAGCTAATAATTGAATGAGATTTACATGTTAAGATAACATGGGGAATATGTTGCTTCAAATGTGTGTTTGCTTAGGAAATGAATGCTTTGATGGTGTTTTTTTTATAATAAGAGACTATAAACAGAGAGAGAGAAATAATTTGACAAACAAAAGGAGAACTATCCGTATTTTGGCGAGGTAATCTTCGCAGCCATGGTATAGTTCCTAATTAGTGTCTAATCAAATAAAGTTTATAAAAAGGGTTTGATATAAATGAATAATTAAATTAAATGCGTATATGAGTTTGTTTCATGAACAGATATATGGATACTTGATTTATCTTCTGAGATGGATTCTAAAATACCTTCTGTCCTTATTTGGGTTTCAAATATGAAAGGTACGCAGTAACTTGCGTGATAATAGTTAGAATAGGCATTTTAAAGTGGATTAAGAATTTAAAGATGGCCTAAGTGATGAGTGTTGTTTTATTCGTGTATCGTTGAATTCGATCCGAGGAGCGACAACCTTATTTGGAGTGGGGCATGGTAGTTTAGGCACTTAGGCCACCCCCGTCATGATGCAATGACATTTATAAGTGGCTCGGCGGGTAGCTGATGAGGCAAATGGTATTGGCGTAACGTTTACTTAAGCTTAAGGTAAAGTAACATGATTCAGCTCATGTTTATAAGACCGGTTGAACTAAGTGATGTTATGGACTGAGACAAGTAAAGAGTGAGTAATGACTATGAACCCTAGATGAGGTTATTTTCCCTTTTTTTGTTAGATATAGAAGATATAAATATTCGATCTATCTACATCAATCCCCTGAGCAGCTACTGTTACTAAAAACCCCTAGGTTCCCAGGATTGTTCCAGAGTATGACTGCTCCAATGTTGATTTGTTTACTTAAAATGAAAGATAATAACTTACTATTTGTTGCATTGCATTCAGTTATGCACTTGTGGCATCTCGTGTATATTTGTGTTACGGTATATTGAACCTTGGCTCATTATTATTGTTATTGTCGTCTTTCTAGGTGTTGCTTGATGTTGATGATGAGGATGATTGTCTCGAGTTTGGGCGATTCTGAAGGTTTAAGAGGATGAGTGACGTAGGTTAATCCGTTGATGTATTTTATTTTGTTTTGTTTTGTTAACGAGCTGGATTTATCTTTCAAATTGTATTTTTCTTCTAAGGGTTAGTTTAAGCCTAAGTTTTGTAAATTAAGTTTTTTTTTTTTAAGTTTTGTTTATCATCATGAAAGGTATTGGTGATTCCAGATGGTATAGTTTTATTTGTGAGAAGATTATCTACTCATGAGACTAGTTTATGATATGTTTTGTAAAGTTCATTTTTTAAATTTTAAATCCACATGTTTTGAGAATCTAATTACAAGATTTCGTAATTTAAAATGTAGCCAGCAAATGTTCGTGATAAACATTCATTTTTTAGGAAGCCTCTGTGCGTAATATTTATGGTATTAAATATGGCGTTACAGCTATACATGCCTGGTTTATTAGAACAAGTTGAATATAGTTATAACAATTTTATGGTGATTAAACCATTCATCATACACACATAAGGCCAATAATGACACAACAATGAACATTTAACATATCTATAGGTTTTTATATTCTTATCATTTGTTGCTATGTAATCATACATACACAAGCAACACCCAAGAATTCCCCATTCAAATCCAACTTTATCTTGTGGCTAAGATTCTAGTACAACTAAGTAAAGAGAGAAACTCACTCAGCCATATACCAAAAACTCCTAGTTGAAGTAATCTCCCAGGAAGGGTGCTTCATTCTCTACGACACCTAAACAAAAGAATTATCCAAAGTAAGTATTTTATACTAAATTTTCCTTTACTTCTACTTCTATAACTTCTATAATTCTTATTCATAGTACTTTTTCCGATTGTCTTTTACAAACCTTAAAATGATAATAACTAAGTCATTTTAACTCTGATTTTCACATATGAGTAGTTGTTTCCTGCCATAGGTCTATCCATTTTAAAGGTTATTTTAAATATTTTAAGTCATTTGTGTCTTAGAATCCCTAGGGTTAGATTACGTCTATATTTATAATTTTGCTCATTTTGACACATTTTGCAAGTTTTATCTTTTATAAACACTCTAATGCATGTATATTTGTTACTCCTATATTTAAACATAATTAGGAACCCAATAATTCATAGTATGATCCTAGTGATGTTGTTCAAATTAGTGTTTCCACTAGAGTAATCTTTAAAAAAAAAATAGGAAACTTAAGTTTACTAATCTTGAAACCTGCAGTAGAATTATTATTTATTTCCTTTGAACGTTTTAGGACTTTGAAATTGAATGACTCAAACTTAAAAATGAGGTTTTATATATGACTTTATTTCTTTTGAAAGTTTCGGCATACCTTTGCAAGACAATTTTTCAATTGATAATCTATTTTCAACAAATTGAACTTTATGCATTTTCAAGAAAGAATTTTTAAGTTGTAAAATCCTTCTATTGACATGCCTATGGTTTCGACATTTTCAAGAAATTTAAAGAAAGTGTTTTGTTTCAAAATTTTTCTGTTAACAAAGGATTTCGGGAAAAAGGCACTGGCGATGCCTGTGCTTTTAGATTTTGGTAATTTGGTGCCCGATGTTTGTTTTTGGGCAAAAAGATGCCTGTACTTTCAAAAACAAGGCATTTTAGATGCCTGTACTTTCAAAAATTTAATATAATTTTTTAATTATCAATAGCCTTTAATTTTTACTGATCCAAAAATGTTTTACAACCAACATATAATTTTATTGGTTGTTATATTCATCAATGTCCCAATAACTGTAATTTTTAACCTAGTTTATTGGGAAAAGAATGTTTTAAAAGATAGTTGTCATGTAAAATTATATACACACATACTTCAAAAGAGAAAGTAATATATCAAAACGTGAACTTAGTCAAACTCTTTTAAAGCATATACAAAATGTTGGTAATCATTATTCATACACTGCTTAGGAGGGCAACAGACGGGAAACTTACACGGAAAATAATAAGATGTATCAAATGAATTGAATGATCTTTCTTAACCAACTCCTAACCTCTCATCAACCCAACTTCCACTTAATTATCTGAATATATATATATATATTATATAGTAAGAGCGTTCGTATCTATTTGTATCGATAAGAAACTTTGTAAAGTCCTTAACATATCACATCAATATTTTGAGATCCTTTATCTTAAGAATTTCATCACTTCATTTGTAAGGTCTTTCACATGAGTTCTTTCATTTCTTTATTATGTCCCATTTACTTTCATATAAATTAATAAAATATTCTAAAACAAATCACTTTTGGGATCCTTGTAACCCCTACACAGTCATAAGGATCTTAACAATCAAGGTCCTTAACTAAAATCACTTATCAGTGATCTCGGATGTGAAGTTCTAATTAATAGATAAAGTATTTCAGTGATGCAGTTATATTTATGTATAAATTTAAACTGTTAAATGACTAATGAGATTCATCCTATTAAAAGAATAACATAGATTAACCCACAAGATTGTAATGAAATACATGAAAACCAAAGTTACATGCTGAAATACGGGACGAAAGAAGAAAAGAAAGACATTTGACAAATAAAAATCCTTCAGCCAATAGCCTCTAAGTTAGGCCATGCCCTGCACTTAATTACTCACGAGAGTTAGCCTTACTGCACGTCTACACCTGACAACCGTTACAAAATGGATTCAATAAAGGACAAACTAATAGTAGTAGCTGACAATTGAAAATACACCAGCTTTGCATGCAAAATCCTTAAATAGATTGGGTCTATATAAATGTCAAACATATTCATTGAGCCGATGATGTTATTTGTAAAAAAATAACTTATTTTACCCATTTTTCATCACATAATTTCTTTAAAATTTATATTTAGTTTTCTTGTAGTGAATTTTGTGATAAATTTAACATTTATAAAAATAAATTAATTTGTCAAAATAAGTCTTCATTCTTGTAGTGGTACCATTTGCAGTATTAACCTTTTTTTGTAACAAATACGATATCCAATTAAATAGATGCTAAAAGATGCTAAGTAGGCAAAGGGTATGTTTGAAATTTTTTATTTTTCATCCATATCAAATCTATATCTAATATGTCTATAACTAGTTAAGTTTTTATATTCTTTTCTTATATTGACATCAAATAGATGTAAAACAAATGGAAAATATACAAACTAAATGAATACATAAATGATATTGATAAAATAGTTTTTAAATTTTAAAGGGGTATAGATCTGATTAAAAAATATATGCATATAAAGATAAAATAAAGACAATGCAAACAATTCTAATATTTATAACTAATATCTTATCATGTATCGAGAACTTAACTGATATAATGTAGTTGATAGGATTTAGTGTTTAGATTCAATTAATATAAATATCGAATTACTAGCTCAGTGGCATCTAACGTGGCACGTGAGTAATGTTAAGAAGGATACTACTCAGAAAACACACCTTCAGATTCTCCGCCTTGTCTTATGTAATCCAAAAGTCAAATGTCATTTTATGACTGTTTTGTCTCAAATGAAACTTTGTTCTCTGTGTTTAAAATTGTTGGCATTTAAATAATCGATACCATGGACATTTATATATAAGTGAAATTTAGTATCTATCTAAATTATCTTATTTTTGTCCGTTTAACTGTAACATATGTTAAATCTTGTTGTGGTTGAATATAAGTAAAAAATTCAATAGAGTAATCTCTAACTCTCTTCTTTTTTTTTTTTTTTCCCTAACTTAGGTAATTATATTGTTCTAATAACCAAAATTTTAAAATTATTCATATTTTTCGAACCAACTCATAAATTATTAAATGACTCAAACTTATATGAAACATGATCACACCATTTAAATAAGTATTATTTTAAACCCTATACTTATTCTAAGACCGAATGTAAGATTTAGTATTTAAATTTCATCGATCTATATAATTAAATTCTTAAAGTTTAATAACATTAATTTGCTATCTAAACTTTACCAATTTTTATAGTTAACTATTTGAACGTTGCAGAATTTTGTAATTAAATTCCTGAATTTTAGTTATTTTTGCAATTAAAATTATTAATGAACTTGAAAGTAGTAGATAGGAAATTGATACTTTTAAATTTTAGATAGTTAATTACAAATAAAGTTTAAATACTAAATGCAACATTTACGCTTAAATTAATAATCGGATAATCGCTTGAATAATCGTAATCAGAATTGTAGAAATTCTTCAACTGGTTTAAACTCAAATGAAACGCATCACCTTGTGCAGGTTTTAATTTAATTATATAAGAGGGGGGAGTTAAGGGTTTAAGTAACCCATACATTTCTCTATCTATATTATTAAAATGGTTGGACTCATTTTGGTGCCGTACCATTTTCATCTTATTTGTATACAGTTAAGGAAAATACACAGTTCTATACCGGTACTATAGAAACCACACTAATCACTCAAATGTAAACCTTGACTGAAAGGATAAGGGTTGTAAAAAAGTTAAATCGAGTCGATACAATACCAAGTTTGAATTCGATTCAAATGAAAAACTCGAAGATTGAGCTCAATTTGAACTTGATCGAGCCTTAATCTTCAAGCTTTATTTCGATTCAGATTGATGCTGGATAAGCTTGAGTCGATTCTATTAGGCTTGATTATTCCTATAAAAATCAAGTAGACTAAGAAATAAGTTGAGATTTGGGAATGGAATAAACCTTAGGTGATTTGGTCTTAAATATAATCAATGTAGATAATTGTATATGAAAAAAGAAAAAAAGGGGAAAGACCAAAATACAAAAATAGGCTTTAAAAATTAGGAAAAGCACAACTTTTATAATATTCAAATAAAAAATAAAAATTTCGTATAAACTCATAAGCTGCTTAAGTCATGTATTTTAAGACCTAAACTTGAACTTGACAACTACTCGAATAGCTTGAATTCGAAATCTATTCGATTAGAGTCAAGTCAAATTTTACTTATCACTAAGTCAAACTCGAGTAGCTTCTGAATAGTCTTGACTCACTTAGACTATTTTAATCGTGAGTTACATAGAAAATTACTTAACATGTCACATCAACATCTTAAGTAACTCTCCCTATTAAGTAACCCATTATTTTATCCGTGAGTTACTTAACATGATTTTTTTAAATTTTTATGAGTCTCACATTACATAAATTATACATAACTAATATCAAAAGTACAAAAAAAGAAAATAAAAAAATCTAAGTAACTTACTTTTTCGGTTGCTTCACTAAGCAATAGACTAAAATTAAGCAACTTAGATGAAGTGTTAAGCAACTCATAAAGGAGTTGCTTAGTTTTGGTTTTCGTGTTAAGCAACTCCAATAAAGTTGCTCTTATAACCTTAAAAGGATGTGACTAGGCTTGACCCACACTTGTTGCTAGGTAGGTCTAAAAATAATTTAGTTCAGGCACTAAACCCATCATTCGCTAATCCATTGAAGTGTGTTTTCAAACCGCTAGGAGCACAAGCCAAATATTGGATTCGTGATGACTCATCCATCAACTTTCTTTTTTTTAAGTTAAACTTTAAAAAAAATTCAGAAGAAATAAAGTTTAATTTAAAATAAGATAAATTTTAGACTTAAAATATAAAATTAAGTCTAAAAGTATAATAGTTTTTAGCTCATTTTCTTAAAAAGCTCTTTAAAGAATTATTAAGGATGTAAGACTATAAAAAAAAAAAAAAAAACAACAACAAAAGAAACTATAAAGAAGGTTAATAGGTAAAAATTAGTCCATCTATTAATCAATGGGGTTTTCCTTTTATTAGTAGTTTATATCAATCAAACCAAATGATACATATATTTTTTGTGCTATATATACATTAACAATACAATAAATACTATGAAAAAAAAATTAACTTTTACAATGTACAAGAAAATATTTTAATTATTAAATGCTATTTATTTATTTATTTTATTCTTTTATCTCTTTTGACTTGTTGGATCAATGGGTTTCAATTGGAGATCCAATATACTCATGACCTTCATAGGGTCTGTCACAGGATGAGACCTATGGTGGTGGGTTGGATCTCATTTTTATTAAGGCCTACTCAAATGGGAGTGACTAATGAAGTATATAAAGATGGATAATTAAGATGATCCCCTAACTTTAATTTTTATATTAATTTAAAAACTTTAAGTTGCTCTTAAAGGACAACATTCCTATCATATCTAAAGTTAAAATTTCCAAATCCTAAATGTATATTATATTTTCTTTTCTTTTTTGAATTTTTACTTAGAGCTAGAATACGATTTGATTATAGCCGGTGGGCATATCTAAATTGAGAACTTTTAAATTTAAAAAAAAATTATCCTAAATATTTTTAATATCTTATGGACGCACGCACACACATACATATGAGATGAGTAAAAACAAAAGATTCTCCATAACTTGCAATTTACATCATGTGTTATATTAGCCCTAAAAACAACGTATAAGTGATTGATAATTTTAGGAGCATATAGTGGTCTATGGGGATGTTGCTCATTATTTTAAATCAACCTCATAATTAATGATGTTAATCAAAAGTCACTTAAAAAATGAGCTAAATACATCTCTAGTGATACAAACAACAAAAAGAATCTTTCATCCAAAAATAAAATTGAATGTAAGAATTTGAACAAATCAAATTTTTGACACAAGGGGAAAATGTATAAGGAGAAATTGTGAATACATCCAAAGGTGATCATGTGCAAGTACAACCCTAAACTTGTAAACTTTATTTTCATTCCATATGATCTACAAAATAGTTTAAATAACTCTATATTTATAATTATCTACAATTCTTTACCCAAAGTTTATTGGTTTTTATTTACAATTTGAAGTAAGTATGTGTTATGCAAATAGGAAGTAATGCTTTAAGGGTTTAGAAGTGTATTTGCATCGAAAAAACATTTATATACATAAACTCTACTTGTGTTGATCAATAAGAAATCAAAGGAAAATGAGAGAATCTTTCGTTTCTAAGCGTACTAGAAGAAGTAAAGCTAGTGTTTGCATGTCTACGAATGTGTTTGTTAGAGAGATTGAGGCTACTTGTAGGTTTCATGCTCACTTCCACTCTCCCTCTCTAAGAAATATTAATATTTGAAGAGTGGCACTTAATTGGCACAATTTACAATAGAACAATGAAGACATTCATAGACAACTTTCTTTGAGAAGAACTCCTTAATACAGAGAATGAATTTTCTTTTTTCTTAAATAAAGTTATTTTTTTTATTTTTAACTAGGAGATCAATAAACTTAATCTAAAGATAAAATGGCCAATTAACCTTAGATTATTTGTAATTTAATATTGGATTTTCTTCCATTAATGCATAACATTCGAAGGGTTTCGATGCATCTAAAATAGGTATATATCGAGTGACTAAAAGTCTGCAGATACGTATGTTGCATTATATGATATGTGTATATCTTGAAAACCACAACGGTTCGTTACAATCAACCCACAAAGTTATGATTCAGGGTATTGTTTTGGCCATGGATCCATTTAGTTTCATAGAAATGGTTTTGACTATTAATGAATACAATTATGACCCATTGACAACTTCATTATGGATTTCTTCACCCATATGAATTGCAATATGCTTTTAAAAACTTGTATCCCCAAGTCAAATGGCATTGGTGCCTAACTAAAAGCAACATAATTCCAAAAATATGTTCCACAAGCAATATAACCCACCAATCTAGACTTTTCCTCTACCTCAGTGTTAAGTACAAACAACATTCAACATTAAATTATGGATAATAAAATCTAGTTTACTTCTCTAATCTTAATAGATAAGTAAATATACGGTAGAACCATTACTTGCTTACACTTACTAAAAGATATCTCTTAGAATCTTTTCTTCAATAATTCCTGAAAAAATATTTAATTTCAATTGGAAGACTTGTATTAACTCAGTTTACATTAATTGTAAGAGTAACTCTAATGTCCAGGGTGTGCTAATTATAATTCAAGGTCAACAACAAGTCTTGGCATGGCATAAACATGATTTAGTTAGATATATGAGAGAGCGGGGAGAGTTGATTATTCATCACATAAGGACCAAATGGTGTAGGTGATTCGACAATAGGTAAATGGCTAACTAGTGAACAAGGTGGGGTAGACAATTGGCTCGACTTCTTTAGTTTGACTTGTCACGCTTTTGTTTTTTCCTACTTGTTGATTTCAATTTGTCTAAGCTTCAATTTGGGAATCCTATATGCTCTTCTTTATAAGCTTTTAAGGCTTTAAATTGTTTTAATCTCATGTTAGCTAGCTTGCAAAAATAAGATTTTGCATTTCTAACAAGTTTTCTTAATTTTAATTATATTAATTAATCTCAAAATAATTATGTTGGCCACTATCTCGTTATTACCAAGCTTTGATTAACAACATGGTACATGATGTGTAATAAGAATTTGATCAATTTTTTCTCTATGGATTGCTAATGATTAGGATAAAACATGGACATGTAGTCCTACCATGCATTCTATTTGGGATAAACACATAATTTGATTGTCATAATGGACAAGTTTTACCAAGTTCTCACATCTTTTGGATTGACACTAAGTTATGTTCATAACACTATTGTTATTCCTTAATATCGTATTGGATTAAATTTGGTCATCTTTAGTTTAAAGTGTGTTAATTGGCAATCAATTAATGTGCTTTATTGCCATTTTAAGATCACCAACAAAGTATATATTACAAGCATATTTCAAAGATGTTAACTATAATGCTTTTTGTTTAAGAATACTTCATTCTTTGAACTGGACAAAGGCATCATTGGGATAGGACTTGGTTTAGTCCTTTGGCAAAGCATTATTGGTATGGGATTTAGCCTAGTTCGTCTTATATTCAAATAGTAGGTTTATGACTTTTCATCAATCTTTCTGAAATAACTTAAACCTTCACCCAAGTTAGAAACTCAGTTTAGATAGATTATATCAAATGATTAAATTCTAATCAACTTGGCTAAGATTAAGATTATATATATTTAATAACTTGTAATTTGGCTTAGCTTAATATGAAGGCTTAAATCATAATTAGAATAGGGAATATGTAGTCTCAAATGTGTTTGTTAAGAAATATGAATGTTTTGAAAATGAATTATGCGATAATGTTTCTATGATAAATAATCTTAAACAAAGAGAAAAGAAATACTTTGACGGACAGAGAATAATTGTCCGTATCTTAGCAAGGTGATTATCGCAGCCATAGTGAAGTTCCTAGTTAGTGTTCGATTAAATAAGTTCTTAAATAAATTTGAAGAAAATGGCTAATTAATTTAGTTTCTTATATAGTTTAATTCTCTTAAACAAATATTTGAGTCTGGCTTATGAATCTTCTAGGTTATCTTCATAGTGAATTCAAATAAAAAAGGCATGCAGTGACATACTTGTTGTTGTTAGGATAGGCATTCCTAATGAATTGAAAACTTAAACTCAGCTTAATAAATGATTGCTGCTTGTGCATGATCTATTGAATCTAGTCCCGGGGGCAGCAACCTTGTCCGACGCGGGTATGATAGTTTAGGTGCTTAGGCCACCCCATCATGATACAATGACATTTATAAGTGGCTCGGTAGGTAGTTGATAGGGCAACAATATCGACGTAATGTTTGTTTAAGCTTGGACTGAAATAACATGATTTAGTTCATGTTTATGTGCACAACTAAACTAGATGATCTTATGGACTGAGATTAAGTAAAGATGTGTAACGGTTGTGAACCTAAATGAGGCTATTTTCCTTTTTTCAATTAGAGATAAGAGATATAGATATTCGGACTGCCTGTATGAACCTCTTAAACAGCTGCTGTTACTCAAGACCCCCAGATTTCCAAAGATTGTTTCGAAGTGTGAGTGCTCCGATGTTATTTGATTTACTTTAATGAAAACATAATAATGGTTTTTCGATGCATACATTTAGTGTAAGCTCATGTATCACTTGTGTGTGATTGTGTTGCTGTGTACTAGGCTTCGGCTCATTATTATTGTTGTTGTTGTTATCCTTTTCCAGGTATTATAATGATGATGATGATGATTTAAGGATGATATAATAATGATGATGACGATGGCATTGTTATTGATGATTAATGGTGATGATGATGTTGGCTTAAGTTAAAGAAGGAGGAGTGAATTAAAGTAGGGCCGATGGATTATTTGATTTTGTCTTTATTTTGTTTTGAAGACTGGATTTAATCTTTTAAAGTTATATTTTTCTTTAAGGGTCTAATAGAGCTTACATGTTTTGTGATAAGCTTATTACAAGCTTTCAGAGCTTTATTCAAGTGAGAGTTCTTCCACTTGTATGAGTGAAAGCTAGAAATATTTTTATATAGATTGCTTTTCTGTTATAAATCCAGTTATTTTCAAAATGTAATTATATGATTTTTGGAATTAAAAATTGGTTAGCAATATTCGAGATAAACAAATCCTTTAAGGAGGCCTATGCGTATAATACTTACATTATCATACATGGCCGAGAGATTTGACTTACCTGAAATTTTGATATAAGGTAAGTCGGGTCCTTACACTTTCTTTTAATCTTGAAGGAAAGCTTAATTTAAAGAATGGAAGAAAATTGCTATAACATATAGTAAAAGAATCAACTCATAATATAGACAAGAGAAAACCAATGTTCACTAGAGACATAAGTTCAGCAACAAAAATCTTAGGATTGAAAGAAATATGTTCATAATAAGTAACAAGTTATTGTAACAATATTATTGCTAGAAATTACAAGGAAAGCTACTATTAAAACTATAAATCTTATTTAATCAAACTGTAAATAGTACAAATAAAAGGAACCAATTAAAGGAGGGAAGATGTCCAATCTAGTAAATGAACTTTAAAAAGACTAATTCTATACCCAATTGAACTTTTCATGTCTTTAAACACTATCTCACTCAATCACTGTTTGACGCGTGTCAATTACTTCAAGAGATAATAAAAGAATTAAGTAGGGTTTAGAGGCACAAAAAATTTAATTTTATATAAAATTGGATTTTTTAAAGTTCAAGTACCTAATTGACCTTTTTGTCAAAGTTCAGGTACCAAATTAGGCATTATCCCATTAAAGAATAAGGCAACAAGTCATAATACGTGAAGTCAATATCTCTATCTTCTTTCTCTTTACTTTCATCGAGTGTGACTCTTTGACAGCTTTAATCATCGTAAATATACCTTGCATATATGAAGAATTAGCATTAAGGTTAGAAAATTGCACTAATTTAAGAATAATATTACATAAATACAAGTAAATAGAGAGCTAGAGTTTGCAAATTACCTTTGACTTTGAGGCTATACTAGAGAGGCAGTGAGAGAAATAGAGTAGATTAAGTATCATCTTGTCTTAAGGTTAATAGAATATTGGAGTTTCAAACTGGGTTAAGGTCTGAAGGATATTGGGCTAAGAAATATTGGATAGAGCACCATCACTATCTTATGTCAAGTTTAGTTATTTATTAACCGATTCTTATTAGCCACCATGATACCCTTTAACCATCCAAATCATCAACTACTATCGACAAGTATCCACATTTGGAATAGAGTAACGAAACAAAACAGAGTTCTTTTTCCTCCTTTTTTTTTTTGGAAAAGCATTTTAAGGAATGACATGAAATAAAATTTTAAGTATATATACCAAATTTATTAATTTAAAGATACAAAATATGGTCTTGATTTTGTAAGTATTAAAGAATTTCACATTTACATAAGAAATTAATGCTAAATGAAATTTTATATCATCTTACAAAGTTAAGATGTTATGTGTTTAAAGTATGAAGAGAATTAAATGAATGAAAAAAGAATAAAACTAATAGCACCTTAAATCCCTTGTAAAGTCATGATTTTTATTATTGCTATCAAAGCATGATGTTGATGGAAAAGTTTAGGGAAAAATTATGGCCTACATTTCACCTGCATTAATTTAGTCAAATTTGACTCTAAATTTTTACACTAGCCTAAACTTAAAAGAGTCAATTTGATACCTAAACAATTTTTTTTTAAATTATTTTTACAAACTTCTTAACACCATTAGAATTTCCAAACTTAGGAGAGATAATCTATATTTACATTTTTACTACCTCTCCTAATGATGTTTAGTACAAATAGGTTGTCTTTTCTACATCAACAAACAGTGTTGAAGTAGTCAAAATAATCATAAAAAATTTGATTGGGCATTAACTTGACTAGTTCAAAAATTAGGTATCAAATTGAATATTCTTGCACAATTAAAGTATGGACTTTAACATTTTCCTCAATTTAATAGGTCTTTTGAATTCATTAATGGATAATTAACTCAAAATCTTTAGCCCTGAAAAAAGATAAAGAATTAAATAAAATATGTCCTGATATCCATTATGATTGGAACTCAATTGGTTCTAAAAAAGTTACGATCCATTACATAATGATGAATAGCAATTCATGTCCCCATCCTCTTGAATTGCAATTCAATGGTTTATTTTTCAATTTTATCATGAATACCCCTATCTTAAAAATAGCACTTATACAATTATCCTCTCACTGTAATAGTTACAAGGGCCATTATAGATATTTTACCTTTTACTCCAACAATTACTTGTTTTATTTTTCATATCAAGTAAATATTATAATAGTTATTACAACACTATTACACTCCCTTTGAATTGAAATTTCATTCTCTCCTTATTCCATACAGTGAAGTAAACAAGCCGTTAAAGTTTTGGCAAACACGAGGGTTCATTCAACTAAAGACTAGCCCAATGGGCTTAACTCTGGCAAATCGAATGAGAAATTCTTAAATTCTCATTTGGAATTCCATACTAGACACTAAACCCATCACTACATACCTGCCATATCCACAACCCCATCAATTATACTGCTAGCTTTAAACTCACCACCACCGTCGGATCCACCGTGGCCACTAGACCACCACTGGTCCACTATCATGGCCATAACCATCTATTGCTAAAACAAAAAGTTGTCATATACAATTTACTTTAATATTTTGTGTGTGTGTGTGAGCACACACGCAAGCGTACGTGCATGTAAAAGACCTATTTTAGTTATTGTGATAGACTTAAATAAAGGGTAACGAAATTTATTCATCCATTCAACTTTTATGAATTTGGATAACTACATAGTGATAGGAATTAAATTTGACTTGTTTTAGGTTCAACTCGACTTAAACTTGATTAATAAAAGATCCAAGCTGGAACTTGTAATAAAACTCGTTTATCTAAATGAGCTGAGTTTGAACTTAGAATCACAAGCGACTTGTAAAAAGGCTCATGGATAAGCTCGTGCATAAGCCCATGAGCAGTTTTATCATCTTTATATTTATGATATATTAATATATAATTAAAATAAAAAAATTAATTGCTATTTAATATATGTCTCTATATATTTGCCGACTCTTATATATACTATTTTAGATTAAAAATGGACTATCTAAATGAGACGAGCTTGAGCTTAAATTTTAAAATTAATAAAAGCTGGGTACACTTGATAAAAAACTTGGCTTAAGTTCAAAGCAAAGTTTATTTAGGCTTGGTAAAAAACTCGGCTCGAGCTTGATAATTTTTTAAAAAGTTGAGTTCGAGCCTTCAAAAGCTCAACTTATTGTAGCCCTAATAGGAATTATAAGGTGGATAATTTTGGAGCAAACATCCCTACAAGACAGCTTCTATTTGTGACCTACCCCTCCTTGAATTGGCGAGTTCAAGACTCAGATACCACCTAGTCTAGTTGAGTTTGAACTAGTCTAGGACTTGTTGGGTCTCTAATAGGTCAACAAAGTTTAGGAGAAAAAAATTAAAAAAAAAACCAATAAGATATAAATAAATTTAAAATAAAAAGAAATGCAAAAATTAAAAAAAAAAAAAAAGTATGAAAAATTGGATGAGTAGACCTGAATTAGACTTGGCCAAGACCTAGCGGGTCAATGATTCAAGGCCCACCCTACACTTGGCTAGATGATTTTGGGTCCAAAATTTCTAGCCTTAAACTGGAACTGACTCGTGGAGATGTCTAATGCAGAGCTCCAATTATTACAATTATATATACAAACAAGGTGAAACTCATGTCTACTGTTGTTTAAAAAGAATTACTAAAATATTAATTATATAAAAATAATTACACAAATACTATCATAATGTCGCATTTATGATACTATGTCTTTAATGTATGTTGCTTATATTAAATGTGATATAGCTAAGGGTAAGCAGGCAAACCTATTCTACAAGGTATCCACCAATTTCCTACTTAAGTAGATAGGGTCTAAATAAGTATTAAGGATCATAGGATAAGATACGGGTATATATTTTCAAGAACCTGCTTGTATAGGGTAAGGTATGCATGTGAAGTTTTCATGCTCAGTATCTACCCTGGAACTTGTACTCTAACATAAAGGATATAAGTTCAAAGGTATCATGTATCAACCATGTTAAAAATTATAAAATAATGTCATATATAAGAAATAAATAATAATAATCTATTTTTTATTTTGCGATCACTTTATTCAAGATTATTATTTAAACTATCTTTTAAAAATTTTTATTATGAAAGGATTTGTACTATTTTATTTTGATAGGATTTTTTTTTAATTTAAAAAGAATTATGATTGTATATACGTGCTTGAACTCTTAAATTATATAAAAATATTTTCTTTAAACACCAATTAATATAGAAGTAGTTTCAAAGTTTTTAATATTGAAATTTGCTACAAGTTCCACAATTTTTTTTTATATTACATAAACTGGTTCTATGGGTATTTGTTTTAGATTTCAATTTTCACACAATAGATTCTGCTTACCGCAAAATTTGAAATATTAACAAATTAACTTTTAAATTTTTTTTTCCATATGTTATTTAGAGTAAATATACGAAAAATGGATAATTTTATGTATTGCATGAGACTATATAAAAGACTATAAGCTTGAAGTTTAAAAAAGAAATGAGAAAAAAAAAATCTACAGGTTTCATAAAATAAGTTTTACAAAGTACAAATTAGGTATAAAGTACCATAAGATAGGATCTGAATACAGTGGGCAAAATACCAATAGTGCTTATCGGAGTGTGCTTCATACCCTGCCTATCCATTCTCTAATGTCTACCCACTCACCCCTAGACATAGTAGTCATAGCACTTCACCATATCGTATTTAACACATGATGCAATACGACAATAGTATTTTTGTGGTTATTTTGTATCTAATTGATATTTGTGCAATTTTCTTAGCGCATTAGTAAACAAGAAACCACCTCTATGTAAACAATTAATAATTCCTATTTAAAATATCGTACCATCTCATCATTGATTACTGTTGTAGCCATCAAACCTTGTTTCACGAGTATTTGCCGTTGGCATGTAAAACGTTATCTCTATTATAAAATAATTTCCCATTCTATACAGCCAAAGATGAACTTCTAATACTACAAATTCTCATCATAAATTTGAAAAATTGACGTCTTATTGTCTTTGACACTGAGAATCCATATCACATGTAATTTTAAGCTCTTTGTTTTTTCTTTTACATGCATAGCTCATACATGTGTTTGATCAAATCAAAACAGCTGTTGACAAAACAAGGGACTGCACGTAATAGAATTCAAATTTTTTACTACTATAAGCAAAATTTTGAATCTTAACCATTCAATCCAATCCTTTCTTTGCTGCTTTGAGTATTTTTGCTTACAAATTCCTACATTTGGCAAAATAGTTAGGAACAACACAAGGTAAACTAATCTTAACTAGAATATGTTATATGCATCTTAAAAAAAGATGGTTTATACGGTTAAAAAGTAGCCGGTCCATTCATGGTGATATTGTTTGTCACCTAAGAAAGGAAAACAGGGTGACACAGGCTGTATCTTAGGGAAAATCCTACCGTGTAGATGATGAATCCAGAGAACCATGCCTAGAAATTCAGTATGATCCTAAAATTACTAAATTCTTGAGCAACCTGAGTGAAGTACCAAACAAAAACCACCTAGTCTCCCTATACGTTGAGGTATGTAGCCATGGCCAGAAAAAAAAAGTAAAACATAATCACACATACTTGGGAGTTGCCGCAGCTATACCTAGTTGTTGGAGGGGGTAGATTTATGCTTGCATCCTTTGGACTGCTTCCCTGATCTTGCAGTACCATTTAAAGTCCTCCTGCATGTAGTCATACAACATGAAGTTTGCCAGAAGGATTCTAAACCAATATTGCATGCTGTTGATGTGTTGCTAATAAATAGAAAAATCCCATCAATTTGTATTTGGGCGAAAATGTTTTCTGGAATTTTTCCATATTTGATATAACAAAACTTTAAAATTTCAAATATAATAATAGTAAACAAATCAGCAGCCTCTCAGGCAACAACGGTTATATTTGACATGTCTAGGTAATGCCTTCACAGAAACAAACACACCCTAATGAAACAACATCTTATATTGAGAGAAAATAAGGAATCATGACCTTGTATTATATTACACACAGGTCATACCTTTTAAGCCGAAATGGCTGCTCAGAGAGTGTAGCAGCTTTATAGTTATCTTGGTCCAAAAAGGAGATCCGGAATTGAAAGGAACGCTAATCAGCCTTCATAACAAAAAAGCAACAATTTGAACCATTCCACAATAATGAAACTCCATATTGAGAAGAGCTTTCCCAACTCTCTTGACAGCACACAAAAGAATATTCTAAATGAGATAGCTGCTGCAGCAATTTCACCTCAACAGTGTTAATAAAAGGCAGTGAAGCTTTCTGTCCATGCATACTTGCCACTTGTAGAGTCCAGTTCACAAATTTTCCATCTATGTCAATAAAAACACAGTGAGCACAAAAATACTAGAAAGCACGTAGTCCAATAGTAAATGGACTTATTCTTTTGCCAATAACGCTCTAAAAACAAAGAGCTCTTCTTCAAAATTGTTGAAAGGAGTAATTTTTTCAAATACCTTGCAATGAAGCATGGAATGACTTCCACCATTGTAGCATGAAGTGCATAGTATCAACAACACAAGAGGGTGATGAAACTCAATTCTGTTTATCAAAGACACAAATAAACCTCACTCAGCCTAGCGTGACTGTCAAAGTAGAAGCGCCAACTGAGATTATCTTTCTTGAAAATGCAATGACTAATATAAGAAAAAAACATGAACAATATATATTATTAATGGATGAGATTGTAATATTATTCTTCAAGCTGATAGCTTATGTGCTGCTTAGTCATCAAATAATGAGGCGCCCATGCCTAGGACAGGTATGTTCCATTAGCAATATAAACCCTTCTAATTAGACTAAAATTACAAATAAATTCTGACAGATACCTATGCTCAAACTCTAGTACAGATGACCCTCAAATAATCCTGACTAATGGAGCAATCTTCAGATTCAATGACTTCATGACACCTGCGATGACCTTGTTCATATTACTCCAGAATTTGTAGCAAGGTCCAACTAAAGCCATCTCCCATCACATGACATATAGGGGAAAAAATGATTTTTGCAAAAATCCTTTGTTATCATTTACTCTTTGATCATTTCGTAGAAGAAGCAAACCAATGAAGAGTTGAAAAGGCTTAGGATGCAAGTGCTAGTCTACAAGAAAAAGGTAGTACCCTGCACCTCATCCAAACATACTAAGAATAAAGCATGACATGGTATGGCATGCAATGTAGCCAATTTAAGCCTCACTAATCATAATAAACTCAATAATGTCAGTGAAGCAGCTCATACCTCATCTAACAAGGCCTCGAATGATCAAAATGCATGTTTGTCTTTGGGGTTTTCTGCACAATGAATCATACAATTTCATTGATAGGTTAAGGGGGACAACAAATACACTAATAGGAAATCAAAGTATGCACTTCAAAGGACTCAGAATGCCTTGTCAATGTAATAGGAGTAATTTACAACAAAACAAGCTTCGGGTGGTTGTGTGTCTTATTGCTCTCTGTGCATCTAACTAGAAAAGTTCACTTTCAAAAAGTTCCATTGCATTTGATACAACAGAACTACATTCCTGTTGTGTCCAACAGAGTTCAACAGCTTACTTTAATCCAGAAGTTAATCCTACCCCTTTAAAACATTACCTTCATAACACAGTTGTCAAGCAGAAAAGTAACATTAGTTACAAGAAATTAATTTATTAAAGAACAAAACAGCAGCCCAGAATGTTTGTATATAGCATACTGTTTAACAGAATATTTGACAAAATAGCTACCATCACTCTTATGTATACATTATCACAATCTAGTTGTGATATATGATACCTGACATAATAACTCCACCGATTGCCCCTCAGACAACTAAAACCTGAAGTTCAAAACCATTAAATTTCGTCTGGTTAGAAATTTCCACTCACTGCAATTCGTAATGAGAATAAGCATGAAAGTAGTGGTGTCTAACCCTGTTTCAACTGACCTCCATTGTTATAACATGCTGTACTCACACACATACAACTTCGAATAATTGTCTTCCTATAATAGCCTAAATTACACTTGGCTACAAATGCCATAGCCCTTTTTACTAAGTAACTAAGCTTTTATAACAAGAACTACTTGAGTAAACCGACCTTTATGTAAGCCACTGAAAGGAGTGGATCACCCCCCATTTCTAATCAAACTATTCTCAGAAGAAAGAATTTCCATGCAAATTTTTCTTCCATCGATTATACATGATTAGGCGGGGCTAAAATAATCTAAAAATAAAGACTAAATTAACTATTCAGCAGAGATAAAAAATTAAAAAGTTTTAAACTAATGTGCAAAGCAAGATTAATCACCTGACGTTAAGAAACAGTTTTTTTTCTTTTTTCCCTGTCATCTGAAGATTTACTATGACAATTTTTCCCCCTACGACGCAAAGGCCTCATTGGCAGATTGCATGCTGGTTAATCTGCAAACTGCATAAATGCCTTATTTAGGACGACAAAATGCAGTAAGAAATGAAGAAAAGCAAAGATTAAACACAAGTATAAAGTTAAAAGTACAATCTATCAACCAGAGAATAACTGCAATTCTTTTGCCATGAAATGTTACTAGATCTCAAATTAAGCTTGACTTAGCTGACAAGCCAAACCCAAATAGGGAACATATGCCAAGCCCATTTTTTCAGAGATATAGATTCTTCAAAGTTCAGTCAATTAACAAATGGAAACAACATTAGAAATGTGACAAAACCTACCATACCTAATTATGTCTATGACTTGTATGTCTATCCTAAAGTCATTCGTCTCATAAATCAACATATACAAAATTTAAACCTCAAAAGTTCATGATTTTTCTTTCCCCTACTAAGGTAACTCCCTAATATATCATCATTATTATCACAATCAATAGAGAGCTAGAAGTGTTCCTTTGCATATTAAATCAAACAAGCTCCTTCTTGTTGGAACAAGCAGATTTCACATTCAATCAACTCTGATTTTGATGATAACCCTACACATAACACATATAAATATATACACAAATATATTGAAAATGCCTTTATTTACCTTTTCCCCATAGATGATAGGACAGGGCAGGGGATACCAAATTCCCTCACACTGCCTTGCATCATAGTGCCAATACACTTATCTTAGAGCCCATGCGTATGTCAAACATTCTCTGCTTTATCGGCAAACCTCTATACAATGAGGGAATGCCAATCCGATAGTTTATTAAATACTGAACATATTATTTCCTTCTAAATCTCTTTTCACAAATCCATGAAAAATTAAAGCCATCTTTATTGAAAGATTGGTTTCACCTTTTCTTTTTATCAATATACTGAGCACCTATTTATGATTTTGACTTATTTATATTCTGAAGATTGTACTCAATATTGGCCATCTTAAAATTCTTGTACCAAATTGCTTTTTTATATAAAATTTAGAAACTAAGTTTGACATTTTTCCCAAATCTTATAAAAACCTTATAAATTTTCTAAATGAATATGATCAATTACTATTAACTTATTATAGACAATTATTTATTTCTTTCACCTATCGAACTAAGAATAAACAAATAAAATAAATACATAAATGAACAAAGGCCTTATAGTGGGAGACCCAAGTCTCCCCTAGCCTACCAGAAGGACTTAAGATAGACGAAAAGATGAAATAGCTTTCTACTTTTATTATTTTTTTTTCCTTTTTTTTTTTTCTCCATTAGCTTTTGCAATTCAAATCAATCAAACGGGCAAGAACAATAGGATGTCAATTTCAAGACCATAGACGAATCGACAACACATGATGTACGGGCTAATCAAGCAATCCCATTCCATCATTATTCTTGAACTTGCTGTTTTTCTGTAATCACATCATATAATACGTTTCATATGTCAACCCCTAATAAAAAAAACCAATTGCTAAAAGCAGCAAATATATACGAATATTGAATATTTTTAGTATTTAGAATCTATTGTTCTCATATGGTTTGTGATAAACTTAATTTATATCCAATTTACAAGTGTTCTTATTAAGTATAAGAAGCAGTGAACACTCCCTAGGGGAAGAATTTCATAAATTATTAATTCGATGATGAACTTGTAAAAAGATCTTAACAATTGTAAATTTAATAGCATCTACAAATTTAATAGCGGTTGGTGGTAGTTTTATTGTAGGGATGAAGTATTTCTGGTTCAATTTAGATGGAGAATGCTGGTTTAGTATGTGCTTTTTTGAAAACTCAAGGATCTTGTTTTTTGGAAGTTAATTTGTCATAAAATCCATTATCCGAAAGTGAGTTTAACTGTAGTGAAATAGATAGATACCTTGAAATCTTTTTACATCAATATAACAGTTCGGTCAACATTTTGTATCATTGTCATCTTTATAATTTGAATAACTTGATTCTACCCGATCCAATTTGAATATGAGCATGAAAAATGTATGCCATTTTGAAGTGAGAGATGTCTTTGGTGACCTTCTTCTTTTTTTTTCCTTTTTTTGGGCTTTTGTCCAAAGTTCAAGAAACAGGAGCTTATCTCAGAGCTCCCTCTCTACATGTACAAGTTCCAAATCTTTATTCAGTTTATAACTACCTTGTTTATTGTAATACAAGAAGTGATCTTAGGGAGTTGCAGGATCCCACTATGATGTCCCCTTAAGATAAAAGAGAGTAAAATGTGCCAAACGCGTATTATGATCTTACTCCAAAAATCGAAGGCACAGCAAAGAGCTCTTGAACTCCGCAATAGTGCAAAGTCATCCAATAGCTCTTTACATAATTCAAAAGATGCTGAATTACAACGGAATAGAATTTTAGGCTGTAAAATTCATGCTCCATTACTTGACCATAAAAAAGTAACCATAAAAGTAAATTACTTTGTTAACTACATTATGCACAGTTAAATGTTTCATCCCGATGCATATTGAATTTGCATGAGTTGTTTAAGTGCTCATTTAAAGCTCTTGAAATTTTATTATATTTGTCATCATTGAATCTGTCAGAGTTTCCTATAGTCAGAAATGAATTTGATAGATTCAATGATGGCAAATATAATAAATTTCAAGAGCATTAAATGAGCACTTATACAACTTAACGCAAATTCAATATACATCGGGATGAAACATTTAACTGTGCAAAATGTATCCAACTAAGTGATTTACTTTTATGGTTACTCTTTTATGATCTACCGGTGGAGCATGAATTTCACAGCCTGAAATTATGTTCTGTTGCAATTCAGCACCTTTCGAATTATGTAAAGCTATTGGATAAGTTCGCACTATTGCGGAATTCAAGAGCTTTTTGTCATGCCTTCGATCT
Source organism: Combretum micranthum (assembly GCA_024138025.1). Classification (NCBI taxonomy): domain Eukaryota; kingdom Viridiplantae; phylum Streptophyta; class Magnoliopsida; order Myrtales; family Combretaceae; genus Combretum; species Combretum micranthum. Next base: position 1,069,688 of record JAMXBD010000166.1, read on the forward strand.
TTGAAGTCTTGCCAATAATTCATCAAGATCATAATATGTGTCTGGCACATTTCAGAAATCGATCTTGATCAAAGAGAGTTAAATGTGTCAAACGCGTATTATGATCTTGATGAATTATTAGCAAGACTCCAAAGATCAAAGGCACGGCAAAGAGCTCTTGAACTCCGCAATAGTGCGAAGTTTTCCGGTAGCTCTTTACATAATTTAAAAGGTGTTGAATTACAACGGAACAGAATTTTAAGCTATGAAATTCGTGCTCCATCACTTTAAAAGTAACCATAAAAGTAAATCATTTTGTTAAATACATTATGCACAGTTAAATGTTTCATCTCGATGCATATTGAATTTGCGTGAGTTGTATAAGTGCACATTTAAAGCTCTTGAAATTTATTATATTTGTCATCATTGAATCTGTTAGATTAATTTCCGACTATAGGAAACTCTTTAGATTAAAAGAAGACAAATGTAATAAAATTTCAAGAGCTTTAAATGAGCACTTATACAACTCGTGCAAATTCAATATGCATTGGGATGAAACATTTAACTGTACAAAATGTATCTAACTAAGTGATTTACTTTTATGGTTACTCTTTTATGATCTGCCGATAGGACATGAATTTCACAGCCTGAAATTTTATTTTGTTGTAATTCAGTACCTTTTGAATTATGTAAAAAGCTATTGGATGACTTCGCATTATTGTGGAGTTCAAGAGCTTTTTGTCATGCCTTTAATCTTTGAAATCTTGCCAATGATTCATCAAGATTATAAATGTGTCTGGCACATTTAACTCTCTTTTGTCTTGAGCAAACATAACAGTGGGATCTATTTCTGAAATAACATTTTGGACAGATTCATTTCCGATTATTAGAAATTTTGATAGATACGATAATTTATTCTTTCCAATGTCCCTACTGAAAAGCCCATCCGTTGAACCATCTTGCAACATCCTAAGATCACTTCTTGTATTACCATAAACGGAGTAGTTATAAACAGAATAAGGATTAGAACTTGTGCATGTGGAGAGAGGAGCCCTAAGACAAGCTTCTCTTTCTTGAACTCCGAACAGAAGCAAAAATGAAAAAGGTCATCAAAGACATCTCTTACTTCAAAATGACATACATTTTTCATGCTCATATTCAAATTGGATTAGGCAGTAGCAAGTCATTCAAATTATAAAGATGATAGTGATACAAAATGTGGACCGAACTTTTACATTGATGTAAAAAGATTTCAAGGTATCTATCTATTTCACTATAGTTAAACTCACTCCCGGAGAATGGATTTTATGACAAAATCAACTTCCAAAAAACAAGTTCCTTGAACTAAACCTGCATTCTCTAGCTAAATTGAACGAAAAAATTCTCATCCCTATTATAAAAGCACCACCAACCGGCTTCTAGGTTCAAATGGGAATAATTCCATCAACTCAAAATAAAACAACATAGTGAAATTTTTACTGATGCAACGTATAAAGCCCATAAAATTATAAGAAATGAAACTTCCTACCAAATCAACTTATAAGGCGTTATGCGTGCACATTCAAAGCCAACATACTCAAGAACCAAATTTGTACTAAAAAATACCTCAAAAAAAACCCTAAATATCATTAAACGCCACATATACAAGCAAATTCAACAATGCAAACACGTCTTCGTGCACATTGAATGCGTACGAATTAAACAAACCCTAGAAAGCACAAAACCTAACTTCTTGCCAGAAAACCCACCAGTGGAGATACTTATTCATAAACATTCAGTGATATGAACTTGAGAAAAACCCTAGAATGTGGAAAACTCCAAAATGAAAGGCGAATTCGAAAACTGAGGAGTTGTACAGAGTCAAATTTATGATACCTGAGGGATGCAAGGGTTGGAGAAGCCACGGAGGACGGGTAATTCCATAAATTAGAAGAGTAGAAGAGAGTGTCGATCGAAGAGTTGAGTTCGATGCCTTACTTGCTCAATTATCCATGTCTCTCTCGAATATCTGCACAAATAGCTTCTCCATTCTCCTATTCTTCTTCGTCTTCTTCTTCTTTGAGGATCTTCTCTTCTCACATCAATCTAACTTCAAGTGAGAGAGAGATGTTGGGAGATTCGACGACGAACAGTGGAGATAGAAGTGAAGGAAGGCCAAGGTGGGTTTTGGTAGGGATTTTGGAAAAAAATCCCCGAAACAATTAATCTCGAAACATATTATAAAAATAGGCTATTAAACGTAGTATGAATTTATACTTAAGAGGTTGTTACAAATAACACATTTAGAAAAATTTATTTCTCTTGATAGCTCAGTACAAACTTTAAAAAAAAAATTGATAAACAAAAGTAATATGACCAAATATAATCAAAACAAATAATAAACTTAGATTTAATTTCAAAATTTATAAAGTAAATACAATTTCAACTAATTTTTTTAACATTACAGTATCAAGCAAATAAAAATAAGATCAAGCATGGATTTAAATAATTAAAATCTTCAGTTATAAAATTGAAAAAAAATAACTAAAGTATTTTTATGTAACCCATTAAAATTAAAACAAATAATAAATTTTGATGTAATTTCAATTTTTGTAAAGTTGAACACAAGTTTAATATCTTAGTTATATAATTTTCCACACAGCCATTGTCTTTGTTGACATAGTAATTTTATTCTGAAAATTTTACATGTGACAAAATTATGGTCAACTGTTGACCCACAAATTCATTTCAATCGGCAAATAACTTGAGACATGTTTGTCATTGATTAAATATATATTCAAATATAGTTTATAAGTTATTAAATCAAATTTGAGATTAATATATTCTACTAGTTTTTAAGATAAATTTGAACCTTGTAATGTTTAATTTGTATAATTTTCAAGCATAATTAAATTTGGATTGAATATGGATACTAATATTATTAACTTGTTATAAATAGAAAAGATTTTTTTTAATAAATCGAGTTTAAATGATTTAAACTCGAGTTTGTATGATAACAGTTTGAATTGATTACATACTTACAATTCTATTATTAACATTATACTTTTTTAACTCAACTCTTTTGCAATTCCAAGTGTATTTTTTTAACATTACAGTATCAAGCAAATAAAAATAAGATCAAGCATGGATTTAAAAAATTAAAAGCTTCAGTTATAAAATTGGAAAAAAATAACTAAAGTATTTTGATGTAACCCATTAAATTAAAACAAATAATAAATTTTGATTTAATTTCAATTTTTGTAAAGTTGAATACAAGTTCAATATCTTAGTTATATAATTTTCCACACAGCCATTGTCTTTGTTGACATAGTAATTTTATTCTGAAAATTTTACATGTGACAAAATTATGGTCAACTATTGACCCACAAATTCATTTCAATCGGCAAATAACTTGCGACATGTTTGTCATTAATTAAATATATATTCAAATATAGTTTATAAGTTATTAAATCAAATTTGAGATTAATATACTACTAGTTTTTTAAGATAAATTTGAACCTTGTAATGTTTAATTTGTATAATTTTCAAGCATAATTAAATTTGGATTGAATATGGATACTAATATTATTAACTTATTATAAATAGAAAAGATTTTTTTTTAATAAATCGAGTTTAAATGATTTAAACTCGAGTTTGTATGATAACAGTTTGAATTGATTACATACTTAGAATTCTATTATTAACATTATACTTTTTTAACTCAACTCTTTTGCAATTCCAAGTGTATTTATCAAGAAATCAAATTAAATAAAATAACTATGATTCTAAAATATAATTAGGTGATATATATTTATGCTTGTAAAATATATTTATATGTTTTTACTCTCGTAATTTGGGCAAAAGAAATTGTAACGCCCTAATTTAACGGCATTACAACTCGCCACGTGTCCTTCTCTTAAAAAGGACACGCTAAGGCTATAAAATACTAAACCACAAATATAATTATTTCCGAATTTCACATAAAATGTTACTTGAATTTATCATTACTACAATTCATCTCTTTAAAAACAAAAACTGATATTATCCAAAAGTACTTATATAAAATCCAAAACATAACAACTTATCTTATAAACATCTTCAATAATAATCTAAACAAACTCTATATACTTTGTATGGACTTCAAAGATCTTTTCTCCTATTCTTCTTTATCCATAATTTATTAGTCACTAGTAGAAAAGTCGAATATACTAACCTCATCCCCCATGGTCAACATAAAAGTCATATCCAGACAATTCTCAACCAACATCATCTTCACCTACACCTAAAAAATAAAGAATTGAGTGAAAACGCCTAATACGCTATTCCACACACACATGCGCGAGAACACACATCAAGCAAATTCACATACATCATATGCTTATGCAACATCCATAAGTTTATTATCTTTTGATTAACTAACAAGCAACACAGTTTAGTACTATTCATGACTAATCCTAAACTCAGAGTAACTCATGATCACGATGAAAACCATTGTATAAAATTGTGTGTGTGTGTGTGTGTGTGTGTGTGTGTGTGTGTAGTTACGTTCCACAATTAAGCTGGTAACAACTCCCAATCTACCAGAATCATTTCCAGGTGCAACTTCACTGGGGACACCGCCACACAAGGATCATTAAGTTACCAGCGTTAGTATCACACTTCTGTCGTGGTCTTTACTAACCGCAGCTAAACACAAGCAGCATACAATTTTTAAAAGCCTGCAAGGGTTAGTTCAGTTTATATGCATGTCTAATCTTATAAGCACAAACAACAAACAAGATATGGTCGTACCTGGATTCGCTTTCAAACTCTAATCCACCAATAGATGTTCTTAAAAGAATAGAACCCTAATCCCACAAATATTCCTAATCAAAAGCATACCTTAATCAATTCCAATTGCAACACATAATTAAACCATAATCCTTAATTTCATAACCTTACTCAAAGGATCTATAACCATAATCATATATCTACGAAAAGAGGTTAACATACCTATCTCCTTTGTTTATAATTCAATGAAACCTTCAAACTCAGCTTTCTCCTCAAATTCTAATTTCTCCACAATTCCTTCAATACATATATAAAATCTCCAATTAACAATTCGATTTACAACAACAAATAAAATTTCATTTAACGACAAGATTGGATGGATCCTTACTTACCTAGAACTTGCAGATCTTGATATGAAACAAAAACCCTAAATAAATCAATTAACTATTCTTATAATCATATTCCTATAATCTATAAATATTAGAAATCACAAAACTATAATAAAGATCATACCTTTATTTTGAATTGAAACCACAAATCTCCTAATCCACTTTAAGGTTTCTTCACTAGATCTTGAATCTCCTTCAAACATATAAAAAGAATCTTACAAGAAAGATAACCTTAAATGATTAATTGAAAAATACTAGAAAGAGACCCCCTTACCTAGAGTTTTTCTTAGGAAAAGGCAAGGCAAAATTAGGCTAAAGGGGTCTATTTATAAGACAAGGTTAGCTTAGGAAAAACGCAACCCCACAATATTTAAAGATTGTATTAATCATCATTAATGTGAGGATTGATAATAATATCTCATTTATTAGGGTTGACCATAGAACCCTCTTATTTTATAACAAATGACACATTTGTCCTTCTTTATAAAATATTTATCTTTATATTACAAAAACAAATAATGATATTTAAAAAATTATAAAAATATCATTAGGACTCATATAATATCAAATTTAAGCAAGTTAAACTTGTTTTTTAAAAATACTAAATTGACAAATGTAATGGCTTTGAAAAATTATATAACGGAGCACTGAAAATATTGTATTTAAAAATGGGTAAATTACACTAGAACGTCCTAATGTTTGGCAGTAAGTTCATTTAAGATCCAAATGTTTCAAGTGGTTAGAAAGAGATCCCAATGTTCGAAGAAGTGGGTCAATCTGGGTCCCCAAGGATATGTGTCAATCAGAGAAGAATTTTCTAAGTTTTAATTAAATATTATCTTATATTGACACATGTTCTTAAAGACTCAAATTGATTCACTTCTTCAAATATTATGACCTTAAATGAACTTAGCTTCAAATATTTATACCTCTTTTTAACCACTCAAAACTTCGGGACCTTCCAGTGTAATTCACCTATTTAAAAATTATGGATACTAATTTATAGAAGATAACATACCAAATTGCCAAAAATCAAAGTACAAAAACTGTCATTATTCCTATTATATGACAATGAAAATTTGAATATAAAAAGATAGGAAACTTTGGGCCAAAGCTTTAAATGTTAAAGTTTAAGAGGACGGCAATTCGCGATGCACAAAAGAATAAGAAGAAATTATGTTTCAATTGAAATTTTATTTTGAAAACATGTTTTTTAGTACAATATATTTCATGTCATTTTCTAAAAATTTTAATTTTTTTATTTTTTTTAAGTTGTATTTTTCTTTTACTTGATAATATGAAGATGAAAAAATTGGTTGAACTTATGTTAAACTTCACGAATTTTGAAATTAAATCAAAATTTATTATTTGTTTTAATTATTTCTTTCTTTCAATTTTATAACTAATGCTTTTTAAGTTTTTAAATAACATGCTTGATCTTACTTTTATTTGCTTGATATTGTATTGTAACGTTAAAAGATTAGTTAAAATTGTGTTCACTTTAGAAATTTTGAAATTGAATCTAGGTTTATTATTTGTTTTAATCTTACTTTAGTTATTTGTTTTGTAACAATGCCATCAAGGGAAATAAATTTTTCTAAAGAAGGCATTGCTACTTTAGTACAAATACAAAGGTGTTGCTACGAATAGCGTTTAGTAGCCTATTTCTATAATATGTTTTGAGATGAACTTTTTTTACTGTTTTTTTTCAAAATCCATACCAAAATCACCCAAAAACCAGCAAAGGCGCCAAGGAAAAAATTGAAACTAGGGAATAATTGATTGGTTTTGCTTGTATCTTGATGGGTCAGGTTCAATATCTAGATGGCCCCATATTTTAGGCTCGATATGGGCTTTAGATTAAAACCGCCATCTTATGTAGGCCGGAGGGGTTGAATCCAAGATTTTTTTCTTTTTTCACCTAAGAATCCAAAGAACTTAACTCATGAACCTATTGCTTGAGCATGATGTCATATTGTACATCTCCTGATAGCACAACATGTATTTAGATTATCTGATTTTCATCTATATCATATTTGTATATGATTCGCATATATATATTTTATTTGTATCTTATATGTATATGATTATGTGTTGTGTGTGTGTGTGTGTGTGTGTGTGTGTGTGTGTGAAAATGTCTATTTTTTATTAATGTTGTCAGAACAGAACCGGGGTTCGACCCGGACAGGCTAGGGGTCAGGGGTCGGATTGGGTTCCACCGGGGGTCGAACCGGGGTCACAAAAAATAAAAATATAAGGGATAATTTAATTATAAAAGACCAATATGTGTGTAATCACTCAATTAAATCTATATTTGGATCAAATTCATCAATTAGTTATTAAATAAATATGATTTAATGATTATATTTTATAAATTTATAATAAAGTATGAATAAATATTTAAATTTCTAATTACTTAGTTTTATTTTTTTAATTTTATTTTTTTTTCCGGGTCCACCCGTCCTGGTCGACCAGTTCAACCCAGTTTGACAGCCCGGGTTAACCGGGTCAATCTGGTTCTCTCCAAAAAGTGAGCTAACCGTCGAACCCGGCAGGCCTTCATTACCGGTTCCGGTTCGAACCGGCAGGTTCTGATAACCTTGTTTTTTATATGTATTTATTTCTTGACAAGCATCTATTTGAAAATAAAAAATAAAATAAAATACCAAATTGATAAGGAAAAAATAAAAAAAAAATACCCTAATTAAATAATAAAATTAATATCTAAAGGTAAATGTTATATTTGTTATATGAATTTTGTTAATTATACAATTAACTAACTACCAAAATTTAAAGTGTTAATTTGTCATCTACAAATATTTCAAGTTCATTTATATTACTTATATGGGTAGTCAGTTCCAAAAAATTGATAAAAATTAGGTGACTATTTATAAGTTTTGGCAGATTTCAAGTAGTTAATTTAAAAAATAAACAAAATTTAGATTTCTAGTTGACACTTCTAAATTTGAAACAGTTGATTCCAAAAAAAAAGGCAAATTTCAAATAATAAATGTGACAACTAACCATATATGAAATTCTTAGATTATTAATTATAAAAAGATTTTGAAATTTGACATTATTCATTAAACGTATACATATTTGCATAAAATCGTATAAATATAGCTACAAAAAGATCTATTTAAAGCAAAGAGAAAATACAATTACATAAAAAATATAGAAGAATAATAACAATATTTTAGTGATGAATAGAGTATTTAAAGATAAAGGCATGTTTTCATTTAGCAAAATAATTCAAGAAACATCCTTTCGACATCCCTAAAATAGTTTTTATTATTAAGTTAAAAAAAAATTAATATCAATAACAATTTTTTATCTTCTATGAAATGTCAAATTGGCTACTTGAATTTTAACTAGTTAATTTAGTACCTAATCAAAATTCTCATTTGCATAGCTAGCATAGAGAGCCAATACTTGAATAATGCGTGTGCAATTCCTTAAAATTGACCATGCCATGTCAACTATTATGATATATCCTAGGAAAAAACTAAAAGTACGAAAAGAATAAAAAAGAAAAAAAATAAGTTAACTTGAGTTAAAAGTTAGAAGTCAAAAGAGAGATGGTGAGATTTGATTAAAAGCAAAAGAGTAAGGAGAAAGAATGCACAAATGAATCCTTAAGAAGTTGAACCCTGATCAAGCGATTCCATGAACAAAACCTTAACTACTTAGATCCACCTTCGGTAGCAATAAACCCCTTTAATCTAGACCATTAATTTGTAGAAGCATAACCTTGGTAGCAATATTAACTCTGAAATCCAAGATCTTATAATAAAAACCCTCATTTACATGACAAAGTCAAGACCTTTTCGAAAAAGGACAATTGTGTGTGGTACCTACCATTGTTGAGACAAGTTGTAGTGCTTTCACATTTGTCTAGGAAAATCTTTCTATTATTGGGGGCACTAGATGAACTTTTATGGTGAAGTGTTAAGTGGACACTTGTAAGCTAGCTCATAGTAAAAAGTAGCTTTCTATTCTAAGTTTTGTGCTGGAGGGTTATTATAGTGACCACCAGGTATTAATACATGAACTTGCTATCATCACATGCTTTCGTGTCCCTTATGCTATGTTATGTGGTGCCAATATTGTGTTTGGCTTATACTGTCTGTGCTAAGATTTGCTGCCATATATTAGTATAAACATTCAAAGATTATATATATTTAAAGTACTTGTATTCAAATGAAACTACCTTTATTTTTCTATATAAGTACCTTTTGTTTCTAAAATAACCATAAAATTCTCAATTTATATTTTATATGTGTTATTGAATTTATACATGGTTTTGTATGTGTTGAATATGATTTATGTTCATGATAAATTATGTGTTTTATTGTTGTGTTAAAATATTGAAATACTCTAGAATTTATTAAATATTTAGTTCATAAAATTTAAATTGCATTAATATGCATGAATTATGTTTGAAATGTGTTAGAATAAGTAAATAAATGCATGCATTTGGTTCAAGCTTATAACTATCATTAATGCCTTAAGACAACTTTATTAATTAGCCAAAAGTTAAGTCATTAACTCCTTAATTACATGCCTCAAAAGTCAAGCAAGGGATATTATCAACCCAAAACAATGCAACATTCGGCCAAAAATTTCCGGAAAAAAAGAAACCCTCTTTCAAAGCTCAAAACACTCTCTATTCCTCCCAAAACTCTCTCATGGTAATATAGTGAAGCACTTCATTTTTCACCATTTCTACACCAAAAACTGCTCATGAATCATTAAACCAATGCCTAAAGCTCACTTGTAAGTATGATTTCTTGTTTTGAATTTATGCATGTGTGAAGTTATTGATGATAGGGTTGAAATTAAGCTTGTGTTTGATGATTCAATATGTTTTGTTGGTTGTATGAGAAGTGTATGGGGTAGTGAAGTTAGTATATGTGTAGTTATGAGTTTAGAAGTGTTGGAAACACATGTGTTGAATGAGTAGATGATGAGTTTGTGGATTTGGGGTTTGAAGTATAATTAGTGAATGATGTGGATGTGGAGTGTTTGATGTTTAGAGTTAAAGTTAATGTTGTTGAATGTTATATTGATCATATAACAAGATTCGGGAAACTTGGCATGAGTTTAAGGGAATTTTGGAATTGTAAATTTAACATGAAAAACAGGGGAGTTCAAAAGAATTTTCATAATCTATTACAGAGTCTATGCCGGCAAAGTACGCTAACGGTTGTGAATTTACGCTGCCGGCGTACATGTGGAATTTGGCGATGTTGAGGAGTCATTCGGTGACCAGAATGCTTGACCTCTAACGCTAGCAAATTTGAACAAGTACGCCGCCGGCGTTGAATAACGGTGTTGATTTTGTAATTTTTTCCCATTCACAATCTTTTCGTATTTTGCCCAAACTTTTTCATCTGACCTCCGTTTTAGGTGATTCAAGTTGCGTTGGAAAGATTAAAAAGAGATCTACAACTTTTTGTTTGAGTTTTTCCAATTATAAAGTATCAATGCTTAAATTTTACTTATTTCCAGCTGATACATTTTCCAAACAAAGTTAAAAACTTGTTTTTGTTTGTTTTATGTGTATTTGCTTTAACAAATGGATTTTTAGACTTAAAATGAGATAGATATATGATTATTTATGTGTTATGATGATTTAGTGATATAAGTAAGCATGATTTAGTCATTTGTGATTTAACAAATTATTGGTTGTTATGAGTGTTAAGTTAAAACTAGTTATATTATATATATGATTCCTTTGCTTGTTTTAGGATCTTGTAATAACTTATTTGAATTTACTTGAATGGTTAAGTATGAGGATTAGTTGATATTAAGCTTGAACTAAGTGTGAGTTTGTAATTACTTCTTTTTACAGTGATTAATCGTTTTTGGTTATTTCCATTGATTCTCGAGCTAGTACAGGTACGCAGTAACTTGCTTATTTCCTTGCTAGGGTAAGCATCAAACCAAATTACTTTAACTTAAGAAAATCTCATTAATTGATGAGTGTTGATTTTTCCTTGTTTTTCCGTTGAATCTAGTTTGGAGAGCGGGCACCCAGCCCAGATTGGGGGCAGGTACTTTCTCGTTAATGGATGAATTATTTAGGAGATAAGTATCCGAGCTACTATATCAACCCCTGAGCGTCGTGATGCGTTACTCAGGAACCTCTAGTATTACGGGCTACGCTGGAAGGTGGGGCTGCCTAGTCTGTATGAACGATAGGGACCACTCGGGGAGGCGGACATAATACTAGATCCCTGTTGTCCGGAGTTTAAATACTCCCATGCTGTTGTACTAATTAAAGATTGAACAATAAATAATTGATTGTTGCATAATGCATTTAGTTTAAGAATGTGTGACTCGTTTTGCATTTGTATTCGTTACTTGCGTACTGGGCCTTTGGCTCATATTTTATCCATTTCAGGTGATGACTTCGATGAGTTCTATGCAAGTATGGGGTATGGAACTAACTTTGAAGATTTTCTTAATGATTTGGAGGATTAAAGTTAACCATAGACTCAATGGAACCCTATAATTGTAATAAACTAGATGTGATTTCTTTTGTTGATAATATAACTAAAGTTTTAGTTTGAGTTGTGTTTTGAAAATTTTGTTAAGGCTTGCAAAAAGCCTTTGGATGTAATTATATATATATTATATATGTACTTAGTTATGTAGGACTTAAGTTGCTTCTTTTGCAAAATATGTTGGTAGTGAAGTAGTGTAATTTTGTTTAAGGTTTAGAAAAAATATGATTTCTATTATATTATCTATATGGAATTAGATAAACAATTCCTCAAACAATTATTTCAGACAACCTTACATATAACCTTATAGGTTATATGTGGTTGGGGAACTGTTATTACCTATTTCAAATATAAGGGTGATAGCGGGTCCTTACAGTTTCTACATAGTAGCCGGTGTTATAGTGTTTTATATGTAGGAAAGCCCCATATATCTTGCATGCTGGTAAACTCAATTGTGTACATATGTTGGTGTATAGAGATTATGGATTTCAAGGTGTGGTATGTGCACATTATGCCAACTTTATTGATTTGCAATGATTAGGGTTCTTATAGATAGCAATATGTTGGATAACCTTTCAACAAACTAAAATGATGGTTTTATTTTGTGTGTATCCTATTTTAAACTAAATGATAAGAATTTTGTAGGGAGGGTCCATCAAGTAATACGTTAGAAGAGATAGATTGGGTGGATTAGCAAAGCCAAAGCGAGTTAAGGAATCTGCTTCAGTACTTCCTGGGAAATTTTGATTCTTAAATATAAATGGACCTCTTTTCTGATACCAAACAAGAGTGTAGTTGATGGATTGTTATTGCTCAAGCTATAAGAGGAAGTGTTATCTAGTGCAATGGTGGTAATCTTTGGTGTTTATGGTAACAACCACATATATGTAAAGCATTCTAAAAATGAGGTGACTTGTGAAGGGGGTGGAACACCTTACTAACACTTATTTGCTATAGATTTAGAAAAAGAATATGAAGTTATGGAGGTTGATTGTATCTTAGATGCTGACGACGGATGAGGTGCTTGTTACTATATCAAAGCAGAAGTCATTCCTTATAAATAATGGGATGCATCGAAATGAAGGGATTAATGTGAACATAGACTCGGTAATTTAGGCTATCAATAAGAGATTGTAGAGTAAAGGCCTAAATTGATGTGAAGGAAGCAGTGGCAAGCGTGGGGGCGTGATAGGGAGAATGAATTCTATGACAATAAGGGACCTCCTACCGAGATCTAGTGAGGAGGAAGCCAGTGAGGTGAGTTATTCACCAGTATATGGTAGAACAAGCTTTAAGTAGCATCCAATGGTCGAGTAGCTGATTGTGCTGATCGCGAAGCTAATGAATTCCAATCAACCAACCTAATATGAATTTAACATGAGTCATTCATAGTCAGATTGCCAAGCATCACATGCTTTGGACAATCCAAGGGCCGACCAGACTATGACAATGACTGCTGTTCAAGCTTTTGAAGCAGCCGAGCTATCCAAGAGTGGACCTGAGTAGCGAGCTTACATAGGCCATACTGATCTAGACTAAGAGAACATAATGATCTAGCATTTCAACAAGTCAAACTTTAAACAGTCGTCGCTACATGTCGACTTAAATTGTGAAGAAGCATTGAGTGCTTAAGCTTGGTATATAGGGTATACACTACTGTACTTTTAAAGCGAGCCGAGAAAACTTGAGCAAATGCGAGTGAGCTCAGCAGCATTATTAAGCAGCATGTTGAGCTATTAGAGTACCACCACTACACTAGTCTAGCAAATAAGTAGGACACAAGCAGCACCTCAACTTGTCCCAATTGAGCGTCTATACTAAACTCAAGCTTCACTTTCATGTTAAGCTATCCCAAGACTGAGCATCAAGCATGCCATTGTACTTGATAGATGTGTGCGACCAATTATGCATAGTAAGCCACACCAACCACTGTCAGCAACACTGATGGTCATTTCTATTCTATCTTACTATTTGGATATTTTTGTTCTAAGGCTCACTTACTAAAAACCTATTTTTATAGTTACTCAAGAGACTTCTTTTGTATTTATACAATTTTTAGGGATCCACTTTACAATAACTATCAAACCTTATAATTGCTACCTCTCATTGGTTTCACATCACAAACTACTAACCCCACTAACCTCCATGTCATCGTGCTTCTATGCGCCAACTCACCATTTTGATACACTTTACACACCCCACCTCATATACGATACACACCTCATCTCCATTTTGCACTAAAGAATAAATTCCATCCATTTTTCACTTCACCCATACACACTTCATACATCATACATGGCATTATTCATTATTGAGCTTCACTATGGTGTTAAACCTAGAAGTACAAAGGAGAGATTCTTAATATTTTTAGGTGTTTTCCTTCTTTATCATTTGTAATAGATTGTGGACACATTATTATTGTTAATAAAATTCCATTCTTCAGTATGAGCCAATTTGTTAAGTAGGATTATATGATAGATTTATGTATTTCCTAAGTGGTTTATTAGTTTTTATAATGAGCTTTGTTAATTTAGAACTTTGGTAATTTCTATTTTAATATTTATAGGATAAATTTGTTTATAAATCTAGTAAATCAAGGTTCAAGATACTTAAGAGGGATTCAAGAAAACGGTTAAAATAAAAAATACGATTTCAAAATGGACATAAACACATGCTGTTTTGGTAAAAGTCATAATACCCATGCTCATAATACGATTAGAATTGCAATTTACGACAAAGACACGTGCTTGAACCACAAATTTAAAAAGAGCGACATGGTTAGTCGCACCTCAAAGGTACCCTAAATGTGACAGTCTATACACATTATTAAAGCTTAAAAATGGCTATCTTAGTCACTCAAAAGCTTCTACATTATGTATAAGACGTGCTTTCACAATAAATGGATGCTAATGGAGTTACACATTCCAAGATTATAACAATAATAACATACAAGAAATACTAAACATAAATTGCATAACTTAGAAATTCAAGTTGTTACATTCCATGGGGGCATACCCCCATCTAATCCATAAAACAATTACAGAACATAAAAAGTCTTTAAACTAATAATAACAAGGCCAAGAGAGATTTTCTAGGGGAATCTATTTCAAAATCTTCATATAAGTTTCCTTCCAAAAGCTCCCCAAAATTATCCTTCATTTCTTACTTGGGGCACTGTGTTCCTAGGATAGAATCATATATGTTCTTGCAACATCAAAAATCTATTAGGGTATAAGCTTACAATGTGTTTAGTGAGTAAGTCTCCCATACATACCCATTAATTATAAGGAAACAAGTTTATTTAAGCAAATATATTCAATGCCAATGCATAAATCACATGAACGAGAAAATACATATAGTCATCCAAAAAACCATATATAGAGTAGATTTGCACCCTCTATAACGAAGGTTAGGAATCGATCAAAAGATCTCCATAACCTTACTGCTAGACCTTGGGCATCCACCCATACTGAACCATGTTGGCGTGGCTTCGCCATGAGGCCGCATTCTCGAACGTTTTGTTTACGCCATGTTGGAGCAGGGTCCGTACATGTGCCTATTGTACCGTTTTCAATTCCCTTTGGTCCTTCACGTAAGAGTAGTCGCCTTTTGTAAAATGCCTCGACCAAAGATATTAAAATACCACAAGACCTTTACCTAACTTAGAAATTGATTTTAGATAAATTAAACAAATCAAATGAATTATAGGATATAAATAGACAAGTTGATATAATTAAATTAGTAATTAATTTAGTTGAAGTTTGAGATTTGAATTCCTACACCCCTAAATATGTTGTTTAAATGTTTAGTAGATTCTTAATCCCTTAAACTTTAGTCCAATTCTAATTCATAAATCCCTACAAGTTTTGAAATCATTTACTTGCCTAAAAATATCAGTTCTTGAGACTAAGCTCAAGTTGAATATCAATTTGATATAGACCAAACTCCTTAACTACGTCATTATTCTAAGTTATACATTTCTAACCTATAAATTCTAAAATTATTTCTCAAACACTTTTAGAACTAAAGATAAGCTATACCCATAATTATTCTTAAAAATCTTTTAAACCTTATCCTTTCCTTTTTTTTGCTTTTCTTTCACCTGTTCTCTTTTTTTTTCTTTCTTTTTTTCTCTTTCTCATCTTTCTCTATTCTTCTATTCCCTCTTCTTTTTTCTCAAAATCTAACATCAAAAGTCAATTTCAAAAGGTTTAAAAGAGAAATCAAAGTTAGCAGATGACATAGGAGAAGGAAATCAAGTTAGGGGTAGCCCAACAATGAGAAAAGAAGATCAAAATTAAATGTGTTTACCAAAAGATGAGTGTTGTTGTTTTTCTTATTTTCATTGTTGTTATTACATGTATATGGTCTCTTAAAGTTCGATATAAGTAGGAATTATGATGAAGTTGGTGAATAATGGATATATGAACATGTAAATTTTTTAGGTTAGTATTATACATGTATAGGTTAGATGGTTCATAACATGATTTGAAGTTATTTAAAGTAAAAATTGTAAAATTATGTTGTTAAAACGTAGTTCTAGGTTTGTATGTGGAGTATAAGATGTTTAATGATGAAAAATGATGTAAAATAGTGATAAAACAAGTAAAGCTTTGAAGAAAAGATAGAGGAAAGTCATAGAAGTTCAAACGCCCTGTCAAATGGCCGTTGGGAAGAGTGTTTGAACTTCTGTGTAAAACTCTGAGTTGAGACAAGCCTTATGGGGGGTGTATGAGCCAAACGGTCCTTGAAACGGCCCGTTTGAAAGGGTGTATCACTTTCAGAACTTTTTGTGTAAAACCCCTTGAGTTGAAAATGGCCTTTTTATGGGAGGGTGTATGAGCCCAAACAGCTCTGCATACAAGCCCATAGAGGGGTGTGTATGGTTTTCTAGTTTCCTTTAAAATTTTATACAGCCTCCATATAGCCCATATGAATGTCCTTGTTTGAAAAAAAAAAAAAAGAAAGAAAGAAAAGAAAGGAAGATAAATTAAATTGATAAATGATAAATAATGTGATATGTTAGTAAATTATATAATTTAACATAGATTGAAGTTTAAAATGAATCTTAACTACAAAATGAACTTAGTTAATAAATCTAAGTTCAACTTGACTTACCGAACTTTAATGAACTAAAATGAATTATATTAATTAATTTTAATTAACTTGACCTAGTAATTTAATTAAATGTTTAATTCTAATCAATTTGACTAAGATTAAGTTAAATTAAGCATATTAGCTAATAATTGAATAAGATTTGCATGTTAGGATAATCTATGAATAACATGAGGAATATGTTGCTTCAAATATGTGTTTACTTGGGAAATAAATGCTTTGATGGTGTTTTTTATAATAAGAGACTTTAAGCAAAGAGAAAAGAAATAATTTGACAAACAAAGGAGAACTGTTCATATTTTGGCAGGGCAATCTTTGCAGCCATGACGGAGTTCCTAATTAGTGTCCAACCAAATAACGTTTATAAAAAGGGTTGGTATAAATGAATAATTAAATTAAATGCTTATATGAGTTTGTTTCATGAACAGATATATGGATACCTGATTTATCTTCTGAGATGCATTATGAAATACCTTCTGTCCTTATTTGGAATTCAAATATGAAAGGTACGCAGTAACTTGCATGATGATTGTTAGAATAGGCATTTTAAAATGGATTAAGAACTTAAAGATGGCTTAAGTGATGAGTGTTATCTTGTGCGTGTGCCGTTGAATTCAGTTTGAGGAGCGGCAACCTTGTCTTGAGTGGGGCCCAGTAGTTTAGGCACTTAGGCCACCCTCGTCATGATGTAATGACATTTATAAGTGGCTCGGTAGGTAGCTGATAGGGCAAACGGTATTGGCGTTACGTTTGCTTAAGCTTAGGGTTAAAGCAACATGATTTAGCTCAAATTTATAAGACGGTTGAACTAAGTGATGTTATGGACCGAGATAAGTAAAGAGTGAGTAATGACTATGAACCCTAGATGAGGCTATTTTTTTTTCTTTTTTTTTTTTAGTTAGATATAGGAAATATAAGTATTTGAGCTACTACATCATATCCCTTGAGCAGCTACTGTTGCTCAAAATCCCTAGGTTCCTAGGATTGTTCCGGAGTGTGAGTGCTCCAATGTTGATTTGTTTACTTTAAATGAAAGATAATAACTTATTGTTTGTTACATCGTATTTAGTTATGCACGTGTGGCATCTTGTTTATATTTATGTTACGGTATACTGAACCTTGGCTCATTATTATTGTTATTGTCGTCTTTCTAGGTGTTGCTTGATGTTGATGATGGGAATGGTTGTCTCGAGTTTGGGCAATTCTAAAGGTTTAAGAGGATGAGTGATGTAGGTTAAGCCGTGGATGTATTTTGTTTTGTTTTGTTAACGAGCTGGATTTATCTTTCAAAGTTGTATTTTTCTCCTAAGGGCTAGTTGGAGCTTGAGTTTTGTAACTGAAGTTTTTTTTTTTTAAGTTTTATTTATCATCATGAAAGGTATAGATGATACCAGATGGTACAGTTTTATTTGTGAGAAGATTATCTACTTATGAGAGTAGTTTATGATATGTTTTGTAAAGTTCTTTTTATAAATTTTATATCCACATGTTTTGAGAATTTAATTACAAGATTTCGTAATTTAAAATGTGGCCAGCAAATGTTCACAATAAACATACCTTTTTAAGGAAGCATCTATGTGTAATACTTAAGGTATTATAGATGGCGTACAACTATACATGCCCGGTTTATTAGAACAAGCTGAATATACTTATAACAATTTTATGGTGATCAAACAATTCATCATACACACATAAGGCCAATAATGACAACAACAATGAACATTTAACATATTTATAGGTTTTGATTCTTATCATTTGTTGTACATAATCATACATACACAAGCATCCCAAGAATCCCCATTCAAATCCAATTTTATCTTGTGGCTAAGATTTAGTAAACTAAGTACAAGCACATAACAAAATAAGTAAGAGAGAAACTAACTCAGCCATATACCAAAAACTTAGTCGAAGTAATCTCTTAGGAAGGGTACATTCTCTACAGCACCTAAACAAAAGAATTATCCAAAATAAATATTTTATACTAAATTTTCCTATACTTCTACTTCTATAACTTCTATAATTCTTATTCATAGAACTTTTTTCCAATTATCTTTTACAAACCTTAAAATGATAATAACTAAGTCATTTTAACTCTGATTTTCACATATGAGTGGTTGTTTCCTACTATTTGAATGGTCTATCTATTTTTAAGGTTATTTTAAATATTTTAAGTCATTTGTGTCTTAGAATCCCTAGGGTTAGATTATGCCCAAATTTATAATTTTGCTCATTTTGACACATTTTGCAAGTTTTATCTTTTATAAACTATCTAATGCATGTATATTTATTATTCATGTATTCAAACATAATTAAGAACTCAATAATTCATAGTGTATGCATGATCCTAGTGATGTTGTTCAAATTAGTGTTTCCACTAGAGTAATCTTTGAAAAAAAATTAGGAAACTTAAGTTTACTAATCTTGAAACTTGCAGTAGAATTATTATTTATTTCCTTTGAAGGTTTTAGGACTTTGAAATTGATTGATTTGAACTTAAAAATGAGGTTTTATATATTACTTTATTTCTTTTGAAAGTTTCGGCATACCTTTGCAAGACAATTTTTCATTTGATAATCTATTTTCAACATATTGAACTTTATGCATTTTCAAGAAAGAATTTTTAAGTTGTAAAATCCTTCTATCGACATGCCTATGGTTTTGGCATTTTCAAGAAATTTAAAGAAATGGTTTTGTTTCAAAAATTTTCTTTTGACAAAGGATTCTGGGACAAAGGCGCCGGCGATGCCTGTACTTTTAGATTTTGGTAATTTGGTCTTCGATGTTTGTTTTTGGTCAAAAAAGTGCATGTACTTTAAAAAACAAGACATTTTAGGTGCCTATACTTTCAAAAAATTAATATAATTTTTAAATTATCAATAGCCTTTAATTTTACTGATCCAAAAATGTTTTACAACCAACTTATAATTTTATTGGTTGTTATATTCATCAATGTCCCAATAACTATAATTTTTAACCTAGTTTATTGGGAAAAGAATGTTTTAAAAGACAGTTGTCATGTAAAATTATACACACACATACTTCAAAAGAGAAAGTAATATATCAAAATGCAAACTTAGTCAAACTCTTTTAAAGCATATACAAAATGTTGGTAATCATTATTCATACACTGCTTAGGAGGGCAACAAACGGGAAACTTACACGGAAAATAATAAGATGTATCAAATGAATTGAATGATCTTTCTTAACCAACTCCTAACCTCTCATCAACCCAACTTCCACTTAATTATCTGAAAAATATATATATATAGTAAGAGCATTCGCATCTATTTGTATCGATAAGAAACTTGTAAAGTTCTTAACATATCACATCAATATTTAAGATTTCTTTATCTTAAGAATCTCATCACTTCATTTGTAAGGTCTTTCACATGAGTTTTTTTTTTTTTTTAATGGTCCCATTTACTTTCATATAAATTAATAAATACTCTAAAGCAAATCACTTTTGGGTTTTTGAAACCCCTACACAGTCATAAGGATCTTAACAATCAAGGTCCTTAACTAAAATCACTTGTCAAGGATCTCGAATATAAATTTTAATTAATTATAAAGTATTTTAATGATGCATTATATTTGAGTGTAAATTTGTATCGTTAAATCACTAACGGAATTCATTCTGTTAAAAAATAACATAGATTAACTCACAAAATTGTAATGAAATACATGAAAACCGAAGTTACATGCTGAAATAAGGGACGAAAGAAGAAAAGAAAGACATTTGACAAATAAAAATCCATTAGCCAATAGCCTCTAAGTTAGGCCATGCCCTGCACTTAATTACTCACGATAGTTAGCCTTACTGCACGTCTAGACCTGACAACCGTTGCAAAATGGATTCAATAAAGAACAAACGGTTAAAAGTCGTCCCTTGTCCTCACTTGACCTTTTGTGTTCTATGTGAGACGTAACATCCAGGAAATAGTAGTAGCTGATCATTGAAAATACACTAGCTTTGCATGCAAAATCCTTAAATATAGATTGGGTCTATATCAATGTCAAACATATTCATTGGGTTGATGATTTTATTTGAAAAAATATAACTTATTTTACTCATTTTTCATCTTAGAATTTTTATCCCTAAAGTTTAGTTTTCTTACAGTGGATTTTATGACAAATTTAGCATTTATAAAAACAAATTAATTTGTCAAAATAAGTCTTCATTCTTGTAGTGGTACCATTTGCAGTATTAACCTTTTTTGTAACAAATACGATATCCAATTAAATAGATGCTAAAATGATTCTAGGTAAGCAAAGGGTTTGTTTGAAATTTTTTGTTTTTCATTTGTATCAAATATATATCTAATATCTATAGCTAGTTAAGTTTTTATATTCTTTTCTCATGTAGACATTAGATAGATGTAAAACAAATGAAAAATATACGAACTAAAAGACTATACCGATAAAATAGTTTTTAAATTTTAAAGGGATATAGATCATATTAAAAAATATATGCATATAAAGATAAAATAAAGACAATGCAAACAATTCTAATATTTATAACTAATATTTTATCATGTATCGAGAACTTACCTAATATAACATGTACATTTACGTGGTATGTAAGGCCATCCAATATTTTTTCAATTTATAAGGTTTATTGTTCAGATTCAATTAATATAAATATTGAATTACTAGCTCAGTGGCATCGAACGTGGCACATAAAACTTAGAAAACACACCTTCAGATTCCTCGCCTCGTCTTATGCATTCCAAAAGTCAAATGTCATTTTATAACTGTTTTTTCTCAAATAAAACTTTGTTCTCTTTGTTTAAAATTGTGGGCGTGTAAAATAATCGATACCATGGACATTTATATATAAGTGAAATTTAGTATCTATCTTAATTATTTTATTATTGTCGCTTTAACTGTAACAAATGTTAAATCTTATTGTGGTTGAATATGAGTAAAAAATTCAATAGAGTAATCTCTAACTCTCTTTTTTTTCTTCTTTACAAAGAGAAACTAGTGTATCTTAAATGTATTTTCTTTCCATTTTATTTTTTTTCTAATTTAGATAATTATATAGTTTTAATAACCAAAATTTTAAAATTATTCATATTTTTGCAAACCAACTCATAAATTATTAAATGACTCAAACTTATATCAAATATGATCACACAATTTAAATGCTTATTATTTTAAACCCTATACTTATTTGAAGACCGAATGTAAGATTTGGTATCTAAATTTTATCAACTTATGCAATTAAATTCTTAAAGTTTAATAGCGTTAATTTATTATCTAAACTTTACCAATTTTTACAATTAACTATTTGAACTTTGTAGAATTTTGTAATTAAATTCCTGAATTTTAGTTATTTTTACGATTAGATATTATGAATAAACTTGAAAAGTAAGAGATAGTAAATTGATATTTTTAAATTAAAATAGTTAATTATAGGTAAAATTTAAATATTAAATGTGATATTTGCCCTTAATTTAGTAATCGGATAATGGTTTGAATCGTGATCAGAATTGCAGAAATTCTCAACTGGTTTACACCCAAATGAAACGCATCACCTTGTGTAGGTTTTAATTTAATTATAAGCCACACATGTCTCTATCTATATAATTAAAATGGTTGGACTCATTTTCATACGGTACCGTTTTCATAATAAATTACATATATGATAATTTATATTATTATGTATATAGATAATAAAAGTTTAGATGCAATCAAAACGATATCTGCTATTTCACAAGAAGGATAGTTACATTACAGTTTTTTTTTTCCTTGCTATTTATTAAGCAACTTTAATTTATGGCAAGAGATATACGATTACACCCATGTACTTGCATAAAATACGATTCAATCCAATCAGAAATATTCTAATAAAATATTTTAAAATTATTTTTATAGCTGGATATGTTTGTCCTCGGTAAAACTATAGATAATAATAATAAAAAAACCCTTAAAGATTAGACTATACCTTAAAAAAAAAAAAAAAAAAAACTTAACTAGGGTACGGTCCAAAATTAAATGATGTTTATTATCGATGTCATCTATTTCTATACATTAGTGGAAACAGACAAAAACTCGATCTCCAATTCTTATCTTTGCTCATTTTTATTGAAAGAATTTGATCTCTCTTTTATGCATTTCTTTCTATCTTACTTCTATGTAGTTCAGGAAAATGTATAGTTCTACAACAATACTATAGAAACCACACTAATCACTCAAACGTAAACTTTGACCTGAAGGATAAGGGTTATAAATAAATCAAATCGAGTCGATATAATACCAAGTTTGAACTTAATTCCAATAAAAAACTCGAAGATAGAACTCAACTTGAACTTGATCAAGCCTTAATTTTCAAGCTTTATTTCGATTCAGATTGATGCTCGATAAGCTCGAGTTCAACTCTATTAGGCTTGATTATTCCTATAAAAATCAATTAGACTAAGAAATAAGTTAGGATTTGGGAATGGAATAAATTTTATGTGATTTGATCTTAAATATAATCAATGTGGATAATTGGATATGAAAAAAGACAAAAAAAGGAGAAAGACAAAATACAAAAATAGGCTTTAAAAACTAGGAAAAACACAAATTTTATAATATTTAAAGAAAAAATAAAAATTTCGAATAAACTTGTAAGCTACTTAAGTCAAGTATTTTAAAATTTAAACTTGAACTCGACAACTACTCAAGTAACTTGAATTCGAAATCGATTCAATTAGAGTCGAGTCAAATCATAGTTATCACTAAGTCAAATTCGAGTAGCTCGTGAATAGTCTTGACTCACTTAGACTATTTTTAACAATAAGTTACTTAGGAACTTACTTAATATGCCACATCAACATATTAAGCTACTCTTCCTACTAAGTAACATGTTACTTTATCCTTAAGTTACATAAGAAGTTACTTAGCATGATTTTTTTAAATTTTTATGGATCCTACATTACATAAATTATACACAACTAAGATCAAAAGTACAAAAAAAAGAAAATAAAAAAAACCTAAGCAATTACTTTTTCAGTTGCTTTGCTCAGCAATCCACCAAAACTAAGCAACTCAAATAAAGTGTTAAGCAACTCCTTGCTTAGTTTTGGTTTATGTGTCAAGCAACTCCAATAAAGTTGCTCTTACAGTATTAAAAGGATGCGACTAGGCTTGACCTGAACTCATTGCTGGGTAGGTTTAAAAATAATTTAGTTAAGGCATTAAACCCATCATTTGCTGATCCGCCAAATGTGTCTTCAAACTGCTAGAGAATGGGCCAAATATTGGATTCGTGATGACTCGTCCATTAACTTTTTTTTTTTAAGTTTAACTTTAAAAAGATTTAGAAGAAATATAAGTTTAATATAAAATAAGATAAATTTTAGACTTAAAATATAAAATTAAGTCTAAAAGTATAATAGTTTTTAGCTCATTTTCTTGAAGAGCTCTTTAAAGAATTATTAAGGATGTAGGACTATAAAAAAAAAAAAAGGAAATTATAAAGAAGGTTAATAGGTAAAATTAGTCCATCTATTAATGAATGGAGTTTTATATTAATCTAATAATTTTAAGTTGCTCCTAAAGGACTTCATTCCTATCCTATCTAAAGTTAAAATTTGCAAATCCTAAATGTATATTATATTTTCGTTTCTTTTTCAAACTTTCACTTAAAGCCAGAATCCGATTCGATTATAGCCAGTTGGCATATCTAAATTGAAAACTTTTAAATTTAAAAATATTTTCTTCTAAATATTTTTAACAGCTTGTGAGCGCATGCACACACACACACATATATGAGATCGGTAAAACAAAAGATTATCCATAAGTTGCAATTTACATCATGTGTTATATTAGCTTTAAAAACAACATATAGATGATTTATAATTTTAGAGAGCATATAATGGTCTGTGGGAACGTTACTTATTATTTTAAATCAACCAATATCGCTAGAGTACTTGTTAGAAAACCATCATAATTAATTATGTTAATCAAAATTTACTTAAAAAATGAGCTAAATACATCTCTAGTGATACAAACAACAAAAAGAATGTTTCATCCAAAAGTAAAATTCAATGTAAGAATTTGAACATATCAAATTTTTTACAAAGGGGAAAATGTATAAGAAATTGTAAATACATCTAAAAGGTGATCATGTGTGGGTACAACCCTAAACTTGTAAACTTTATTATCATTCCTTATGATCTGTAAAATAGTTTACATAACTCTATATTTATAACTATTTACAATTCTTTTACCTAAAGTTTTATGGTTTTTATTGACAATTTGAAGTATGTATGTGTTATGCAAAGATGAAGTATTGCTTTAAGGGTTTAGAAGTGTATTTGCATCAAAGAACAATTTATATATAAAATAAACTCTACTTGCGTATGATCAAATAAGAAATCAAAGGAAAAGGAGATAATCTTTTCATTTCTAAGCATACCAAAAGAAGTAGAGCTAATGTTTGCATGTTTACAAATGCGTTTGTTAGAGAGATCAAGGCTTCTTCTAGGTTCTATGCTCACCTCCACTCTCCCTCTCTGAGAAATATTAATATTTGAGGAGTGGCACTTAATCGGTATAATTTACAATAGAACAACGAAGATGTTTATAGAGGGCTTCCTTTGAGAAGAACCCCTTAATACTAGTAGAATGAATTTTCTTTTTTCTTAAATAAAGTTATTTGTTTATTTTTAATTAGGGAAGATTCATAAACTTATTTAATCTAAAGATAAAATGGCCAACAAACCCTAGATTTTTTGCAATTTAATATTGGATTTTCTTCCATTAATGCATAACATCTAAAGGGTGCATCTAAAATAGGTATATACCAAGTGATTAAAAGTTTGCAGATGTGTATGTTGCGTTATATGGTTTGTGTATATCTTGAAAACCATAATGGTTCATTACAATCAACTCACAGAGTTATGAATCAAGGTATTATTTTGGCCATATATAAATGGTTTTGACTATTAATGTCACACTGCCTCCCACTATCGAGGTTCTAAATGTGATGCCAAGGCAAACAACTGCCACAGGCCCCCTAATAATAATGGCCTCAATTGGTGAGAGGGTTGCCTTTAGGGCAGGCAAAAGCCTCAGGTTTTAGGTTCAATCCCTGCAAGCTACAGATAGGGGGTCAACTCACCTGAGGGCAATAATACCTATAATGCCCATAATACCCTGCGGGGCATGCGTTGGTTGGGGTCTTGCCTGAGGGCAGATGTCGGCCATTATCACTAGAGAGTCTGTGGCAGTTGTCTACTCTGGCATCACATCCAGAACCTCGGTAGTGGAGGGCGGGTATGACAGAAGCTTTAAGTGGGTGGGTGTCCTATTGCTGTCTGTGCATCTAACTAGAGAAAGTTCAATTTAAAAAAGTTCCATTGCATTTGGTACAATAGAACTACATTCCTTGTTGTCTGACTAAAAGAGTTCAACAGGTCAAGCAGAATAGTAACATTAGTTACAATTAAGTTCATAGTAAAGAACAAAATAGTAGCCCAAAAATGTTGGAGTATAGCATACAATTTAACTTAATATCTGTTGACAAAATATGCTGCCATGCTTCCCTTACGTATACATGAAAGTCACATCTAGGTTGGGCTATATGATAGCTTGACATAATAAATCCACCGATTGCCCCTCGGATAACTTGAACCAGGAACTTCAAACTAGTTGCGTCTAGTTAAAAATTTCCACCGACTGCACATTCTTAACAAGAATAAAGCATGAAGGCAGTGGTGTCCATCCCTGTTTCAATCTGACCTGCCATCGTTAGTAACATGCTGTACTCACTCACCATACAACTTGGAATACATGTCTTTCCTATAATAGCCTAATTACACTTGGGTAAAAATGCCATAGCCCTTTTTACTCAGTAACTAAGCTTTTGTTTAACAAAAACTGCTTGAGTAAACCTACTCTTTATGTAAGAGCTACTGAAAGGATTGGATCACCCCATTTCTAAATCAAACTATTCTTAGAAAGGAAAAAATTTTCATGCAAATTTTTCTTCCATCGATTATACATGATTAGTGGCGCTAAAATCAACCTAAAAATAAGACTAAATTAACTATTAGACAAAGGATAACAATATTGTTTTTTTCCTATCACCTGAAGATTCACTATGACAATTTTCCCTCTACAATGCAAAGACCTCATTAGCAGATTGCATGTTGGCGTAATCTGCAAATTGCATAAAGTGGCCTTCTTTCGGACTGACAAAATGGTAGTAAGAAATAAAGAAAAGCAAAGATTAAGACAACAAATAAAGGGAAAGTTAAAACTACAATGCTATCAACCAGAGAATAACTGCGATTCTTTTGCCATGAAAATGTTTACTGATCTCAAATTAAGCTTGACCTAGATGACAAAGCCATACTCGAATAGGGAACATATATTAAGCCCATTTTTTCAGAGATTTAGCTTCTTCAAAGTTCAGAGAATAGGGAACAACATGTAGCAATGTGACAGAACCTACCACACCTTATTATGTCTGATGACTTGTATGTTTGTCCCAAAGTCATTTATCTCATAAAATCAGCACATAAAAAATTTAAACCTTAGAAGTTTCATGGTTTTTCTTTCCTCTAATAAGGTAACTCCATAATATATCATCATTATTATCACATATCAAATAGGAGAGCTAGAAGTATTCCTTTTGCATATTAAATCAAACAAGCTCCTCCTTGGTTGGAACAAGGCAGATTTCACATTCAATCAACTCTGATTCTGAAATGATAGCCTTCACATAACACATATAAATATGTACCCAAATATATTGAAAATGCCTTTATTTACCTTTTCCCATAGATGATAGGACAGGGAAGGGGATACCAAATCCCCTCTCATTGCCTTGCATCATAGTGCCAGTATCACTTATCTTAGAGTGTCAAACATTCTTTTCTTTATCAACAAACCTGTACATAATGAGGGAATGCTTGTCCTAAAGTTTATTAAATACTGGACATATTATTTCCTTCTAAGTCTCTTTTCACGAATCCTTGAAAAATTAAAGCCATCTTTATTGAAAGATTGGTTTCACCTTTTCCTTTTATCAATATACTGGGCACCTGTTTTTTATTTTGACTTCTTTGTATTTTAAAGATTGTACTCAATATTGTCCTTATCTGCTATCAAGGTCCCAGGAAGAAAATGATATTACCTTCATACTATATAATCACACACGTTATAATATATTTTCAAATCACACACATCAATGTATCTTTTGAAAACATACTTGATAGTAGTCTTGATTGTCGCGTCAGTATATACAAAGCAAACTAATTGCTTTTTTCAGAAGTTTTAGATTCTTCGGTAAGGTCAGATCTTCTCTCGGCTATCAGGCTATATGGTCAATTCTTCTATCTTTCTTGAAGAAACCAATAGCAAAATGAACATGTTAGAATAACTAACTGTAGTGTAAGGGTACTTTTATATTTTCATATTGATAATATATAATAAAATATCGTGATGAGGTTTGCTGAACTCCAACACTTTCTACCAACACCTTCTACCAAATTTCCTTGATACCAGAACAAGGACTAGCAAAATCCACCACCATATCCACCAGAATACACCACCGCTACCGTGCACAAGCCCTGTCAGAATCAAAACCGTAATATTCAATCAAAGTACCAACCCTTTGATCAACGAATAAGAAAGCACAATCTGCCCCCCTTTTTTTTACTTTCCTTTTTCCATATTTCTTTTTGTCGACCCTTTGAATCACAAGGCTAGCTTAAGGGTCTCTTGAGGATAGAGAGCAGGTACTCATTGTATAACAATTTATCAGAATTACAAACAAAATAAGATAAAGAAATGCAATTCTAGGAAATTCTGGATTGCAAAATGTTCCCGTAATGGTTGAGGAAGTTTCGTTTGCAAAAGCAAGATATGTGGCTACTATATGGCCCTTTGGGATATCATATTCTTCTAGAGCAGATCCATCCGGATCGTAGGTGTCGGGATTCTTGTACAAGTGAAGTAATCTCCCTCTTATAATCTCCTCTTTCTTGAAACCAAGGGAAAGCTTTGGCAAAGTGATGGAGTTGCGAGTGAAGTAGAGATAATGTAGCTAAAGAATAAAAAAAAGTGTCTACATTGAGATTTAGACAAAATGGACATACCCACACACATAGATTTCCATGGCAATGAAACTCAAACATGTAGGGTTATTTTGTCAATGGAAGAATATTATAGACTCCTATGGTTTCGATATGTTTTGCAATCATCTACTTCTCTACTTTTAGCTTACAATTGCATTTGAAAGAGAGGTGGGCCTTCGAGAACACGGACATAAGTGGCGCATCCTGCAATCATGCATCATTTGCTCGTCTATCAACAAATTAGGTTTTCCATTTGCTATTTTAATCATATAGTTCGGTCTCATAGTGTGAGCAGAATGCTTCAAGTCTTCATGATAGGTAGATCTCTTGGATGGCATATGGTAATATTTAGGTACTTGTCTTCCTATAAAAGTACCACCCTCATTGCTACGGGTCTAAGTAGTGGACATATAAGTAGACTGGTTTATATTTCATAATTACTGTCTAATGTTGTTGAACCCAAAAACTATTAAACTTGTTGATACACCTATGCCTGCTTGTGATCATGGGCCCAAACAAAAAAAAAAAAAAAAAGGTTGATTTTATTAAATGCAATTGAGATGGGGCTCTGTAGATATGTGTATTATTTGCTAGGCTTTCCACAAATTAGGTTTGAAGTTACTATACTAGAAAACCAACTTGAAGATATATGTAAACATCTTGGTGTACATTAAGATTCAGATACTTGTTTTAATCCATCAGCTTACAAAATGCAAACCAAATTGTTGGTACACCACTAACTTCTGGGTGAAACTTTAGACTGATTAGGCACCTTATACTTAATCCAATCTAGTGGCCATTGCCAAGCCAAATTTGTCTGGTCAGAAAGGAGGCTCCTAAACATCATAATTTATTCCGGATGATTCAAACAATAGAAGTGTGAATTCTAAGTTCCATATGCTAGAACAAGCTTCTCATTCAATTAAAATATACAGGCTTACAAAAGCAATGAAACTCACAAAATAAAGAAACACATTGCTGTATAGAAAGGAAATACTCTTCCCAGTTCCCACCATGTAAACACAAAACATACTATTACTCTTTAAAGAGCTAAAGTGTTATTACAATCAAGGCACACCATTCCCCATCCAGATAGTTCAACAACACTGTATGACTCCAGCCATTGACCTATAAAGCTACTATATTGTGAAAGTAAAGAAAATCAACATCACTAGCGTACAAGCAAAAAAGAATGAAAGAATCAATTCAATCTAGTATACAGGCATATCAATCAACTTTAATCTGACATAAGGCAGGGCAGGGTGACTTAAATTCTTCACTGTCTGAAACAATATCCTCGAGGGACCACGGCAAGGTATGGGAAAAAGAAAGGCTTGGTTTCACCCTTGGGACAGCCACAGGTTCAGCTTCATTGACCAGAATTTGAAGGACTCTTCTCATGGTAGGCCGAGCAGCACTATCCGGGTTCGCACAACTTAAACCCACAAGCAATAGCTTCCTCATTTCTTCCTCCTCAAATTCACCATTCAGCCTTTCATCTGCTGCATTAATAATTTTCCCCTCAGAGTGCAGTCCCCAAACCCAATCGACCAAATTCACCATCTTTTGACTTGTTGGTTCTCTTTCGATAGGCCTCCTACCACATGCCACTTCAAGTATGACCACACCATAGCTAAAAACATCAGTTTTATCAGTCGCTTTCCCGTATTGAAGGTATTCAGGAGCTAGATATCCCATTGTTCCTGCTGTCAGAGTTGAAACAGGACTCTTGTCATGATCCATAAGCCTAGCCAACCCAAAATCACCAAGCCTTGCATTGAAGTTTCCATCTAGCATTATATTACTCGTCTTAATATCCCTGTGAATAACTTGCTGCTCGCATTCTTGATGTAGGTAAGTAAGAACAGAAGCCAATCCAACCGCAATATTTACTCTATGTGACCACTTCAACATGCTGCCTCGTTCGGGATCCTGATACAGCATCTTATCAAGACTCCCATTAGGCATATATTCGTAAACTAATAGCAATTCGCCCTTCTCAACACACCATCCTTGAAGTTGCACCAGATTCTTATGCCTTAAACAAGCTATGATGGATAATTCAGCTAAAAACTCAGTCTTCCCTTCATGGGAATGCTTTGATCTTTTCACTGCAGCAATAGATCCTGACGAGGCAAAGAAGGCCTTGTAGACCGTACCAAATGCTCCATGCCCAAGAATCCTATTATTGTGAAACCCTCTTGTAGCAACCTTTAGTTCTTTGTAACTAAACTCTTTAGGACCTGTCAGCACCTCAGCTCTAAAGCTCTTTTCTGTTCTTGTATTCCTCCATCTCCTTAAAGTATAACCAAACACAACAAGAACCGCACAAAAGAATGCAGGGCCAGCAATCCCGAGCCCTAACCCTAACCTCTTGTGATGCTTAGAGCTTGCTTCTGGCACCGCAATTGGGGGCTTACTTATCACAGAGCTATCAGATACATTATGTGGATGCGCTCTCGGTCTAGCAGGCAAAAAACCTATGGTCTTGAAACTCCAATTCTCAATCAAATGCAGCTCAGTACTCCCTTCAGTTGAAGCAGAAAATCCGACATATTTCATTTCTTTGAGATATCCAGAGAGATCAATCTCCACGGTTAAAAGGGGGTTTTCGGGCTTAAACCTCGTGTAACTCATGAAGATCACAAGTTTCCTTACATCATTCTTGTAATCGACCCAAACCGAGACCGACTTCCCGCTCTTTAAATCAATCCCCTGAACTATAGGGTCAGCGGTTTTAATCGAATTCAAACTATCAATATCCAATCCCACATGGTTCTCATTCGGATCACCAAAATGGGAATCCATCCTAGTATCGAACTCGACCGCAATGAACCGGTTCTTGGTCAATTGGGAGGAATTAACAAGGCCTAAATACCCTCCAGGGCTACCAAGAGAATCGTTACTCGGCGAAAGGAAGAAGGCTAAACCATCCCCAAAAGAGCTAGGATTTACATTATTCACCGAAAAGGAGAAGCTTGTGGAGAAAGAAGCGGTTGTATTGGAATCTTGATCAAAGAACTGAATTGGCTTGTTGTAAATGACACTGCCTGAGCTTGAAGAAGGGACTGTGGAGTCTCGAGTAAGGCCGATTACGCCATCCCGGAGATACGAGTCTCCGAGGAGAGTGAGGTTCTGGAGAGAGAAGGAAGTGAAAGAAGGGAATGTGAAATTTAGGGTTTGAGCTGAAAGTTGAGGAATTGGGATTAAAAAGAAGACAATTAGTGTAAAGATTGAAACTTTAGGGTCTTGTTGAGGCATTTTGATGGGGGCTTTGAGTGAACTGAAATGGGTTTTTGCATTAGAAGTGAGTCCTGAAGTAGAAAGAAGGTGGGCATGTGAATTGAGTGGAAAGATTGAATTTTTTTACACAGAGAGAATCTTTTGGGTGGGAACTTAGACTTTAAATGTTAGGGTTTTCTAACGGTTAGGAAGAAAAAATGTTGGGGATAAGGCAGCCCACGACACCGTTTGATAGGTCAAATGAGGGAGCTTTGGTCAAAGATTGGTGTAATTATGACGACAAATAGGAACAGGTTCTAGCCCACTTTTTGGTTCTGTATATATTAATTTTTTAATTTTTTTAATGCTGAGGAGTCTTCTTCTCCGTTGTTCTTGTCCACTGAGGCCAATTTATTTTTAAGGATTTGGTGGCGAATCTCAGCTTTATCATGAATTCAATAAAATTTTATTAAAATATTCATTACACAAAGAAAACACTAAAATACCAATTTTGTTTCGTATTTATTATATATGATACAATATAGTATTTATTATAATAGTTATTTATGTAATTTATTTCCAATTAATATTATGTCATTTTTTTTATTGTTTTGGTAAATAAGAAATTATTTTGGTTTTGGATTTGTAATTACAACTGTTCTATATGATTAATTAGTGATAAGAAGTCTGTGGATGTAGTTAATATAGATTTGAAATTTATGCATTTTTATTGTTTTTAAAAGATCTTATCAGGTATAATCAAAGTTATGATTATAAAAAAAAAATTATCATAGTAATATCAGATAGTGGTTAAAAAATATAATATTTTTATTGATTAATTTAATATTTGAGAGAATAAAAACGAAAGCTCAATTTTTTTAAGATGGTTAAAAAAGAGAAAATTCATTTTTAATTGATAGAAAAGAATCAATCTTTTAATTCTTTGTGATTTCAAAAATGTGAAAATAAGTCTTACATGCATAAAGCATTGCAAAGAATATATAAAATTAAATATGATAAAGTTAATTTTACTCATTAAAGTCTTTTATATGTATGTATGTATAAATATATATATGCTTTTTTTTTTGGACATATTATATATATATATATATATGCTTGCAATGGTTCTTCTATGCTTGAAAGGACAAATTTTCCATAAAAACAATAAAATGGTATAAATTTAGAGTCAAATTTTAATTGAATGTTTACCTCTGTCTCATTTCTATTCTATCTAAAAGTTACAATGTAGTAAGATTAAAGTAAGAGGCAACTTGAGATGCATAACCACGATGAAAATTCAATTTTTATAAATCTAGAATCTTCTATATTATATTCTTATGGTTATGTTAATAGATTTATAAATTCAAAAATAAATAAAAGAAAAGGAAACAAGTAGCATTTTATCCCATATATTTGTTAAAAATTTCCTTTTATATTTTGACAAAAGCTAAATAGAGAATAAGTAGCATTTTATCTCGTGCATTAGTTAATAATTTCCTATTTCATTAACCTAAAGCCTTAAAAATTCCTGATTTAGTTTAAAATATACTGAGAAGTGCATCTACTAATCGATCCATCACAAAACCAGAAGCCAAGAGTCTTTTACTTGAAGAGTAAGATATTCCACCATTACAGAGAGTTGCACTTTTTGCATCAAATTCAGGACCTATGGCTGTGGCTACTATTTGCATAGGCTCCCAATGGCAGCTTTAAAAGCTCACAATCCTATAAATTCCCCTAGATAGATTTTGAGGAATCTTAACGGCCATGTTAAATGCTCGTTTGTGATAAGAATAAAGAAAGGACATAGGAGCCAGAGAACATGACACCATTGGGAATCAAAGAGAATATAAAAATATAATGACGACACAAGGAAGTAGAGGAAGTCCCACACCACACACTAAGAAACGGAGAAGATGATGGGATCTTTTGTCATTTTAGAGCCATTAAAAATGTGCCAGGTATTATTCTTAAACCAAAAAACTTGGTTTGAGTTTGTCTAATTAAATCTATTTGGAGCCCTACGAGTAACATGATTCATAATTGGCCTTTTAATTAAGTTGATCGGATTACAATTTTGTAATGCTTGTTGTTGGAGTTGGTTAAACTTTCATAAAATAAATAAATTCTATTTGTTTGTTCTATTATTAAACATTGAGTTTCCTGAAATGTGATAAATTAGGATTTTGTTCTTCTAAGTACAGGAAGCAATGAGCACCCGTTAAGGGAAGAATTTCATAAATTATTAATTCAATGATGAATTTGTAAAAAGATCAAAATAGTTGTAAATTTAATAGCATTTACAAATTTTGGAGAACTCAAATTAATTAGTATAATCTACAATATAAGAACAAGATTGGTTCTCACCAAAGGCATGGGACCAAAATTTTATCTATTTATATATATATATATATATATATATATTTGCCGGAATTTACTTTTATTAAAACTTGTGTTTTTAAGTGCTTTAGGATTTAAACGGATCTACATATAAATAGCAAAAGTTTTTCTTTTCTCCTAATAATCTAGAAATAAATAATTTCTATACCGTGTTAATTGTTGAAATCTTCAAACTCATATTATTAGATAGAACTTATAAGTATGTCGTTGACATCATATCTTTGTTCAAAACCATGATTAATAAATTCATTTGCCAGAAAAAGTAATTGCTATGTTTTAAGAATCTTTCCATGATGATTAGGTCTGCTCAAATTACTAGTTTGTCTGAGACATTAAACAATTCCCTAACACTTGATTATTACATTAAACATGCAAGATCAAAATTTAGTATGAAACATTCAAACTAGATCTTAATACCAACAATGAAGGTCGAATAAAGACGCCCTCTAACACATTTTGCCCACAATGGTCTATCCGTTATCCATCTTATAATGTGTAGATTTGAATCCAACAAACAACTGCTAGTTCCACAAGTTATAATGGATCCCTAGCTCAGATGCATGATCTTAGTATACTTTGGTTCATCCTAACCAAATGTGTGGGAAGATTGAAGAAAATGGATAGGAACTAAGGCAGAATCATGCATCAAAAGACTTAAGAAGACAAAATGGGTTTGAGAAGAGCATGCAGGGTTGCTAAAAATTGGTGGCCCAAGGGAAGCGACTAGCCAAATTGGACTAGCTTAGGCTACTATGTTTAAGGGTCATGTGGTTTAATTTGTGTGGTTTGTTTATGATGTCATCAATCATATAAATTGCCAATATTTATGTTATTATGTGTAGTTTCCTAATTGGGTTCTAGATATCTTAAGATTGGGTTATGTTTTCAAATGTCTTACTTTAATTTAGTATCAAATTATTTAACCAATTTCAAAATATATTAGGTCTTGTTAGTATTGCGCGAGTGTGTGTGTTGAGTCTTTCTAGTCAATTAATAGATTGGTAAGTCGTTCGATGTGTTTTTCTTTTTTTATTGACTTGTGACTTCTTTTTTTTTTTAAATATTCAACTATACTTCTCTTTGTTCCTTATGTTCCCATTAATTTGGTTATAAATTGTGACAAATGCGCTAATTGAATCTTTAAAACCTATAATCTTAAAATTATAATTATCATAAAAGAATTGATAACCTCTTTAATTCATATCAAAGTATACAACTACAAACAAGACAAATGTGAACATAAAGTAAAACTTGTTTATTTAAACTAGTTGATATTGGGTTTTATTTTGCACTCGTGAGCTAACTCTAAAGTAGACTTGTTTAGGTTTGCAAGCATACTCGATAAACAAGCTCATTTATCTAGAAAAAGAAAGTTAATTTCTAAACACTGTACATGTATATATAACTTGATATTTATTCATTATTCACTCACTTTTTTATATATTTATTTTGTATATTTAGTTAATTAGATTTTATGTTATCTCTAGAGCTTGTAAACCGCTTGAGCTTGAGCTCAATAAACAAGCTTGTTGATCCATACAAATTGAGCTCAAGCCTAAATTTTAGGTTCGACAAATAACTTGGCTCAAGTTCAAGCTTAATAATTTATAACAAGTCGAGTCCAAACCCTTGAAAACATAGTTTAACTCGTTTGAAACCCTATTGATGTGGCTTCAAAATGAGAAGAGATTCGCATCAATAAGTTTCTATTAAATGGAAATATTTCATTCATTAACAATACAAGATTAATTTTTATCGTTTAATCTCATTATAACATTTAGATTTAATATAGTTTCACATTACTATCATTACAATGCACTAAAACAGGGAATCGATCTCGGTACCTCAACGATGAGGACTCGGATCAAATGCCACTAAATTACAAGACCATTGGCAAAGTTGAATATAGTTGCATATAAATAAATTCACAATTTGATAATTTCCTAAAAGACGATAATTGGGAAATTATCAAAATAAGACAATAATTGGGGAAAGGATTAATAGGCTCTTAGGTCCATGTTTTATTTTGAATTTACATCTTGATTTATTTCAATTTTATTACTTTTTTTTTTTAATTTTAAATATAAGTTATATAAGAAAGGGGGAAAAGTCTCAACCGACCCCATGAACCAATAGATTCAAAACATACCTCATACCAATACAGTCCAGATTTCTAAATCTGTGAACCAATAGGTAAGGCAACTCCAAGTCAGATCTGTTCTCCATATATCGTTAACCTATCCCAAATGCTTGTTAAAGATACATCTTACATGGTAAAAAGAAAAAATAATAATAATTTCACAAAAGATATCGTACCTTTTATATTGAACAGGGTAAATTTGAAATTTATTATCTACTTTTTTTTTTGGGCCCCTTATAAAGAGGAGGGGGGAATCGAACCTGGTACATCTCCATTGGCTATTATCTGCTTATATAAAAATTCTATTTAGTACTTGAATTTTGAAATAGTTAATTTAATATCAACTTAAAAATTTTGTGTTTATTTTTACTATATTCTTAATCAAATTGCTCTATTTGGTAATATGGAAGTGACAACCTGTCAATACTACAAGGCGAGAGAGCTAAAATTCATTAATAAGTTGTCTCTTTTATACTAACAAACAAGTAAACCATGTTAAGGATATAGTAAAAATAGTCATGAAAAATTTAATTAAGTATTAAATTAAACACTAAAAAATTTAAATACCAAATTAAACTTTTTAACAAAACTCAAGTATCAAATTTGGCACTTATGGTATGAAAAATGACATTATTTTTAAGAAGATATTGGCTAGGGTCCCTTTGTTGTATTGATGCTTTGATCGCTTCTTTCACCTATGTTTTAAGGATTTACCCCTTTTCTTTCTATATTTCCTTCTGTTTGTAATACGAATTTCATCCAAAAATCACGTTATTTTAATGTGAATTTTGCCTCATCAAAAGAATCATTAGTGCAAATGCATGAACAACTCTTCAGGTGCAAACTTATCATGATTTACTGTCCCAAATTAAGGCCATTACCGAAATAATTCAGATTTGATCATTTGAGTGCCTATGCGAGTGCCACATACTTTACACCACACGAGAAAACACAGTTCAAGAGAAAGAAACGTAAAATCCAATAGCAATATTCTTAAAGGCATTTCTAAGGTTAAATCATTTAAAAAAAAAATGAAACAAAGTTCACCAAAATAAATAAATAAATATCTGAAACTTTTCAATTCTTGTGACAAGTTTTTTCAGTTATGTTACAAAGTATAAAATAAATCTACAATAATTTAGTATTACAACAAATCTACACCATTTTAGAGGAAAAATGTCGTAAGAAAGCAAGTTCACTCAATTTCAACCTCAAAATTTTTCAGTCTTAAAAAAGTTGGGAGCTTGAGTGAATAGTAATTGCCTCGAATTCAGCAAATCGACCGCAACCCACAATATCTCTTTATTCAATCCACTCCACCGAATTCCAAGGCTGAACTCATGAAGCATGTGTTTCATATTACATCTGATGTCCTAAACCAGTGTTGAAAGTGATTACTAATTACTAAAGTATTTGCCAATGACATTTCCATAAGTTTTTCAATTTTCACTCTCGTAGGCCTATCTTCTCACTAGAACTAACATAAATTTCACCACGCTTCACAGATTGCAAGTTACATCATTAGCCATCATTCATAGATGATCCCAATCATGTCAGGAATATGTAGTCTACTATTTCATTAGAAACCATGCTTCTCTTGAGGGAAACGATCTATCCCATTACATTTGCAATACAAAATTATGCTCTAAATTAGAAAATGTAGAGCTAAATGGAAGAAGATTTGCCTTTTCTGCCTCAATTATAAATTTCTACTCAACTCTGCCAATTTACAAGATATTTTACAATGTGGGAATTATATACAAGCCCCAGTAAAAACGTCACCTTCAGCTCCAAATTCACGGGAAAAAGAAACTCCACACAACTTCAGGATACAACATTTAGGAATCTACTGCACCAAAAAAAAAAAAAGAAAACAGAGAGAGAGAGAGAACTGATGTTAATGTTGTTTATGAACATATATTTAAAACCCTATGCAAATATGAACTTACTAGAATCAGCCTCTTCTCAAACTGACATGAAAAAGCAAAATTGAAAACCGTTATGCTTTAGCAACTGAGAAAATTAAAGTCCAACAATTTTTGTCCATCCCAAACATCACAAACATAAATTTAGATCTAACTCGAGCCTACTATCATGTTATGGAAAAATGCTTATGATCTTTGTCTTGTTTAAAGTGAAGCAATAAGTAACAATTCCACATTTTATGAAACTTTGTATCACAAATAAAGGCATAATTGGCAGCAAAGTGGGTGTACTAACTCCTCTTTACAAAATAAAGTCATCATAATCTGCTACCACCAAAGGGAAAACAGAATGTTAACTGTGGAAGCATAAACTCTACGATCACATGCACAATGGATAACAGGAAGTACGTCTTAACATGTTAAAAGACCAACGAAAACCATTCCGCACTGACAAATAGAATAATAAACTCACCTCCTACTAAAGAATCTGACATAATTTGTAACTACAGAAAGCTCCAAGATCCTCCAGCATGAAAGGGTGGCCTACCTTTGCTGAAACCTTCGAGGCAAAACAACTGCAAAAATATGACGTTTCTTCAGCACACATCAATGATTGTTTAATCTGCTTAAAGCAACTACTTAAACTCACCATCTGATATGCTGCAGAAGCTATCTGGAGGGAAAATTGCTTCTGGATCCATATTGTGTTGGGAACGAATCACCATTGCTAAATGAGTTTTGCTGCACATACCAATGAAAGCATTTAATATAAACTTAGTTGGAAGATGATAAACTCCTAGGTTCACAGGCAAGCAAAACTCAGTTGCATATGTTGCATTGCATCTGTGTCCGCTACCCCAAAAAGGAGATGAAAAAAATTATAAGCAGTTCAGGTCACAAATCCACACAGTAGATGATTTACTGCTTCAGATAAGTTTTAGGCATGACAACATGCTTCAGCAATAAAGAAGCTACAACAGCATGTAGGTTCAGACCTTGCCCAAGAGGGGATGAGTTTGTCGTTTGGAACATCCTCCTCCTCTTCATCTTCATCATCTGAACATTGGTAAGGAGAAATCTCATATGATTTTTCCATGGTACCACCACTAGCAAAGTTCTTCTTCTCTATTGCTTCTTGCAAAATACTTGTTTCCTAGCACATGAAAGATATTCTTAGCATAGAGGCATGTTTAGCAATAAAATCAATATGAGTTAATGATAGTAAAATCCATGAACATAATGTAAAATTAATAGACTTAGAAAGCCCAAATATTTTTTATCACTCAACTAGTGAATGAGGTAATGATGTAGTAAGGATGTTTGGCTTAAAGGTGCAAGAGCTTAACATAATGTAAACCTCCAATATAAAAGGAAATTGAAAAAAAAAAAAAAAAGAAAGAAATCATTAATACAGCTATTCCAAATGTGATTGGTTGGATGAAAAATAGCACAAACAAATTTCAGATTTTAATAAAAGAGCTTCAATTGCTTATGAAAATCACTTATCCATTAGTAGAGTAGTTCCACCAAAATCAATTCAGAATGCTAAATTGGATTTTGATCTTCCATTTTTTTCCCTTTTTCTATAGTTGGCTCATCTTAGAGGTGAGCTTTAAGTTTAGGCATTAGTGGGAAGACAACAAAAAGCCATGGTAACGACATAGATAAGCTGACATAACCATAGCTCATACCTTTGCTGTATCACCAATATTAATTGGGGTCTGACAAGTTTCAGAAATCAAGATCTTGGCAAAGATTTTCCAAGCCCTTGCTAATTCCAGCAACAGCACATGTTTTCTCTTTTAACAGACTCTTCAATTTTTTCTGCTTTGCCAATTCATTTTTTGATTCTTGCATCCCTGCACCAAATCCAATAAATATGTGAACAAAACTTAATTAAGACATGATGTAAAAAAGGAAATTGAGAGTACACCACACTGTTACATTGTGATTTGTTTCTTTCTCTTCCGTTTTGGCACGTTTGCTGTGATGCTTTCGTGCTTCCTCTAGGCGTCTTCTCTTGCATTCCTTCTCTTTCCTTTCTTCTTCCTCCCTCTGCCTTTTCTTCACAAGATCAGCCTCTCTTTTCTTCCTTTCCTCTTCTTTCTTTCTCTTCTGCAGTTCTGCTGTCTCAAATTTTCTTGTTCTGCTCTTGCTCGTTCAAGCTTCAGAGCTTCCTTCTTCAATTTGCGTTCTATTTCCTTTTTTTCTGCTTGACGCTTGGCAGCTTCAGCAGCTTCAAGAGCTTTTACTTTAACATCTCTCTTCCTACAAGAGGCAAATTGCATGATAATATATATCACAACCAAAAATGAGAATAACCAAGCCATCCTTAAAGAATAAGGGCATCTAGGTATAAATACCATTTCTTTTCTCTTAAAAAAAGAGAATTGATAAAAAAGAATAAAATGATGTACAAGAGAGAAGCGGAGAAAAATAAGAGCTCCAGATTCTCTCTCAGTCATTGTGACCTAAAATACCCCTACTAACAAGGTTGGTTTTTCCAGATAAGCAATTCATCTAAGGGAATAATTTCAGATATTGCATATTTTCCAGCGTACAGAAAAAGCATTAAGTTCACTCATACAAAGGTAAGATCTTCTAACATATAAGAAGCTCTTGATCACCACAATCAGCAGTGATTTAGGGAACATGGGACAATAAAAGGACGAAAACATTTGAATCAGAAACAGAAATGTTAATTAAGAAAACGAATATAGCAACAAACAATATATTTGCAAACATTGAGTCATGAACACTTGAAGGCAAGATCCTCCTGAGAAATGGATGCGTTCATTTGCCAAGATGGTGAAAATA
The DNA here is from genome assembly GCA_024138025.1 of Combretum micranthum. NCBI lineage: Eukaryota > Viridiplantae > Streptophyta > Magnoliopsida > Myrtales > Combretaceae > Combretum > Combretum micranthum. The sequence continues at coordinate 1,111,004 of JAMXBD010000166.1, forward strand.
AGATTCAATAAAATGTCCATATCATTTAAGCCAAGAAGCTTTGTTCAACTTCCCAACCCTCAAAAAACTAATTATCATAAATAAATTACTGATAAATCCTCTAAACTTAATTTGATTTTGAGATAGCTGCCATGGATTAGGAAATGGCATACAAATTTTTTGTTTTCTCCCAGCTTCTGGTACATTTGGAAATCAACATCTCTGAACAAATCAACTAAATATGACACATTTTCTGCCTCTCATCTCTCCAGTCATTTTCTCACCATTGCTTTATTTCTCCAAGAGAAATGTTACTCCATAAAATCTAATAAATTTCTTTACGGTGAACTTGAATCATAATTGCCAAACAATCTAGCTTTTACTATTGTGATAATTTGTTGTTTTCTTCTTGATACTTGAAAGAGGTATTTCTTTTCACTTATCTGATTATACATCATTGACTACTGTTTCATATTCTCTAAAGAACCTCCTATATGAAACGTTAAATAAAACAAAGCATTTTTCAGTACTTTAGAAACATTTAAAATAGCTTTGAACAATAAATTGAATACTTAAATTAGTGGATATTATGAAAAGACTGTCTCAAATAATTAAATGTCAACGAATATATATGGCATTTTACCATTTTCCAGATTTTATTCTTTGATTCCCTGATAAGACTTGGGAAAATTAAGGATCCACAGTCATCAAAGCAAAAGCAATTGAAAAACATAAAAGAGGGAGACACTAATTCTCTTCAAAAAAAAAATAAATAAATAAAATAAAACACTCTGGAGGAGAGGAGAAGCCTGTGACAGGCCAATAGGATTTGTTTCTATACTGAATATTATGGTTGGGGTATGGACCCGTTAGCTTGTAGAAAAAATAATGAAGCTAGTCCATTACTAGATGATGAAATCATAGCTTTTAACCTTATTCCCCAAATATGTGCATATATGTTTTTTGCACATGACATGTGGTAATTATTTATTTATCCCAATGTCTACATGTTGCAATTGAAAAAGAAAATGTATTTTTAAAAAAAAAAAAAAAAGGGAGATCAAAACTACCTGCCAAAGGCGCAGCTGCTGGTTTCTGCTGAACAAGGGGTAGAAACGAAGTTACATTACAAACAATGTTGCGTTGCTTAGAATCTTTTCCTGAGACGTTAGGGCAATCTTTTCTTATACTGCTTTTGGCCTTACTCAGCCTGCTTTGAAGTGGCTCCAAGGGTCTATCCACGCCACTCACTCCTCTCCTCACAGATTTGCTATCCCTAATCTTACCATTATGCCTTCTACTGTTCTCATCTTTGTTAGTCTTCTGTTTAACTCTTCTATTAGTCCCATTGAAGCTAATTTCTGTATTTACAGAATCTATACTATATCGTTCTGCAATTGTCTGATCTTGCATTTCAGAAACAGAAGGAAGGCAATTTGGATCCTCTGAAATTTCAGTAAGTGGAGTTCTCTTTAATGAACGAGTAATTGTATCTGAGCAAATGTCTTCAGCTGGTGCATCAGCTACCTCATATACATTTTCACTTTCTTCACTGATGCAGGGAAGTTCTGAGTGCAAGCTTCCTTTCTCTTTTGAACTGCCTGAACTTGAACTAATTCTGTCCCACAACTTTCCAACTGGAGACATACAGGGTTTATTCTGATATCCAGCTGATTGTACTCCAGACAATGGCAAAGGATCAGATGAGGACCATCTCACAGATCCTTTGTCAACTTCATTATTCACAATTGCTCTTGGAGCCTCACTAGTACCATCATCAGTAAGAAAAGTATTTGTAAAACTAATATTCTCAAGAAGGCCATTCGGAACAGAATGGTAGATGTTTGGCACTTTCTGCAGCTTATCAGCTGAGAGAGGAGACAATGGGGCATGCAAACAGGCAGACTGACACAGCTGCTCAACAATGCTGGCACGTTCTATCGTAAAATCTTGAACATCAAACTTTTCAAAGCTGCATTCATCCATAGATATGGATGGTTGTTCATCCACTGTCTGCACAGTAAAACCCTCCAAGATAGGCATCATTTCAGCAGCACTGCCTAATTCCAGAGATTGTCTTTTTGGAGTACCAACTGTCTGATATGAAAACCCCAAATTTGCATCAATATGATCTGCTGTATCCCCAAGAGACATCCCAAAAGAGGTCAGGCTTTTAGTACATACTAATTCCAACTTGTCTTGAGTCAGCAATGGCTCATCAGGGCTCTTCCTCTCCCCATCAATGCTGAAGAGACCAACTATTTCTGCTTCATCTGCTAGAGGGGGTTTGGATTCAGCAGTACCCTGTCTAAGAGGAGCTGACTTAAAAGACACTCCACATGTTCCACTTTTGCCATCTAAAATTTTGCTTCCACGGGATGAGTCTGGCATTTTTGCATCCTGTTCAATGATAACAAATATAATAAAATTCCAAAAGCTTTAAATAAGCACTTATACAATTCATGCAAATTCAATATGCATTGAGATGAAACATTTAACTGTGCATAAACTCTCTAACAAAGTGATTTACTTTTATGGTTACTCTTTTTCCTCATTGAAATGAATTAGTTCAACCTTTTTGCCATTTTGAGAGCAGAATACTACAAGTCAAGAATCAGCATAGCATTTGAAATAAAAAATGCTAATTATAAGGAGCCATCAAACCCTCTTAGCCAATTGAATATTGAAAAACCGATTAACTTCCAAGGCTTATTACTCTCAAACATCTCCAACACCAAAATTCCTTTATGCCTATAACTTCAATCCAGTAACATACTAAAGGCTGTCTAAAGTTTCAAGCAAAGTCACACAGGCTGTATGGATAGGATCTTTATTGCATCGAACTCACAGGTTTCTTTAATAAGTATTAAATGTCTGAAAACATGAAAGATTGGTTCTCTGATAGAAATATGTAGTATTTGAAGAACTTTTGAAGTCAAACCACAGAGAATGTGAAACAGAAATTTTGACGTATCCTTAAAAAGGCTGGAAAAGATATGTTTGCAGATGTAGTATGCAAAAACAGGTACCTCCTCAGTTTGCTGCATCGAAAGAGGATCAAACCCTTTAGGATAGCTTCCATTTCCTCGCATCAAGTCAACTGGGCTCCCACTAACATTTGAATCTGCAGTATCTTGTTTCTCTTTTAAGAGGTTATCTTCCGAAGTTAGACCACCATTTTGGTCACTTTCTCGACCACCCAAGTTCCCATTCATAACATTGCCATCAAAACTATGCACTGTTGGAAAATCATAACTGATTGCAATTTCATGTGGATCTAGTGGAGACTTTGCTGCACCAGAGTCCCTGATGTGATTCTCGAAGGATAAAGTCCTTCTCCCTCCTTCTAAGGAGCAATTAGGATCATCAACATTGATCTGAACTGCTTCACTTAATGATAACACGGGAACTTGGCTTGGAATAATGCTGCCCCCATCCATATGGTCAGCACAATCTTCAAAGCAAATCTCAGAAGAGTTCCCTTCCTCCTTTCGATACACCTCCTTCAAAGAGTTAACCATGTCTTCCTTCAGTCTCCTATCATCCAACATGATATCATTTACTTCATTCACTATATCAAGGCACTCTCCCCCGTCATCAAAGCCAAATGGTTTTTGTGTCAAAACTTTGCAATCAGAGCCAAGTTCTGAGTTTTCTGAATTATTTTTGCAGCTAGCATCATACAAAACATTTGATTTCTCTTCTGCCCCCCGATCTAGCACTTTCAAAAAATTCATTGGGTCTTCATTTGGCACTTCCTCTAGTGTGCTATCTTCTACCAAATTATTCCCAACTTCATTTGCTATATTTTGGCACTCCCCATTTTTGTCAAAATCAAGTTGCTTTGGCTTCAGCATTTTGAAATTAGATGCACTTTTTACCTTGTCTGATTCAACTACACAGTTAACATCATCTAAGTCAGAGGGAATTTTTTCTGACGCATCTTTTGCTGGATTAACAAAGTCATCAGCAATCACTGCTAAACTGACCAAATCAGCATCATCGATGAAGTGGGAAGGTACATGTGGTTGCAAGCCTGATGCTTGCTGCATGTCATCAGCAGCTGATGATGTTATACAAGTATTCTCAATGGCATCAAATCTAGCCTGGATGTTTGGACTAGCAAATTTGTTTCCAGAATCATGAGGCTCAGCTACTCGACCAAAACTGTTTTCTACTTGCTGCAACTGCAACAATGTCCCAGGATACTTGGCTATCCTATCATCACAATCATTTGTATTGTCCAATCTTGAAGGGCAGTCAGCATTTAGTTGACAAAGGGAATACCTAGATTTTACTACCCCACAAGAACTGGGAACAGACTCGACTTCATTGCTTTGAGAAGCATCTGCTTCAGCCTCATGCATTCCATAACTACCATTCGTCTCCATATGATGATCAATGCAGGTGTCTTGTTGCATCAATTTGGCAATATATCTTTCCCCAGCCACAGTGTCAAAGCCTTCCAGCTTCAGAGGGTCATCAACACAGGTATCTGAGGGTGAAATTTGAGATCTTGTTACCATATCAGAATTAGACTTGCTTGCTTTTACCTGTTTTGTAGAATAATTCTTATTTTCTTCTGCAAATCTTTGCTTTAAACTGTAGCCACTGCATGAGTTAACTGTTCTGGAGAATTCTAGGGATTCACCATGGCCCCCTTCAGCCATGGAAGAAGAGATGCCTGACTTCGCTGACTTGTCAACTTGTAGAAGTTGGCTTCCAGAAGTCATAGATCTTGTAACTCTACCACTATGGCTGTTGCCTCCCTTTTTCTTGATTCTGCCATGAGCAGCACCAGAAGTGCTACAACTGCTTCTATGGGGATGGATAGACCCCTCATTAAGAATCTGATCTGCCGGTGGAGCATGAATTTCAAAGCTTGAAATTCTGTTCTGTTGTAATTCAGCACCTTCTGAATTATGTAAACGGCTACTTGATGACTTCGCACTATTGCGGAGTTCAAAAGCCTTTTGCCGTGCCTTTGATCTTTGGAGTCTTGCCAATGATTCATCAAGATTGTAATACGTGTCTGGCACATTTAACTCTCTTTGATCTTGAGGAGACATAACAGTGGGATCTATTTCTGAAATATCATTATGGACAGATTTATTTCCGACTATAGGAAGCTCTGACGGATATGATGATTTATTCTTTCCAGTGTCCCTTTTGAAAAGTCCACCTTCTGAACCACCTTGCAACTCAGAGTAGTTATATACAGGAAAAGGATTTGGAACTTTAGCATGTGGAGAGAGGAGCTCTGAGATAAGCTCCTCTTTCTTGACCTCTGTAGAAGCTGAAAAAAAAAAAAAGTCAGCAAATACATGTCTTACTTGAAAATGACAAACATTTTTCATGCTCGTATACAAATTGGACCGGGCAGCAGCAAGTCATTCAAATTATAAAGGTGATGTGATGCAAAATGTTGACTGAACCTGTAAATTGATGTAAAAAGATTTCAAGGCATCTATCTATTTCACTACAGTTAAACTCACTCTCGGAGAATGGATTTTATGACAAAATCAACTTCCAAAAAACAAGTTCCTTGAAATTTTCAGAAAAGCACATACTAAACCACCATTCTCCAGCTAAATTGACCAGAAATACTTCATCCCTACAATAAAACCACCAACTGCCTTCTAGGTTCAAATGGGAACAATTCCATCAACTCAAAACAAAACAATATAGTGAATTTTACTGATGCAACGTGTAAAGCCCATAAAATTATAAGAAATGAAACTTAATACCAAATCAACTTATAAGGCATTATATGTGCACATTCAATGCCAATACACTCAAGAACCAAATTTGTACGAAAAATACCTCAAAAAAACCCTGAAAAGCATTAAACGCCACACATACAAGCAAATTCAACAATGCAAAACACGTCTTCATGCACATTGAGTGCTTACGAACTTAAACAAACCCTAGAAAGCGCAAAACCTAACTTCTTGCCAGAAAGCTCACCATTAGAGATATTTATACGAACTTAAACAAAATCCTAGAATGTGGAAAACTCCGAAATGAAAGGCGAATTCGAAAACTGAGGAGTTGTACGGAGTGAGATTTATGATACCTGAGGGATGCGAAGGTTGGAGAAGCCAAGGAGGAGGGGCAATTCCGTCAATTAGAAGAGTAGACGCGAGATTGATCGAAGAGTTGAGTCTGATGCCTTACTTGCTCAATTATCCATTTCTTTCTCTCGAATATCTGCACGAACAGCTTCTCCATTTCTCCTATTCTTCTTCGTCTTCTTCCTGTTCTTCTTCTTCGAGGATCTCCTCTTCTCACGTCGATCTAACTTCAAGAGAGAGAGAGACTTTGGTGGATTCGATGACGAACGGTGGAGATAGAAATGAATTGAAAAGGCCAAGGCGCGGAGGAAAAATTTGAAATTGGGGGAAGGACTGATCGGTTCTGCTTGTATCTCGACAGGTCGGGTTCAATATCGATGTGGGCCATATTTTGGGCCAGACATGGGCCTTAGATTAAGGCTGAGTTTGGATATACATTTTCCCTCTCATTTTCAAATTAGCCCGAAAGCTTCTCTTTGGCAGCAAACAACGAAAGTCAGCCCCTTAATTTACCATTGTAAAATGACAAAGAAAACCCCATAAATTTTCCCAAATTCCTATTTTACCCTTTCCTCTTCTTCTACTCTTAATTACTGTGAAACCCATTTCAAACAACATTAATGAGGATTCTTGGCAGAAAATATTCCTCCATGCTTCATTAGAGAATCAATATCTTATTACTACTCTCATTATCATTTCATCATGGGTAGAATAGGAAGTTTGATTTCGTATAAAAGAATTGGATCGAAGTGGGGAGTTTGCTATATACCACCAAGGAGAGAGAGAGCGTGCATGGGACATAGAGAGAGAGAGAGAGATAGTGAGAGTGTGTTTAAAGATGGAGATTAGCGGCATATCAAATCGATTTCCCACATAGTTCAGATTCGTTGACGAAACTGACTCATCTATAATTTTTCATTTCTTGTTTTGAAGGTACAAGGAGTGGTGGTTGTTCTAAGGGTGGCGATTGAGAGTGGACTGGTGGGTGTATTTAGGGTAAGTGCGGGTGTGTGTGTGTTTAGGGTGGATGCAGGTGCGTATGTGTTATGAATCGTGTGTGTGTGTGTTGTGCAAAGTGTGTGCTTCGGGTATGTGCGTGTGTGTATGGGTAGTGGGGCGTGCTTATATAAGTTGTGTTGCGTGTGGGTGTGCTGGTGGTGCAGCGTGTGTGTAATGTGGGTGTGTTGCGTGTGTGTATCTTGTGGTTGTGCTACGTATGCATTGTGGCTATGATGCGTGTGTGGGTTGTGGGCTGCGTGTGTGTGGCGTCGTGAAGTGTGTGTATGGGATGTATGTTAGCGTGGTTGTGGGGTGTTGGGTGTATGATGTGCTGATGTTTGTGTGTGGTGGTGCAGCTAGCGTGTGTGTGTAGTTGTGGAGCTGGCGTGTGTGCTATTGTATGTGTGTAAGTGTTCTGTTGCATGTATGTGTACCTGTGTGTGGGGATGGTGCTGTGGGGTGTGTTAGAGCGCGCATTGAGCTGGTATGGGGCACCTGTTAGGCATTGTTGGGGCGGGTGGTGAAGCGCATATGGGGCTAGTAAGGGGGCTCTTAGGGAGCTCTTGGGGCATTTCTTAATGCTGGTTGGTGTATGTTTGGTTGTGTGCATGTGTGTGAGAGTGTTGTGTTATTTTGTGTATTATTGTTTTTGTCTTCCATTGCATTCTTCAATTATAGTCTTTTTTTGGCATATGACCTCTAACATGCATATTTTCTAATTATTCGTGAAATGTAGAGTGCTCCAGTTGGAGCTTTCATTAAAGTTATGTTATGTGTGTTCATGTTGTAATGAATTGTCATCCAAAAGATGAGTGATAGGGCTCTATGGAGCGAAAGTGACATAATTGCCTTTATTAAATTCTGTGTTGAACAAGTCTGATTGGGGAAGCGTGCTAGTAGGCATCTGAAGTCCAGCACATTTACAGTAGTAGGCATTAAACTTTAGCAAAGTAGAGGGAAATTATATACTGCTAAGCAGCTTCGTACAAAATGGGACACATTAAGGAAGTTGTGGTGGAAATGGAACTGGCTGGTACGATATGCTACCTCTGGCGTTGGTTGGAACGACACCACTCAGACTTTTGATGCATTAAATGAGTGGTGTGCATTAAATGAGTGGTGGGAGGCTATGGATTAGGTATAAACATATAAACATCTTTTTACAAATTCATCTTATGATGTGCCAGTGTTTGATCATTCCCCTTTTGTATAATGATGCAGGAATACGGGAGGATGAAGAATGAAAGCACTCTCCAATTTCATTTGGAGGGGTTAATATATAAAGATCAACTCAATGAAATGTTCAAAGGCATGAAGGGGACAAATCGCAAAGCTTGGGCACCCAATTCGTTCATACCTCACCCAGTAGACAGCCCTGAAGGCAGTGGGGATCCACGGTTTATTGATTCGATGGATACTTCCTTACTTGAAGATGACTCGGTTGAGCATTCCTCCCATGAGAGTGAACCCTTGTCCAAACGAAAGCAACAGCCTGCTGGTAAAGCGAAAAAACGAACTAAAAAATGTATGCACTCAAGGGACGATCTCACCAACGATTTAGGTAATTTTATTGCCATACTATAGGCTCGGAGTTCAAGTAGTGGCATGTCCATTGGCATTGAAAAACTTCCTCCAAGCATCGCAACAATTATGGAGGATGTATGGGCCTTTCCAAGAGTGTAAGGGAATAGCACGCTAGGTTTAGAGGCAACTAACATTTTTGTGGATGAGAAATGAAGAAGTTTTATTTTGCCTGTCCAAATGTTAACCTAAAGACTGAATTCCTCTTACGCGAGCTAGCGAAGAGACGTAGGATGTAATATGTATGTTTTGTTTTATTTATATTATGTGTGGTGTGTATTGTTGTATTTGTTGTTGGTTAATTGTCGTCATAAATGATGGAATGTTTTTCCTTTCTTCTTTTTTTTCCCCTTTTGTTTGAAAATTGATTGCAACATGTTGTGTTATAAATTTCACTTGTTCCAGCATAGGTATGGCCGGTGATTGATACAATGAGCTTGTGACAGTAAGCATGCTCTATCTTATAATAGATAGACGCTTGTTCGACAAAAATCCATGTTACAACTCCACAAGAACCGAAGCACAATTTATCGATGAGCTTCCGAACCACCAAAACCCAACAAGATGCCATAATATGTTCCGAATGAGTCCAACATTATTTCACTAATTATGTCGGACTTTGGCATAATACAGCCTTCGGGACAACAAAGGTGTGTCCATTGAGGAGAAACTCGGGATTTTCTTAGTAATAGTCAGTCAGGATGTGTCTACAAAAGTTATGCAAGAAATGTTTCAACATTCATTGGAAAACTGTCTTCCAACAATTTAATGAAGCACTGGACGCAATACCGGCATTCTCACATACTATAATACAACCTACTGATCCTCACTTTCGTGAAACCCCAACAATAATAGCCAAAACATGGGATATTATAAATTTTTCCAGGTTGAGATAATATGGCATGCATGAGATGCATATAGCATGGAATTAGTACCAAATTCATGTTCTTTTCTTCATTTTTTTCCTAGGGCTGCATTGGAGCAATGGATCGATCACATGTGATGCATACATTCTAGTGGACGAACGAATCATATATACAAATAAGGAGGGCGAAGTTTCCCAAAACATATTGGTTGTTTATGATTTTAGTTATAGATTCATATTTATGATCGCAGGTGCAGATGGTCAGAGCCATGATGCAAATCTGTTGGCTATGGTACTTAGAGATCAGAGATACAAATTTTCGGTGCCACCACCTAGTGAGTGATGATTTTTGGACATACACTTTTATAAGTCATGACACACCTTTACTAGCGATTGTCACAATGGAATTTTTTTTACAAGTAAATATTACTCGGTGGATTCAAGGTTTCCAAATAAGAAGGGGTTCTTAGCTCCTTACAAGGGAGAGCGGTATAATGGGTATGAATATCAATCGAGTGGTCCACCACAGAGTCCAAAAGAACTATTCAATCACATACATTCGTCACTACTAAATATCATAAAGCAAACATTTGGAATTTGGAAAAATAGGTTTCGTACTCTCCACAACATGCCAACGTATAAGTTGGCAAAGCAGATAAAGATAGTCGGTACTACTGTTACTATACATAATTTCATTATAAAAAATGATATTAATGATTTGTGCATTAGGAATGGTCTCGGACAAGAGGGTTCTAGTAGATCTAATCATAGTAATAGTGAAAACAAACCACATGGTAGCAACGCGCCTGAATTAACTAATGATTTGTGGATGAATGTTGCATGTGATTCAATAGCTTCTGGTTTGACATCACATCGTTAGGGTTGGTAGATGTTTCATGGAGAACAACAGTTTCTCTATTTCAGCTGTAATGATGACTTCTGACTCCATTGTTAACGTGTCATTGTAATAATGAGCTATAACTGTTTACGTTACTAATAATGGTAGTGTGAAGTGCTAATTACAAGTTTAAGGTTATTAAAGGTTCTAATATTATTTAATGAAATTAATGTAATAATGAAAAAAAAATGTCAAATTAAAATATATGATGATTAATAAGCATATTGTTAATTTAAAAAAAAAACCTAAAAAAAAAAAGCAAAAACACTACAAGATACGAAAGCTGACATTACCTTTCAAACCCAATACGGAACTAAAATTGAACATACGCTGATACTAAAACTTATACAGATATCAGTAACAACTAACAATCACAAAGCACTAAAATTTAATGAAATTAAAATAATTATGAAAAAAAATGTTAACATTAAAAATATGATGATTAATAACCGAATTGTTAATTTTCAAATAAATTTTTAAAAAATAAAAAAGAAAAAAAAATAACGTGATGCCAAACCCATGCTGAATTAAAACTGATAGCTTTCCAAACATCAACTTTCATACCAATACTTAAATGATACCGATAGCTTTCCAAACACCAGCTTTTAAACTGAAACTAAACTAAAACTGAAACATTGCTGATACTAAATTGATATAGATACCGGTAAAAAAACTGAAAATCCAAAAGCACCATCGTCCATCTTATGTAGACCTAAGTTGTTAAGCGTATAGGGTCAAATTCAAGATCCTCTTTTTTTCACCTAATAATCAAGAACTTAACTTGTGGACCTATAGCTCGAGTATGATGTCATATTGTACATCTATTGAATTAGGACAGTGCAGCGTGTATTTAGATTATCTATTTTCATCTGTATCTTATATGTATTTGATCCGCATCTTATTTTTATTTGTATCTGATATGTATATAATTTTTTTCATATGTTTATGTGTAAAAATGTTTATTTTTCATCTATATTTGTTTTTTACAAGCATCTATTTGAAAATAAAAATAGAATAAATGCCAAATTGATAAAAAAAGAAGATGAAACAAACAAAACCCAATTAAATAATAAAATTAATATCTAAAGGTAAATGTTAGATTTGTTATCTGGATTTTATTAATTTGTATAACTAACTACCAAAACTTTAAGGCATTAATTTATAATCTATAAATATTTCAAGTTCATTTATTGCTTATTATGTGTATTCGATTCCAAAAAAATTGGTAAAAGGTGACTAAAAATAAATTTTGGCATATTTCGGGTAGTTAATTTAAAAAATAACTAAAATTTTAGGTTTCAAATTGACACTTTTGAATTTCAAACGATTGATTAAAAAAAAGGCAAAATTCAAATAATAAATGTGACAACTACTATATCTGAAATTCTTAGGTTATTAATTATAAAATGATCTTTTAACATTATTCATTAGACGTATACATATTTGCATAAAATCAAATACATACAACTACAAAAAGATCTATTGAAAGTAAAGAGAAAATACAATTACAAAAAAAAAAAAAAACAATAACAATATTTTAGTGATAAATAGAGTATTTAAGAATAAAAGCACAATTTCATTTAGCAAAATTATTAACAAATACCCTTTAGACATCCCTAAAATTTTTTTTATTAAGTTAGGAAAAAAAAAAAGAGTTAATATCACTAAAACCCTTTATACATGGGCCTTAGATTAAAACTGTCCATCTTATGTAGGCCTTAGTTGTTAAGCCGTCATATTGTACATCTACTGAATTAGGATAGCAAAGCTTATTGTTAGATTATCTATTTTCATCTGTATCTTATATGTATCTGATCTGCATCTTGATTTTATTTGTATCTTATATGTATATGATTTTTTTTACATGCTTATGTATAAAAATGTTTATTTTTCATCTGTATTTGTTTTTTTATAAGCATCTATTTGAAAATAAAAATAAAATAAAATGCCAAATTGAAAAAAAAAAATGATGAAACAAACAAACCCTAATTAAATAATAAAATTAATGTCTAAAGGTAAATATTAGATTTGTTATCTGAATTTTGTAAATTTGTATAATTAACAACCAAAAATTTAAAGCATTAATTTGTAATCTATAAATATTTCAAGTTCATTTACATTGCTTATTGGTAAAAGGTGACTAAAAATAAATTTTGGAAAATTGCGGGTAGTTAACTTCAAAAATAACTAAAATTTTAGGTTTCAAATTGACACTTCTAAATTTCAAACGATTAATTAAAAAAAAGGCAAAATTCAAATAATAAACGTGACAACTGTTATATCCAAAATTCTTAGATTGTTAATTATAAAATGATCTTGAAATTTAACATTATTCATTAGACGTATACATATTTGCATAAAATCACATACATACAACTATAAAAAGATCTATTGAAAGCAAAGAGAAAATACAATTACAAAAAAATAAATAAATAAAGAACAATAGCAATATTTCAGTGATAAATAGAGTATTTAAGAATAAAAGCATGGTTTCATTTAGCAAAATCATTAACAAACACCCTTTAGAAATCCCTAAAATAGTTTTTTTTTTTAATTGTTAAGTTAGGAAAAAAAAGAGTTAATATCATGAACAGCCTTTAAACACGGGCCTTAGATTAAAACTATCCATCTTATGTTGGCCTAAGGTGTTAAGCATATAGGGTTAAATCCAAGATCCTCTTTTTTTCACCTAAGAATCCAAAAAACTTAACCCGTGAACCTATAGCTCAAATATGATGTCATATTGTACATCTACGAGCATGACATCATATTGTACATCTACTGAATTAGGATAGCACAGCGTGTTGTTAGATTATCTATTTTCATCTTTATCTTATATGTATCTGATCTGCATCTTGATTTTATTTGTATCTTATATGTATATGATTTTTTTGACATGCTTGTGTATAAAAATGTTTAGTTTTCATATGTATTTGTTTTTTATAAGCATCTATTTGAAAATAAAAATAAAATAAAATGCCAAATTGAAAAAAAAAAAGATGAAACAAACAAATCCTAATTAAATAATAAAATTAATATCTAAAGGTAAATATTAGATTTGTTATCTGAATTTTGTTAATTTGTATAATTAACAACCACAAATTTAAAGTGTTAATTTACAATCTACAAATATTTCAAGTTCATTTACATTGCTTATTGGTAAAAGGTGACTAAAAATAAATTTTGGAAAATTTCGAATAGTTAATTTAAAAAATAACTAAAATTTTAGGTTTCAAATTGACACTCCTAAATTTCAAACAATTAATTAAAAAGAAAGGCAAAATTCAAATAATAAACGTGACAACTACTATATCCGAAATTCTTAGGTTGTTAATTATAAAATGATCTTGAAATTTAACATTATTCATTGGACATATACATATTTGCATAAAACCACATACATATAATTATAAAAAGATCTATTGAAAGAAAGAGAAAATACAATTACAAAAAAATAAATAAATAAAGAACAATAGCGATATTTCAGTGATAAATAGAGTATTTAAGAATAAAAGCATGGTTTGATTTAGCAAAATTATTAACAAACACCCTTTAGAAATCCCTAAAATAGTTTTTTTTATTATTATTAAGTTAGGAAAAAAAAAAAAAGAGTTAATATCACAAACAGCCTTTAAACATGGGCCTTAGATTAAAACTATCTATCTTATGTAGGCTTGAGGTGTTAAGCATATAGGGTCGAATCCAAGATCCTCTTTTTTTCACCTAAGAATCCAAAGAAATTAACCCGTAAACCAATACCTCGAGCATGATGTGATATTGTACATCTACGAGCATGACGTCATATTGTACATCTACTGAATTAGGATAGCACAGCATATTGTTATATTATCTATTTTCATTTGTATCTTATGTATCTGATCTGCATCTTGATTTTATTTGTATCTTATATGTATATGATTTTTTTGACATGCTTATGTATAAAAATGTTTACTTTTCATCTGTATTTTTTTTTATAAGCATCTATTTGAAAATAAAAATAAAATAAAATGCCAAATTGAAAAAAAAAATGATGAAACAAACAAACCCTAATTAAATAATAAAATTAATATCTAAAGGTAAATATTAGATTTGTTATCTGAATTTTGTTAATTTGTATAATTAACAACCAAAAATTTAAAGCATTAATTTATAATCTACAAATATTTCAAGTTCATTTATATTGCTATTGGTAAAAGGTGACTAAAAATAAAATTTTGGAAAATTTCAGGTAGTAAATTTAAAAAATAACTAAAATTTTAGGTTTCAAATTGACACTTCTAAATTTCAAACGATTAATTAAAAAAAAGGCAAAATTCAAATAATAAACGTAACAACTACTATATCTGAAATTCTTAGGTTATTAATTATAAAATGATCTTGAAATTTAACATTATTCATTAGATGTATATATATTTGCATAAAATCACATACATACAACTATAAAAAGATCTATTGAAAGCAAAGAGAAAATACAATTACAAAAAAAAAAAAAAAACAATAGCAATATTTCAGTCATAAATAGAGTATTTAAGAATACAATTATGATTACATTTAGCAAAATTATTAACAAACACCCTTTAGACATCCCTAAAATAGTTTTTTTTTTTTTAAATTAAGTTAGGAAAAAAAAGAGTTAATATCACTAACAATATTTGATCTTCTATTAAATATGAAATTGACTACTTGAATTTTAACTAGTTAATTTTTTACCTAATCAAACTTTTCATGCATACAACACTATCTAGTGTAACTTCATTTGCATATCTAACATAGAGAGCCAATGCTTGAATAATGCGTGTGCAGTGCATTAAAATCGACCATGCCACGTTGGTTATTATGATATATCCTCGGAAAAAACTAGAAAATGCAAATAGAATAAAAAAGAAAAAATAAGTTAACTTGAGTTAAAAGTTAGAAGTGGGAAGAGAGATAATGAGATTTAATTAAAAGCAAAAGAGCAAGGAGAAAGAATGCACGAATGAAACCTAAGAAGTCAAAGGTGATTTCATGAACAGAACTCTAATGTCATGTTTGGTATGCAAGAATTAACTCGGAATGGAATCACAATTTCGAGTTTCATTCCTATTCCTATGTCTGGTAGCATTTTTTAAAGCCGGAGTCGCGATTCTTGGGAATCGACGATTCCGGTTTAGAGAGGGAATTCGATTCTGCCCTTTAGAAGGTGGAATGGCGATTCTATTCCACCCTCAAAAACGATAATTACCATTAAATTACTTTTTTATCCTCTTATCTATTTATTATTTACATTAATTATTGAGGATATTTTTGACAAATAATATGTTAATCCCATTCCATTCCATATGTATCCAAACAAAGAAATTGATACATCATTCCGCCTCTCGTTTCATTCCTCCCATTCCAATTCATTCCATTCTGAATGGTTTCTGCATACCAAACGTAATATATCTACTTAGATGCACCTTCGGTAGCAATAAATCCCTTTAATCTAGGCTATTAATTTGTGGAAGCATAACCTTGATAGCAATATAACTCTAAAATCTAAGACCTTATAAGTGGAATCCCTATTTACATGACAAAGTCAAAACCTTCTCGCAAAAGGATAATTGTGTGTAGTACCTACCATTGTTGAGACAAGTTGTAGTGCTTTCATGATTGTTTGGGAAAATCTTTCTATCATTGGGGCACTAAACAAACTTTTGTGGTAAGGTGTTAAGTGGACACTTGTAAGCTAGCTTGTAGTAAAAAGTAACTTCCTTGTTCTAAGTTTCGTACTTAAGGTCATTATAATAACCATAGGCCATATATATACATACATATATACATTTTTCATTAGTACATGAACTTATTGTCATCACATTCTTTCATATCCCTTGAGCTATGCTATGTTGTGCTAAGTTTGTGTTTAGCATGTGCTATCCGTGTTAAGAGTTGCTGGTGCTTATCATTATAAGCAAACAAAGCTAATATATATTTAAAGTAGTTGTATTCAGGTGAAATTACCTTTATTTTTATAAAAATCGTGTAGTTGAAGTTATTTTAACAAGTATTAAGACAAAACGAGTCATGATATCTTACAAGACATGAGGGCTTAGGAGCCACAATGCAAGGGTTTGTCCATCGAAGAACACAAGTGAGGCAAGTTAAGTAAATCACAAGTGATGTGATACTAATTTGTGCTATTCCATTTGAAAATGATAGTAATTTTGTACTATTGTTTGCTTTTTGACTAAATAGGAGCAATAATGTCACAAGTGGTGTAACTTTTCAAACACAAAAAGGGAAGATAAGATTGAGTGAAAATTCTTAAGCTGTATCTACTAATTGTGTAATCAGCACGCATGCTAACATGAGTTGTGTGTAAAATTTTCATTATAGCTAAGAGACTAACAACATAACAAACATAGTGGAGAAGCTAAGTTAGTAGCCAAGACTCCCAAATTCAACAACGAGTGAGAGGTAATAAAGTAATCTATGTGTTAATTGATTTAGTCATGTTGTCATTAACATGTCTACTATAACATGGCAATGACAATCTACAGTATGTTACATGTTAAGTACAACTAAAACATGTCAATGATAATTTGTTAGATGTCTAACTTAAGTACTTGAAATGTTAGTTAAAAGCGATGAATACTTTTATGTTTACAATAGCAACTAAAACATAATAGTATTAGCAGCTTAAACATATAAGAACAGTTGTTGTATTTCTCATCTTAGTACCAAAAAAATGATAATGTGTTTATAATTGTATTTTTTTTTATAATATGGTCACAAAGCAACTAGTTGAAATTACTTTTATGTTTCTACAAAGTTACTGGCTTTGCCCTTCATGACAATGAGTGTTAAGGAATTCTATCCATCTTTGCTTTCTTGACTTATATCCATAATATCGTGTCTTGAATTTTATTCGTATTGTCCCTATGTTTCCATAGTAGTTTATCATCACTTCTTTTTACCTAAGACACATGGCACTCTAAATATGTAAGAGAGTCGTCTGAAAAAGTGCGATGATGTAGCAATATTGGTTGCAATAATGTTCATTAATTTAAATTCATCATTGCATTGACTTTGTTGCAGGTTGCCAATGCCACTACGAAAGGCTTTCTGAGGACAGGGATTCAAAGTGATCAGTTTGATAGAGGTCGTCGGGCTTCTTATGTTAGCAAAGGACACAAAGTACCATACCAACAACTGACATGTTCAATGCCTCAGCCTGACAAACCCCTATGTTGGTGAGGGAAGATCCTTAACCTTAAGTTTCTTTTTAACAAACTTCATTATAATGTCCTACAAGCATTATGCCACAAAATAAATAAAGGGAAGCCGAAACGTAGCAAACAAGCAACCTACCACCTCACTAGTCTCTGGTAAAGATTTAAAGCTAAATGCCATTATTGTTTGTACTATAAAATCATGTAAATTTATGTTCTTTAACGTGATCCTTTATTGTTATTTTGTGCAATTCATATCAAACATGGACCATGTTTCTTTCAAGTAGAATGGAAAGCGCATGCGCTTCGTATAAACATGGAGAAAGCCAACCTATATGACGCACAAGTCACATAGTGTGCCTAAGCAAATATAGTAAAGGAGCAAGTTCACATCCAAAATGAAAAGTGATCACATTTTAATGGAAAACTTGTGCAAGAAGATCAGTTCATTGTTTGTGCGATTAGATAAATCGAATGACAACGACAGCTTTGGTGGATTTCCAACACAAGAGAGCCAATTTAAGAAGCATATTATGACATTAGTCTACCTTTTGTTATCCAACTAGGTGCTAGTGACAATATCAAGTGTTTATTTTGTTGTTGGATATCTATTTTATATATTGGGTGCAATTGCTCTTTCTTCCGTGAACTCTAAAGAGCTTTTGATGTATGTGTTGTTGTTATTTTATCTTCTCTTTTTTTTTTTCAATCACAGTTTGTGCCCAAATAATACTAAGAATGCCATTGCAAGTTGTTTGCAATTTTATCAAGGTAATCAGGTTTAAAAGACTGCCAATTAAGTTGTTGTTGTTCTTCTCCTTCTTCTTCTTCTTCTTTCTTATCTATATTAGGTAAATTCTTTTCTTTAAATTTTCTACTAGTATATCTACAAATTTCTTTTGCTATCTTATTTGCATATTTGTGAGGTTTTCTTATTAAAAATTCTCCCCATCTAAGATCATATCCATCACTTTCTATGATTAAAAAAAATCTATATCTAGAGGTAATCTTAACTTTGGTTACCATTTTACTTTTTCTTTTATCCTTCTTATTTGTTTAATGTCGTATTGTTGCGATCCTTTAAAATTAGAAATCCTATTATAAAATGGTCCAATAAAGAATATAAATCTTTTATGAAAGGCCTAGCATAATTTGATAATCCCAAATATTCTTGCAATTGTCTTTTGTCCATTTATTCTGAAATTCTAACACATTTTTGACCTACAATCAAACTTACTAAACATATCGCAATTTTGAATCCTATATACCAATTCTGTTTTATTAGGAAGATTGTAAGCATCATCCCTAGTGTTGTCATTTAACTTTCTATAGTCTATCACCATTTTTAATTTTCCTTTAGCTATCTTATTGTGTTTTCTTACTATGAAGGTTGAACTCCTGTGCTGACTATTTGATCTTTCTATAACTCCTAACCCTAATAATTCTTTAATATGTGTCTCAAAATCCTGTCTATCCATGTTATCACATTCTATTGCTTTTGAATAGATCCTAATATCTGGGTTTTTTAATCTAATTTATATATGATTTTTTTTTCTTTCCTAGAATTTTGTGAGATTTTCTCCAAAAGTTTCTTCTTTTTTAATGTGCTTAAAATCATGTTAGGTTATCCTGTTTCCATACAAGAATTATCTAAAACATGTATACCTTTTCTTATTTTATCATTTTTCTTTCATTAATAATCACTATTTATATCCAATCATTTTCATTTAAAGTTTTTTCACCATTTTGTTATTGTATTTGTATTATTTCATTAATAATCTCTATTTCTATCCAATCCTTTTCATTTAAAGTTTTTTCACTATTTTTGAAAACGTACTAGAAAATACTCAGGAGGGGGGTGGATTGAGTATTTGACTTAAAATGCTCAAACAAAGAATTTTGTGCAAAGGATCAAATTTAAATTTTGATAACAATAGATATAACAAAAATTAAGTACTATAAGAAATATAAAGGAGATAGAGAAAAAAGATTCAAACCCAGATTAAATGTGGAGTTCGGTCCGCTTCCTAATCTCCACGATCACCCAAATCGCCTCAAATAAAAGACTTCACGCATTTTATTAATTTCAATCACACCAGCTCAAGTAAAGCAGTACACAAGTTTGCAACACTTGAGAAATAGAAATTTTATTTCTCCACAATGATACTCTCTTATAGATAATAAATACAAAAAGAGAGCTCCAATTTTATTTTCTCTCTCTTCACAGATTTTGCAAAATAATGAACAAGAATTTATGAGAGAGTTTTTAATTTGTTTGTTTGCAAATGAAGGTTCTTAAAAGCTTGTTTGAATCTCCCAATGAAATTTATAGATTTAAAAAATTTGAATATCTATTAGATATAACGTCTTAAAATCATCAGGCATTAAATGCACATAACGGCTCTTTTATGCCACATCAACTTGTATTTTGAACTCATCACACCTTGGTTGTTGTCGTGCTTTGGATCATGTCGTGCCTTTGTTCTTGTCGCCAATTGATAGTTGCCTTCAAGTGTAGTTTTAAATTTATAAAGCTTGTTCTTAATTCACTATAAAGGCAATAGGCAGTGTACCCATCGAAAATGTAATATAGTGCAAAAATCGGGATCGTCCACAGGGAATAAACAACTACTAGTAATTACTCTTATTCTACTATCTAACTGATAATTTTGATGAAATTCTATTTAATTTACTAGAGAAGACAAATACACTAGCACTGATCAACAAGCAAGATTATATTAAAGCAAATGATCTAGGTTTTGTCTTCATCTAATTTATCATGTGAATCATTGGAAATTACAAATTTGATTTAGTTCTTAAGCTGCTGAGTTTCTCAAACAAAATGATTATTCTTTTGAATCTATCAATTCTTTCTTAACCTAAGTTAAACAATTAGGATTTCTCCTCAATCAACAGCAACTTAAGCCTGCATTAAGAACATGAACTCATTGGAATTTCAATAGTCACGGAAGATTCTTGCTATTCAATGTCTAGAATTACAAACGAATCTCATCAATTGCATAGATCAATTCATGAAAGTAATCTTTCAATTAGCTTAAATGAAAATTAGGCATAAATTTGCATTCCGGATATACAAACTTAAGAAACAGTTAAGAAACATGTAATTGAACAAAAAAACATCAATCTTTTACTAAACCCAAATCCTCATCACAAGATAAGTTAGAGTTTAACAAAACCCAAATCTGAAAATTTACTCTTGCATAGTAATTAACGGGAATACATGAAATTCTAAAAACAAACTAGAATTCATGATATCACCCGAGAAAATGAAGCTCAAAATTGTGGATCTTCAATCCAAGATAATCTTGGCTTGTTGAAATTCCGAAGAACTCGTGTATGAATTCTATATGTGGTCTCTCTTGCTTCCTTGCTGTTGTTGATTCTTCCTCCATCTTCAATTTATAATGGATTGCACATAAATGGAATTGAATGCTCATTATGGAGGAACTGGGAAGTTACAGGAGTTACGGGTCTTTTGGCTTTCCAAAGTGACACCACTTTTTAATGCCCAATGAACGTTATTTTAATAAATAGGGGTTACTATTCATTAAACAAGCCGTTTCTCGAAAAGTAACTCACTGTCAATTTGACGTGTTTAGGACAAGTCGTGTCACTTGAGCATGTCTGGCAATTTTCTTCATTGTGGAAATTGACACGACTGGGGACACGTCTTGTCCTAGAGTCGTGTTCTTTGCTGTGGACTTCTTTTCTTCATTGACACGACTTGGGATACGGCTTATCCCAAAGTCGTGTAACTTGCTGTTTTAAATCTTCAAAGTGACATGCCCAGTGATAAGACATGTCATGGTCGTGTCTTTGCAAGATGAAATTTCCAGTTTGACATGCTTTGTGACAAGTCATGTCACTGAGCTTGTCCTTCCAAAACTTGAGATTTAGGACTTGATTCTTCTTTTCCTTGACATGGTTGATAGACATGGCTTGTCTTTGTGTGTTAACCACTTTTTGGTCCAAACTTTGCATTTTTGACCCGTTTTGCTTTCTTTTTATAAAATAACTCCTTTAAAGACCTGAAAACATAAATTAATATTTATAAGTGCCAAATTCATAATATTTATCAATAAAATGATCAATAGAAGTCCATTTTGGCATTCATAAAATAGGAATAATTTTGGTTTATCACCAATTAAGCTCGTTATGCCTTAAACTTGTCACGCCTTAAACTTATCATGCCTTTAACTTGTTGCGCCTCGGATCTTGCCTTGTTAAGCCCTTGATGAAAGCCACGATCAAGGCTAGGGCATTTAATTTTTCTTGCTTGTTCGACTAATCGCGCACTCAATTAAAGCTACGACTAGGCCGCGATCAAGGCTTTTGACTAATTAAGTGCAGTTTAACATAATTAAGTAGTTAATTATGCAACTAAGTTCCTCATCAAAATTCATATTGAACACATAAGTTTAATAATCTCTCCCTTTTTTATGAGGACAATCATGCAAAAATTACTCCTCCTCAAATAAGCATCTGGGTTTTAAAAGAAATTTCTTAACTTAATTAAAAAACTTGATACTTAACTCTAGGGAAATGCAAGTTATACTTAATAGTAAAAAAAAAAAAAAAAAACACAATGTACACTATTTATCCATGTTAATTGCGCATTCAATATTTTTCTCCCCATTTGGACTCATCAAAAAGGCAAACTAAAAACATGTCAAATAAAGAGAGATGCACAAGTAACATGCAAGTTTTAAAAGATGTTTTAGACATGTTTGAAAATCCACATATCACAAATTTATACAAGTTTCTGTAAAAATTGCACGATATGTCTATCAATAATGCACAAATTTATCTAAAAAGCTTTTTAACCATTTTTAAACATTCAAATAAGTTTAAAATCATCATTAAGTATGTTCAAACATTGTTTATGCATTAAATGCATAAAAAACCATTTTCATATATTCAAAGCCTAATTTTAGTTCAAAACATGCATAAGAGTAACATATCATCAAAGATTCATGCTTAAGCACACTCAACAAACTCATATAAATTCACATATTGTGAATTATGCATATTTTAGTCATCAAAATCATGATCGTTTCTTAAACGTGTGCACAAATTTGGTACAAAGTACTTTTCATTCAAATTTGAACTTACATACAAGTTTGTTTAAGTCCATTAAGCATGACAAAACATGGTTTAGGGAACAAAAACATAAAAGTCTAATTTTGTGCATATCGAATCCAAAATTTAGCTCATTTTTTGCCCAAAGCACGCACAAAAGCATCTTAACATATATTCTAGCATCTAATAGCTTGTTCTATTCCAAGATCTAGTTTTAGATCAACTTGTTTCCATGATATTTAGCACTCACCTTATTTGATCATGCCTAATTCTTTATGCAAAGTGCAAAAACGATCCTCACTTAAGAGCTTTGTAAAAATATTAGCAATTTATTTGTTTGTATTAATAAATTCTAAGGTAATATCATTATTTAGAACACGAGCGCTAATGAAATGATGTCTAATTTTGATATGCTTGGTTCTTGAGTGTTGGATTGAGTTTTTTGTTAAATTTATAGCACTAATGTTATCATAACAAATTGGGACATTTTCATATTTTAATTTTTAATCTTGCAAAGTTTTTTTATACATAAAAATTGTGCACAACAGCTATCGACAGTCACATACTCAGTTTGACAGTTGAAAGTGCAACTAAATTTTGCTTCTTTGAGTATCAAGATATTAGGGAGTTTCCAAGAAAGTGGCATGTGTTGCTTATACTTTCCCGATCAACTTTGCACCTAATAAAGTCAGCATCGAAGTATCCTACTAGATTGAAAAAATAAACTTTGGATACTACAAGTCAATTTCAATAGTGCCTGCAAAATACTTAAGTATGTGTTTTACTGCATTCAAGTGTGATTCCTTCGGGCAAAATTAAAATCATACACATACGCACACCGAGAACATTATATCGGTTCTTAAAGTTGTTAGATTTAACAAACTATCTATCATGCCTCTATACAACTTTTTACAAACATTTTTTCCGTTTTCATCCTTTGTCAAGTTTTTTACTTATGCTCACAGATGTAGGTCTTATTTTACAGTTATCCATTTTGAATCTTTTCAAGAGTTCTTTTGTATATTTAGATTGATTTTATAAATGTTCCATTTTCGGATTGCTTCACTTAGAGACCTAGAAAATAATTGAGTTCTCCCATCATACTCATTTCAAATTCACCTTCATGCACTTAAGAAATTCATTATAAGACTCATAATAGTAGCTCCAAACACAATGTCATCCACACAGATTTGCACAATTAATGTGTTTGACTTGTGATTTTTGATAAAAAGAGTTGTATCGATTTTTCCTTTAGAAAATCCTTTGTTTAAAAGGAAGCTACTAAACCTTTTATACCTAGCTCTAGGAGCTTGTTTAAGACCATAAAGATCTTTATTTAGTTTGTATAACATGATCATGGAATTCATTATTTTCAAAACCAAGTGGTTGCTCCACTTTTGACATCCATTTGAAAAAAAGTAAATTTTTTTAATGCAACAAATGTCAAAAGCATTCTAATGGCTATTAGTCTAGCAACCGGAGTAAAGGTCTCATCAAAATCTATACCTTCTTCTTGATTATATCCTTTAGCTACTAGCTGAGCTTTGTTCCTAGTTACTATTCCAGCTTTATCAAGTTTGTTTCTATAAACTCGCTTGGTTCCAATAATTGGTCTACTACTAGGTTTAGGAACTAAGTTTCGAACTTCATTTCTTGTGAATTGATTTAATTCTTCTTGCCTAGCTTATATCCAAAATTCATCTTTTAAAGCTTCTTCTGTATTTTTAGGCTTGGTTTGGGATAAGAACACTAGATTACTCATATTTCTTAAGGAAGATATAGTTTGTACCCTCTTTAAAGGTTAACCTATTATTAGATCCCTTGGGCGTGATCAATCATATTTCCATTCTTTAGGAAGATCATAGTTAATAGATTCGTTTACGATACTTTTATGTTCATTTCCTTCATTCATTTCTTTTTTAATATTTTCAAGAGAAAACTTATCCAAATCATCACAAACATTATCCATATCATCACCTGAGCATATATAAGGCAAAGAATCATCAAAAGCAACATAAATAGATTCTTCCACAGTCAAGGTTCTTTTATTGAAAACTCTATAAGCTTTATTAGTTAAAGAATAACCTAGAAAAATTCCTTCATCACTTTTAGCATTGAACTTAGCTAGCTGATCTTTTCCATTGTTTAAGATGTAATATTTAGTGCCAAAAGGATGAAAATCAGATATGTTAGGTCTTTTTCCTTTCTAAAGCTCATAGGAGTTTCCTTAAGAATTGGTCTTATGAAGACTCTAGTAGATATATAGCATGTAGTGTTAATAGCTTCAACCTACAAGTATTTAGGTAGATTATTTTCACGCAACATTATTCTAGCCATTTCAATTAAAGTTCTATTTTTTCTTTCAGCTGCACCATTTCGTTGTGGTACTCTAGGAGCTAAAAAGGTATGTTTAATTCTAGCTTTACTACAAAAATCATCTATTTCATAATTTTTAAATTCTTCCACAATATTAAGACCTTTTTTTATTTTGGACTTTCTTACAATATCTAAAAAAAACATTGTTTGTTTTATCTTTAGATGTTAGGAAGAAAGTTTATGTATATCTAGTGAAGTTATTAACAATAACCAAGGTATATTTTTTTATCCTAAACTTAAAGTTTGAGTAGAACCAAATAAGTCTATATGCAATAGTTCTAATGGTTTAGAAGTGTAAACAACATCCTTAGACTTAAAGGAAGTCTTAGTTTGTTTTCTTGTTGACATGATTGACAAATCTTGTCATTTTGAAAATTTATTTTTGATAATCCTTTAACAAGATTCTTTTTAATAAGTTTTGAAATTTCATCCATGTTACCATGTCCCAATTTTTTGTGTTATAGTAAACTATTATCATTTTGAAAGTACAGACAAATTTCATTTGAAGATTTGAAATCATCTAGATTGATTTTGTAAATATTTATTTGTTTATATCCTTCAAAATAAGCTTGATTATTACCAATTATTTCAATAGAACATTTATTAGGAAGAAATATTGTTTTAAATCCATTATCACATAATTGGCTGACACTAAGGAAATTATGCTTTAAACCATCAACTAAAAACACATTCTTAATAATTAAATCTCTATTTACTAGAATGCTACCTTCACTAAGAACAGTTGACTTGCGATTGCCTCTGAAGGTTACATTCCTTTCATCTTTCAAGACTAAATTTGTAAACTTGAATGCATCTCCGGTCATGAAATAGCCATAAATTCCTAATTCACATTTTATCTGTGTGTTGTTGAAATTATACATGCTTTTGATATGTGTTGAATGTGATTTATATTTATGATGAATTATATGCTAGGTAGTTGTGCTAAAAATATTTAAATGTATTAGAATTAATTAAATATTGAGTTCATAAAATTTTAATTTTATTAGAATGTATTAAATATGCTTATAATAAGTTAGATAAAGCATGTACATAATTCTCAAAATTTGTAGAATTTTAGTCACAAATAAAGCCTATAAACCCACCTTTAATTAACCAAATCAAGCCCATTAATAAAACAAGTTAAGCCCATTAAAGGCCTTATTAGTGGCAGCCATGAAAGTCAAACAAAAGGATAATATCAACCCATAAAAGTGCAAAATTCATCCAAATTTTTTAGACAACACAAACACCCACTCAAAGGCTTCTAAACTCCATTTTTGCACTCCCAAAGCTTCCTCATGGCCCTATGCTATTAAGCCCTTCATCTCTTATAAATTCAACCATCAAAAGCTTGCTTTAGGACTACAAATCAAGAGTACAAAGTTTGCTTGATAAGTATGTTTTTCTTGTCTTGAATATATGAATGTATGTAGTTTCTTGACGTTAGGTTTGAGCTTAAACTCGTGTTTGATGATTTATACGTTGTATTGATAGTATAAGAAGTGTTATGAGACTAGTGAAGTTAGTTATATATGTAGTATACGAGATTAGAAGTGTTGAGAAATTCTAATGGTTGATGACTAAATATTGGGTGTTGTGGACTAGGGGTTTGAAGTGTGATTTATGAATAATGATGATGGTAAAGTGTTTAATGTTTTGAGTGGAGTTTATGTGGGTTGAATGATGTATTGATCATATAACAAGCTTAGGAAAAACATGGGATGATTTTAAAGAAGTTTTGAAAGTGTAAACTTTACATGAAAAACAAAGGAAATTCGTGTCTAGCAACAGGGGATAAGTCGCGGGCGAGCAAGGGGAGTGATTTAAGTTGATCGTCACTTTTTCACCTATCACGGGCGACCAAAGGTGTGTAATACTCTCTGATGGTGTGTTTTTCAAAAATCACGGGCGACCAAAGGGGCATGCAATCTCCCCTGCTGCTTGACGTATTTTCGTATTTTGGTCGTAACTTTTTCATCCGATCTCCGAAAGAGATTGATTCAAGTTGTGTTGGAAAGATTAAAAAGAGATCTACAACTTTCATGTTTTGAGTTTTTCCAAATTCTGAAATTATCAATGCTTAAATATCAATTCTTGCCAACTATTGCATTTTCCAAGCAAAGTCAAAAACTTATTTTTGTTTGTTTTATGTGTATTTGCTTTGGCAAATGGATCTTTTTGAACTAAAATGAGATAGATTAATGATATTTGATATTTAATGATGATTGAGTGATATAATTAAGCATGATTTAAGTATATTTATAGATTTAACAAATTATTGATTTTCTATGAGTGTTAAGCTAAAATAGTTACATTGTATATATGATTTCCTTTGCTTGTTTTAAGATCTTGTGATAACTTATTTGAATTTCTTTGAATGATTAAGTATGAGATTAGTTGATATTGAGCTTGGACTAAGTATGATGTGGTGATAATCTCTTTGAACAGTGATTGATCCCCGCTCGGCCACCCCCATTAATTCCCAAGCTAGTACAGGTACTCAGTAACTTGCTTGTTTCCTTACTAAGATAGGCATTACTTTAAAGCTACTCTATATTGAGAAAGACTTAATAATTGTTTGTTGAATTTGCTATTACGCCGTTGAATCTGGTTCGGAGAGCGGCACCCTACTCAGATTGGGGGCATGGTAGTTTAGTTGCTTAGACCACCCTTATCATTCTGATATGACTTTCATAAGTGGTTCAGCAGGTAATCGATTGGGAATTTGGTATTGGTATAACATTTGCTTAAACTTGGGGGGAAGTACCATGGTTTAGTTCAACGTTTATGGGAACCATGAACTAGATTCATGTTATGGGCTGAGTCTAAGTAGAGTTGTGTAACAACTAAAACCCTAGATGAGATTACTTAATCGTTATGATAAATTTATCTAGGATGGTATGAATATCCGAGCTACTTATATCAACCCTCTGAGCGTCAAGGTTGTTACTGAGGTTCCCACGAGATCCTTGTTGTCCGGAGTTTGAATACTCCCTTGTTGTATGGCTAATTAAAGATTGAATAATAAATAATTGGTTATTGCATTTTGCATTTAGCTTAAGAACGTGTGACTCACTTTGCATTTATATTCATTACTTGTGTACTGGGCCTTTGACTTATATTTTAACCATTTCAGGAGATGACTCCGATGACTTTTATGCAAGTATGGACTATAGAACTGACTTTGAAGATTTTCTTGATGACTTGGAGGATTAGAGATAACCATGGACTTGATGGAACCCTGTCTTTGTAATAGACTAGATGTGAACTCTTTTGTTGTTGATATAATTTAAGTTTCAGTTTGAGTTATTTTTTGCGATTTTGTTAAGGTTTGTAAGAAGCCTTTGGTTGTAATATATTTATGTACTTGACTATGTATGACTTGGGTTGTATCTCTTGTGATATATATGTATATTAGTAGGGAAGTTATGTTTTGCTAGAGACTTAAAAACCTATGATTTGATATATGTTGATCCTTATAGAATTAGGCAAACAACTACTCAAACACTTCATTTTGGACAACCTTACATATAATTCTGCAGGTTATATGTGGTTGGGGAACTGTTATCACCTATTTTAATTATAGGGGGATAGCGGGTCCTTATAGGTCATGTGCTTAGAGCAACCACTATCCAAGTACCATTTGTTGTTTCCACATGAAGAATCCTACAAAACAGAGATTATTTCTTTGATACCTATTTGAGTTTAGGTCCTTTTTGGTTAGGTGTAACAAAGATTTCTCTTTTAGGAATCCAATCATGCTTGCTTTTATGATTCAAATGCATGATTTTCTTTATTGCATAATTGTGTGCAATATAGCCAACTTTACCATAATAGTTAGATGTCCCATAAGTGGCTATTACAAATCGAGTTTTATGGGGATTGCAACTACTTTCTCTACTATAGCCAGTTCCATATTCATTTGAATTACATTTTTTATTTTTAAGAAGTGTGTTCAAGTTCTTTTTCCCTTTGGTGAACTTGGCTATGGTTGCCTTTGAATCATCTAAGCTAGCTTTCAAAATGATATTTTTATTTCTTAGTTTCTCTAGCTCCTTTAAGCATGTGTTATCACATTTATTTGTGAGATTATCACCTTTTAAGGTTTTATTTTCTATGCTTAGAAAATCAATTTAATTTTTAGTTTCTCATTTTATTTGCTTGATTTATCATTTTCAAGTTTTAAATAATTATTTTCCTCATTTAAGTTTTCATTTTCATCCTTTAACTTAATATATCTTCTTTTAAAAACATCCATCTCATTACCTACATTTGACATCATACTTATGAATACTTGATTTTTCTTTTGTGATTTCACTACTTCTTTACAAAGGCTATTATACATGTTGACTAATTCATCATAAGAAGAAGAAGATGGATAACTGACCTCATCATCCAATGCCATGAAGTAAACATTTTCATTGACGTCACTTGAGTTATCATGACTCTAAGTGGCAATGAGAGCTTCCTTCTTGGATCCCTTAGATACTTTCTTGATCATTAGACAGTATTGTTAAATGTGTCATGACTTGTGACATTTATAGTAGGTTATCACATCCTTCTTTTCTTTTTTGTATCTTGAGGAGCTGCTATGATCATCCTTTCTTTTTATCTTGTTGTTGAACCTCATGAACTTCTTGAACTTTTTGGCCATTAAGGCAAGTTCCTCATCATCTTCATTGCAATCATGACTTGTAGCTTTTAAAGTAGTAGCCTTTTTGTTTGATTCCTCTCCTACCTTCTTGTTTGGTTCCTCTCCTTGATTAGCTCATGTATCTTGAGAGCTCTAAAAAGTTCCTTTTTGCTCATAGAACTCAAATCTCGTGCTTCTTCAATAGCAATTCTCTTTCCCTCCCAATCCTCAGGTAGAGACCTGAGTAGTTTAGAATTTATTTCCACTTTAGTGAAGTTCTTTCTAATCACCCTCAAGGAATTTATGATGTTGATGAATCTATTGTGCATCTCATCCATTGATTCATTTGGAAGCATTTCATTTTAAAATTTTCAAATTGTCCACATAAAAGACTTATTTTCGCAACCTTACTCTTGAAGTTCCTTCATAAGTCTTTTCTAATCCATCCCTTATATCTTTAGCAGATTTACATGTATAGATTCTATTGAAATCACTTTCATTTAACCTACAATGTAATATGTTTATAGTTATTTCATTCAGATCTAATATTTTTCAGTTTTCTTCATTGTAATCTCTTTCTTCTTTTCTTTCAATAATTAAAGGCCCATTTCTATTACATTTCATATTAGTCTATTTTGTGCTTTTAGAAAGATTTTAATTATGCATCTCCAATACGGGTAGCTTCCCCCACTTAGAAGGGGTGGTCTATTGTTAGCTTGTCCTTTTAGAAGCCCTAGTACATTTGATGCCATGATCTTTGCTTTAAATGTGATTAAGCACAAAAATTGGAGACTAGGCATTGATACCAAATGAAAACGCTCTAGAAAATACTCGAAGGGAGGGGGGGGGGGGGGGGGGGGGGGGGGGTGTTGTATTGAGTATTTAACTTAAAACGCTCAAACAAAGACTTTTTGCGCAAAGGGTCAAATTTAAATTTTGATAACAACAAATATAACAAAAACTAAGTACTATAAGAAATATAAAAGAGATAAAGAAAGAAAATTCAAGCCTAAATTTGACGTGGAGTTTAATCTATTTCCAAATCTCCATGATCACGTAAATCGCCTCCAATAGAGGACTTCACACACTTTATTAATTTCAATCACACCAGCTCAAATGGAGCAGTACACAAGTTTACAACACTTTGGAAATAGAAGATTTCCTTCTCTTTTATGATGCTCTCTTATAGATAAAAAATAAAAGAACGGATCTTTGATTTTATTTTCTCTCTCTTCACAGGTTTTGCAAAATAATGAACAAGAATCAATGAGAGAGTTTCTGGTTTGTTTGTTTGCAAATGAAGGCTCTTAAAAACTTATTTGACTCTCTTAATGAAAACCGTGACTAGGCCACGATCAAGGCTATGCTTAATGATTTGTACTTGCTTGCTGGTTCATTTGCACCTACACAATCTCCAGAGAACAACATATACACAAAACACACACATATATATTATAACATGTTATTAATCTAAGTTGTTTGACTAATTAAGAATAGCTTAAGACAATTGAGTAGTTAATTGTACACTTAATTTCATCATCAAAATTCACATTGAACACATAAGTTCAACAATTTTGTTGTTATATTTGTATTATTACATCTTCTATTTTACTAACTTTTATCTTACTATTTTCTTGATGTTCTCTTAACTTTTGGCTATCACAATCCTTACTCTCACAACACCAGCACTTTGATGTGTGGTTCTGTATTTTATAAATAATTACTATACGCTATAGTCAGATGTCCTAGAATATTTGCAATATATCTAGTAATTCGTATTCCATGCTGATTACTAAGAAGAAAATATAATCCCATAATACATATAATTTTGGAATTTCGAAATTCCATTACTGTATTATACCACATGCATTGGTATAGTCCGTCCTTCTCTTGTGAAAAACCTACCCTGTGTTTCTTTATATATCTACATTCTTTTGTCTTGTTTCCATGTATATTTGTGCTTATTCTACATATATCCATTTCTTTTATTTCTTCTTCAAGTGCAATTTTTTTATCCACCATGTTTGATGTGCTACCTGTATCTATTAAACAATCTAATTTTATTGTTTGAGTCTTGAAGAACAATCTAGTCCTTATATAAACCCCTATGAACTTTGGAACATGTTTTTCTGTTGAATAATTTAGTTTTGTTGGATTGGCCATTTTTAATTGATGTAACATTTTTGTTATTGTATTTGATGCCCTTGTGTAGCTTGTTGAAGTATTATCATGTTCTCTTATAACTACTCTTTTAGGTTTATTTCCTATTCCTGTATGTAATTTTCCTCTTTCTAAACTTAAAAGTCTTTTTTTTTTTTCCATTTTATGTAATTCTTCTTCTATTCTATCAACTTTATTGTCTATCCTCATGATTATTTCTTCTATAGCATCTTGTTGAAAGCTTCTTCTTATTGTAGATGATGATGATGATGATGATGATGATGATGATGATGATATTGCCATTACAATAAAGGAGGGGGGATTTAATCTGGATTCATCTTACTCGGGATGTTAGTGGTAATGATAAGTGTCACAAGACCCTTATCATTAGTGTTCATTTGATCATATCGTATATGTATCTTATGTAATTTTATCAAGAAAAGGATACTTAAGTGCTTGAATATTAATTTTAGGGCTAAAAGAAGACATTTAAGAGTATTAAAGATAATTCAAGTGAAACCAAAGTGAATTTGACAAAGTCTAGACAAGGGTTGATTTTCACACATGCACTACCTAGTGCATGGCCATGGTAACCACCAGGCTAGAAGTCGAAAATTGATCAATAAGAGTTGCTAAATGTGCCCAAGCTGATACATAGGCGTGCTCGAGGCCGTGCAGTTAGAGAAAAATGAACACAAGCTAAAATCCTTGGAGTACACCACCTATTAGCATGGATAAGAAAGAAGCCATGTAGAGAAGAGAATTTATACAATGCTTGGTTCCAGTTCAGCATAGGCACATGCATGGGTAGTGCTCGGAGGTCGTACAAAGATGTTATTTAAGAAATTTAATCAGTTGAGCACGACCTAGGGTGCGCAATCATGCATGGGGTAGTGCTGAGCCAACATTCACCATAATTATAAATAGAAACTTGATTTTGCCTTTCATCAACTTTTATCCATTTAAAAGCCTTAGAGACAGAAAATTACAAGCTTCAAGAGAAGAAGTGCAAGAACATCATTGAAGATCACAAAAGTTCATTAAGGGGATTTATTTTACATTATGATTACTTTCTATTCTTCTAGAATTCATGCTATGATTGTAAAATCTATGGATGAGTAGAGTCTTATACCCTAAATCTTGTGAAACCCTAAATCCATGTGCTAAATCTTTTTTTTTTTATTAATGAAAATTTATGTTCTTAAGTCAACTCTTGTGTTTTTATTGTTCTTGTAATTAATTTGTGGCTATAATTGATTGTATGTTTGATTTCTTTTAGATAGATATAAATCATCTAATCGAATAGATCTTTATGAACAGAGCAATTACATATTCACTTAGAGATAGAGAATCTTATGCTTTAATGCAATTTTATGTGGTGCTAGTGAGGAAAAGATTTCCACCATCTCATATAGGGTTATAAATTAATTAGCTCGAAGAAGGCAACTAATTTTATAGCAACGTCGAGCTTGAAATTTTCATCTTTGGTTTTATTTCTTTCAATTTGATTTGTATTAAATCCTAACCCATTTGATACAAACCCTCGACTAGGAACTAAAAGTTTGCTTTTTGAAAAATTTAGGAGTCACTACCCGGTCAAAATCGGAAAAAATTATAAGTTAGGATCAATGGGTTGGTTGGTCCTAACTTAGCCACTAGTCTGGGAAAAAAATTGATTTAAAATCAACTTTGTTGAACCAAAGATTTTTGGATTCAATGGCCACCCTATTAAAATCATATGGTTACCACTTAAAATTCATAGATTAAAATTTATCCTTTTAATGCTAAAAAAAATTACTAATGTACAAACTATGATATTTACAATGTAACATTAAGGTTTATAAATCCAAAAAATATTTACAACAAATAATGAATCAATTCAATATTTACAAAAAAAATTAATTTTTTTTTTCATTTTTTATGTCGCTCTAGAGGTGCCTACGTACTCGCTAATTGGGATTAGACAACACGTAGTTCTTTTTGAAAAAAATTTAATTTGTTGGTTGCTTTTTTAAACTTTTGAATTATCTCACTATAAGTTTATTAATTTTTATGGTTTTCAAAAAAAAAAAAAGAATAAATCTTTTAGTGATATTTCTCTTGAACAACTAATCTATCTTTTCCTTTTTCTATTTTTTATTTTTACTACTTGGAAAATATGTTTTTCTAAGTGACAAAGAGTTTCATACTTATAAATTATAATATGTACATAACATATTTTATGTGTCCACCTTTGGCTAATTCGAGGGTGCTGGAGACTTCGATGATGTCAGTTTTGGCAAAGGAATACCCAAAAGTGGTAGTTTTGAGAACGGTAGGGTGCTACAACGGTGGTGGACTTAGGATAGTTCGAGGCGAGTATTGGTGTTGGAGCTATAAACACAAATTCAAAGAATTTTTCTTTGAAATCCTAATTTCTAAATTTTTTGGACATGAGGCTTTTTGAATGGATTTATATGGAATTCTTCTGTTTGTATTTTTTGTGCTTTTCTTGTTGTTTGGTTATGTTATTGATACATGCCGGGTATTTATAGGCTCAATACATTCACCTACTTGCTTATCTACCACTCATCTATCGCTTGCTGACTATACGTTTACCTCATCTAGCAGCTCGCTGACATATGTCCTTACCTCATTTAGCCAATGTTATCGCCAGAATTGAACTCAGGTCTCCCTTATGCATGTTAGTGACTTATCCATACAGACTGTTGACCTGTGTCTTGTTCTGGTTTACATAAAAAATTATGTCTAAGGCTTTAAAAATAGGCCCTATTAAATATTAAAATAGTACTATGTCAAGCCCAATAAAACTTTCTTCTTTTTTTTTCTTATATATTTATTGTGATGATTTTCTCTTATTTTTATTTTTTTTATTTTTTGGCTTAATATAATATTAATTTTTATTATAAATTAAAAGCCCTAAATAGGTAAAAATAAGGTGTTTACAAGCGAATTCCTATAGTTCAAGATATAAACAATTCATTAATTAATCTTTATTATGTGAAATTAGGGTTTAGGGTGGATCAAGATAAGGGTATTGTTTTGTGATTGATTAATTTAAAGAAAGCATGCATAATTAACTCTTCGGGTCAATAGTTTATTCTATTTAATAATCTCATCTCGATTATTTGGTTGAATAGTAGGAAATAGTAATACTATTACTTAGTATTCTAATCCTAGAGGACGGCATATGGAGAAATCCTGTACTACAATAGATAGGTACACTTATCTTAGAATTGATCGTAGGATTGCTATTAGGTTTATTATATTTTTTTATTCTCGGTTCCAATCAATTGCATATTGGGTAATGCGAATTAAGCTACAAGGTCATTAGCCTACCATGCATGTTATGAAGATATTACATACAACCACAATTCTAAAAAGTAGTGCAAGAGGGATAAGGATAAAGAGGACCTTTGCGCTATATGATAGGATTATTTAATTCGTCATCCAATACTAAGACAATTATTAAAATTGACATAAGAAAAATTTTAAACATAAAAGGATGAATTCCCTAATTGATACACTGATAGTAAAGCCATAATATATCTAAAGCACATATTTAAATTGGCTTCTTATTCTTATTTATTTATCTTTTCATTTACTTGGATTCGTAGATGCTTAACATCGGTGGTTGCATTACTTGATTACTTTAATAAATGAATAATTAAATGCGAAGATGTCTAGTTGTAGTACCATATGCTTCTCCATACTTAAACATGATGATTCGTAATTTTTCCATTGAAGTCTTTCTTTTTCCCTTATTAACATTACCAAATTTTTATCATCAAGTGCAATTTGATCAAAAGTTAAAGGGAATGTTAGATTTCTATTTCAGAAGTTTAAGGGATCTAACCATACTTAAGTTGTAATTTAAGGAATGATTTGCAATGAGTTCTAGATTAAATTTTAAAATAAATCAAAGCCAAATGTGGAATTTAAAAAAGTTAACTTATCTAAGCGAACATAGTAAAACATATTCCACAACAAGTCATTTTGCATTAGTAAAAGTTGGTATCACATATGGAAGAAAAGGTCCATCTTCTAAATACATATTGAAGCTATGTAATATATGTATATTGGTTCCTTTACTACTAAAGTTGATAAATGTGTTTATACAAAATAAATATGTAGATGATATGTTTATCTTTGATACTAATCTTGATTTAGTATGTAAAATAAAGCCTTTTTTTTATTCTGAATTTGATATGAAAGATATGGGTGAAGTGTTGATTTTTGGTGTTAAAATTATAAGGAAGGATGATGGTGTCATGTTATCACAAGAATATTATTTTGAGAAACTTCTTAGGAAGTTTGGATGCTTTGGTGTCTCTTGTAGATGGTTATTTTGGTAATTGGACTTGTAGCCCAATTTAATGCTATGGGCCGGCCTTTTGGGCTAGTGACAGGGCTTAGAAGACCGAGTCTACTAAAGGATATCATAGGGAGATTTGGCTTGTAGCCTTGGAATAGGGATCATTGGATTAGTTTATTCAGCTCTCGGCCTAATTAGATTCTATCGTGCATGAAAAGTAGACTCCAAAAATATCTTATTGGGCTAATGTTGGCTTTGTTTGAATAAAATAGGGTTTATATGTATTAAAATAAGCCTTAAGCCATTTTATACTAAAAATTGGTTATTTTAAAGGATTAATAGTATTCTTTTATATTATAAAAGCCTTCAAGCTCTCTCTAAGCCCATTTGCAAGCTCAACATTTTACTAAAGAAAAGAAGGCTTCAATCTCAACCTTCAGCTCCTAAAGAGTGATCCGGAACCTTGTATCAACTTCCAATATCTATAAATAAAAGGCCTCTCTTCTCATTTTGGGTTATTCTATGTATTATTAAGATTGAAAGTAATATGGAAACTTTGTTGAAATAGCTCTAGAGAAAGATCAAAACAACTACTTCATAAAGGATGAGTCAAGAACGGTCAAATCCATCTGATTTAATTTTTTGTCACACTTGCACACTCAGGAACTAGGTTTTCTTATTCCTCCTCAGGCCTCTCTATATGAAATCTTACACGTTTCATCAGTTCAAACTCCTCTTAGGTCGACCGACATACTCATCACACATGATCGGCAAGCTACAATAGCCTCACCATACATCGCTGCTGTAAGTACCCCTTATGATGCTAATGCTCATTTAAAGAAAAATAGATGCGATCCTTTTGCTCAATCTAAGTATGCATTAAATAATTATAAGTCTGACACATCTATTGAATTTTTCAAGACCTGACATAGCATATGTTGTGTGTAGGTTGAACGGGTATACAAATAATCCCAATTTTAATCATTGGACTGCATTAATCAAACTGATGAAATATTTGAGGTAGCATGGACTATGGTATTCTATATAGTGGATTTCTTATTGTATTAGAAGAACAAAGCTATGCCACTTGGATACGTGATTAGATGAGACAAAATCCACTAGTGGTTTTATATTCACCCCTAGTGGTGGTGCAATTTCATGGAAATTAGCAAAATAAATTATCATATCTAAGTCTAATATGGAGTTAGAGTTTATTACTTTGGAATTGGCTAGTAATAAGACTGAGTGGTTAAGAAACTCCTTGGAAAATATTCCATTAGGTTTAAAACCTATAACATAATTATCTATGCATTGTAATTGTCAAGTGATAATATCCATTACCAAGAATAAGACCTTCTTTATGCATGCGCATGACTTATTGATATAGGTTGTTGTTTGTGATATAGTAAAAAAAAGGGGTAAATTACACTGGAAGATCACAATGTTTAAGGATAAGTTTATTTAAGATCCTAACAATTCGAGTGGTTTACAAGAGGTCCCAACATTTAGAGAAGTAAGTTAATTGAGGTTCCCATTTGCACGTGTCATAATGTAACGGGTCTTCTGAGTTTTAATTAAATATTTCTCTTGTTGACATGTGTCAATGGAGACCTTAATTGATCTATTTATCCAAACATTGAAAGCTTTCTTGAACAACTCCAAACATTGGGACCTCAAATGAAATTATCCCCAAACATGGGGACCTTCCAGTGCAATTTACCCTAAAAAAGCATAAGTACTAAGCTTGAAGCGTGATTATCCTTAAGGACATTTCACCCAACATAATAAAGACAGATGGGCATATCCCTCAAGATTTAACAAGTCCCTCTAGCAATATGCCAAGAGTAGGGCTGAAAAATTATAAACCCAATAGAAGAGAAGAAGAAGAAGAAGAAGAAGAAGAGGGAGTGGGAGAGTAACGACAAGATAATAATAACTACAAGATAAGGATAATGATGAAGCAGATAGATAATAAAGTTGTAAAATGTAGAAAAATTTCTGTAATGGGTAGATAAGATTTTGACATGAGTGGCAAAATAAGAGGTGGATAGTGGAGCAATAAAGGGTCTATTTCGAATGTTTGTTTTTCATCCCTATCTTATATGTATTTGATCTATTTCATCTATTTATGAGTAAAAATATCTATTTTTCATTTGTATCTGTTTCTTAACAAACATCTGTTGGAAAATGATAACAATAAGATGCCAAAATGACCAAAAAGAGATGAAACAAACATACCCAAAAACTAAAAATGTGGAAACCAATTTTAAACAAGTCAAATTTTATTAGTTTCAAATACCATTTGAATTAATTAAAGTATTAATCTAGAAAGAAAAAGGTTTCCTTGAACTGAGCATTAGTCTAACCTAATACTTATATACGGAAGCCCATTCCTTTTCACTGGCTATTTACAAGCCCACATGAAAATGTAAGTTAATAAGTCAAGATGAAGAATTGTCTGTAAGGAATGTAGGACAAAAGTCCCTATTAATACATACCACACAAACATCAAAATATCAAACGTTGCCAAAATCTAACTTTTTATTATGCGTATAATATCTCCTCTTGTATGTAATGGTGTATTAGCGCGGGTTTGAATACATAGCTAACAAAGGTTCGATGTGGAAAGCATGACAAGGAGGTTATTTGATTGGGTAAAAGAGAGTGTTATGAATAAATTACCCGTATCTCTAAATTATGGTCTAGTATGGGCCCATTGAGAATGGCTTGGTCAATTTTGGTTCAATATTGAAGTTTGCTTGAAATTCTTATATTATAGCTATCTACATTCGATGTACAATAGTAAGAATGGTAGTTGGTAGTATGTGGATATATCAATCATGATAATAGTTTGAAATTAATCATAATCATTGAATTATACAAATCTTAATCGTTCTATGGAAAATGCATCCTATATATAAAGGGTTTTCTCATCAATTCTAAAGTGAAATTACATTCTCTTTATGATATATTTGTCCTTTCTTCATCTAGATTCTCGTGTGTGCTAAAGTTAGACTAAATTAGAACTGTTGATAATTTATCGGTCATTCTATGGAAAATGCCTTTTTTATTTATAAAGGGTTTTCCTTCATTTACAAGTCATCAATTTTGAAGTGAATTTGCATTATTTTTTGAAAGCATATCTTAACTTTCTTGATCTAGATTCTTATGTGTGTTATAAGTTGTGTGGTAGGGTTGTTGCAGCTGGCTGATCACGTATGATAAACGTGACATCGATATGAGAGAAGTCCTAAACCAGTGATACGTGTATAGATGTCGTGGAGAGAAGCGTGGGAGGAGGAACAAGCAAACCTGGTTTCTTGAGTGTGTAATTGTGATAAAAGATCAAATCAAATAGATTTAATCGTTCTTCACTCGTTCTTTGTGAAGTGGATGTCTTGATCTTTTCTGAAGATGTTCCAGTAGAGTTTTCGTGTTGCTCTCAAACTTAGTAATATGCAGAATCTTACCTAAATGAGGGGGGAACATCTTATTTATAAATGATGGAGATTGACGTTAGCAATTGTATAGCACTCGAATGAATAGTCGAGATCAAGTATTACTGGTGATTATTAGATCATTTTATAATGATCCGATGGTTGATATTGGAGCCTTCTTTTCTTATAGTAGGTTGATCTAGATTGGAAATAGGTTTGATGGCTTTTATTTTATAAAAGAAGCCTATTTTCAATATAAAAAATAAAGGCTTATTTTAGTCTACATAAGCCCTATTTTATTCAAAAAAAGCCCAAATTAACGTGGAAAGATATTTTTGGAGTCTACTTTTCATGAGAAAATCAAATTAGGCTAAGAACATGATGAACCGATCCGATGATCCTTGTTCCGAGCCTACCATGCCAAATCTCCCTATTATATCCCTTATTAGACTTGATCTTTTAAGATTTGTCACCAACCTAGAAGACCAGTCCATTGCATTAAATTGGGCCAAAAGCTTAAATACCGAAGTGACCCTTTACATTTTGCCTCTTAGTTAAAAGTTCATTTAGCAAAGTCATAAAGGAGGTTTTGGGAGTAGATGTTATCTTCAAATTTGTTGTCGGGCACTAGCAAGAAGTTGCACTTAGCATGAAGTTGTGTATTGCATTGATATAGGTAGTATTTCTTATATTCGTCAATGAACTAAAGTAAGTTGAAGTAGTCTTCTTCAAACTGGATGTAGAATATCCAATGAAGCAAGTTTGTTATCGCATAAACATTTAGGATACTGAGTAGACCAATATGTCCTATGCTTTCCTTTTATAGACTGAAGTAACATAAGATAGTCTTCTTTCTGAACCACTGTTGAGAGATTAATTTTCTTGCATTATTTCATACTACATCTTATGATGATCATCTTGCCTTCTTCTTCTTCTTCTTTTTGAATAATGCTTAATAATTGAATAAAAGCATTAAATTGAGCT
The DNA here is from genome assembly GCA_024138025.1 of Combretum micranthum. NCBI lineage: Eukaryota > Viridiplantae > Streptophyta > Magnoliopsida > Myrtales > Combretaceae > Combretum > Combretum micranthum. Next base: position 1,151,598 of record JAMXBD010000166.1, read on the forward strand.
CAAAAGCACAATAATAAATGAGGCAAATGTTGTCGTTGAAGTGCTACCCCAGTACGAGCGCCACATCCGACAACATACTATACCCTTGCATGGGTAAAAACATAATTTATATTGGGATACACTGCGGTAGCATAGGAGTGTGTGAGCAATACACCCATAGTATAGCATAAGGATAGTTTTGTAAAAACAAGTAACCCCTTGTTTCCCAAAGGAATAAAACAAAAATATACCTCTTTTTTCGAAGCAGTCCGTTATGGCAATATTCACTTTTCCTATTTAACATTGAATATAGCTTGCTGGTAATTTCCTATTTCTCCCTTTTCGTACTTTCCTTTTCCATTCTTTCTTTTCCTTTGTTTAGAAAACCCTATCATCTCGTCATTAATTTTGACAAAACCGATCTCATCACTATCTAATGACTCACATCATACCCATTCGTAATCAAATCATTAAAATAGTTACTATTTCAATTATTATATTTATTTTAATGGTTAGACGATTGACTGGATAGTCTCGAGACCATAAAAGCCCTGCTTCTTTGTTTTTTTCTTCTTCTTTGTTTTTAAGAAACTGTAATTAACCGAGACCCTTTTGGAAAGTCAATCAACGTTCTCTAAATTCATTAACGAGAATCAAACAACCATACCCAACAGTACTGATTGATTTCAAATTAGTTTTGGCCTGTCCGACGATTGTGACGATCGGTGGCGAATGAAAGAGAGAGATCAGTACGAGCGACGAGAGGTTATTGTTGGTGGTATCAACAGATGTTAGTAATGAATGTCAATCAACGGACAATGATAAGTTCTCATCTCTTTGGTTTGGAGGAGCAGCCTTCACCGGCAAACCATGGATGTTGCAACATGTAATCTAAGGTGATCAGTTGTTGAACACAGAATTTCTAATAGATTGGATGCTCTCAGATGATTCAGGCATTGGTCTATCATTGATCACAACTAATTGAAAAGTCTGTAATATAGTTTCTGATTCCCCATTCCGACTGTTTTCTTCTCTTTTGTTTCTGTTTTTCCTTTAATGTTACCAAATGGATCTGGCATTCTGGTTGTATCATCTGTTGTGCAGTATTTTCTTTTTAGCCACTAAAGTTCATTGTTCGATGCAGCTTCAGTTTGTTGTCAATGGAACGGTTTGATACCTGTAGGTTTAGTTGATCGAGTTTGGTTGGTGTTCTTTTGGTTAGCACCATACATGCTTGGCATTTGGGCCTCCTGCTTGCTCAATATTTGGATACGAACAGTAGCTACTTGGTTGGTTGTAATAGGAGTTATTGTTGGTAGGAGTTATAAAAAAATTGCCTGAGGTTGCTGTTGTGGTATCACATGGCAAACGACTCTGCTGGTGGAGTATTGATAGGGGACAGTGGACCCGGCATGGGGTGCTTATATAGAGGGTGAGGAGCGCTCAGTTCTTGCACTCGGCTCAATCAATGGATTACTCAAATTTTGTCGGTGACCGTTCTACTTTGTCTGATTGGAGCTGCTGTTTGGTAACTGTTGTTGCTTAAATTTTAGATTCAATAACTTGGAGTTTGGTCGGCGCGCGTAGGGGTCATGAAGGCTGCTCCTAGTCGGGACCAAGTCAGGCCGGTGTATGTTGTGGCTAGTTGGTGAGCCTGCTGCATGCGTGATCTGCTCAGTTTGGCTTATATGCAGATCAATGGCGCTCCAGTAGCTGCTCGGTGTTCATCTACCGTTTGGCGTGTTGTAGTTCGCTGGTGGGGTGCTTGGTTCAAGTTTCAATAGACCCAAGCTACAGTCTCTTGACTTACTCATTCTTTCACTATAAGCACGATTAGACCTCCACATATCAGAGGCAATTCTTCATCATTTTAGAGACTTAATTCGAAGGCAAAGTAAGAGAAGCCAAGTGGAGAATGTGTCATAGTTGTAACAAAACAACTAAGTTCGATCTCTATTCTTGATGTAGCATTCTCTAGAGACGAATTACCCTCATCTGTGATAGCGGATCTTTGAATTCTATGATTGGAAGTCGTCTTCAAGTTGGAAAGGCCTTAGAGGCATTTTGGCTTTTTAGCCAAATGCTGCAAGAAGCTGCGGTGCCAGATTTGAAATCTTTGTTTAATGGCACATTGAATTATGCTAAATTGATGTAATTGTATAAAGGAAAAAGAGCATCCATGGGTACATTTGTTGGATTGGAAAGGAGTTCAAATGCCGATGGATACCAATGGAGATCCTAATTTTTTGACAAGTCTTCCCGGGTTGCTTTCTTTTTTCTTTTATTGTTTTTCTTTTTTGGGTAAATTACCAAAAAGCTGGCCTGTGTTTTTTTTTTTTTTTGCAAATAACTGACCGAGCTAATCTCTGTTTTGTCATGTTGAAAATTTTCGTAAAACACCACACGTGATGCACGTGTCTCTTTAAAAACAAAGCGAGCTTATCTTTTTCATATTCTCTCCCTCTCTAACCACAAAGCAACACTCCGTCCCAAAATCATGTGCGAATGAGAAACCTCAACCTTTCAATCTCTCAAACCCAAAATCATGGACAAATGAGAAGCCCTAAGCATTCAAATTAGCATAGAAATTCTCGATCTAAACCTCAATCAAACTCTCGGAGAAGAATCGCATCACTGTTTCGTTGCTAATCGGGGAGCTCGTGCCATCATCACTTTTGAAACATCCAAAAGGTAAAAGCTTTCAATTCCTTTTTTTTTCCTGCAAATCTCAGTTCTTGGTTTGTGTGGATGGATACATCATTGCTTGTGAACTGTGATATCAAATAACATTTTTTGAGCTTCATGTCGTGGCTGGGATTTCATTTGAGACCGCCTATTGCTGCTTGTTTTAATGTGTATTTCAGATTTGGGTAGTATTCAAAAGGTAAGAAATTTGATTCAATTAAGCAGTGAAGAAATGGGTTTGCATTACAATATAGCTTCACAATATTGTCACAACTTGTGTTTCTTTTCCATTTTCACCAAAAGTCATTTTAAGTGCAAGCAAATCCGATTACAACCATGGTAAATGAAATGCTATGAGAATGACCCTTTTTCATATGTGAAGGAATCCATCATTTAGTGAAATAAAGCTTGAATATGCTTACTACTGATTTGTACTTGTTAAATCCTTATATGAGTTTTCCTATCACACCTCTTAATAGGAGTGTGCACGGTACGGTTCGGTTCGGTTTGCACCTCGAACCGAACCGCACCATATTTTACGGTTCGGTTTTTATTTTAAATTCGAACCTAAGCATACGGTTCAGTTCGTAATTTTTTCGAACCGAAAAAAACGGTTCAATACGGTTCGGTTTACGGTTCGAACCGTTTTTAGTCATAAAATAAAAAAATATATTTTATCGAAAAACTTTCATTACATATTTTTTATCACTAATGTAAATATAAACAATAATATTTAAAATTAATTATTTACCAAATAAATATATAAAACTTTTAGAAGGAAAGGATTTCGTCCACTATAAAATTATAATTGTAACTAGTCTTATTTTTTTGAAAATATCTTGAACTATAATGGTATACTAGACTTTAGCCCAATATAAGACATAAAATTTAATTCGTTATATGCTTTTAACTAACATATTATTAATTATATAAATCGATAAGTAACAAAATAATAAAATTAGATTAATCAGTAAGACAAATATAAAAAAAATCTAGAAGTTAGAATACTAGAAGCTAAAATCTAAAATTTATCTTATTTGTAGACAACATAACAATTAAAACACATTATGAAAAATCTAATTTTATTCTAATGAATGATACATATCTAAGTCACAAATCTTAAAAACAATTAATGTTTTTTAAAATTAATTGCTTTTAAGATTTGTGACTTAGATATGTATCATTCATAAAACAATTAAGAGTAAAAATAATATATTTAATTTTTTTAATATATAAAACGGTACGGTTCGGTTCATTGTCCCGAACCGAACCGCGAACCGTTTACCCTTCACCAAACCGAACCGCGAACCGAACCGTTTCAAAAAAGAACCGAAATTGCGGTTCCGTTCGGTCCGGTCCTGTCCGGTTCACGGTTCGGTTGGTTTTTTTGCACAGCCCTACCTCTTAACAAAATAGCTACACAATATTCCCATAACATGTGTTTCGTTGAAACATGAATGTTAGATGCTCGTGATGCACGTGCAGATTGATTAAGTACTTCGCCAAATTTGAATGGCTCTAATCCCATTTTCACCAAAAGACATGAAATGCCATGAAATTGACCCTATTTGATATGTTAAGGAATCCATCATCCGGCTGAGTTATTCAACAAATTCAATATTTTTGCTCAATTTTTATCTGATATGCTGACCGTAATAAGACATTTAGTCGGAGAACAAAATTTCATTTGTTTTTACAAAAGAAAGTGGGGAAGATGAGTAGTGGATCCATGTTAAGCAACCAATCATGTTCAAAAAGAAATGATGCAACATGGCACTATGGTGAAAGACGTGTAGTTATATCATCATGGCAACTTAAAAGTTTTGAAAGAAGATTCCATGGATTTCTTAATTACTAGGTATGTGTTGATATTACCTTGTTAAATCAAATATCTATTTTCAATATCTGTTAACTGTTAATGGCATAACAATTATATAGAGTGGAAATGGATGCAAATATTTCACGTGGGCAGAACCACCCACTTGTAGCTATGGCTTAGAATTTGGGAAAAAGGTATTGGAACGGGTTGATAGGCTTGAGCATGAATTGGAGTCGACAAAACAAAAGGACAAAGAATCGATTGATAAGCATGAAGCTAAGCTGAAGCTCCTGCAATGTAAGAGAAGAAAGCTCTGGATAGTCATTTTCCCTTTATGTATCTTGGTTGTCTTTTGTAATAGTTATTTGAGGTTCTAGGGTGCTCACTAAAAATATAGATGGAGAGTAGGCACAATGTTAAAGCATGCAAAATGGGATTCTATTTGAAGTAAGGTTGTATTTTGCCACATATAAAAAGCTTAAAAGCTTGGAGGATAGGATGTATGTTGAATCCATTTGTATCAATGCAATGTGCAATTACATCCTCCCATGTTTTGTTTTTCATGTTTTTCTTTTCTTTGTTGCAAGCCATGGATCCAACAGCCACCATATTGAGGCTGCTAACTTTAGTCATTTGTTATGCTGCTACATGGCTTCAATTTGTTTAAAACATCTAGTAAATCAAATACAAACAAATGAATTCCATCATTAGTATGGCATTATGAGTTATGGCCACTAGGAAATGCATTCATTAATTGTAGACTAAAAGAGCAAAAGTTTGATAAGTGTCCAAGGACCCTTATTATTTACATTGTTTTCATATAATATAATATTTATCTTATGTAAATTATTAAAAGAAAAGGATACTTATTTGAAATAAAATATTAAAGCAAGGGGATTAATTACAATATGCATGATATTTTTGCACAAGTTGTGCAGAATACTAGTGTAGAGGATGAAAAATGACTAGCAAGCATTTTTAAAGTATACAAGGAAACTATACAAGCCATGCAACATGCTTACATAGAGGTTAAAAATTGGACAAAACCAATTTTTAAAGTACACGACCTATTTACATAGGCTATGTTCGTGGCAGTGTAGTCTTCAAAATGCGAGAATTTATCAAATTTCATCCTGCATGGCTGTGTGGGATGATCGTGTAGAAGTTTAATATTCGCTTTCCTTATATCTATATGAATGCTTACCTATAACCATACTTTCGGATATTCTTGTGATCGAGTTTCATTTTATACCATATGAATGTCTAACTATAACCATACTTTGGATATTCTTGTGATCGAGTTTCATTTTATAAGCATATGCATTCGATTTGAATTATATTCAAGCTGGGACGAAGTCAATTGGTTTCTCTTTCAAACCTTCTCACCAACTGTCAAAATTTAAATTGGACTAGGATCCATTTTTTAGTCACGAAGACATCATTTCACATTCTAAAATTCAATTTGAAGACATTTCATGATTAGATTAGTCCCTTCCCTACAATACTAAAATCAAAGAGCTTATAATTGATATTTACAAATTGAAAAATCACTTAAACTTCCAAATTAGCAGACTACATAAATTAATTCAGACCAGTATCGGATTAGGAAATTCGTGTTTCCCAAATCCGAAATCCATGACAATAGATTTCCCAAATCCTAAATCTAAGACAGTACAAAAACCAACATCCTTTTTTTTTTTTTTTTTAAGTAAATACACTTGTATTTTAAGGTACGATTATATGTAATGAGAAAAACATCAAAATGGAGTTCCTAATGTTTTCCATAACAACACAGCAGATGGTTAACTGCAAATACAACATTTCACATGGCTAACTCAAAAAAGATCATTGTTTGAACCACCACTCCTACCATTAGGCCAAACATAAAAAAAAAATATATATATATATATATATATAAATTCAGCTAAGGTAAATTGTAGTCAGTCATAAACAAAAAATAACCACATATTCACATTCTTCCACTCCTCCTTGAGCTTTGCATTCCACAGTATGAAAAATATCTACAAATATTGCCTCCCCGTGAACTAAGTCTCCTAATGTCGCCTCTACCTGTTTCACTATTGTCATTACTTCTGCCCACTTCTGAATTCTCCCCAATCAAACTACTATAAGTTGGTTAGGAGAACCATGATACAGTTGTAAATTGTGCATGGCCCTAGTGTACATGAATACATATTTATTTTAGTAGATGACATATTGTAAACAAATTCATGATATAGTTTATGAAAAATCAAACCCAAACCTGTGATGGTGTTACATGAGGGACAAGCTAAGATGAAGGAGCTGAGGGTCCATTCAATACTAGGGGTTTGTCGACTTTACCCTTACCTCCCCTAGTGCTTTTATCTTCTCGATCTCTATTACTACCTCCAGCTAACTGGTAATCCAAAAATTAAAGATAGAATAATGTTGCATTAAGTAGGTAAAATTTAACAAAAGGAAATTGATATTTGGTATTAGCACATAGTGCATTTTCACTTTGGCAATCTAGCCATCTTTGCCACATTGTGGGTCTAGTTATACTTACATGGTAACCTCATGCATTATGCCCTACACTAGCACATTTTCCATACTTCTTCAATCATTTTCTTTGGCTAATGGTGTTAGGATTTCATGGCTCATTTTTTACCCCGTTTCCTTGATTTCTTCGGCCTACCTGGTGGTGCCCTAGATCTAGAAGGAATAGGTGCTGGATGTCCTGGTTTTGTCCATTGTTCTCTACCTAGCATGGGAGTGATAATTGACTGGTATGCTGACAAGTATACATGCTTCTTATATCAATCATGTACATATTGCTCGGGGCATTCAAAATGCCAAAGGATTGCTGCTATAGCATGTCTACAAGGCAATCTTTATAACTCCCATGCTCTACAAGTATAAGTATGTGCATTTAAATAAAAAACATGATGCTCAAACCTATTGTCGACCTCATACACCTTAGCACTAGAAGCTATTGCTAGTAATTTCTTACTATACCAATCAACTTATCAATCTGCTTCAAGATATTAGGACAAATTTCCTTCACATACTGCTGCATCCCTTCCATTTTCAGATTAAATCTTTTCATCAAATGTAGTCTATACCACTCTAACATTGAAATAACTAACATCCTTCGTGCCTTCAATATCATGAGGTTGAATGACTCGTTCAAATTATTGACAAGTGTATCACACTTTGCATGACAACTAAAATGAGACTTACACCACTGAGATGCTGGAATGCTAGAATGTTTGACAACCATTTCCCATGCAGCTGCACTTAATCTTTTAATGGCTTCAATTTTTGCTTCCCATTCCCTCATCGTTGTTGTATTTGTAATAGAAGCAAATTTTTTCATGAAGTTATCATATAGGTGTCTCACGCAATAACGATGCTCAAATGTTGGGAAAAGTTCCTCCAATGCATTGTTAAGTCCCTATGTGTTTAGTCAATGTAAGATGGTTAGCATATCTAAGGGGAATAAGGTGTACTACCATAATAAAAATATGAAAACAATGAGATGCATACCTTTTGTCTATCTAAGATGGCTTGGGTCTCTAATGTCATCTTAAAATATCTCTAGGAACTAGCACACTCTGACTTAACAATTACTATAGTGATTGGAAACATGTTTTCATTCCTGTCTCTACCCAACTGCTATAAGCATATGCCTACCATGGGGCCTTTTTAAAAAACAACCGTCCAATCTCACGATTGCACGACACCCAGTAAGAAAGCCCACCTTTTGAGCATTGAAACACACATAAATTCTCTCAAAAATAGGCAGGCAACCCTCTATTAATGAGTCACACTTGATCTTCACTTGGCTTCCAACATCCCACAACAAAATCATATGAGCATAATCATACATCAAGCTATATTGCTTTGAATCATCACCAGCCAAAATTGCTTCTGCCTTTCTCTTTGCACGGTAAGCAGTATGGATGGGAATATCTATAGCAATGTCCCTCATAACATGTCATTGAACTGCACTAACTTCCCACTTTAGGCCGTTGTCACGAAATTCATCTAAATACTTTTGTGCAAGGAAAGTTGATGTGACATGTTAGTGAAATTACGTAGATACGTACATCTATGAGAAAACGTCTTCACTTGAAATGTCTCTTCATCACTCAACTTCAATCCATATACTTACCATCCACATTCATTGACACGGTGGGCAGACACATTTTTGGGATGATTCAAAGTATATTGGAATATTATGCCATTCCTAAAGGTATATGCAAGGAGGCACTACTTAAATGTTTTCACATTTAGGAATTTCATTCCTACCGTAATCCTCAGATGCTTCCCATCAACATTTGACCTATACTTAACATATTTGTCATTTGGTCGTCTTCTTATGAATCAATTGAACTACACAACTCCTCATCAACAAGGGGATCCTCTTCCCATTCATTACCCCCAACTACGACATCTCTGGCTTTATTCACAACCATAGAAACCCTAGTATCATCTTCTTCATCAGTAGTTGGTATTGGAAAGTCATCCTTGGTACCATCATCAAGCATATCACTACAATTTGAATCACTAATAGCATAGTTCTCCATTATAGATATGTCATGAGGATCCCTACGAGATCTTGGCTTCACCACCATAGGCAACACATTTAGAGTGGGACGATTGAAAATATTCAAACCCAATTGCTGCTTTTTAACATATTGTAAATACCCATAGAATGGTATAGCTCCAACATTGTAATTACAGCTACATCATTCTCAAGTAACCTAAGGCCATTCTGTAACGACTGCCTGGGAACAAAATAATGTAGTATTGAAGTTGATGACTTGCCTATGTCAGTAAGGTATTTCAATGGATCCTCCAACATATGACCAAATTGGTCCTTTCATAAATCTTCCGCCATGGTGGATTTGAAGGTCAACTACACATGGAATCACCATTCCCTTAGTTGTTATGAAGCCTACAATGTGAAAATAAAACTTGTTACTTAAGACATAAAAGTAAGAACCTAGAATTTCAAATGCATCGATGTTAAAACATAACTACAAAAAAAGTATCACAAAGGATTGGAAGTGAAATGACAATGCAAATATTACACACGCACATTACATAATTGTGACAGAACTAAATGTCATTGTTGTATTGATGGAGCTTAGAAAAAGGAGGAAATTACAATGTTTTGTTATCCATAGATTTATATACTCACTCATATCAGGATTTAACAAGTACAGATCAGTGGCAAGCATATTCAAGCTTTATTTCACCGAATGATGAATTCCTTCACATATGAAAAAGGGTCATTCTCCTAGCATTACATTTACCATACTTGTTATCGAATTTACTTGCACTTAAAAGGACTTTTGGTGAAAATGGAAAAGAAACATAGGTTATGACAATATCATGAAGCTATATTGCAATGCAAAACCATTTCTTCACTTCTTAATTGAATCGAATTTCTTACCTTTTGAATATTACCCAAATCTGAAACACGCATTAAAACAACCCGTAATAGGTAGTCTCAAATGAAATCCCAGCCACGACATTATGCTCAATAAATGCTATTTGATATCACAGTTCACAAGCAATGATGTACCCATTGACACAAACCAAGAATAAGATTTGCAAAAAAAAAAAAAAAAAAAAAAAAGATGAAAGCTTTTACCTTTTGGATGTTTCAAAAATGATGATGGTGCGAGCTCTCCGATTGACAACGAAGCAGTGATACGATTCTTCTCCGAGAGTTTGATTAAGGTTTAGAGCAGGAATTTATATGCCGATTTGAATGCTTAGGGCTTCTCATTTGTCCATGATTTTGGGTTTGAGAGATTTGAAAGGTTACGGTTTGTCATTTGTACATGATTTTGGGAGGGAGAGTTTTTTTACGTGGTTAAAAAGGGAAGAGAGTTTGAAAAAATAAGCCTGCTCTATTTTTTTCAAAGAGACATGTGCCTCATGTGTGGTATTTAACGAAAATTTTAAACATAACAAGACAGAGATTAGCTTAGGTTAGTTATTTATAAACAACAACAACAACAACTTGGGTCCGTTATTTGCAAAAAGGAAAAAACACATATCGGTTTTTTATAATTTACCCTTTTTTGTTAATATGTTTTTTGCTAATGTACAATGATCTTCTTTGTAGGTTGACAAAATCGTGTTATGCTATTTATGGGCTTCATAGTGGGCTTACTTGTTGCCTTAGCTCTCTCTCATTCTTTGTTAGACTTGGCACGGGCCCACAAGTAATCTTATGTTACTCTATCATTGACCTTTTAGCATAACCCACAAGTGATCTTGTGTTATTTTGACACCCAGCCTCTTGTATCTTTGATATAGGTCGCTTATGCTTTTAATCTCATTTAGACTTGATATGAACCCATGAGTGATTCTTGTGTCACGCTAGTATCGACCTTTTGGTATGGCCCACGAGTGATCTTGCATTGCTTTGCCGCTAGATCTCTTCTAGATTTGATATGCGTCAGGCGAATGTAAGTTCCATGTCCTTGCGATATTTAGACTGATAGTGAGGTTAGCAAAGAATATTGCTCTTGTGGATGGAAATAAGGATTGACGCGCCACATGCGTCTACACTTCTACTCTGTACTCTATTATACTTCAATAAGGATTGAGGGATCACATGCGCTTACACCTCGACTCAGTACTCAATTCTACTTTAGTGAGGATTGAGGGATCACATGTGCCTACACCTCTTCTCCATACTCAATTCTACTTTCCAAAGTCAGTCATCAAAGACTAGTCTTCATGAGTATTGTACATAGTCGAAAATCTCAACATAGCTTGAAGCGTCATCATTCTACTGTCGAAGATTAATTCTATTAGTGAAGCATATCAATTCGTCAATAAGGATTTGTTCTCTACCATGGTGGTAGCATTCTACAAGCAAACAGTCGATACTTTTTCAACTAAGCATCAACATTTCATTGTGAATGTGCAATATTACTTTATAGAGTTGGAGTTACATTAATGTTATCTCCACTTTCCTATTGCAATATTTAGTCAAACAAAGCTTTGTATTTGTAAAGCTAGGAAATCTCACTAGGGAGAGGTCCAAAGTAAGCCAATGTGGTCCACTTACCCATTAACTGTACTCTGAAAGTTATCACTAATATTTGGTGACAGGGCAGCTTTTAAGGTATGGGGAATTCATGTTTTCCATCATCAACTGAACATTTTACTCTCATTTTTGTATCAATTCCTCATCATAATGCATTGATCTCTTTGCGTTGGAGGTCAATCGCCTATGAGTACCAAGATAGGTACATCACTTCAACATGCTTCACACTCAAGAGCCTATGTCAAGTAATTATTTTCCAAGATAGGTAGATACTTATTATAGTAGTCACATTCAGGGAAAACCTCCTAAAGTTTAAGTATCAACTTATTCTCCTTTAGTTGATGGCATGTCATTATATGATGGGGCAACAACTCATACCAAGCTATCATTTACTGTTTGTGCATTCTTAGAGTTAGTATTACAAATGTCATGCTTGTAATGGGCTTACTTCAAGATTACAAGAGACTATTGTAATCACATGATTGTATTAAGTTGCAAAGAGGGGCATGGTACCTACTGCATACTTAGAAGGAGATGTTTCTACTAAATGATTGTAGTTGCCTAAGTGACTATAGTTGCCATGTCACTTCAATCATTTATGGATGAACTTGTTTCAACCTCAACTGTGCAAGAAGGCGATACATCTACTAAGCTTATTATAGGATCACTTTGATCCATCACTACTAGTACCAGTTTAATTGAATGGATAACATTACAAAAGTAGTCATTATACTCGTCGTGTGGTCAGAGTAAATGTTTCCACTGAGTGATTGCAACTATCATGACATTATCGCTCTGATCATTTTTGGATAATGTTGCCTCCATCTTAATCTTCGCAAAAGATGTTATGGTTGTCAATCTTGCTGTGGGATCGCTTCAATCTTTTTACATTTGAGATTGCTTCAATTTCATGAATGATGTTGTAGAAGTGAGCATTGCACCCATCGTATGCTTAAGAACATATGCTTCTATCGAACAATTGTGCGTATCATGATGTGATCACTTCGATCGATAATGGATGGGATTGCTTCAACTTAGATTCTACAAAATGTCGTTACAGTTGCCAGACCTACTATGGAGTTGCTTCGACTCATCACAGTTGAGATCTCCTCGATCTAGCAAATAATATGGCAGAATGGTATTGCACCTATCACATGCTTAAGAGCAGATGTTTCTACTAAACGATTGTGACTATCATGATTGCTTCAATTAACCATGGATGAGGTCACTTCGACCTTGATTTTGTATGATGTATTTACAGCTGCCAAACGTACTATGGAGTCGCTTCAACTCATCTCAGTTGAGATCATTTCAATCTCATAAATAATATAACATAAATGGGAATTGCACCAGTTGCATGATTAAGAGCAAATACTTCTACTAAGTGATCTTGACTACTATGAAATTATTGCATTGATCAACCATGAATGAGGTTGCTTCGACCTTGATTTTGCGAAACAGCTTTATGGCTGCAAGCCTACTATATAAGCCTACTGTGGAGTCGCTTCGACTTGTCATAGCTAAGATCGCTTCGATCTCGCAAATAATATGGTAGAAATGGGTATTGCGCCTGTTATATGCTCATGAGCTGATACTTCTACCAAGCGATAGTGACTACCATGAAGATATTACTATGATCAACCATGGATGGGTTGCTTCGACCTTGATTCTATGAAATGGAACTAGGTTGCTAAGCTACTAGGAGTTGCTTCAACTTGTCACTGAGATTGGTTTGATCCCCAGTGAAAAATACTGGACAGCAATGTTAGCTATGTCCATGTGCTCATTATGGTAGCAATGTTAACAACACCAAATTTTCTTTCATGAAGATTGACAACATTAGTAAGAAAGGTAGCAATGTTAGCTACACCATCACTTTTGCAAATGCTACACATCATGGTAGCGATGGTAGCTATACCATGATAGTTACAAAGTGTGTATTTAAAGCTAATGAAAAGATTCAAATAAACATCTTATTAGCATATTTATGCACCATATGCGCATCATAAGTGCTTCAAAACATTAGTGCAAGCGAGTATAGAAGAAGATGGATGAAAAAAAAACTGCATTTTTATTATCATTTACTTTATTTCTCTTTCTTATTATAAGATAAGAGTAAGTAATAGACGACTTTTGCCTTTAATACATAGCCAATATCATCTAAAGAAAAATGTCATTCATTATTTGTGTCTTCATCATCCATTATTTGTGCATTGTTGTCTTCGAGTCCGAGTTCAAGTTCACCATTATGAACTTTCCTCATTGAAAATGCTCCTCAGCATCCAACAATCTCTTATTAGGCATCCTACTTATCCTATGGAACCTACAGAACCTTGTATCTCTTTTTTCTTATGTAGTGGGTTCCCACTCAACCCTTGGCAATTTAAGGACACTATCCTTCAGCCATTGGTTATGAATTGCATGAAATTTATTCATAGCGCACGAGAAAGGTGAAACTTCTTGAGCACTATCTCTTTTGGGTGTTCTTGCTATCCTTGGAGCTTTTCCCTTGAGTAGCGCTCACTAGTGGTTGCCTCTTTTTATTTAGGCTACCCTTTGCTTGATAATAGAATTATTTGTTCTTCGTGTGTTCTCTATTAACATTGAGAAGGACTTGAGTGACCAATTCTCCAGGTGCATAATGTACTTTGTGAACATACCGTAAATGTAGATTTTGACGAGTTCTTTTTTATCACACATATCTTAGATATCTAAGAAGAGTTCTTTGAAATGCTCGATGTAATCCATCAATTTGTCTTTGGGCATTATCTGATACGCCCCATTCTAGTCAAAGTCACTCATTCTTGAGTTTTAAAGAATTTCTCAAGAAACATTTTGCACATAGTCTCAAGTCGATAGAACTAGAGTTGAGGTTGACATACCAGGTGTATGCGCTTCGTTACGAGCTTAGAAAATTCCTTAAGCTTTTAGGTCATCATCAAGTCTATAGACTTCGAGAGTCTCAATAAACTTAAGCAGGTGCTCTTTAGCATTACCTCATTTCCTATTGAATTTGATAAACTTTTTAATAATGTAGTCTTAGGGATAGGGTTTCTCCACAATCCTTTGCAGGTATGGAAGCATCAGGTTCATGATGCTAGCAACAAATGTAGCACTAGTTTTAGGTACTTTTTGAGGTTTTCCTTTGTTACATATAATGCGGAAGTAGATGATGTATTAACTTCCACTTGAGGAGTAGCAATGATGCTATGAGGCATAACTATGCTAGCCATAAGAGGCTCGAAATTGCATTCAGAGGAGGAGGAGCTTCAAGATGGACCCTTACAGCAGCAAAAACAGTAGTTTGCTTATGTTGAGCATCATGTAAGGCCTCATGTCGAGTACCATCTAGGATACTAATAGTTGGCATAGCACCAACCACTTGCACGCTTAGTGTAGGCAAAGTTATCTTGGGAAGTGTACTTCCTGATGCAGTAGCACTCTTGCCATACCAGGTTAGGAATTGCTTAAAAACATTCAGAAATTGAATAAGAGCCTCAATATTCTCTTTCATTGTGCGTATAATGAATGTCTTATCCACTGTGGGTGTTTGCACAGCCACAGGGCTAGAGTGTCATCTATAGCTTGGATTTGCTCAACAATATCAAGCTAATTGTCCTGATCTTAGGGGTTTGCTTCCTATCTAACTCTCTTGCATGGATGTGCCATTCTTGTCAAAAACTTACTCTCTTCCCACTGGAGTCGCCAAATAATATATGGTGGGGTTGTTGTATCTACCGATCATATGCGATAAACATGGTAAGTCATGAATTGATGACACATGCATACATGTCACAGAAAGAGGCATGGAGGCGGAGCATGCAAACCCAATTTCTTGAGTGCACAAAGGTGATAGAATATTAAATCAAATAGATTTGATTGTTCTTGACTCGTTCTTCGTGAAGTGGATGTCTTGATCTTTTCTAGAAATATTCCAGTTGAGTGTCCACGTTGCTCTCAAACTTAACAATACGTAGAATTTTACCCAAATGAAGGGAGGAACCTATTATTTATAGATGTCGGAGATTGATGCTAGCCATTGAATAGCACTCAAACGAAAGATCGAGATCAAGTGTTGCTGGTGACCATTAGATCATTTTATAATGATCCAACGACTGACATTGAAGCCTTTTTTTCTTATAGTAGTGGGGTAGGCTAGGTTGGAAATGGGCTTGATGGCTTTTATTATATAAAAGAAACTTATTTTCAATATAAAAAATATGAAGCTTATTTTAGTCCACATAAACTCTATTTTATCCAAATAAAACCCAAATTAACCCAAGAAGACATTTTGGGAGTCTACTTATCACACATGAGAAAACCAATTAGGCCGAGAGCGGAATGAATCGGCCTGATAATCCCTGTTCTAAGCCTAACAGGCCAAATCTCTCCATATCATCCCTTATTGGACTCAGTTTTCTAAGTCCTATCCCAGCCTAAAATACTGACTCGTAGCATTAAATTGGGCCTAAAGCGCAATTATTAAAATAACCCTCTACATAAGTGAAACCAACTTAGGATTCTTAATAATCTTTAGAGTGTTTAATTACTGCATGAGACTGTCTTTAGGCAAAACTTCCTTGACATGTGTGTTTATGTTGTGCATATTTTTCTTTTATAAATACGTACTGTATCTTTGTATCAATGTAAAATAAGTTACAAACACCCTTTGTTGAATAACACGACCAAATATTTTATTGGATACGAGAAGATATATTAAATCCTATAAGAATATATGCCTCCACTCTCCGGCGCATGAAGGTAACACAATGCACTCTATCATCAAAACTCAATCAAAACAATATTTTTCCTATTTACACCAATTGCTCAGTATCAATTAATATAGGGTTAATATCACAGGCAAAATATTCAATTAGTTACCTGAACTTTGAAATCGATAAATTGAGAAGCCAAACTTTAAAATTAATCAATTTGGTATCTAAAAGAATTTTTTGTGCATATCAACAGTACCTTCGTCAAGTTCTTTCAGATACTTTCAAAGTTCAGGTACTAAATTAATCAATTTTAAAGTTTAGATACTTAGTTATACATTTTGTCAAAGTGTAGGCATCATTGGTGACATTAGCCCTTTAATATAATATTTCACGCAACTATAACTCGAAAGAATTATGTAAAAGGACAAGTATGCGAAATCATTTCAATGATTTTATGGAAACATTCAATCTATCCTCTAATGGTTAAGATGGTTATTAAAATTAATAAAATTAATAAAATAGAGATTTAAAATAAAATGATGGAATTGATAATCACATAAACTGACCCAATAATAAAGGAGAAAAGGAGTAGGCCGTGATACATAAGTAGTAGAACCCGATTACATCGTATAACACAGTTACATTATCTTATCTCTTTATTTACTTGAACTAGTATTTATTATTTATTTATCCTTAGTGGTTATGTTATTTGATTACTTTGATATATCAATAATTAAATGTGAATATGCGCAGCCGTAGTACCCTGTATTTCTCTAATTAAAACATGGTCATCATACTTTTACCAAACGAAATGTTTATTTTTTCCTTATTAGCATAGCCAAATTTTTATGATCAAGTGCAATTTAAAACCATGGAGCCAAACCATAAAATGTACATTATTAGGAATGGTGAACAGGTCCAGTCCTGTCTAATAAATAAGAAGTGGGTTGAGAGATTAATACTTAGTTAAATTAGAGGAGCTAATATACTCTAAAGCATGCTAACATCCAAAAATTGCTAGATAATGCTATAAATCATGGTCAAAATTTTAGTAAGGGTTTGGAAGTTATTTGCATTATCTAAAAAGTCATGTAGATATCAACATCATTTATTATAATCCAATAGCATGAACACTGGTTTTTAAGTTTTTTTTTTTTCCTAAAATCCAAGTGATAGACAGCTAAAGTGTTACCCATAGCCTATAGGTCAAAATGTAAGAAGTTTAAGGACTCTATCTAAATCTAAATAATAGGTAAAGGGGCGTATTGTAATTAATCATAGCTTAGATTTTAAGAAGTATCCATTAAAGCCAAATATGGAACTTTAGAAGTTACCTTATCCAAGCAAACATATAGAACTTGATATATTATAACAAACATACTCCAAACAAGTACAAGTACAAGTACACAACAGGCAACACACAGCTGCTTGCATTGATCAAAATTGGTGTCACCTATGGAAGACAGATTGAAGTCCATCTTCCAATCACACACGCAAGCCATATATATATTATTTGACAAACATATTCAAAACATTAAACACCACCAAAGTCCATATTATCAATGTTTCCATCCATAAGTTTTATAAGCTTTCTCTCATTTGAAATGAGCATAATGATCAAACCGAGTCGTAGCTGCCTGATGATGAGACGACGGAGACGACGACGACGGGTCAGCATCATCATCATTTGCACCACCACCACCGTCACGATTATCCCTATAGTATCCTCCAGCATGCGGCGGCACACCGCTCGGGTCAAACACCCCCACAGGTTGGCCCATAGGGAACAATCCTGGTGGCAGCAGCGGATATCCACCGAACACTGGCGGCGGGAGACCAAAATCCACCGTGCGCTTCACAAACGGCTCTCCACGCAATGAAGAGCGTTCGCTCTCCATCTCCCTGTACCTGTTGAGAAAGAGAGTCAGTGGCTCAATGTAGTCATCAAACCCTAGCTTCCCCATTGCCCAAAGGATGTCCTCCGCGGTTATCGTCTTCCGTTGCTCCCGCTGGCACCGGTCGTTGGCTTCCCCAGTGATGAAGCTGACGTACTCGGACACACACTCTTGGATTGTCTCCTTGGCGTCGTCGGAGATTTTTGCATGGGAGGGGAGGACCCGCCGCATGATACGGATGACGTTGGCGATAGGCATGTACTGGTCTTGTTCCCGAACCGGTCCCTTTCGGGGTGCCTGTGCGGGAATAAGAACAGCTGAACCAATACGGGCTGGCAATTCATATTACCGGGTTTGGTGTTGGTGCTGAGGTTGATGGTAGTGTTGGTTGAGGGAAGCCTGGTAATAGAACCTGTGGTGATATATTTTCGCAAAAAATAAATTAATACATTTATCCAAAAAATGGTGTGAATTATCTTGAAAATTGTTGAAGAGCATTTAAGATAGGCAGAACTAATTAATAAATGATGATGCTAATACCTAGATTACAAGAATCCATAAAGTTTTTAAAATATTGTAAAAGTGATTGAATCAGTTCATAAATATATATATATATATATATACCTATATATTCAACTTTTATTTGGTCAAATATATCATACAAGGGGTAAAATATACTTTTCAACATAAAAGAGAAAAAATTAAATATATATTTTTAATTATCAATACCCTTTGAGTTTTACTGATCCAAAAAGTTTTTTACAACCAACTTATAATTTTATTGGTTGTTATTTTCATCAATCTCCAATAACAACTTATACTTTTCAGATAATTGACCTCGCTTAAAAAAAATGTTTCAAAAGACAGTTGTCATGTAAAGTTATATATACACACACGCACACACTTCAAAAGAGAAACTAATATATCAAAACATAAACTAAATCATAATTATTTTAAGGTATATAAAAAATTGTTGATAATCATAATTCATGCAGTACTGGGTTGGGTAAGAGAGAGGAAAGTTACAAGAAAATAATAAGATGTATCAAATGAATTGGAGTATCTTTCTTAATCAACTCCTACCATCTCATCAATATCATATAATTAATTATTTGACCAAATAAATATAGTAAAAAGCATTCATATCTGTAAGAAATTTTATAACATTTTAATATGATACATCAATATTTTGAATCTTTCTAAAGACATCTACATGAGTTTTTTTGTTTATTTTTAAGTTTTTTATGGATCATAACTTACTTTTACACAATACATTTACTTTTACATAAATTAATAAAACATTTTAAAGAAACTCATTTTTGTGGTCCTTAACCTAGGAATGCATGTAAAAAAGATCGGATATGAATGCTCTAATTAATATATTAAGTATTTCAATAGTATAATTATAGTAGGTATGAATTTAAGCTATTAAATAATTAATGGATTGTTTTTGTTAAAAAATACGACAGAATGATAGAATTTTATATCTTTTTTATAATTGGGCTTTTAAGATAAATAGGTTAATATAATAAAAATTCAACGATTAAATGATAAACTTTGCTATTATCTTGATAAAACATAGACCAAGTCACAAGCTTGTAAGGCAATACATGAAAACGGGAGTTACATGCAGAAATACGGGACCCAAGAAGAAAAGAAAGACATTTGACCAATAAAAATTCAGAGGTCAACAGCCTTGTAGTTATGCCATGCATTGCACTTAATTACTCACGAGACTTGGCCTTACTACACCCGACACCCGTTACAAAATGGGACTCAATAAAGAGCAAAAGGTTAAAAGTCCTTGCTTTTCCTCACTTGTCGTTCTCTGTTCCATGTGAGACATAACATCCAGCAAATAGGAGTAGCCAAGCATTGAAAATACATCAGCTTTGCATGTAAAATCCTTACATATAGATTGGGTCTATATAGATTTGATTGTAAATTGGAAGTAAAATATATGTCAATTGAGTATGTTACAGTTTTTTTTTTTTTTTATATTTTACTGTGTTTCAATTTGGTGATCTTGGGAATTAATTAAAAATATAAAAAATATATATACTATCAGAATTTATTGGATATTCAATTTTAAAGAAGATGTATATAATTTATTTATTCATCTATTTGGTACCATTTGGATAAAAGTTAATGCGTGATGATGATGCTTGAACTTTATCAAAATATTCAATTAAGTATCTAAATTTTGAAATTGATCGAATTTACATATGGACTTTGAAATTGATCAATTTAATACATAAAAAAACTTTTGTGCACGTCAACATTA
Organism: Combretum micranthum; assembly: GCA_024138025.1. NCBI lineage: Eukaryota > Viridiplantae > Streptophyta > Magnoliopsida > Myrtales > Combretaceae > Combretum > Combretum micranthum. The sequence goes on from JAMXBD010000166.1 coordinate 1,172,032, forward strand.
TTTCTATTATAAAGGATAAAACATCATATCGAATGATGGTGTTAACTAATTTATTGAATGTATTATTAGCGTGCATGAAACATTCTTTTAGGTATTGAATAGATTAATTTCAAAATTCAGGTATATAATTGCATATTTTGTCAAAGTTCATGTACATCATAAGAAATTTTCTATTGAGATAAAAATATTTTTGACAATTAGGATTTTGTCATAAATTATACTATCATTGTGATAAAAGGAGAATGTCTCATTTTAAACCTAAAAAATAAAAATAAAAAAAACTTGTGACAAAAAAAAAACTGTTTGTCAATGCATATAAAATTAATAAAAAATTAATAACAAAAAGGGTTTCATCATGGTCTCTCATCATAAATTTTTCCAATATTCTATTACTATGTTGTATTGTCAATATATCAATTTCTTTTTATACAAAATGTCATCATCACAATAAGTATGTTCATGATAAAGAATATTCTTACATCAATATACTTGTTATGAAAAGCTTATTGTGTCTAATAAACTGACAAACTAAATGACTAATAAATTTGTGACAAACTTAGCATTTATAAATATAAATCAATTTGTCAAAATAAGTCTTAATTCCTTGTATTGGTAGCATTTGCAATATTAACATTTTATAACAAATACAACATCTAATTAAATAAATGTCAAAATGATAATAAGAAGGCAAACTGTCTGTTTGAATTTTTTTTTCATTTTTCATCTATATCCAATCTGTATATGAATAATTAAGTTTCTATATTTTTTCCATGATAAAGACCGACTTCATATAGACACCAAATAGATGTCAAACAAAAGAAAATTACACGAACAAAATGAATACATAAATGATACTGATAAAATAGTTTTTAAATTTTAAATATATTAAACAAGATAAAAAATATATCCACATAAAAAATAAGATAAAATAAGACAATGCAAACAATTCTAATATTTATAACTAATATTTTATTATATATCGAGAACTTGCCGGATAAAATATAGTTTATAGGGTTTAGTGTTTAGATTCAATTAATTTGTTGGGAAAAAAGGAAAAAAAAAAAAACCCTCAGTGGCTGGCACATCGCATGTGGCAAATGAGTGATGGGATGCCAAGTTGGGAAGATAGGACCCCACTCAGAAAACACACCTTCAGATTCTCCGCCTAGACCTATGAAAGCTAAAAGTCAAATGTCATTTTATAATTGTTTTTTCTCAAATGAAACTTTGTTCTCTGTGTTTAAAATTGTTGGCATTTAAATAATGGAAACCATGGACATTTATATATTAGTGAAATTTATATCTATCTAAATTATCTTATTTTTGTTCGTTTAACTGTAACATATGTTAAATCTTATTGTGATTGGATATAAGTAGAAAATTCAAAAAATTCAATAGAGTGGTCTCTATCTCTTTTCTTTATTATTTGTCTTTACAAAGAGAAACTAGTGTATCTTGAATGTAATTTCTTTCCATTTTATTTTATTTTATCTAATTTAGGTAATTATATAGTTCTAATAACCCAAAATATAAAATTAGGAAGAAAAATTTTATGGTTCTCTTCGTATTTTTGCAAACCGACTTGTAAATTATTGAATAACTCAACTTATGTCAAACAATGATCACATCATTTTAAATAATTATTATTTTAAACCCTAAATTATTTGAAGACCAAATGTAATATTTAATACCTAAATTTTGTAATTAAATTCTTAAAGTTTAATAGTGTCATTTATTATCTAAACTTTATCAATTTTTACAATTAACTATTTAAACTTTGTGAAATTTTGCAAATAGATTTATAAACTTTAGTTATTTTTGTAATCAATCACCCCACTTAGATATTATAAAGGAATTTGCAAAAAGTATAAAATAATAAATTAGTACTTTTAAGTCTTGAATAATTAATTACAGATGTTTAGATAGTTAATTATAGATAAAGTTTAGATACTAAATGTAACATTTACTCTTAATTTAATGATCGGAGAATGGTTTGAATCGTGAAGAGAATTCCAAATTCTCAACTTTACACTCAAATGAAATGCATCACCTTGTGCAGGTTTTAATTTAATTATATAAGGGAAGGAAGTTGAGGGTTTAGATAGCTATTAAAAGTTTAGATGCAATCGAAATGATATATGCTAATCCTATTTCACAAGAAGGATAGTTACGTTACAGTTTCTTTCTTGCTATCCATTAAGCAACTTTAATTTAGGGCAAGAGGTATACGATTACAACATGTACTTGCATAAAATACGATTCAATCCAATCAGAAATATTCTAATAAAATATTTTTATAATTAATTTTATAGCTGGATATGTTTGTCCTCATTAAAACTATAAATAATAAAAGAAACCCTTAAAGATTAGATTATACATTAAAAAAAACTTAACTAGGGATGTTTATTAAAAATATGATCTATTTCTATACATTAGTGGAAACAGACAAAAAAAATCTCATATACTCATCAAGCTCTATTTTGATTCGAATTGATACTTGATAAGCTTGAGTTTGATTCTATTAGACTCTATTATTCCTATAAAAATCAATTAAACTAAAAAATAAGTTGGATTTGGTCTAAAAATAATTTTGTTTAGGCACTAAACCCATTATTCATTGCTCCGTTGAAGTGTGTCTTGAAACCATTGGGAGCATGGCCCATATACTAGATTCGTGATGACTCATCTATTAACTTTTTTTTTTAAGTTAAGCTTTAAAAAAATTCAGAAGAAATAAAGTTTAGTTTAAAATAAGATAAATTTAAAGTTTAAAATATAAAATTAAGTCTAAAAGTATTGTAGTTTTTAGCTCATTTTCATAAAGAGCTTCTTTAAATAATATATTAAGGATGTAGAATTATAAAAAATCAAAAGATATTATACAAAAGGTTAATAGGTAAAAATTAGTCCATGCTGTTAATGAATGGGGTTTCCTTTTATTAGTAGTTTATACAAATCAAACCAAATGATATATAGTTATTTTTTTGTACTATATATATATATATATATATATATTAACAATACAATAAATGCATGAAAAAAAATTAACTTTTACAATATACAAGAAAATATTTTAAATATTAAATGTTATTTATTTTGTTTTTATTCTTATATTTATTGTGGATGGACCTCTTTTGACTTGTTGGATCCAGGGTTTCAAGTTTCAACTAGAGATCCAATTTACACTCATGGAACCATCAATCATGACTATGTCGAAACTAACCTTTGTAGGGTAATACCTATCGGTATATTTATTAAGGTCTACTCAAACGGGGGTTACTAATGACGTATACAAAGATGGATAACGAAGATGATCCCCAACTTTAATTTCTATATTAATCTAAAAATTTTAAGTTGCTCCTAAAGGATTGCATTCTTATCTTATCTAACGCTGAAACTGGCAAATCCTAATTGTATATTACATTTTCTTTTCTTTTTCGAAGTTTCACTTAAATCCGATTCGATTATTGCTGGTGGGCATGTCTAAACTGAAAACTATTAGATTTAAAAATGTTTTCTTATAAATATTTTTAATAGCTTGTGGGCATACACACACACACACACACATAAGTTGCAATTTACATCATATGTTATATTAGGCCTGAAAATAGCGTATAGATGATTGATAATTTTAGAGAACATACAGTGGTCTGTGGCAATGTTACTCATTATTTTAAATCAACCAATGCCACTATAATACTTGTTAAAAAAACCTTATTGTAATTACTGATGTTAATCAAAAGTCACTTAAAAAATGAGCTAAATACATCTCTAGTGATACAAACAATAAAAATGAAGAATCTTTCATCCAAAAATAAAATCCAATGTAAAAATTTCATCAAATTATTTGCACAAACGAAAAATGCATAAGGAGAAATTGTAAATACATCCATAAGGTGATCGTGTAGGTACAACCCTAAACTTATAAACTTTATTTTCATTCCTTATGATCTGTAAAATAGTTTGTGTAACTCTATGTTATAATTATTTACAATTCTTTTACCCAAAGTTTTATGGTTTTCATTGACAATTTGAAGTATGTATGTGTTATGCAAATATGACGTCATGCTTTAAGGGTTTAGAAGTGTATTCGCATCGTAGAACAGTTTAGAGTGTATTACAATGATCATGATACATAAACTCCATTTGTGTATGATGAAATAAAAATTGAAGGAAAAAGAGAGAATCTTTTCATTTCTAAGCTTACCAAAAGATGTAGGGCTAGATTTTGCATGTCTACAAAAGCGTTAAAGAAATTGAGGCTACTTCCAGGTTCCATGCTTACCTCCACTCTCCCTCTCTAAGAAATATTAATATTTGAAGAGTGGCACTTAATTGGTACAATTTATAATAGAACAATGAAGATGGGCTTCCTTTAAGAAGAACCCCTTAATACTAGTAGAATGAATTTTCTTTTCTCTTGAATAAAATTATTTGTTTATTTTTAAGTAGGGAAGAATAATAAACTTAATCCAAAGATATATAAAATGGCCAGTTAACCCTAAATTTTTTTAAATTTAATATTGCATTTTCTTCCATTAATGCATTACATTTGAATGCATTTGATGCATCTAAAATAGGTATATATCAAGTGATTAAAAGTTTGCAAATACGTATGTTGCATTACATGGTATGTACATATCTTGAAAACCATAACGGTTCATTACAATCAGCCTACCCACAGAGTTATAATTCAAGGTATTGTTTTGGCCATGATTCCATTCAGTTTCATAGAAATGGTTTTGACTATTAATTAATACAATTATGACCCATTAACAACTTCATTATGGATTTCTCCACCCATATGAGCTGCAATATGCTTTTAAAAACTTGTATCCACAACGCAAATGGTATTGGTGCCTAACTAATAGCAGCATAATTCCAAAAACATGTTGCACAAGCAATATAACCCACCTATCTAGATTTTTCCTCTACCTCAATGTTAAGTACAAACAGCATTCAACATTAAATTATAGCTGGATAAAATTTAGTTCACTTCTCTAATCTTAATAGATAAGTAGATAACATGATATAATTATTACTTATTTATAGTTACTAAAAGATATCTCTTAGGATCTTTTCCCCAAAAATTCTTTTAGAAATATTTATTTTCATTTGAAAGATTTGTATCAAATTAGTTTAAACTAATTTTAAGAGCAACTCTAATGTTTAAGGTATGTTAACTATAGTTTAAGGCCAACAACAAGTTTTGGCATGGAGTAAAACATGATTTAATTGAATATATGGGAGGAGGGGGGGAGGGCTAATTATTCATCATATGAGGATCAAATGAAGTTAGTGGCTGGATAGTTGGGTAAAGTGGCTAACCAAGGGACAAGGTGGTTGAATAAGGTTAGGTGGTCAATTGGCTCAACTTCTTTTGTTTGACTTGTCTTTCTTTTATTGTTTCTCTACTTTTTGCCTATAATTTGTCTAAGCTTCGATTAAAGATCCTAGAGGCTCTTCTTCTATATACTTTTAAGGCTTTGAATTGTTTTAATCTCGTTTTAGTTAACTTGCAAAAATAAAACTTCACTATTTCTAACAAATGTTCTTAATTTTAATTATATTAATTAATCTCAAAATAATTATGTTGGCCAACTATCTCATTATTACCAAGCTTCGATCAACAGTGTGGGACAAATTTGATCAATTTTTTCTCTATGGATTGCTAATGATTATGATGGACCATGGACATGTAGTCCTATCGTGCATTCTATTTAGGATAGACACATTAATATGATTGCCATAATGGATAGATTTAACCAAGTTCTCCCATTATTTGGATTGACACAAGGTTATATTTAGAACACTATTATTATTCCTTATATCGTATTGGCTTAGAATATAATTATCTTTAGTTTAAAGTGTGTTAACTAGCAATCGATTAGTGTGCTTTATTGCCATTTTTAGATCACCAAGAAAGTATATGTTGGAAACATATTTCAAAGATGTCAACTATAATTTTTTTTTTTTAAGGACACTTCATCCTTTGAATTGGACAAAGACATCATTGGGATGGGACTTGGTCTAATCCTTTGGCAAAGCATTATTAAGATGGGACTCAACTTGGTTTGTCCTATATTCAAATAATGGGTTTATGAGTTTTTGAGTTTTCATCAATCTTTCTTTCAACCTTGAAGGAAAGTTTGGTTTAAAGAAGGGAAGAAAATTGTTACAACATATGGCAAAAGAATCAACTTAGAGCAACATAAGTTGAGCAACAAAAATCTAGGATTGAAAGAAATATGTTCATAACAAATAACGAGTCATTGTAACAATAGTATTATCAGAAGTTACAAGGAAAGCTACTATTGAAAGCTATAAATCTTATTTAATCAAACTATAAATAGCACAAATACAGGAAACAATTAAAGAAGGGAAAATGTTCAATTTAGTATCCGAACTTTGATAAAAAAGTTAATTAGGTACCCGAAGTTTAAAAAGTCTAATTCCATACCCAATTAAACTTTTAGTATCCCTAAACACTACCTCACCCAATTGCTGTCTAACACGTGTCTATTACTTCAAGAGATAATAAAATAGTTAAGTAGGGTTTAGGAGAATGAAAAGTTTAATTGGATATGAAATTTGACTTTTTGAAGTTCAGGTAACTAATTGACTTTTACCAAATTAGGCATTATCCCATTAAAGAAAAAGGTAACAAGTTACAATACATGAAGTCAATATCTCTATCTCCTTTCTCTTTACTTTCATTGGGTATGACTCTTTAACGGCTTTAATCATTGTAAATATACCTTGCATACATGAGGAATTAGCATTAAGGTTAGAAATATGTACAGATTTAAGAATAATATTACACAAATACAAGTGAATAGAGAGCTAGGGTTTGCAAATTAACTTTGACTTCAAGGCTATGCTAGAGAGTTAGTGAGAGAAATAGAGTAGATTAATTATCATCTTGTCTTAAGGTTAATAAACTATTGGGAGTTTCAAATTGGGTTATGATCTGAAGGATATTGGGCTAAGAAATATTGGATAGAGCCTCACCGGTATCTTATGTCAAGTTTAGTTATATATTAACCGATTCTTATTAGTCACCATTGCCCATCTTTTAACCATTTAACCATCGACCAATATCCACATTTGGAATAGAGCGACGAAACAAAATAGAGTTCTTTTTCTTTTTTTCTTTTCATTTTTTTGGAAAAGCATTTTAAGGGATGTGATGAAATAAAATTTTAAGTATATGTACAAAATTTATTAATTTAAAGATACACAATATGGTTTTGATTTTGTAAATATCAAATAACATAAGAAATTAATGCTAGATAAAATTTTATATTATCTCACCCAGTTAAGATGTTATGTGTTTGAAGTATGAAGAGAATTAAATGAATAAAAAAAAAAAGGAATAAAACTGATGCACCTTAAAACCCTTGTAATACTAATCAGGTGTTCTTTTATTGCACCTGCATTAATTTAGTCAAAGTTTGACACTAAATTTTGCACCAACCCAAACTTAAAATGATCAATTTGATACTTAGTCAATCTTTTTTTTTTTTATTCTTTTTACAAACTTCTTAATACCGTTAGTATAATTTGCAAAACTTAGGAAAGATAGTCTATATTTACATTTTATTACCTCTCCTAATGGTGTTTAGTTCTAATAAGTTGTTTTTTCTACATCAGCTAACATAGCAAACAATTTTAAAGTAGTTAAAATGACTATCAAAATAACCATAGAAAATTTGATATGGCACTAACTTGGCTAATTCAAAGTTTATGTATCAAATTGAATTTTTTTTTAAATTAAAGCATTGATTTAACATTTTCCTCAATTTAATAGATCTTTTATATTAATTAATGGATAACTATTTCAGAAATCTTCAGCCTGAAAATAGATAAAGAATTAAATAAAATATGTCTTCATTATGATTGGAACTAAATTGGTCCCCAAAAGAGTTAAAAGTTTTGGCAAACAGGAGGGTTCATTCAACTTGAGACTAGCCCAATGGGCTTAACCATGGAAATCGAACGAGAAATTATAAATTCTAATTTGAAATTTTGGACCAGACACTAAACCCACCAGCCACCACTACGGACCTGCCATATCCACAAACCCCGTCAATTACCTTCACCGTCGGACCTACCATAGCTACTAGACCACACCATGGCCAAACCCATCTATCGCTGAAGCAAAAAATTGTCATATACAATTGCTTTTATATTGTATGTATGTATGTATGTATGTATGTATGTATGTATAAATAACCTATTTTCTCTTATAATGTTTAGATCATATTATACTTTACTTATTGTGATATACTCAAATAAATGGAAAAGAAATTTATTCATCGATACAATTTTTATGAATTTGTCTAACCACATAGTAATAGGGATTAGGGTCGTAAATGAGCCAAACTGCTCGTGAGCTACTTAAGTTTGACTTATTTTAGATATAATAGGCACAGTTTTTGCAACTGAATCAAACTGAAACCGCAAATTTTGGGTTTTGAAAATGAGGAACTGGAACCATCTCCTATGGTTGTAGTCTATTTCTACGAAATCACCTTCTTTTAAGTAAAAATAAATAATTTTTAATTTTTAATAAAATAAATTTTTAACTCAAAATAATTAGTTATTGGGTCTAAAAGTGTTAAATTATTTAACCAGAATTTAAAAAAAAATTATTTAAAATATTTATTTATTTATATGCAAACACAATTAATATCAATTGTGTTTAGTAATATGAGATCACAAAATATTCTAGAAGATAAAAGAAAATTACAATATAAAAACTAATGTCGCCTTATTAAGGAAATGAATTTTGCTTTTATATAAACTAAATAATATATGGTTTTAAGTTACGTTTATTTGTGTTGTTGATAATAACACATTAAATATTGTAAATATGTAATAAATTTTGATATTCACACAAAATAGTGTAAATACTAATAATTATATATTTAATATAATTTTTAAACTTTTTTTCTTTAAATTTTTTTCCAGTGGAATCAACTCTACTTGGTTTTAGGAGTAGAACGGCCTAAGAATTAGAAAACTGGTGGTTCCTTAACTAGTTCTGGAATTACCAAATGGTCTAATTCCGATTTCAAAACTGCTAGTGATAGTTCTAGTTCGGAACTACCAGTGACAGTTCCAATTCAGAATTGCCAGTGATGTTTCTAGTTCGAATCTGAACCATGTCTATGTCTAGTTTTAGGTTTAACTCGGTTTAAGCTCGATTAATAAAAGATCTGAACTCGAACTTGTAATAAAGCTTGTTTATCTAAACGAGCTGAGTCTAAACGAAGGCTCACAAGTCGACCTGTAAATAGGCGCATGAGCAAGCCCGTTAACAAGTTTATGAGTTTTATATTTATTATATTAATATTTATGATATTAATATATAATAAAAACAACAAACTAATTGTTATTTAATATATGTGTATATATTTGTTGACTCATATATATATATATATATATATTGTTTCTATGTTAAAAAAATGGAAAATAAACTATCTATATAATACGAGCTCAAGCTTAAGTTTCAAGTTCAATAAAAGCTGGGTAGGCTCGATAAAAAAGTCAACTTAGCTTAAGCTTGAAGTAAAACCTGTTTAGGCTTGGTAAAAAGCTCAACTCGATCTCAATAATTAATTCAAGCTTTCAAAGGCTCAACTTAACTTAGCTTGTTTGTAGCCCAAATAAGAATTATAAGGTAGATAATTTTAGAGTAGACATCTCCACAAGGCAGCTTCTATTTGCGACCCCCTCCTTAAACTAGCAAGTTCCAAACTGGATCCCCTAGTCTAATTGAGTTTGAACTAGTGTAGGACTTGTTGGGTCTCCAATGGATCCATCAGGTTTGGGAGAAAAAAAATTAAAAAGATATAAATAAATTTAAAATAAAAAGAAATGCAAAACTTTTAAAAAGCAAATAACATTAAATGTTTATTAAAAAAAATGGATGAGTAGACCTAGATTGGACGAGGCCAAAACCCAACAGCTCTATGATGCAAGACCTACCCTACCCTATCTAGGGTGATTCTGGGTCTGAAATTTCTACCTCATACTAGAACTGACTCGTGGAAATGTCTAATGCAGAGTTTCAATTGTTATAATTATATATAAACAAGGTGAAATTCATGTCTACAGTTATTTAAAAAAATTAGTAAAATGTTAATTATGTAAAAATAATTCCACAATTTCTATCACATTATCGTATTTATTACATGCAATACTACATTTTTTAATGTACGTGGCTTATATTAAATGTAATATAGCTAGAGATAAGCGAGTAAACCTAATCTACAAGGTATCTACCTATATCATACTTGACTAGATAAGATATAGGTAGGTATCAAGGATCACAAGATAGGTATGAATACATATTTTCAATGACCTGCTCTAATAAGAAGATATGCATATGAAATTTTCATATCTTGTATCCACCTTGAAACATATACTTTAGCGTAGAGGATACAGGTTCAAAGATATCATATATCATATATCAGCCCTGTTAAATATTATAAAATAATGCTCATATATAAGAAACAAATAATAATACTCTATTTTTTATTTTGCGTTCACTTTTACTCTATTATTATTTATTGACTACCTTCCAAAATTTTTTATTATAAAAGGATTTGTAGGTCTTTTTTTTTTTTTTTAAAGAATCATGGTTATATATACATTCCTGAACCCTCAAATTATATAGAACTATTTATCTTTAAACATCAATTAATATAGAAATAGCTTCAAAGCTTTAATATTAGAATTTGCTTCAAATTCTATAATTTTGTTTAATATCACCTAAACTGGTTCCATAGGTATTTGTTGTAGATTTCAATTTTCAAGTATAAACAGACGCTACTTATCACAGAATTTGTGATATCAACAAATTACTTTTTTAATTTCTTTTTCACATTATTTAGAGTAAATATATGAAAAATACATAGATTTAGATATTATATGAAATTATATTAAAGACTATAAATTTAAAGCTTAAGAAAGAAAAGAAAAAAGACTACAGGTTCCACAAGATAAGTTTTACAAGGTACAAATTAGGTATATGATACCATAAGATAGGATCTCGATATGTTGGGCAAAGTATGGGCGGTGCTTACCGGAGTGTGCTTCATATCCAATCTATCCATTCTCTACCCACCCACCCTAAGATATAGCAATTATAGTACTTTGCTATATCGTATTTAATACATAATGTGACACTAAGATATTATTTTAGTGATTGTTTTATATCTAATTGATATTTGCGTAATTTTCTTAGCACATCTCTACATAAACAATTAATAATTCTTATTTAAAATCCATATTTAATTGATATTTGTGTAATTTTCATAGCTCACACATGCGATTGATCAAATCAAAACAGCTGTTGCCAAAACAAGGGATTGCAGGAAATAGAATTCAAATTTTTTACTAATGTAAACAAAATTTTGAATTTTAACCAGTCAATCCAATCCTTTCTTTGTTTTGAATACTTTTGCTTACAAATTCCTGCATATGGCAAAATAGTTAAGAACATCACAAAGTAAACTAATCTTAACTAGAATATATATCTTATAATAAGATGGATTATACTGTTAAAAAGTAGCCAGTCCATTCATGGCCATATTGCTTGTCACCCAAGAAAGGAAAACAGGGTGACACGGGCTGTATCTTAGGCAAAATCCTACCGTGTAGATGATGAATCCAGAGAACCATGCCTGGAAATTCAGTATGATCCTAAAATACTAAATTCTTGAGCAGCCTGAGTGAAGTACCAAACAAAAACCACCCAGTCTCTCTATACGTTGGGGTATGTAGCCATGACCAGAAAAAGGTAAAACATAATCACACATACTTGGGAGCTGCAGCAGCTGTGCCTAATTGTTGGAGGAGGTAGATTTATGCTTGTATCCTTTGGACTGCTTCCATGATCTTGCAGTACCATTTAAAGTCCCTTTTCGCTTCTTCGGATTACCATTTTCTATGGCTTGATTAGCAGTGTCTTCTGAATCTATGTTGTAATTAACCATGTTAGTTACAATGGCATAGTCAGTGGTCTCACTATTTGAATTTAAGTCAGCTCTCTCCTCGATGACAGCGTTTGTCCCACAGCGTGATTCTTGTATGGTGATATGGTTTAGCCCTTGAATGACCACATCCCTATCAGGCTTATAGGAAGTACTGGAAGGCTGGATGGCAAAAAGGTTAGACCTTGTTAACATAACCGGCTATAAATAAATCAATAGACTATTTAATGACTAATTTTTGATGAAGCAGCTCTATAGCATTATGGAGGAAGACAATGGTGACTATGGAACTAAAATAGCATAAACTGCATTGATGATCCTACATTTGCAAAGCGAAAAAGTCACTGCAGATAGCCCCTCAGCATACTCACCTTGGGATCAAAAGCAATATTAATCTCGGTGCTTAGACAACCACAGCCATCTGCAAGATGCAATTTCACCAACATGCAAAAAGCTCTAGAGCTCTCAGTCCTCCTGCATGTAGTCATACAACATGAGATTGCTACAAGGATTCTAAACCAATAGTTGCATGCTGTTGATGTGTTGCTAATAAATAGAAAAATCCCATCAATTTGTATTGGTCGAAAATGTTTTCTGAAATTTTTCCATATTTGATATAACAAAACTTTAAAATTTCAAATATAATAGTAATAAACTAATCAGCAACCTCTCAGGTAAATACGGCTATATTTGACCGGTCTAGGAAATGCCTTCACAGAAACAAACCCACCCTGATGAAACAACATCTTATATTGAAAGAAAATAAGGAATCATGACCTTGTATTATATTACACACAAGTCAAACCTTTTAAGCCGAAATGGCTGCTCAGAAAGTGTAGCAGCCTTATAATTCTCTTGGTCCAAAAAGGAGATCTGGAATTGAAAGGAACACTAATCAGCCTTCACAACAAAAAAGCAACAATTTGAACCATTCCACAATAATGAAACTCCATATTGAGAAGAGCTGTCCCAACTCTCTTGAAAGCACACAAAAGAATATTCTAAATGAGATTGCTGCTGCAGTAACGTCACCTCAACAGTTTTAATAAAAGGCAGTGAAGCTTTCTGTCCATGCACACTTGCCACTTGTAGAGTCCAGTTCACAAATTTTCCATCTATGTCAATAAAAAAACGGTGAGCACAAAAATACTAGAAAGCGCATGGTCCAATATGGACTTATTCTTTTGCCAACAATGCTCCAAAAACAGAGCTGCTTGCTTAAAAATTGTTGAAAGGAGTAATTATTTCAAAAGTAGCTTGCAATGAAGCATGAAATGACTTCCACTATTGTAGCATGAAGTGCATAGTATCAACAAGAGGGTGAAGAAGCTCAATTGCCCGTTTATCAAAGACAAATAAACCTCACTCAGCCTAGTGTGACTGTCAAAGTAGGAGTGCCAATTGAGATTATCTTTCTTGAAAGATGCAATGGACTAATAAAAGAAAGAAACATGGAACATATATATATTATTAATGGATGAGATTAGAATATTATTCTTCAAACTGATAGCTTATGTGCTGCTTAGTTCATCAAATAATGAGGTGCCCATGGCTAGGACAGGTATGGTCCCAGTTGGAAGCAATATAACCCTTCTAATTAAGACTCTGATTACAAAGTAGGAATTCTGAGAGATACCTATGCTCAAACTCTTAGTACAGATGACCCTCAAATAATCAATCCTGACAAATGGAGCAATCTTCAGATTCAATGACTTCATGACACCTGCGATGACCTGTGGTTCATATTACTCCAGAATTTGTAGCAAGGTCCAAATAAAGCCATCTCCCATCACATGACATAGATGGAGAAAAAAAAGATTTTTGCCAAAATCCTTTGTTATCATTGATTCTTTGATCACTTTGTAGAAGAAGCAACCAATGAAGAGTTGAAAAAGGCTTAGGATGCAAGTGCTAGTATATGAGAAAAAAGTGGGTACCCTGCACCTCATCCAAGCATACTAAGAATAAAGGCATGACATGGTATGGCATGCAATGTAGCCAGTTTAAGCCTCACTAATCATAATAAACACAATAATGTCAGCGAAGCATGTCATACCTCATCTACAAGACCTCGAATGATCAAAGATGCATGTTTGTCCTTTGGGGTTTTCTGCACATATGAATCATACAAGTTTCAATTGATGGGTTAAGGGGACAACAAATACACAAATAGGAAATGAAAGAATGCACTTCAAAGGACTCAGAATGCCTTGTCAATGTAATAGAAGTAATTTACAACAAAACAAGCTTCCGGTGGTTGTGTCTTATTGCTGTGCATGAATCTAACTAGAGAAAGTTCAATTTCAAAAAGTTCCATTGCATTTGATACAACAGAACTACATTCCTTGTTGTGTGGCCAAAGAGTTCAACAGCTTACTTTAATCCAGGAGTAAATCCTACCCCTTTTAAACAGTTACCTTCATAACACAGTTGTCAAGCAGAAAGGTAACATTAGTTACAAGAAATTAAATTCGTATTAAAGAACAAAACAGCAGCCCAGAAATTTTGGCAGTATAGCATACTGTTTAATAGAATATTTGTTGACAAAATATGCTATTACGCTATTCCTATGTATACGTGAAAGTCACATCTAGGTTGTGATATATGATAGCCTGACATAATAACTCCAACGATTGCCCCACAGATAACTAAAACCCAGAAGTTCAAACCAGTTAAATTTCGTCTGGTTAAAAATTTCCACTCACTGCACATGTCTTTCCTATAATAGCCTAATTACACTTGGCTACAAATGCCATAGCCCATTTTACTAAGTAACTAAGCTTTTGTTTGACAAGAACTACTTGAGTAAACCGACCCTTTATGTAAGAGCCACTGAAAGGAGTGGATCACCCCATTTCTTAATCAAACTATTCTCAGGAGGGAAAGAATTTCCACGCAAATTTTTCTTCCATCAATTATACATGATTAGGCAGGGCTAAAATTAACCTAAAAATAAGACTAAATTAACTATTCAGCAAAGGATAATAAAATTAAAAAGGTTTTAAAGTAATGTGCAAAGAAAGATAAATCATCTGACATTAACGAAACAGTATTTTTTTTTTCCCCGTCACCTGAAGATTTACTATGACAATTTTCCCCCTACGACGCAAAGACCTCATTGGCAGATTGCATGCTGGTGTAATCTGCAAACTGCATAAAGTGGCCTTACTTAGGACTGACAAAATGACAGTAAGAAATGAAGAAAAGCAAAGATTAAGACAACAAATATAAAGTTATAAGTACATTGCTATCAACCAGAGAATAACTGCAGTTCTCTTGCCATAAAAATGTTTGCTAGATCTCAAAAGAAGCTTGACTTAGCTGACAAAGCCATACTCAAATAGGGAACATATACCAAGCCCATTTTTTCATAGATATAGCGTCTTCAAAGTTCAATCAATTAACAAATAGCAACATGTAGCAATGTGACAAAACCTACCATACCTTACTATGTCTGATGACTTGTACGTCTGTCCTAAAGTCATTCATCTCATAAGATCAGCATATGCAAAATTTAAACCTCAGAAGTTTCATGATTTTCCTTTCCCCTGATAAGCTAACTCCCTAATATATCATCATTATGATCACATATCAAATAGAAAAGCTAGAAGTATTCCTTTAGCATATTACATCAAACAAGCTCGTTCTTGGTTGGAACAAGACGGATTTCACACTCAATCAACTCTGATTCTGAAATGATAGCCTACACATAACACAAATATAAATATAAACCCAAATATATTGAAAATGCTTTTATCTACCGTTTCCCATAGATGATAGGGCAGGGAAGGGGATACGAAATCCCCTCTCACTGTGTTGCATCATAGTGCCAGTACCACTTATCTTAGAGCCCATTTGTACCTTTTCCTATTGTCAATATACTGAGCAACTGTTTCTGATTTTGACTTCTTTATATTCTGAAGATTGTACTCAATATTGTCCTTATCTGCTACCCAGGTCCTAGGAAGAAAATGACATCATCTTCATAATATATAATCATACATGTTATAATGTGTTTTCAAATCACACACATCAATGTATCTTTTTAAAAATGTTAGTACTCCTGATTGTCCTATCAGTATATATGGCACAAACTAATTGCTTTTTTTAGAAGTTTAGGATTCCACAGTAAGGCTAGATCATCTCTCTGCTATCAAGTTATACAGTCAAGTCTTCTATCTTTCTTGAAGAAATCGATAGCAAAATGAACATGTTAGAATAACTAACTGTGTTAGTGTAAAGGTATTTTTGTATTTTCACATTGATAACATATAAAATAAATATCATGATTGGGTTTGATTAACTCCAACACATTCTACACAATAACAATTATCATGGTATCAGAGCAAGAATAACCATAATCTACCACCATATCCTCCAAAATACACCACTGCTACCGTACACAAACCCTATCAGGACCAAAACCGTGATTTTCAGTCAAAGTACCAACCCTTTGACCAACGACAGATCCTCCCCCCCTCTCTCTTTTACTTCCTTTTTCCATGTTTCCTTTTGTTGGCCTTTTGAATTGCGAGGCTAGCTTGAGGTTTTCTTGAGGATAGAGAGCAGGTACTCGTTGTATAATAATTTATCAGAATCACAAACAAAAGTAAGATAAAGAAATGAAATTCTAGGAAACTCAAGATTGCAAAACGTTCCTGTAATGGTTGAGGAAGTTTTGTTTGCAAAAGCAAAAGACGTGGCTACTATATGGCCCTTTAGGATGTCATATTCTTCTAGTGCAGATCTGTCGGGATCGTGGGTGTTGAGACTCTTGTACAATCGAAGTAGTCTCACTCTTATAATCTCCTCTTTCTTGAAACCAAGGAAAAGCTTCGGCAAAGTAATGGAATTGCAAGTGAAGTAGAGATAAAGTAGTTGAAGATTTAAAATAGTGTCTATATTGAGATTTAGAGAAAATGGACATCCCCAAACACATAGATTTCCATGGCAATGAAACCTAATCATGCACAATCACTTTATTAAAGAAAGAATATGATAGACTCCTACGGTTTCAATATGTTTTGCAATCATCTACTTCTCTACTTTTAGCCTAGTCAGGTAATCCTACTATTTGTCTCGTTCAAGGTTCTCCAAAGTCTTAGGTAGTTGAATCAGATGCCACCGATCATATGTCAAGTATACTTTATTGTTTTTCCCAAATTACACACTCCTTTACTTTATCAAATGTCACTCTTGCCTATGGATCCACTTCACTTGTAAGTGGGATTGGCACTGCCACATCTATCACATCATTTCCCTTAAATCAATTTTATATATACCCTAATTGCCTTTTAATTTACTATCTATTAGTAAGCTCACCACCTCCTATAATTGCTCCATTACTTTCTTTCCTTCTTCTTTTGTAACATAGGATTTGAAAACGGGAAAGATGATTAGGGAAGGACATAAGCCAGGTGAGCTATACTACATGGATTTATCACCCCCTGCTATTGCTTGCTCTATTATTCAACCAGACCCTATGCAAATGTATTGTCGTTTTGGTCATCCGTCTTTAAAAATACTTCGTATGATGTGTCCTAGTCTATAGTCTTGTCCCAGTAACCACTACCGGTCCTGTTAATTACATAAATAGAGTCATGCTTCGTTCAATCCAAAAGTCAACAAACGGGCTACTGCTCCTTGTATTTGGTTTACTCTAATGTACGGGGACCTACTCGTATTACTTATCATTTAAGTTTTAGATACTTTATCATATTTATTTATGGAAAGTTAAGGATGACATGGATGTATTTAATGAAGAGTCGTTTTGGGTTATTTGATATCTCTATGCATTTTATTCTAAAATTCAAAATCAGCTTAATTCCTCTATTCGTGTGTTTTCAACTTATAATGCTAAGGAATATATGACTAATTCATTCCAATCATATATGAAAAAGCATGGTTTTGTTCATCAAACCATGTACTTATACTCCATAACAAAATGAAGTTGCTGAGCCTAAAAATCGTTATCTCATTGAGATTACAAGGGCACTATTGATTCATATGAATGTGCTTAAACATTTTTGGGCTGATACAATTCTCATTGCATGCTTCCTCATTGACACAATGCCCTCTACAGTGCATGACAATGTCCTTTTGCATCTTCTTCTCCTTAATCAACCATTGTTTCTTTTGCTTCCTTATGTCTTTAATTGTTTTGTGTTTTGTTCATTAGTTATCTCTAAGTTCCGACAAAACTGATCCTCGATCAATTCATTGCAAATTCCTTGGCTACTCTCCTAGTCAAAAGGGGTATTGTTGTTATTCACCCGAACATAATAAGTTTTATGTTGTTATAGAATAAATGTAATAACACACCCTATATTTATAAGCTAAAGTTTTTAGAGGAAATAGTTGTGGTACTAACTTTAATATGGTATCAGAATATAATGTCAAAAGTTCGTATCCCTACCTACTCACTATAACCCTTATAAAAATTAAGCCTTCTACTTGATGGGCCTTAGTCAAAATTAAACTCTCAGCTCACAAGTGAGGCGAAGTGTTATTAAATAAATATAATAGCACACACTATATTTACAAGCTTAAGTTTTTAAAAAAGATGATTGTGGTACTAATCTTAGCAGTACAGATGTGTCTTTCTTTAAGTTAACTCTATATTTTTTCATACTGTCTCCATCTACTAAGGATGATGTGCCTATGTCATCTTTTTATGATTCACTTTTAGTTGATCAAGGCACTTCTACAACTTTGCCACTTTCACAAGGATTCTCCCATGCAAGTTTATGTTCGTCTAGCCCACAAGACTCTACATATCCAGCATATTCTCCATCAAACTCAAATCCTCCTTCATCTGATCATGATCTCCCCATTGCATTGAGAAAGGGTAAGCGATATATCAATCATTTTATTCCCCATCCACTTTCAAATGTCATTGCATAATTTTTTCTTTCACCTTTTTATGCTTCCGCTATTGCATCATTATATGCTATTTCTATTCCAATTTCTATTGTAGAAGCTTTAGCTCATCGAAACTGGCTTGCCGCTATGCAAAAAGACATGTTTGCTCTTTATCATAATAACACGTGGGATTTGTGCCTTTTCTTAATGGTAAATCCACAATTGGATGCTGGTGGGTATTTTCAGTGAAAGTCTTACCTAATGGTACCATCAATCGATCGAAGGCTTGTTTAGTTAGTAAAGACTACACTCAAATATATGGTGTTGATTATTTGGATACTTTTTCATTAGTAGCTAAGATAACTTCAGTTTGTCCTATGATTTCTCTTGTCGCCACTCGTCATTGGGCTCTACATTAATTAGATATTAAAAATGCTTTTCTCCATGATGATCTTGAAGAAGAGGTGTATATAGAACCACCGCCAAGCTTTGTTGTTCAAAGGGAGACAAGGTTAGTTTATTGTTTAAAAAAATCTTTATATGAGCTTGATCAATCTCTACGAGCTTGGTTTGGTAGATTTAGTTCAGTTGTGATGAAATTTGGTGTTTTCAAATGCAACTAAGATCATTTTGTGTTTTATCGACAATATGATGGTAAGAAAATTATATTGGCTATATATGTTGATGACATTGTGATCAAGAAATGACCATAACAAGATTAAGAAACTGAAGGATTCCTGCACCAAAAATTCCAAACTGAAGACATGGGCAATCTAAAGTATTTTCTTGGAATTGAAGTTACCTGATCTAAACAAGATACATATTTGTCTTAGTAGAAGTATGTGCTTGACTTACTATCTAAAACTAAGTGAAGCACGTGTTTACCAATTTTATAAAAAAAAATTACACAAATACAAATTAGACAAAAATAATTACACAAACACCAATGCAAAATCACATATTAAATAAGCGTTTCACAAATTTACATATGAAAAGTCCTTTGAAGATGCGATTCATCCAAAAGTCATACGGTGCAGAATTACATTTTCAAAAGGCATTTCATAATTTTTTAAGATAAATCGCATCTTAAAAGGGCAATTCACTTATTTTGCACGTAAATCGCATATTTAACAGGCGATTCATATTTCTTCACGAATCACATCTTGAACATAAGATTTATATGCACATTCGCGAAAGTCCTGTTTAACATGCAATTTTGCGTCAGTATTTTGATAATTAATTTTATATAATTAGTATTTGAGTAATTTTTATTTCAGGGGTCAATAATCATACAATTTCCTCATCTAAAACTAGATAAACCAGAGCAAAAATAATTGATCCACCTATGGATCCTAATGTTAAGCTCTTGCCTAATGAAGAGATATCTTGGATGACTCAAAGTGGTTTAGAAGGTTAGTTACTAAACTTAATTATCTTATAGTAACACAACTTGATATATCATTTGTAGTAAGTATAGCAAACCAATTCATGGGCTCACCTTGTACTAATCATTGAAATATCGTGATTCATATTTTGCATTATTTTAAAGGATCGCCAAGTCGAGGCATTTTGTGCGAAGATCATGGTCATGTGCATGTGCATGTTGCTAGATATACAGATATTAATTGAGCAGGTTCATCATTAGATAGAAAATCTACCATCGGATATTTTGTATTTATTGGTGATACATTTATCTCATAGAAAAGAAAGAAGTAAACTGTAGTAGCAAGATCAAATGCAAAAGCTAAATAATGGCATCCGCAACATTTGAATTACTCTAGTTTAAGCAGGTATTGGAAGAACGTGGTTTTTCACAGTCAGAACCAATGAAACTAATATGTGATAACCAGACTGCTTTACACAAAACATCAAATCGCATGAACACACAAAGCGCATTGGAATCAATTGTTACATTATTCGTGAAAAGTTGTTGAATAACAAGATTGATACAACCTATGTGAGATCAAAAGATCAACTTGCCAATTTATTTACTAAGCCTCTTCAAGGAATTCGAGTGAATTATATTCGCAACAAGTTAGGAGCACATGATATATATATATATACACACACTCTAGCTTGAGGAGGAATGTTAGAATAATCAACTGTATTAGAGTAAGAGTAGTTTTGTATTTTCATATTGATAATATATAATAAAATACCATGATGGGGTTTAATTAATTCCAACACTTTCTACCAAATTAACAAAACATATATTAAAGAAACACCCAATGCCGTCTTCTGATGATGCTCCACAGACCCCACCCCCAGCCTAACCCAAAAAAAAAAAAAAGTCCTGGAATAATGAAATGCCTCGTGAGTCTAAAGTATCCAAGTGTCGCCTTACCTGGTTCCCAAACATAGGACTAAATCAGCCATATCACAGTGCTTTTGAGCAGCATTCATCTCCTTCGAGGGCAATTCATCCTGCAGTGAGACAGAGTAAGAGCCAAATGAATGAGTGATAAAAGGGTTCATAGCCATTCAAAGATAATGCTTGCTGCCCAAGGTTATATCACCACATAATGCATTAAGAATGAGTATTTGCTTGCTTAAGAGAATAATCCAGAGGCCCGGCCTGAGTGCATATATCTATCACATGGACAGCTTATCTCAAAGACACTAAGATGCTAGCTATTGGAAGTGAAACTCTATAGCAATAATAGCAGAGAAAAGCTTTTCTCCTTCCTTCAGCATGACAGACAATTTGGTGATTAAGGAATGATAACAGAACATTGAAACAGAGATATCTCTATCACTATATAGTTCCTAGCAAAAACTGGTTACATCATTGCTACATGACATAGAAGAAGATGATGTAATAAGTTCATAACCTAACTAGAGTATTTACACTACATGCAAGGCATTATAATTCCAGCACTCAGACTGTGTTGTTATACACTATCTTCTGTATTATCTAAAGCCTTCAATCACTAAATTGGTCTGCACATGCACTTAATAGCAGATTTGAACAAATACTCTCTTGACACCGAAGTAGGGAATTCCCAAGTCAATAGATGCAAAAAGAATGCATGCTTAGCTGACCCTTAACCAACTGCAGGCAAAATACAAAAGGAATGGTACCTCCCAATCAAGTACTGTGTCTCTAAGTTTAGCAGAACAGTTTATGTCAGAACAACGTCTCGGTGTTTCCTTCAGACCAACAGATTCCACTTCAAAATCCCGAAAGTACCTTCAGGGATAGACTGATGCTGGTAAGTTTTCATGCATTATTTAACACACTGTGTATGCACCAAAGAATACTGAATTAGAGATATGAATCTAATTGTAAATATCCCATACCCTAGTCCACAAGACGGACAAGCTTCCATAAAGGAGTTTCCATGCAACTCAGCGAGCTTGTTCCTTGGGATACCAGAACGAAGATGAAGTCCATCAACGTTCTAGCATATGAAATGAAAAATAATAATTTAATCAATATAAGCATCAGCTTTGTCAAGAAACTTTATTTATAGTACCACATAGTTTAATATAACAGCCAACCAAAAGATAACACAAATTTTGCATACTTGACTGATGAGAAACTTCAACATGCCAGCCTTCTCCAGTTCAACTAAAGCCATGTGTGTCATGCTTGGCATTGCACGATGAAAAGGTAATGATGCCTGAGGTAATGCTCTACCTTCACGCTGCAAAAAAACCAAAAACTGACTTAGAAGATATTATTGGAAGAGCTTGCAAATCTGCAAACTAGAATAAGCGTTTGAAGAAGTAGCTTAATCTTCTACTTGTCTTTTCACTTGTGTTCTGAGATAAATTTGTTCGAAGATATGAAGAATTTGGTTAGTGCTACCTGCGTATAGAAACAGTCAATAAAAAGAGCCTACTGCTAAAACCTTAAAAGTGACGTGCCACATTGGAGGAAAAAGACATGTGCTTCGTTTGTGGATTCTAGAATGATATTCCTTCACAGTAATAGAGTGGCAACTATTGCTATTCTAAAGTTGGGTTGACTGGAAATAAATAGTTTTACTGGGGATGTAAATGAATTGCTAGTTACTTGTGCTTTGCTTGATGTTTACTCTAACCAGATTCTTTCATGCTAGAGTTGAGCTTGAGTTCAAGCTCCGTACTAGTAGAGTGCAAGCTTCAACCTGTTCCACTCAATAGCTTGCTTGCTTAATTGAGTTGGAGCAAAGCTTAAGTGAATATTGGGGATTATCAAACCCAGTCAAGTTCAAGCTTCCGTATAAATTAATTAAAAGAAACATAATTTTTTTTCCCCTGTATAATTGAATTTAAAGGAGCTTAGTCAAGCCAAGCTCGAGATCCTTGGGTTAGGTGAGCTAAAGCTGAAGATCCACACTTGATTAGGCCCAAGCTCCATACTGTTTGACTCCATTTATCCACTTATTGGCCTACTTTTCCCTACATTTGATTGACAGCAATAAAAGTACCTTCTGCTGTACTCCCAACAATTGTTAAGAAAACTAAGTTTAACAACAAAAACTTCTTCGCATAACCTATAAAGTTAATAATGTTGTTATAGGCTATATTTAGAACGTAAATTAGTGTAAATATTGACTAATCAAAATAGGGATTCACTTTCCTTTATTAGTCTATTAGCACATGTATATATATAGCTCTATGCATTAACAAAAATACAAGTTTTCCGATCACTCAAATTAATATGGTATCAGAGCATGGCAAAAATTTGTGATGTGCATAGCAATCTTTGAGGAGTATTTGGTCGTCTTTTTCGACTTAGTCCTTTATCGACACAGCCGAGCTAGGGAGGAAGGTCATCTTCCGATTAGACATTCTAAAGACTACGACAACTAAAAAAGCAGCGCATGAGCTACACACCCCACTACGAAGATCGTACGAAGCTTCACACGCCAGCGCGTGAGACGTCCGCTTCTCCAGCTAACGTTGTTTGGCTCGCCTAGGATTGTACTATCTAGGTTTGTGGTTTCTTTCTCATCTACGCATCTGGGTGTTGGATTTTGTGAAGAACTTCAGGGTTTAACAGACATTGGTTGTTTGTTTGAACTGTGATACCTTGATTGGTTTGGTACGTTAGGATTTAACGTGTTTTGTCATCAGTTCTCTCCTCTGGTTTGATGTGTTTGTGTTTTGTTGAACTCTGGTTTGAGTTTGGTTCAGGGTTAAGTCATGATCTCTTTCTTAATTTGTTGTTTGAGAAAATCTGTATTGAAAGTATGAGTGAAATAAAGGAGACAAAATCTGTTGTTATGTCTGATGTGGCCCCAGTGATGTTAAAGATAACAGAACATAAACTCAATGTATCTAACTATTTGGATTGGAGTAAAACTGTAAGGCTTTATTTGCGAAGTATTGATAAAGATGATCATTTGACTAGTGATCCACCCAAAGATGAGAGTTTGAAGCAAACTTGGTTAAGGGAGGATGCTCGATTATTCTTGCAAATACGTAATTCCATTGATAGTGAGGTAATTGGGTTAATTACTCACTGTGAATTTGTTAAACAACTAATGGAATACCTGGATTTTTTGTGCACTGAAAGAGGGAATGTTTCCCATATTTACAAGGTTTGTAAGGCTTTTTATTGTGCTGAGAAGCATGATAGGTCCCTGATGAGGTACTTCATGGATTTTAAGAAATTTAAGAGGAGCTTAGTATGTTGTTGCCTTTTAGTCTTTATGTGAAAGTTCAACAAGCACAAAGAGAGCATATGGCTATTATGAGTTTCTTAGTTGGTCTTCCACCTAAGTTTGAAATTGCCAAATCTCGTATTCTCTCTAGCTCTTCAATTTCATCCTTGCAAAATACATTTAGCAGGATTCTTCGTATAGGAAATTTTCAGCCTGTTCAGTCTAATAGTGCTCTTATGAGTTGTTATTATGAACATGAATCTACAAGACAGCATTTTAGGAGTGGTGGTAGAGAAACCGAAACCCAGGGACAAAATTCTAGAATGGTGGTATGTCACTATTGTCATAAACCAGGACATATGAAACGTGATTGTAGAAAATTGCAACTTAAGAATCAAAGATTTCGATCAGTACATGTTGCCTCTGCAAGTGATGCATCTGAAAAGACATTATGGTTTTTGCAAATGAATTTGCTAAGTTTTCACTGTATCAAGAATCATTAAAATCTTCATCTGCTCTTGTTATTGCCATCGCTGAGTCAGGTAAACCAAACACATCTTTTTTCTTCATCTTCCAAATGGGTTATTGATTCTGGTGCCACAGATCATATGACAGGTACTTCTAGTTTATTGTCTACTTTTCAATCTCAAACCTCGTGCTCTTCGGTTACTTTAGCTAATGGGTCAACATCTTATGTTCTCGGGTTCGGCACTGCTAATCCAACACCATCAGTTCATTTGACATCAGTTTTAAACTTGCCTAATTTGTCTTTCAACTTAATTTCTATTAATAAACTCAATCATTCACTTAATTATTGCATCTCGTTTTATCCTGACTATTGTCTTTTCTAGGATCTTATGATGATGAAGACTATTGGTAAAAAACACGAATCTGGGGGTCTCTACATTCTAGACACAGAGGTACCAAAGTCTATTGCTTGCTCTGGAGTTGTCATCTCGTTTGAAGCTCATTGTCGCCTAGGTCATCCATCTCTTCCTTTGTTGAAGAAACTTTATCATCAGTTTCATAGTTTAGAGTCTTTACATTGTGAGTCTTGTCAATATGAGAAACATCATCGCATTAGTTTAAGTCCTAAAATCAATAAACGAGCAAATGCTCCTTTTGAGTTAATTCATTTAGATGTATGGAGTCCTTATCCAATGACATCTAAAACTGGATTTAAGTATTTTGTCATTTTTATTGATGATTACTCTCGTATGACCTGGTTATATTTAATGAAGAATCATTCTGATTTATTCACTCATTTTTGTTCCTTTTGTGCTGAAGTTAAGACTTAATTTAATGCCTCAATCCAAAATTTGCAAAGTGATAATGCCAATGAATACTTATCCGAATCCTTTTGATCTTACATGGTTAAAAATGGTATTTTTCACCAAACTTCTTGTGTGTATATACCGTCTCAAAATGGGATTGTTGAAAAAAAGAATAGGCATCTCCTTGAAACTGCTAGGGCTTTATTGTTTTAGATGCATGTCCCCAAACACTTTTAGGCTGATGTAGTATCTACTGCTTGTTTTTTAATTAATCATATACCTTCGGTTGTTCTAGGTGGTGAGACTTCTTATCATACACTTTTCCTTAATAGAACTTTGTTTCTCATTGAACCAAAAGTATTTGGTTGTACTTATTTTGTTCAAGATGTGCATCATCGAGTTACTAAACTTGATCCCAAGTCGTCGAAGTGTATTTTTCTTGCGTATTCTCGTATTCAAAAAAGATACAAATGCTATTGCCCTAGCCTTGATAAGTATTTTGTATCAATTGACGTCACTTTTCTTGAAGATATCCTTTTTTCTCCATCTTCTAGTAATGCATGTAAGGGGAGGAATGATTTGTTAATTTATATAGTTTCATCCACTATTCCTACCTCTAAACCCCCCCTTCAGGCCTACTCTCGCAGACCTCGTGCTTCTGAACCAGCCCCTGATGCATGTCTTCAACCAACTCCTTCGTCATTAGATCCAGTCTCCAAGGATGACTTTCTCATTGCTCTTCGAAAAGGTAAACGTCAATGTACATAGCCTATTCCATCTTTTGTGTCCTATGATCATTTGTCACCTTCTTCTTGTTCCTTTATAGCATCTCTTGACTCCATCTCTATTTCTAAAACCGTTCATGAAGCTCTATCCCATTCAGAATGGTGTAATACAATGATAGAGGAGATGAATGCTTTAAATAAGAATGATACATAGGATTTGGTAACTTTACTTACAGGAAAGAAGGCTATTGGTTGTAAATGGGTTTTCTCCATTAAATTAAATCCCGATGGATCAATTGATCAGTTGAAAGCTCGTCTAGTTGTTAAAGGATATGCTCAGACTTATGGAATAGATTATTCTGACACTTTTTCTCATGTTGCTAAGTTAACATCTATTAGATTATTTATTTCCATGGCAGCAATGTACAACTAGCCTTTGCATCAGCTAGATATCAAGAATGCTTTTTTGCATGAAGATTTGGAAGAGGAAGTGTATATGTAGCCACCTCCTGGATTTGTTGCTTAGGGGAGAGTCATGCAAGGTTTCTCAACTTCAAAAATCTTTGTATGGCTTGAAGCAGAGTCCCCATACTTGGTTTGAAAAATTTAGCCAAATAATTGAGAAGTTTGGGATGCAGAAAAACAAATCTGATCATTCAATTTTCTATAAACAGTCTACAGTTGGTAATATATGTGGATGACATTGTCATTATCGGTGATGATGCTACAGGTATTTCAGCTCTCAAATCCTTTCTTCACAGTCAATTTCAAACAAAGGATTTAGGGATGTTGAAATACTTTTTGGGTATTGAGGTAATGAGGAGTAAGAAAGGAATTTTTCTATCCTAAAAAAAGTATGTACTTGACTTATTATCTGAAACAGGAAAATTGAGTGCTAAACCATGTAATACACCAATGGTTCTTAATTTGCAGTTAACAAGAGAAGGTGAGTTGTTTGGGGATCCTGAAAGATATAGAAGGTTAGTTAGAAAATTAAATTATCTTACAATGACTCGTCCAGATATTGCATATTCAGTTAGTGTGGTCAGTCAATATATGTCATCTCCAACAGTTGATCATGGGCTGCTGTAAAGCAAATTTTGTGCTATTTGGAGAGAACACCAGAGCATGGTATTCTGTATACAAATCATGGTCATACTAATAATGAGTGTTTTTCAAATGCTGATTGAGTAGGATCCAAGGAAGACAAGAAATCTACTTCTAGTTATTGTGTTTTTGTGGGTAGAAATTTGATTTCATGAAAGAGCAATAAGCAAAGTGTTGTGTCTCGATCAAGTGCAAAATCAGAATATAGAGTTATGGCACAGTCGGTGAGTGAAGTAATGTGGATATACCAACTCTTAAATGAAATAGGTTTCAACACCTCGCTACCTATAAATTTATGGTGTGATAACCAAGTCGCTCTTCATATTACATCAAATTCAGTATTTCATAAGCGAACTAAACACATTGAGATCAATTGTCACTTTGTTCATGAGAAATTTCAACAAAG